>CM038673.1:322426984-323026984 GCA_021605145.1 Aegilops bicornis | reverse complement strand
CATCCGTTCCAAAACACGATACGGTCCTACAAATCTTGGGGCTAACTTTCCCTTTACTCCAAAAGCGTTTCACTCCCCTCAAGGGTGATACTCGCAGATAGGCTCTGTCTCCAATTTCATAGGTTACTTCATTGCATTTTGAATCTGCGTAACTCTTCTGTCTAGACTGAGCAATCTTTAGTCTGTCTTTGATCAATTTAACCTTCTCTTCGGACTCTTTGATCAAATCTGGTCCAAACAACTGACGGTCTCCTACCTCATCCCACATCAATGGTGTTCTACATCTGCATCCATACAGAGCTTCGAGCGGTGCCATCTTCAAACTGGCCTGGTAGTTGTTGTTATGTGAGAATTCTGCGCACGGCAAATTGTCATCCCAACTAGATCCATAATCTAGCGCACAAGCTCTTAACATGTCCTCCAGAATCTGGTTGACTCTCTCTGTCTGTCCATCCGTCTGTGGGTGGAACGCGGTACTAAATTCCAATCTGGTACCCAAAGTCTGGTGTAGTTGATGCCAAAACTTTGAAGTAAACTGTGTTCCTCTATACGTCGATGCTCCTCGGAACTCCGTGCAAACATAAGATCCTGGTCATATATATCTTGGCCAACTTGGCACTTGTATAAGTTGTTTTCACTGGGATGAAGTGAGCTACTTTGGTCAAACGATCCACAACTACCCATATTGAATCATATCCTGCTTTGGTTCTGGGTAATCCGGTGATAAAATCCATGCCAAGTTTGTCCCACTTCCATTCGGGTATTGGCATAGGCTGCAACAGTCTTGCTGGCTTTTGATGCTCTGCCTTCACTCTCTGACATACATCGCAAACGGCTACGTACTCGGCAATATCCTTCTTCACACCAGTCCACCAGAAACGTTCCTTCAGGTCTAAATACATCTTGGTGTTTCCGGGGTGAATCGAGTATCGTGAGTCATGGGCCTCTTGAAGTATTAACTTCCTGATCTTCGAATTGTTGGGCACATAAATCCGGTCCTCAAACCACAAGGTATCGTGCCCATCCTCGCGAAAACCTTTGGCTTTTCCTTTGCCCATCTTCTCTTTTATCTCTGCAATCTCTTTATCCTCCTTCTGAGCTTCTCGAATCTTGTCTAACAATGTCGACTGAACCTCCATTGTTGCAAGAAAACCTCTTGGAACAATCTCCAACTGAAGTTCCATAATATCCTCTGCTAACTCCTTTGGCAGTCCTCTACTTTCAAGGATATTGGCATAACTCTTCCGACTCAAAGCGTGCCTTTCTGACGTTGGCTTTACACGGATGATAGTGTAGCTTCATATCGTAATCCTTTATAAGCTCCAGCCATCTCCTCTGCTCCGAGGTTCAACTCCTTCTGTGTGAAAATGTACTTCAAACTTTGATGATCCGTGTACACATCACAACGGTTTCCAATGAGATAATGTCTCCAGGTCTTTAACGCATGCACTACAGCTGCTAACTCCAAATCATGCGTGGCATAGTTCAACTCATGTGGCTTCAGTTGTCGTGAGGCATATGAAACAACTTTTCCATCCTGCATAAGAACACATCCAAGTCCCAAACGAGAGGCGTCACAATACACTTGAAACTCCTTATGTATATATGGCAAGGTCAGCACTGGGGCTGTAGTCAACCGTTTCTTCAACTCTTGAAAACTTGTCTCGCAATCCTCTGTCCAATTGAACTTAGTATCCTTCTTTAGCAATTCTGTCATTGGCTTAGCAATCTTGGAAAAATTCTCAATGAATCTCCGGTAATATCCTGCCAGTCCAAGGAAACTGCGAATCTCACTTGGATCAAGTGGGTGCCAACCATTCAATGGTAGTGAATTTTACTTGGATCTACCGGCTATACCCTCTCCTCGATATAACGTGCCCAAGAAATCCAACTTCCTTCAACCAAAACTCGCACTTGCTGAATTTGGCGTATAAGCGGTGTTCCACGGGTTTCTCGAGAACCAAGCGTGGGTGTTCTGCGTGCTCCTCTTAGTTCTTCGAGTAAACCATAATATCATCAATAAACACCACAACAAACTTGTCCAAATACTCCATGAACACTTTGTTCATCATACTCATGAAATAGGCAGGGGCGTTAGTCAGTCCAAATGACATGACCGTATACTCATATAATCCATACCGTGTGGTGAGTGATGTCTTTGGTATATCCTTCTCTCGGATCTTCAACTGATGGTATCCTGATCGTAGATCAATCTTCAAAAACACCTTAGCTCCTTGCAACTAATCAAACAGATCATTAATCATCGGTAAGGGATACTTGTTCTTTATCGTTACTTCATTCAAGGGTCGGTAATCAACAACCATCCTTAGGGATTTATCCTTCTTCTCAACCAAAAGTACTGGGGATCCCCAAGGTGATGAACTTCTACGAATGTATCCTTTCTCCAATAGCTCCTTGATCTGCTTCTTAATTTCCTCCAGATCATTTGCGGGCATCCGGTAGGGTCTCTATGATATTGGCCATGTACCTGGCATCAGTTCTATCAAAAACTCGATGTCTCGATCCGGTGGCATGCCTGGTAACTCCTCTGGAAAAATATCTGGGTAATCCTTTACTACAGGTACTTCCTCCTGTACAACTCCCGTGAGGGCATTCACTTGGCTCCTCCTAGGCACATGCCTAGATACATACTTTATCCCTTTTCCCTCTGGGGTGGTAAGATAAATTGACTTGCTAGCACAGTCAATACTTCCTCCATACTTTGACATCTAGTCCATACCTAATATCACATCCAATCCTTGCGACTCCAAGATAATTAGGTCAGACGGAAAAACATGCGTGCCAATGATTAGGGATATCTGGGTGCACCAACTGCTAGCCATGTACTCTGCTCCAAAGTAGCTCACTAAAGAGGGGTCCTAAGGGTGCAGGTTGGTAACTTAAACTTATCCACAAATCCCTTGATATGTATGAATGCGATACACCAGTATCGAAAAGAACAATAGCGGTAAATGGTGAACCAAAAACTTACCTATTACGCGTCCGGCGGCTCTTCAACTTCCTCCACGTTAACGTGGTTCACTTGTCCTTTGTTGAATGGATTGGGCTTCTTCCCAGCGCTCCCATTTCCGTTTCCAGTCTTTCCTTCAGGGCAGTCATTGGCATAGTGCCCTGTCTTCCCGCACTTAAAGCAAATAACTTGGCTTAAGTCCCTCTTGGCGGGTGTAGATGGGTTAGAGCGATTCTGATTATTGTTGGCACCATTCCCATTCTTCACACCAGCTTGATTATGCGAGCCTCCTCCAGTATGGTTATGTCCTCCGTGGTTATGAACAAGTCCTCCCGAGTTCGGGGTTAAGTGAGGCTTCTGGTGAGCTCCTGAGTTATACTTCCCTTGTCAATACTTCCTCTTACGACTCTCAATTTGCTGCTGCTTTCCTTCAATCATTAGAGCCTTATCCACCAACTCCTGGTAATTGTTGAAAGTTGCCACCATCAACTGCATACTCATCTCATCATTCAGCCCTTCCATAAACTTCTCTTGCTTCGCGGCATCTATGGCCACATCATCAGGGGCATAGCGTGACAACTTGCTAAACTCATCCACGTCTTTGGGCCTGATGCGGTTCCCTAGCGTAAGTTGCGAAACTCATGCTTCTTTATCTGCATGGCTCCGGTTGAAACATGGGTCGTCTTGAAAAGCTTGTTGGGCGGTCCCAAGTGACATTGGCTATACGAAAAGTAGCCTTGTAATTCTCCCACCATGCGGCTGCTGGTCCATCCAATTGATGTGCGGCAAAGCGCACTCTTTCAGCATTCGTGCATCCTGCGGTGGTTAACTCCCTTCCAATACGGCGTAGCCAATCATCTGCAACTATTGGCTTGGTGCTACTGGAAAACACCGGCGGTTGTAACCTCAGAAAACGGGCTAAATTGTCCCTTTGGCGGCGGGTTGTTGTTGTTGTTGTTGTTGTTGTTGTTGTTGTTGGCATTGCCTGGTTCTAAACTAGCAATTGCATCAAGGCATTCTCATTGTTGGATCAACTGGGTGAGCTCCGGTGGGAAAACAAAACCGGGGTCACGTCTCGGAGGCATCTGAAGGTTTAGATGGAAGAGATTAGAATAGAAAGAGGTCTAGCGAGAAAACACTACCCATATGCACATGAGACAAATACACATATTCATTCAATCAAGCAAGGGCATACAAAACGGTCTAGGACTATCGCATAAGTGCTCAACTACTACTAGTTACATGGGGGAAAATACTACTATTATATGGTGGTCATCTACAAATTTTGGTCGGTGGAAGACTCCATGATGTCTGCTCCAGCTTCGTCTTCATAGTCATCATCAATTCGATCAGAGTCGGTGTCGTCGATGATGATGTAGTTGTCCGGACAAGTGGGATCTTCTTCCTCTTCTTTCGGTGCTGGTCCTCCCATGAAGACTCCGATCTTCTTGACGAGGTCGTCATTCTTCTCCAGTAGGATCTTGATTTCTTGCTCATATCCATCGCGTGTAGACTTGAGTTCTTCCTCCAGCTCGATGATCCTAGTTTTCGCCTTCTTCAAATCCATCATGTCTGCGCTTTATCCGGTTCTCTTGACGTCGAATGTGCTGGTTTAGCTCCTGGATGTAAGCTGCAATGGATCTATCCTTCTTGGTGTTGATTACTTCCCATTGCTCGTCTCGGCGCCCACATATTTGGTATATGGTGTCTTTAAGCTCCTTATTGTAGAATTCTCCAATGCGTCCCATGGTAATGTGAGCTGCCATACTCTTTCCCAAACTCCATGTTGGTGCATTGAAAACACACACTATGGGCTCCGTGCTTGGTGCAAACGTCCTTCCGGGAACTAGAGCTTGAATCTTTCAGCATTCTTCTTCTGGTAAGGTGGCGTTGTACGTCCCGGTGAAGCTTGGTATTCCAATATTCAGGTACCTAGTGACTTCCTTCAAGTGGCGTCCAAAAGGTGTGTCTTCATCCGGTTGTGCAAACTTGTAATTCACCTCCATCATCCTAAAGAGTGGGAAAATGGAGAGGAGTGGCCTATGGTTTTATCTTAGTGGTTGTGTCCTACACTCAGCGTGTGCTCTGATACCATCTTGTAGCGACCCGACCTCAGATGGTCAAGTCTCTGTGCTTCCGTGTCATCCCTGGATCGGTAATGCTGACACACAGTACTCGAAGGATTTATAACAGAGTAGCAATACACACTTATTACATCGAATGTCTCAAAAGAGAACTTATTACAATAATATGGCTTAAGGCCATCTAATGCGATAACAGCGGAAGGCTTGGAAGATAAAGTGAGTCCATCAACTCCAACGGCATGGCTGAGTTGCACGGCAACGACCTATCGAACCTTACTCCTCGTCTGAAAAGTCTGCAACATAATACGTTGCAGCCCGAGAACGGGTCAGCACATGGAATATGATGGCAATGTAGCACAATAGAGCAACAACAGAATAATGCTAACACTACATGCATGTTTGGCTGGTGGAAAGCTCTCTGATTCTGATTTTTTGAAAAGCCAATTTTTTCCTACATCAAAGGAATAAGTTTTAAATTTAACTATCATGGTGGTTGAAACATCATTGAGAAGGTATAACCCCAACTCAATCCCAATTAAAATAATTAACAACCCAACGGTATTAACTTAAAGTGATGAGATACATGTGAATACTCAAGTACTAGATACTCAGAATTGTCCATAACCGGGGACACGGCTAACCATGATTATATTGTACACTCTGCAGAGATTTGCGCACTTTTCCCCACAAGACTCGATCGCCTCCGTTGATTTCTCTTTTCTACATGGTGTTTGAGAAGCGGATGACCGAACCACGATCTTCGAAACATTAACTCTCTACTCCGGATAGATCATACCAAACCTACAAAACCCACTACCTGCTGATCTACCTCTTCAAGAGCTTCACGTAATTTACTCAACTATGCTAGAGCCCATAATAGCTTGTGGCTGCACATAGAAGTTTCTAGCATGAATAATCTCAGTTCCCTTTGAGCCTGGGTGGCGGTCCATAGGAAGATCACACGGGTACCCCGGGATTTCCAAAAAAAACAGACAACACTGGGTTCCCCAGGTGCCTCAATCCACCCAGATGTGTATTTAATTTGCCACCTTAAAGTAAACCATTAATTAACAATCTCACATTTTTCATGGAGTCACTCAAACCCAAACCACGTCTACGAGCATAGCATAGCAATATAAGCAACGCGTAGAAGTAACTCCCAAGGGTTTGATAGTAACAGGGCAATAGGTTCCTACCTCATCATCTACTTCCCAATACCCACATGTTATCAATCCTACTCATGCAATGTTTGAGGGTTGAAACTAATGCATAAAAACTGGGTAGGAAAAGGGGTATGATCAAAGTGTTACTTGCCTTGCTGTCGATCCGTGAATCCTAGAGACTCGTAGTAACACGCTTCGCACTCCGGGAATTCTATCGCAAGCAAACAATACATACATAAGCAACAAAATGCACAAATGAAACTTCAACTAAAAGAGATTGACCGGGAGTTCAACTTAAGAACTCCGGTTTGCAAAAAGAATCAAACCAAACAAAACAACGAAACTCAAACGGCGAGAGAAACAAGATCCGTTTACTAATCTGAACTAGGGTCAAATTTTACAGAGACAAAAACTGGTTTAAGTTGGCTATTCGGAAAGAGGGTTTCGAGATGAAACTCCAGCGCTTGAATCGCCTGATTCGGATAAGCAAGCGAAAAGTTATACTAATTGAACATCGGATCAGAAATCGCGATCGGAATAATCGCGGAATAAATCCGATAAAAGAAAACGACGAACGGCTAAACGAACGAACGTTCGTTAGCAGAAACTAAACAACGAACATGTTTGTAAAATGAACGAACGAGCGAACGCTCGCAATATAAATAAACCAGAGAAAAAAACCGATCTATATATAAAAAACGGGCTAGGGTTTTTAAAAAAAACCAAAGGGTTCTTTAAAAAAACGGTGACGAGGGCTACCTCTGGCGAGGTCGTCCGGCGGGGCGAGCGGCTCCGGCGAGGGGCGGCGAGTGCGGCTAGGGGCGGGGACGGCGCGGGAGGCGGCGGCGACGGGCAAGGGCGGCGGCGGCGGCTGCTCGGGCCTCGGGCCTGCTCCGGGTCCGGCGGCAAGCGGCTAGAGAGGGGGGGGCGCTATTTAAAGGGGGGCGGTGGCTTGGAGGAGGCAAGGCGGCGGGAGGAGGAGTCCGCTCGGACTCCGGTCCGGCAGCGGGCGGTGGCTGGTTGGGCCGGCACCTCAATGGCCGTTGACCCGATCGGTATTGTTCATTTTTTAAAACGATGCGCCGAACTTATAAAAATCCTAGAAAAATAAATAAAAATCTAAAAATGCCAAAACAAGTTTTTTTTGCCTAAATAAAATATTTAGAACAAGATGAACTTTTCTTGGCCCCTAAAATGCAATTTTTTAAATTATGCAAATTTTTCTCTAGGCAAATAAAATTCCAAATAAATAAAATAAAATCCAAATAATGATTTTAACATTTTTCCTCTGATATTTCAATTATTTTTGGAGAAGTCATATTATCTCCTCTCATTTATTTAAGTATGAAATATTTTACGGAGAGAAAAATAATAAAATCCAAAATCCTCGTCTTCATTATTTGATAAAATTCAAATATGAAAATCGGAAAATCCCCAACTCTCTCCGAGGGTCCTTGAGTTGCTTAGGATTTCGAGGATGGCAAACGAGAATGCAATAAAATATGATATGCATGGATGACCTATGTATAACATGCCAAATTGAAAATTTGGGATGTTACACAAAAAGTGGTGGAGGCGAAATCCGGTGCCGTTCGGAGCGCGACCTGCGGCGGCCGCCAACAGCCATCCAGCTTAGGGTGCAGAGTTGCGGAGGAGTCCGCGGCGAGTGAGTGTGGGGACGAAGTGGGCGAGGGTTTTCTTTTCCTTTTGCATGTGTGAGTGAACACACACGGTTCGCAGAGGCGACGGAGATGAACCGAGTGCGATAATAAATCACCGAGATTGAATGGGAATCAAAATTTCCTTTGTCTTTCATCCATGAGTTTTTTCTACGATGAACATAAACCCTGCTAATCACCGTGTTTAAATTTGACACTTTTCCTCTTCATTTACAATATTTAGGGGATTATGTGCATTTTGTAGGCATTAATGCACTTAATTCAAATTCAAACAATTGGTGCATGAAAGGGTGCACAAGAACGGTCTGGAAAAACCATACTCGCGGTATTTTGTAATTTCTCAAGACTTTTACAAGGAATGGGCAGATATTTCAATGGAGTCAACCACAAACGCGTCATTTACTGGGTTATCAACTATAGAACAATGAAATATGTGCTTGAAAAACATGACGGCTGGCATGGTGCCATGGTATGGCCTCACCGTGCCCTGGTTAAAAGCTGAGAAGGTTTGATTTATGTCGACATGCACGCCCTTCATAAAACGAACCATCACCGAGGAAGTTCAATGCTTTCGAGAGGGAAATCACCAAGATTGAAGGGGAATCCAAATTTCCGTCCTAGTTTGTCTTTCAGTCTTTTTCCAACGATCAACATACCGCTTCAAAATGAAATGTGTTCAAATTTGACATTTTTCCAAACTCATTTACCATATTTAGGGGATTGTGTGCATTTTCTAGGCATTAATTATGCACATAATTTAAATTCGAACAATTGGTGCATGAAAAGGTGCACAAGAACGGTCTGGAAAACCATGCTCGTGCTATACAAAAAATGAAACACATGGTTGGAAAACATGACGCCTGGTGTGGTGCCATGGTATGGCCTCACCATGCCCCTAGTAAAAAATAGGAGAATGTTTTCCTTATGTCGTGATGCGTGCCTTTCATAAAATGAACCATCATCCGAGGAAGTTTTATGGTTTCAGCGGGGAAATCACCAAGATTGAAGGGGGATCCAAATTTCCTTTGTCCTTTGTCCACGAGTTTTTTCTATGATGAGCATACAACCTGCAAATCACCGTGTTCAAATTTGGCACTTTTCCGGGTTCATTTGCCATATTTAGGGGATTATGTGCATTTCCTAGGCTTTAATGCGGATAATTCAAGTTAAAACAATCGATGCATGAAAGGGTCCACAAGAACGGCCTAGAAAACCATGCTCGTGCCATTTAGTAAATTCTCATGCCTTTTACAAGGAATGGACAAATATTTCGATTAAATGTGTGGCAATAGTCAACCACAAATGTTTGTTTGTTGGGTTTTCAAACTATAGAAAAAATGAAATAAATGCTTAAAAACATGACGCCTGTCATGGTGCCATGGCATGACCTCACCATGCCCTGGTAAAAATTTGAGAAGGTTTGGCTTATGTCATCATGCACGCCCTTCATAAATCGAACCATCACTGAGGAAGTTCCATGCTTTCGAGAGGGAAAATCCCCAAGATGAAGGGGAATCCTAATTTCTGTCCTAGTTTGTCATTCAGTTTTTTTCCAACGATCAACATACCACCTCAAATGCAACGTGTTCAAATTTGACATTTTCCAGGGCTCATTTACAATATTTAGGGGATTATGTGCATTTTCTAGGCATTAATGGACATAATTCAAATTTGAACAATCGGTGCATGAAAAGGTGCACAAGAACGGTCTGGAAAACCGTGCTCGTGTTATTTAGCACATTCTCATGCCTTTTACAATGAACGGGCAGATATTTCAAGGAAATGTGTGGCAATAGTCAAGCATAAACGCGCCGTTTACTCGTTTAACAACTATACAAAAAATGAAACACATGGTTGGAAAACATGACGCCTGGCTTGGTGCCATGTATGGCCTCACCATGCCACAGTAAAATTGGAGAATGTTTTCCTTATGTTGTGATGCGCGCCTTTCATATATCAAACCATCACCGAGGAAGTTTCATGGTTTTAAGGGGGAAATCACCAAGATTGAAGGGGGGGTCCAAATTTCCGTTGTCCTTTGTCCATGAATTTTTTCTATGATGAACATACAACCTGCAAATCACCATGTTCAAATTTGGCACTTTCCCGGGTTCATTTGCCATATTTAGGGGATTGTGTGCATTTCCTAGACAGTAATGTGCATAATTCAAGTTCAAACAATCGATGCATGAAAGGGTCCACAAGAACGGCCTAGAAAATCATGTTTGTGCCATTTAGTAAATTCTCATGCCTTTTACAAGGAATGGACATATATTTCGATGAAATGTGTGGCAATAGTCAACCACGAATGTCTGTTTGTTGGGTTTTCAACTATAAAAATGAAATAAATGCTTAAAAAACATGACGCTTGGCATGGTGCCATGGTATGACCTCACCATGCCTTGGTAAAAATTTGAGAAGGTTTGGCTTATGTTGTCATGCACGCCCTTCATAAATCGAACCATCACCAAGGAAGTTCCATGCTTTCGAAAGGGAAATCCTCAAGGGGAATCCAAATTTTCTTTGTTCTATTCCCTCGAGTTTTTTTCTACGACGAACATACACCCTGCAAATCACCGTGTTCAAATTTGGCATTTTTCCAGGCTCATTTACCATATTTAGGGGATTATGTGCATTTTCTAGGCATTAATGGACATAATTCAAATTGAACAATCAGTGCATGAAACGGTGCACAAGAACAGCCTGGAAAACCATGCTCGTGTTATTTAGCACATTCTCATGCCTTTTACAAGGAATGGGCAGATATTTCAAGGAAATGTGTGGCAATAGTCAAGCATAAACGCGCCGTTTACTCGTTTAACAACTATACAAAAAATGAAACACATGGTTGGAAAACATGACGCCTGGCTTGGTGCCATGTATGGCCTCACCATGCCCTGGTAAAAATTGGAGAATGTTTTCCTTATGTTGTGATGCGCGCCTTTCATATATCAAACCATCACCGAGGAAGTTTCATGGTTTTAAGGGGGAAATCACCAAGATTGAAGGGGGGGTCCAAATTTCCGTTGTCCTTTGTCCATGAATTTTTCTATGATGAACATACAACCTGCAAATCACCATGTTCAAATTTGGCACTTTTCCGGTTCATTTGCCATATTTAGGGGATTGTGTGCATTTCCTAGACAGTAATGTGCATAATTCAAATTCTGAGACAATCGATGCATGAAAGGGTCCACAAGAACGGCCTAGAAAATCATGCTTGTGCCATTTAGTAAATTCTCATGCCTTTTACAAGGAATGGACATATATTTCGATGAAATGTGTGGCAATAGTCAACCACAAATGTCTGTTTGTTGGGTTTTCAACTATAAAAAATGAAATAAATGCTTAAAAAACATGACGCTTGGCATGGTGCCATGGTATGACCTCACCATGCCTTGGTAAAAATTTGAGAAGGTTTGGCTTATGTTGTCATGCACGCCCTTCATAAATCGAACCATCACCAAGGAAGTTCCATGCTTTGAAGGAAATCCTCAAGGGGAATCCAAATTTTCTTTGTTCTATTCCCTCGAGTTTTTTTCTACGACGAACATACACCCTGCAAATCACCGTGTTCAAATTTGGCATTTTTTCAGGCTCATTTACCATATTTAGGGGATTATGTGCATTTTCTAGGCATTAATGGACATAATTCAAATTCGAACAATCAGTGCATGAAACGGTGCACAAGAACAGTCTGGAAAACCATGCTCGTGTTATTTAGCACATTCTCATGCCTTTTACAAGGAATGGGCAGATATTTCAAGGAAATGTGTGGCAATAGTCAAGCATAAGCGCCCGTTTACTCGTTTAACAACTATACAAAAATGAAACACATGGTTGGAAAACATGGCGCTGGCTTGGTGCCATGTATGGCCTCACCATGCCCTGGTAAAAATTGGAGAATGTTTTCCTTATGTTGTGATGCGCGCCTTTCATATATCAAACCATCACCGAGGAAGTTTCATGGTTTTAAGGGGGAAATCACCAAGATTGAAGGGGGGGTCCAAATTTCCGTTGTCCTTTGTCCATGAATTTTTCTATGATGAACATACAACCTGCAAATCACCATGTTCAAATTTGGCACTTTTCCGGTTCATTTGCCATATTTAGGGGATTGTGTGCATTTCCTAGACGATAATGTGCATAATTCAAATTCTGAGACAATCGATGCATGAAAGGGTCCACAAGAACGGCCTAGAAAATCATGCTTGTGCCATTTAGTAAATTCTCATGCCTTTTACAAGGAATGGACATATATTTCGATGAAATGTGTGGCAATAGTCAACCACAAATGTCTGTTTGTTGGGTTTTCAACTATAAAAAATGAAATAAATGCTTAAAAAACATGACGCTTGGCATGGTGCCATGGTATGACCTCACCATGCCTTGGTAAAAATTTGAGAAGGTTTGGCTTATGTTGTCATGCACGCCCTTCATAAATCGAACCATCACCAAGGAAGTTCCATGCTTTCGAAAGGGAAATCCTCAAGGGGAATCCAAATTTTCTTTGTTCTATTCCCTCGAGTTTTTTTCTACGACGAACATACACCCTGCAAATCACCGTGTTCAAATTTGGCATTTTTTCAGGCTCATTTACCATATTTAGGGGATTATGTGCATTTTCTAGGCATTAATGGACATAATTCAAATTCGAACAATCGATTGCATGAAGCGGTGCACAAGAACAGCACAGAAAACCATGCTCGTGTTATTTAGCACATTCTCATGCCTTTTACAAGGAATGGGCAGATATTTCAAGGAAATGTGTGGCAATAGTCAAGCATAAACGCGCCGTTTACTCGTTTAACAACTATACAAAAAATGAAACACATGGTTGGGAAACATGACGCATGGCTTGGTGCCATGTATGGCCTCACCATGCCCTGGTAAAAATTGGAGAATGTTTTCCTTATGTCGTGATGCGCGCCTTTCATATATCAAACCATCACCGAGGAAGTTTCATGGTTTTAAGGGGGAAATCACCAAGATTGAAGGGGGGGTCCAAATTTCCGTTGTCCTTTGTCCATGAATTTTTTCTATGATGAACATACAACCTGCAAATCACCATGTTCAAATTTGGCACTTTTCCGGGTTCATTTGCCATATTTAGGGGATTGTGTGCATTTCCTAGACAGTAATGTGCATAATTCAAGTTCAGACAATCGATGCATGAAAGGGTCCACAAGAACGGCCTAGAAAATCATGCTTGTGCCATTTAGTAAATTCTCATGCCTTTTACAAGGAATGGACATATATTTCGATGAAATGTGTGGCAATAGTCAACCACAAATGTCTGTTTGTTGGGTTTTCAACTATAAAAAATGAAATAAATGCTAAAAAACATGTCGCCTGGCATGGTGCCATGGTATGACCTAACCATGCCTTGGTAAAAATTTGAGAAGGTTTGGCTTATGTTGTCATGCACGCCCTTCATAAATCGAACCATCGCCAAGGAAGTTCCATGCTTTCGAAGGGAAATCCTCAAGGGAATCCAAATTTTCTTTGTTCTATTCCCTCGAGTTTTTTCTCTGACGAACATACACCACCGCAAATCACCGTGTTCAAATTTGGCATTTTTCCAGGCTCATTTACCATATTTAGGGATTATGTGCATTTTCTAGGCATTAATGGACATAATTCAAATTGAACAATCAGTGCATGAAAGCGGTGCACAAGAACAGCACAGAAAACCATGCTCGTGTTATTTAGCACATTCTCATGCCTTTTACAAGGAATGGGCAGATATTTCAAGGAAATGTGTGGCAATAGTCAAGCATAAACGCGCCGTTTACTCGTTTAACAACTATACAAAAAATGAAACACATGGTTGGGAAACATGACGCATGGCTTGGTGCCATGTATGGCCTCACCATGCCACAGTAAAAATTGGAGAATGTTTTCCTTATGTCGTGATCTTGCGCCTTTCATATATCAAACCATCACCGAGGAAGTTTCATGGTTTTAAGGGAAATCACCAAGATTGAAGGGGGTCCAAATTTCCATTGTCCTTTGTCCATGAATTTTTCTATGATGAACATACAACCTGCAAATCACCATGTTCAAATTTGGCACTTTTCCGGGTTCATTTGCCATATTTAGGGGATTGTGTGCATTTCCTAGACAGTAATGTGCATAATTCAAGTTCAGACAATCGATGCATGAAAGGGTCCACAAGAACGGCCTAGAAAATCATGCTTGTGCCATTTAGTAAATTCTCATGCCTTTTACAAGGAATGGACATATATTTCGATGAAATGTGTGGCAATAGTCAACCACAAATGTCATTTGTTGGGTTTTCAACTATAAAAATGAAATAAATGCTTAAAAAACATGACGCTTGGCATGGTGCCATGGTATGACCTCACCATGCCTTGGTAAAAATTTGAGAAGGTTTGGCTTATGTTGTCATGCACGCCCTTCATAAATCGAACCATCACCAAGGAAGTTCCATGCTTTCGAAGGGAAATCCTCAAGTGGAATCCATATTTTCTTTGTTCTATTCCCTCGAGTTTTTTTCTACGACGAACATACACCCTGCAAATCACCGTGTTCAAATTTGGCATTTTTCCAGGCTCATTTACCATATTTAGGGGATTATGTGCATTTTCTAGGCATTAATGGACATAATTCAAATTCGAACAATCAGTGCATGAAACGGTGCACAAGAACAGTCTGGAAAACCATGCTCGTGTTATTTAGCACATTCTCATGCCTTTTACAAGGAATGGGCAGATATTTCAAGGAAATGTGTGGCAATAGTCAAGCATAAACGCGCCGTTTACTCGTTTAACAACTATACAAAAATGAAACACATGGTTGGAAAACATGGCGCTGGCTTGGTGCCATGTATGGCCTCACCATGCCCTGGTAAAATTGGAGAATGTTTTCCTTATGTCGTGATCTTGCGCCTTTCATATATCAAACCATCACCGAGGAAGTTTCATGGTTTCAAAGTGAAATCACCAAGATTGAAGGGGGTCCAAATTTCCTTTGTCCACGAGTTTTTCTATGATGAACATACAACCTGCAAATCACCGTGTTCAAATTTGGCACTTTTCCGGGTTCATTTGCCATATTTAGGGGATTATGTGCATTTCCTAGGCATTAATGCGCATAATTCAAGTTCAAACAATCGATGCATGAAAGGGTCCACAAGAACGGACTAGAAAACCATGCTCGTGCCATTTGGTAAATTCTCATGCCTTTTACTAGGAATGGACAGATATTACGATGAAATGTGTGGCAATAGTCAACCACAAATGTCTGTTTGTTGGGTTTTCAACTATAAAAAATGAAATAAATGCTTAAAAAACATGACGCCTGGTATGGTGCCATGGTATGACCTCACCATGCCTTGGTAAAAATTTGAGAAGGTTTGGCTTATGTTGTCATGCACGCCCTTCATAAATCGAACCATCACCGAAGAAGTACCATGCTTTCGAAAGGGAAATCCTCAAGATTGATGGGGAATCCAAATTTTCTTCGTTCTTTGCCCTGGAGTTTTTTTCTACGACGAACATACACCCTGCAAATCACCATGTTCAAATTTGGCACTTTTTCGGGCTCATTTACCATATTTAGGGGATTATGTGCATTTTCTAGGCATTTAGCGCATATAAATCCAATACAGCTACAGGTGCACGGGTGTGATGTGAGGGACGTGGATTGCCATTCGATCGCGGTGCGTCCAACGGAGCACACGCACGATCCACGTGGCCGGGGTTCCGGCAAATCATAACGCAACACACAATAGGCTCAGCGCACACTGTTTTCGGAAGCGACGGAGATGAACCGTGTGCGATAATGAACGAGCAAAATTGTAAGGGAAGCCAAGTTTCTGTTGTCGTTTGTGGTTGAGCTCTTGAATACCACCGCACTGTACGGCTGGCCGACCCCTCCGTCCCAGAGCTCTCTCGAGCGTCGTCCATGGCACCGCGATTACGATGGTAGTAAAGCGATGGCATCCCGCCGCGCCGCGTTCCTCGTCGCCCGCGACCGCGCACAAGGTAAGGAAGCGATGGCATCTCGCCGTGCCGAGTTCATCGTTGCCGGCGGCCAGACAGTTACATGGGTGTACTTTGAGGCTACCTTGGCCGAATGGGTGGTGGATCTAGAGGCGGCCAAAGCCACACAGAAGGAGCGGAAAAGGCAGAAAGCAGTCAAGAAAAGAGAGTATCGCCGCCGCAAGAAAAAAGAGGTCGCACGCCGTGGTGAGGAGAGCTTGGCGGAGATCGAAGCACGGTGGGCTTCCGCCTACAATGCCGGGAAGGAGAACGCCGGCGTCTGGCCAACATGCCCTGATGGCAGCATGTGAGAAGTAGTTTAAGTTTGTTCTATTAGAGCAAATTACCAGTAGTACTTTAAGTTTGTAGTATTAACGTAGAATGTCGGTGAGAGCATCCTTTGAGGGCTTTGAGCGTTGATTAGCATGTGTGCCCATGTGCGTTTTTTGTATTAATCCTTAGAAGATCACAAAACACACGGTTTCTATGCCGTACCCGTCTGCGTTTTTTGCATTAATTACCCATAAGTCAGTTACCTGTGTGATATTTCCTAATAAACCAGGCGCACCGTTGACAGAAAAAAATCAAGTACACATGTACATTTTTTGGAGACGGGATCTGCCAACTTCCTTTTTTCTCGCACACGAGTGTTTTACGCGCTTCGTCTGTGTTGTGTGTTTCCCCCTCCCAAGTTTCAAATTTCGCACCGAAATTTTCATTAGGCACGCGATTTCAGAATTTATTCCTCCAACCACATCCCCTTCCCCTCAGTATCCCCCTCCCTCGCGCCTCCCCCTACCGGCATCTCAAACCGCCGCCGCCGCAACCACAGCTTCAACCACATCTACGTTCTGCTCGGATCCAGTCAGGTAACCCACTGATTTCTATCACATTCCCGGCCTAATTGCTTAAATGGCACCTGCGAAACATCCTCATGCCTCCAAATCCCCCTCGCCAGGAGCTGATGGCGGTCCATGGCGCGATGGCCGCTGTGCGTGTTGACCTGAAGGAACACCTCGCCTCCGCCGCCGCCGTCGACATGGTGCAGGCTCTGGCCCAGATGAGTCCCCCGGCGACTACCCCCCAAGACTTAACAGGTAAGATCTGACCAGCTAACTCTTACCAATACCACTTGCAATGGCTATGATTTGTACGACTGATGTATTAAGCATGTTCGTGCCTTGTTTATTTCAGTACTACACACTGTGTGATGTTCAATTATTACCGTGTCCAGCTCAATTTCACCAATACCAGCAAGAAACTTACAATACATGACTCAGGATATCACTAGAGATGCTGCCCATTTGATATTTTTAGTGGATGCTAACCCTGTTGAACTTAACATGCCTGTCCATGTACTTACGCAGGCTCAAAACGGCCAATGCTTTTGTTTGCCGTCGAGGTGAGCTGCATCCCATGTCTTACAGTATTTCACATAATTTGTGCAATTGCAGTTTAACTTCTACCCATTTACTGGTTGCCTGTAGGTACACATGTCAGTGGCATTGATCCATGCTTCGACCCGGAGGAACAGCTCGCCTCCGCCGTCGTTGACTTTCGGCGAGCTCTGGCCAAGATGAAGTGCCCCAGCAACTACCTCACATGACTTACCAAGTATGTACTCACCAGTTCAATCTTACCAATACCAGTTGCAATTAATGGCAATGTTCTGTATGGTCGATGTATTAAGCATGTCCTAGTAAACATGCCTAACACGTTTTTTCTACTATCCCTACCTTTTTATAGACATCTGGGCCATTCTCTGCTTTGGCAGCACCTGCCTTGTGATGTTTAACTATGCCAATTGCATTTTTATCAGTACCGGTTTCAATGTCTATTAAGCCCGTTGCAATTAACAGTTGAATCCATTTTTAAACAATTGCATTTCAATGGCTACAAACTTACAAAACATGACTTGTGATGTTTAACTATGCCATTTGCTATTTTTGGTGGATGCTAACTCTGTTGTACTTAACATGCTTGTCCATGTACTTACGCAGGGTCATAACGGCCGATGTTGTTGTTTGCCGTCAAGGTTAGCTACATCCCATGTCTTAAAGTATTTCAAATCATTTGTGCAATTGCAGTTTAACTTCTACCATTTACTAGTTGCCTGTAGGTACACATGTCCGTGGCACCGATCCATGCTTCGACCCGGAGGAACAACTCGCCTCCGCCGCCGCTGGCTTTGGGCGGGCTCTGGCCAAGATGAAGTGCCCCAGCAACTACCTCTCAGGACTTACCAAGTATGTACCCACCAGTTCAGTCTTACCAATACCAGTTACAATTAATGGCTATGTTTTGTATTGTCGATGTATTAAGCATGTTGTAGTAAACATGCCTAACACGTTTGAGCTATTTTCCCTACCTTTTTATAGACAACTGGGCCATTATCTGCTCTGGCAGCACTTGCCCTGTGATGTTTAACTCTGCAATTGCATTTTTATCAGTATTGCTTTCAATGGCCCTTAAGCCTGTTGCAATTAACAGTTGTATCCATTTTTAAAGAGTTGTATTTCACGGCTACAAACTTACGGTAACATGAATTAGGATGTTGTTAAGCCTGTTGCAATTAACAGTTGTATCCATTTTTAATCAGTCCCTTTGCTACCGTGCTACTCTTTGAAATGAAGATATCACTCTGAGATCTTTGCCGTTTTATTACCATTTGCTATTTTTCGTGGATGTTAACCCTGTTGTAGTTAACACTGGCTTTCCATGTACTTACACAGGGCTACAATGGGCGATGATGTTGTTTGCCGTCGAGGTTAGCTGCATCCCATGTCATATACACCATCTATTCCGAAATATAAGTATTTTTAGAGATTCCAATATAGACTACATAAGGAGAAAAAAATGAGTGAATCTAGATTCTAATCTAAACTATATCTATAATTCTATATACATCCGTATGTAGTTCATATTGAAATCTCAAAAAAAACTTGTACTTAGGAACATAGGTAGTTGTATTTTACATCATTTGTGCAATCTCGGTTTAGCTTCTAACATTTACTTTGGTTGCTTGTAGGTACATATATGAAGTCTTGATCCATGCTTGATTCCTTTTAGCATTATGGGGCAATGAGATATTAATGAACAAGCGTCAAGTGAGGAAACTAAGAAAGATTGTTAGGTGAAAGAAACGGGTGATTGGAATTAAGCTCTTTATTTACACTTTGTCGAAGACAACAGTGAACTTTAGGATGGTAAGTAATGTGTTGCCTTTCCCCCTTCCCACAACAAGTTACTCTATTAGACCTCGATTATCGATATTTTTCTCTTTTCAGTGGTTTCCGAAGCTATTTACTGATGTTTACCTTGCAAACTACATGACCGGAGTGGAGGCAACTAAGGTTAAAGTATATAATTCGCGCTACCATGATAATGCTCTAGAAGTCTTCCTGAAGGCGGTGAAGGATGGGCGGGCGATCGTCACAAGGGGTTGGACAAAAGTGGTTCGTGCCTATGGCATGCAGGAAGGCACATTATGGGCATTCCGCTTCTTCAACACCGTAGGCAGTCAAAATGATTTACACTTGTATCTTCACCTTTACCGCCTTTAAATACTGCGGTTCATCATAGTTAATTGCTGCCTAATCCTATAATTACTGAACATATTGTATTGGAAATTTTATTTATGGATTCGTTGTTGAACCATTGTGCTGGGAATTTGAATTGCACGTTTTGTATTTCAAAATTTCCAATTAGAATAATAAATTACAGGCAAAATAAAAATAGAACAGACGGTCATGGACCTTTGCAAACGGTTCTAGCAGTAAAAGCGCTTGCGATGGATAGCCCAATGCCACACAGTTTTCTACATCAAATCGTGTGTGATGTAGTTAATGAAAGCAAATAGTTAACCAAGGCAGATCGTGTGTGATAGTTACACCTTTCACACACGAGCGTATACATAAAACCGTGTGGGATGTACATCCAAATGGAAACATTTTCCCTGGATTGACTATGTGGGATGTACATAAGAACGGAAACGTATTCCTTGTATTGACTGTGTGTGATGTACATACGAACGGAAATGTTTTTCTGGGATTCACCATGTGGGATGTACATACCTACGGAAATGATTTATGGGATTCACCGTGTGGGATGTACTTACCTACGGAAATGATTTCTAGGATTCACCGTGTGGGACGTACATACCTACGAAAATGATAGGGTTTTGATGCCTCGCCCGATCGGACACGGCCCCAGCCTGGGTCCTGGGAGGGCCTATCCCCGACGATTTCTGGGTTGTGTGGGAAGGACACCCTATCGCACACACTCACTTGGCGACGATTCCAAATGTCGTTGCGGAAATGGGTTTTAAACCGTTTGTTTAGGACCGACGCGCACCAGTGCAAGCTCACGAAACATATCATTATCCCCGGTCATATGATCAGTACATCCACTATCAAGGACCCATTCCTTTCCTCCAGCCATGTGCTACCTCTTGAGAATGCGTTGGTTTTCCCTTGAAGTGGAAAGGGTGATGCAGCAAAGTAGCATAAGTATTTCCCTCAGTTTTTGAGAACCAAGGTATCAATCGAGTAGGAGGCCACATGCAAGTCCCTCGTACCTACACAAACAAATAAGGACCTTGCAACCAACGTGATAAAGGGGTTGTCAATCCCTTCACGACCACTTGCAAAAGTGAGATCTGATAGAGATAATAATATTTTTGGTATTTTTATGATAAAGATTAAAAGTAAAGATTGCAAAGTAAAAATAGATTGGAAACTTATATGATGGAAAATAGACCCGGGGGCCATAGGTTTCACTAGTGGCTTCTCTCAAGATAGCATAAGTATTACGGTGGGTGAACAAATTACTGTGGAGCAATTGATAGAAAAGTGCATAATTATGAGAATATCTAGGCATGATCATGTAGATAGGCATCACGTCCGTGACAAGTAGACCGACTCCTGCCTGCATCTACTACTATTACTCCACACATCGACCGCTATCCAGCATGCATCTAGAGTATTAAGTTCATAAGAACAGAGTAACGCATTAGGTAAGATGACATGATGTAGAGGGATAAACTCAAGCAATATGATATAAACCCCATCTTTTTATCCTCGATGGCAACAATACAAGACGTGTCGTTTCCCTTTCTGTCACTGGGATCGAGCAACGCAAGATTTAACCCAAAGCTAAGCACTTCTCCCATTGCAAGAAAGATCAATCTAGTAGGCCAAACCAAACAGATAATTCGAAGAGACTTGCAAAGATAACCAATCATACATAAAAGAATTCAGAGAAGATTCAAATATTGTTCATAGATAATATTGATCATAAACCCACAATTCATCGGATCTCGACAAACACACCGCAAAAGAGTTACATCAAATAGATCTCCAGGAAGATCGAGGAGAACTTTGTATTGAGATCCAAAGAGAGAGAAGAAGCCATCTAGCTAATAACTATGGACCCGAAGGTTTGTGGTAAACTACTCACATATCATCGGAGAGGCTATGGTGTTGATGTAGAAGCTCTCCGTGATCGATTCCCCCTCCGGCGGAGCGCTGAAAAAGGCCCCAAGATGGGATCTCACTGGTACATAAGGTTGCGGCAGTGGAATAAGGTTTTGGTGGTGCTCCTTGATGGTTTCGGGGTACGTAGGTATATATAGGAGGAAGAAGTAGGTCGGTTGAGCCACGAGGGGCCCACGAGGGTGGAGGGCGCACCCCCTGCCTCGTGGCTTCCTCGTTCGTTTCTTGACGTCCACTCCAAGTCCTCTGGATCACGTTTATTCCAAAAATCACGATCCCGAAGGTTTCATTCCGTTTGGAATCCGTTTGTTATTCTTTTTCTGCGAAACACTGAAATAGGCAAAAAAATAGCAATTTGCACTCGGCCTTTGTTTATTAGGTTAGTCCCAAAAATAATATGAAAGTGTATAAATAAGCCCAGTAAACATCCAAAACAGAATATATAATAGCATGGAGCAATCAAAAATTATAGATACGTTGGAGACGTATCACCGTGTAGCCGTGAAGATTTGCCATAAGACCAAAGTGTCTCATAGATTCATCGAGATCAAAGTCACTGTCGGTGTCAAAACCGGCAGATCTCGGGTAGGGGGTCCTGAACTATGCGTCTAGGCGGATGGTAACAGGAGACAAGGGACACGATGTTTTACCCAGGTTCGGGCCCTCTTGATGGAGGTAAAACCCTACGTCCTGCTAGATTAATATTGATGATGTGTGTTACAAGAGTGGATCTGCCACGAGATCAAGGAGGCTAAACCCTATAAGCTAGCCTATGGTATGATTGTTGTTCGTCCTACGGACTAAAATCCTCCGGTTTATATAGACACCGGATAGGGTTAGGGTTACACAAAGTGGAGGTAACAATGGTAGGAGATCTATATATCCATATCGCCAAGCTTGCCTTCCACGCCAAGGAAAGTCCCATCCGGACACGGGACGAAGTCTTCAATCTTGTATCTTCATAGTCTTGGAGTCCGGCCGACGATGATAGTTTGGCTATCCGGACACCCCCTAGTCCGGAACTCCCTCAGTCACTATCATCATCCTCATCATAGTATCCATGTTCAACACCGTCTTGTGATGGATCAATTCCTAGAGAGAGTGATTCATTAGATTTATGACCATGACAATGTGCATCTTTATGGATTCTAATGACTTCGGAGATGATGTTGCTAATGATTCCAACATCTCCGTTGGCACGCATGAGGTTAGTAAGCTCAAATAGACAATCACCAAACTTAGGATCATTGGAATTCATCTTGCTCAAGGCAATAGACTTATGGAAAATCCCATCTACATTTTTTAAGGAATGATTTGGGAATCGTTCCTCAAAAAATATCCATATAGTGTAGGCACAATCAAGAGTAGGCAAGCTAGCAATCACATTTTGGGCAATCCTCTAATGAAGAGATTGATGGCTCTAAGATTGCGAATCATGTCAAGATCCTCATCGGGGGTGGGATGCAAAGGATCACTAGGGGAAATGCAAGGACTAGTAATGTACTTGTTCAAATGATATTCATTGAGAATCTCAAGCATCTCATTTTTTCACTCATGAAAGTACTCTCCATCAAGAATAGGCACTCTATGTCTAAGACTCCCCAACAAAGACACATCCATCTTCCTCCAAAGGTGTTTAAACCAAAGCAATGGATACCAATTGAAAGGATCGAGAAGAGGTGTCTAGAGGGGGGTGAATAGACTCTTAACAAGAAAAAGTTGCAGTTTGTATTTTCTTCAAGTTAAGGTGGAGTTTTAGCACAAGATTAAACATTCACAATACATATCAAGCAAGCATGACAAGAGTATATTAGCAGCAGAATGTAAATCATGCAATTTGCAAGAATGTAAAGGGATGGGATTGGAGTGTGCAAACGCAAATGGAAACACGGAGATTTTTGGCGTGGTTACGATAGGTGGTGCTATCGTACATCCACATTGATGGAGACTTCAACCCACGAAGGGTAACGGTTGCGTGAGTCCATGGAGGGCTCCACCCACGAAGAAGCAACCTTGTCTATCCCACCATGGCCATCGCCCACGAAGGACTTGCCTCACTAGGGTAGATCTTCACGAAGTAGGCGATCTCCTTGCCCTTACAAACTCCTTGGTTCAACTCCACAATCTTGTGGAGGCTCCCAAGTGACACCTAACAATCTAGGAGACACCACTCTCCAAAGGGTAATAGATGGTGTGTTGATGATGAACTCCTTGCTCTTGTGCTTCAAATGATAGTCTCCCCAACACTCAACTCTCTCTCAAAGATTTGGATTTGGTGGTAAGATGATTTGAGTGGAAAGCAAGTTGGAGAAGGCTAGAGATCAAGATTTATGTGGTTGGAATGGAATATATTGACCTCAACACATGCGTAGGTGGTTCTCTCTCAGAAAATGTATGCTGGAAGTGTAGGCATGTTCTGATGGCTCTCCTCACGAGTGAAGAGTCAGTGGAGGGGTATATATAGCCTCCACACAAAATCTAACCGTTACACACAAATCACCAAACTCGGTGGGACCGAATAATGAAACTCGGTCAGACCGATTTAGTTCAAAATGTGAATGTAGGGTTTTCGGTGGGACCGATATAATCAACTCGGTGGGACCGATGTGCTAGGGTTAGGGTAAAACCTCATCTCGGCTTGACCGATTACACAAACTCGGTGGGACCGATCTTGGTAACAGGCTAACTGGAGAGTTGGTCAGGCAAACTTGGTGGGACAGATTACAAAATTTGGTAAGACCGAATTCAATGCAACAAGATCCAGAGAGTTTGCAAGCCCATCTCGGTGAGACCGGGATCCCATCGGTGAGACCAAATTGATTAGGGTTTATGGCAGTGGCTATGTCAACTGAACTCGGTGGCGCCGGATAGAAAGTTTTGGTGGGGCCGAGTTTGACTTTTGATTTGGGACATATGTGGATATGAGAAAGTGGTTGAGGGTTTTGGAGCATATCACTAAGCACTATGAGCAAGCAAGCCATTAAGCAACACCTCATCCCCTTTTAATAGTATTGGCTTTCCTATGGACTCAATGTTATCTTGGATCACTAAAAGTAAAATGTAGAGTCTTGAGCTTTGGAGCTTGAGCCAATCTTTTGTCCTTACCATTTTGAAGGGGTTCCATATCCTCTTGTCCACACCACTCCATCTGTTGAACTTGTCTGAAATATAGTAGATGAAAAAATTAGTCCAACAAGAGATATGTTGACATTAATTACCAAAACCACCCAGGGAGTACTTGTGCTTTCAGTGGGCCGTACCGACAGCCCGTAATGGGAGCATTGCCTTCTCTACCATGGGTAATGTCATGGGCTGCGTGGCAACAATGCTGCGCCGGGCAGGGGATGTCCGCCTAGTATGCCGCACTGTAGCCACGCTCCGCCCTGGATTTGGGGGTGGCAGGCAACACTGTAGCCACGCCCCGTCTTGTCTTCATAATGTGGTGCAAACTTTGAGGGCGCTTGGAGCCGCCTGCTAGGAGTCAGCCCACCTCAGGGCCGTCTTCTGGCAGCCGGCCGCTTGGACTAGCCGGCCACAAGAAGGCGGCGCTCTGCTCTTTGATTCTTGAGGGGTGCAGCCGGCCCCGATGTCTTGAAATACCATGGGAGGCTGATGAGGCTACCCGTGGTCATTTACTCCGATAGTAGTCCCCGAAGCTCGTGTGGCGCCACGGCGGGAAAGGCGAGGAGCCTCGGCAGCTTCCTACTCAAAATGATCAGATGGCTTGCTTCATCCATCTTCCAAAGTGCCGACTGCTAGGAGTCGGACGCGACCAGGCAAGCCGCCTGGTGGTTTTTGAAATGTCGCGGCAGGAGTTGGGTGGCGTGCCAGCCAGGCGCCAGGCTCTCCGCCAGCTATCCACGTGCCATGTGGCGCCAGCCGGCCAAGCCGCCTGCCAGCCCACGCGTGCGATGGGACATCGCTGCAGGTCGGGGCCCACCACTACCGGGCCTCGGCACACGCGTGGATCCGCTGCGGCCGAGGCAAACGATTGGGATTCCGCAGCGCAATAACTTTGCGCCGTTACCGCGCGGTAAACGCAGGGTCGTGGGGTCGTGGGCACAGTTAATCCCATGATCCCCACGCCCCGCCCCCTCGGCTTTGCAGCCAGGGGCTATAACTAGGGGGGAGAAGGGAAACGGCACAAGCACGCGCGCCCTCCTCTCCCCTCGCCATCTTCTTCCACTTCTTCTTCTTTGCCGCCGCCGCACTCCCACGCCGTGCCGAAGTGCTGCCACGGCCCGTCTTCACCAAGCCCGTCCTTTTCCGCCGCACCATTGCTTCGTCGCGGGCTCGCGCACTAATCGTCGCGCTGCGCCTCCGTCGACCTCGAGCTATCATGGCGCGCGGGCGGGCCGGTGATTGGGATGGGTCGAACGTCATCGAGGACCACTTCACCTTCCTTCGCAACACGCGGCGGCTGCCCGGCGAGGGCTATGTCCGGGCGCGCATTCCTCCTGCGAAGGAGATTTCGCCAGCACAGGAGGAAGGCGAGCACGTCATCTTTCGGTCGCACTTCCTCCGGGGCTTCCGCCTACCGGCGAGCGGCTTCCTTCGCTCTTTTCTTCAATTTTACCACCCCCAGCCACACCACCTCACACCAAACACGGTGGTGTTGTTGTTGGCCTTTGTCACGCTCTGTGAAGGCTACCTCGGATTTATCCCCACCCTCGAGCTGTGGGGAGAATTCTTCTACACCAAACTCGGCACCTCCGCCAAGGACGTGGCGGCTCAGTGCGGAGCTTTAGTCGCGGTGCGGCACCCGGGTGCTGTGAACCTATTCCCGTCCATCAGCTTGACACAGTCGGTCAAGCTATGGCACAAATTGTATTTCTATGTCAAGAACGTCAACCCGACGCTGGACTTCGTCAACCTGCCGCCGAAGCCCGCCCATTGAGCTGCGCCTCTTGGACCTTCATTACGAACGCCGTCGGCCGCTTCTCTGCCATCGCCCGGCTCAAGGTGATGACGGACCCGGAGGGCCTCAAGGCCTCGGACTTGTTGACCGCCTTTGTGGAGCGACAGGTTCTCCCTCTTCAAGGCCGGCCTCATCTGATCAGCCGGATGAGCGGGCATCGAGACCTGTGTCGGATGATCACCAGGGACATGCCGGCCACGGAGGTGGCCCGCCTGGTGAACGAGATCGCGAACTGCAAACTCTCGGAATTGGAGTGGTAGTTCGGCAAGCGGACGTATTCCCACGCAGACCCGCCGCCTGTAGTAAGCTCTCAACTCTCTTTCCTTTCTTGCCTGTCGGGATCTGCTTCGCCGTCTGATCAATTGGTCGTGATGCAGCTCCTCACAACCCAGCCGGAAGCCAACGCCCTAGAGCAGGGCCAGGAGTACCTGCCGGACCGAGCCGTGAGTGATGCGGACAACCCCGACTTGGGGGCGGCCGCCTTGGAGGAAGATGACACCACGGGCGGTGGTGATGGAGCAGGCGGCTCTGGAGGAGGCGGTAGTCTCGAGGACTAGCCAGACGATGACGAAGAGGATCCCGCGCAGTGGCGACCGACGGTTGCCAACAGGGTGGGGGCGAGCTCTTCAGCAGCGCCGACTGGCCCAGGCGGCGCACCGAAGCATCGAGCCGGCTCGCAGCCGCAAGGCGGCCGGCCAAAGAAACCCAAGGACTCGACCGCAGTGACCAGGCGGGAGGAGGACGCCACGAAGGCGGCCCGGTTCCAGAGGGCCCCGAAGCAGCCGCCGACGGTGTCCGTGTAAGAGCTTGTCTTTTCTTGTGTTTTCCTTTATCTTTTTTGCAAACTCCTTCTGAGTTTTTCTTATCTTGCTTGAATAGAGCCCCGCTCTCCCTTGAGCGGTCGGCCTCCGCCTCCATCATCGGGAGGCTCCACCAACACCCTCCGCATAGACCCGCTCGCCGACTTCCGGGAAGCGACGGAGCAAAACGCGCGGGAGGTGCGCGAGGAGCAGGAGGAGGCCGGGTGGCAGAGGGAGGCGGCCAAGGCGGCGCAGGAGGAGGCAGGCGTGGCGGCCAAGGCCCAAGTCGACGCCACGGTCAGGGCCCAAGCGGACGCTGCGACTAAGACGCGGGTGGACGCGGCCGCCAAGGCACAACTGGAGGGAGCCGCACGTGGCGAGGCTCCACTGCTTATCGTCCCCCTCCGCTCCGCGCAGCCCGCACCAGAGACCCCGGCGCCAAAGGAGGAGCCGGCAATGGGCAGCCAGTCATGGAGAGGGAAGGGGGCGACGCCACCACCTTGAGGACGGAGGTGCCTCAGCAGGTGCCGACTGCCGAGGTCCGGGGAAGTCGGCCTGTCATGCCGCCAACACCTCAAGGCGGCGGCGAGCTGGTGGCAGGGGCGACCCCTGTTGTCCGCACTCCGACGCGCCGCCGTGTGGCGAAGGCGACTTCGGCACCGCGGCCTCAGGAGATCGGATCCTCAAGCTCTTCGGCTCCAGAAGCGAAGGCCACCAGTGCCTCTCCACGAGAGTGGACGTCTGGGGGGCGGGACGAGCATCCTGAACAAGGCTGTGCATGAAGTCCAGTCTCTGCTTCAGGCCCAAGGCACCGCCCTCCAGAACTAGATGAAGTCGTTCTTGGCATCGTGAGCTGCCGTCCGGGCATGTTCCTTGACCGCTTGTTCTTGATTCTTGTAGTTTTTCATGAAGTCTTCTGTGGGGGCACGCCAGCGCACCCACTGGGTGTAGCCCCTGAGTTCGGGGCCGGCTGCTGAGCAGGCGGCTCGGAACTTAAAGGTAAGTTCCGAGTGCTAACCCTTTCTGTTCTTCTGTTGTCTTTTTTGTAGGATTACCACAACATACGTGCGGCCACCTTCAACTCCCAGGTCTAGGAGCTGGCCAAGCGGACCACTGACTTGACCGATAGCCGGAGTAAGCACTCCGCTCTTTGTTCTCGCGGGGACGCGCCAGCGCATCCGCGGGGTGTAGCCCCGGAGATTCGGGCCGACTGCTGAGCAGTTGGGTCGGATCTTCCGGCGACCCTTTTTATTTTTTTCTTTTATTGAATCGCTTCAACCCTTAGTCTCGCGGGGGCGCGCCAGTGCACCCGTGGGGTGTAGCTCCCGAGATTCGGTCCGACTGCCGAGCAGTTGGGTCGGATCTTCCGGCAACTATTTCTTTTTTTGTTGATTTGCTGATTTCCTGCTCTTTCTTGTCTTCTGCAGGAGCAAACGCCACCTTACGGCAGCAACTGGGCGAGGCTCAAATCACGCTGCACGCCAAGGAGGAGGAGCGATGCAAGATGGAGCAAGAGCGCGACCGCCTGGCCAAGTAGCTGGCTGACCAGGCGGACAAGCACCAGACGAAGCTGCAAAAGCTCAAGGACGCGGAGGAGGCCCTTCAGGCCGAGTTCGAGACTCAGCGCTCGAACTGGGTCGAGAAGGAGAGAGCCTTGTCGGACGGCTACGGCAAGG
The DNA here is from genome assembly GCA_021605145.1 of Aegilops bicornis. Lineage (NCBI taxonomy): Eukaryota > Viridiplantae > Streptophyta > Magnoliopsida > Poales > Poaceae > Aegilops > Aegilops bicornis. Next base: position 322,998,195 of record CM038673.1, on the reverse strand, counting down.
TCGAAGACCTGCTCGATGGTGAGTTGTCCTTCTCTTTCTTCCGCCTGTTGACTTGTCATATGAGCCGGCTTCTAGCTTCTTACTTTATTTTTCTTCTTATGCAGAGTATTTCCCTGGTTACTCCGTCGCCGCTAGCCAAGCCGTCGAAGCTCGTCGTGATGAGCGGAGGCTGGCTGGTGCCACGATCCCGCCCAACACACCACGGACCCTTGCTGAGCAGCTGCTTGACATCCAAGCTCGTCTCCAGCCGGCACATCAGGCTCTCCGCTGTCTTCAGCGCGCCAGAGCCCAGGTGGTCTCCACCCTCTGGCCGGGTGCTCCCGTTTTGTGCATCGTCAATCGGACCTCCAAGTGGTTGGAGGTGGTCGTTGGCAGCATCGAGGGGTGGAAGGGCTCTTCCGCTCGGACGGGTGCATGGCGAGCCTTGGAGTTCGTTAAGGGGTGGTACCCTAGGCTGAACTTAGACCAGCTGGCCACTCTCCGTGCTGAAGCTGGCGAAGAGTTGGAGGCGGTGGCGCCCAAGCTCTATCACCGCGCTGCGGCGATCGCCGAGTACACGGACACCAGTGTCTTCCTCCCTAAGCTAGATGAGGTGGGTGTCGAGGTGCCGCCCAACTGGTTCGGGCTGAATCCAGAAGGCGGCGGGGACTCGGTGGAGGAGATCGCCTCCAGCAATGAGGGCGAGGAGGATGAGGACGGTGAAGATGACACGCCGGATGGTGATGACGACAGCCGGTCTCAGCCTGACCAAGTCTCGACCAACGACCAGCGCACCGGCGAGCCGACTGCTGACGATGCTTACCAGGCTGAGACCCACCAGGCGGCCGCTCCACCACCCGGGGCTTCGACCTCCGCCGACCCCTCCGATCTGGCTGCTGCTCCTTTGCCTAGGCGGCCGAGTTATCTTTTCTTTTCCTGCTTTGTAACCTCTTGAACAAAATTGTTAAGTTCGCGCAATTCCACCCACTGGGGGTGTATTCAAACTCCGTTGAATGCTGGCCAAGGGCCTTTTTGCTATGTGAATATCTTTGCCGATTTCTGACTTGTCTTGCTTTTCTACTCCTTTGGCTTTTTTCCTTTGCCGCCTTCCCTTGGCTGTCGTCTTGCCAGCCGGACGGCCGCTCTGATGTCTATGGCTGGGTCAAGTACTTGGCCGATTTTGGGAAGGCAAGTACTTTAGCCATTCGTAGAATGTAGCAAATTAAGTTAGAAACCGGCCGGCCGGCTGCTCAGCAGCCGGTCGGCGAGGCGAGGAGCCGGCTCGGCCTATGCAAATGCTTTAGTCCTTAGCCATTTTTCGTGTGGGCACCGTTTCCTGCCTTTAACTCTTGCCAGCCGGACAGTCGCTCTGCGAGCTGCGGCTTGTGGCAAGAGAGGGCTTAGGTGCCATCACACTACTTGTCCGACTTGATGTAGCATTGACATAGTACAAGGCGGCAAGCCCCCGGGCCGACTGGTCGAACCCGGTGCTAGGCAGAATAATGAAATAACACATTCATAGGCATAGATCTTATCATATAGATAAAGAAGGGTAACCCCAGAGTGCTCCTCGAGCGGCCCAATGTCTTAGTGCTTAATACAAAAGGTAGCGTGGTACATACTGAATCAACTATAAAATCTTCGGAGGAGATTTGCGTTCCATGGGCACTCTGATTCCTTGCCCGAATCGTCTCTCTTGCGTGCTCTGGGCTTCTGCGCGTCGATGAGGTAGTAGGAGTCATTGCCCAATGCTTTGCTGATGATGAAGGGGCCTTCCCAAGGGGCCGAGAGCTTGTGCTGGCCGGCTCTTCGCTGGATCAGCCGGAGCATAAGGTCTCCCTCTTGGAAGGATCTTGGCTTGACCTTCCGACTGTGGTAGCAGCGCAGACTCTGCTGGTAGATGGCGGACCGGCTGAGTGCCAACAGCCGGCCCTCTTTCAACAGATCAACACCGTCTTCTCATGCTTCCTTTGCCTCCGCTTCCGTGTACATGGTGACGCGAGGTGAGTCAAACTCAATGTCAGTTGGGATGACAGCCTCGGCACCGTACACGAGAAAGAATGGAGTGAAGCCGGTTGATTTGTTCCGAGTGGTGCAGAGGCTCCGTGAGGACGGTGGCGGCTTCGTCGATCCAAGCGGCCCGGCCGACCGCTCCAGTGGCTCGACCAGTCGGGGCTTGATGCCGGAGAGGATGAGGCTGTTTGCTCGCTCGACTTGGCCGGTTGACTGCAGATGGGAAACGGACGCTAAATCCAGTCGGATGCCCTGCGTCGTGCAAAAACGGGCCAAGGCTCCCTTGGCAAAGTTCGTGCCATTATCGGTGATGATGCTATGTGGCACACCGTATCAGACGGTGATATCTGCGATGAAGGTCACATCAGTCGGACCGTTCAACTTCTTGATTGGATTTGCTTCAATCCACTTGGTGAATTTGTCCATGGCGACGAGCAGATGGGTCATGCCGCCGCGTGCTGTCTTGAATGGTCCCACCATGTTCAGCCCCCACACGGCAAAGGGCCAAGTGAGGAGAATGGTCTTGAGTGTGGAAGCCGGTAGATGTTGCTTGGATCTGAACTTCTGGCACCCTTTGCAATGCTTGACCAACTCCTTCGTGTCTTCCAAAGCAGTCGGACAGAAGAAACCATGGCTGAAGGCTTTGGCGACAAGGGATCTGCAGGCTGCATGGTGGCCGCACTCGCCTTCGTGGATATCTTTGAGGATTGCTTGGCCCTTCTCTGATTCTACGCAGCGCTGGAAGACTCCAGTCACGCTGCGCCTGACAAGCTCTCTATTTAATATCGTGTAGGCTCCTGCTCGGCACTGCACTTGCCGGACCGATATCTCATCGGTGGGCAGCTCTTTGTTCAATAGAAACTTGAGGATGGGCAGTGCCCATGAAGGTGCTTGAATTTCTTCTACTGCCACTACGACCACTTATACTAGGGCGGTTGGTTTGGGAGGTGGCAGGTTGGAGTCGGCTATCGCTTGTTGCGTTGCTGAAGTCCCCGGGCCGACTGCTGTAGCCCCAGGGCCGGGTTGTGAAGTCCCCGGGCCGGGTGCGACTACTGCAGTCCCCGAGCCGCTTGGTGAAGTCCCTGGGCCGACTGCTGCAGCCCCCGGGCCGTGTTGTGAAGTCCCCAGGCCGGGTGCGACTGCCGTAGTCCCCGCGCCGCCTGCTGAAGTCCCTGGGCCGGCTGCTTTAGCCCCCGAGTCGGATTCGCCTGCTCCGGGAGGAGCCGGCACGAAGATGGACTCAGATTCTGGAGAAGGCTTGATTGACGGCTTGCGGAGGCAGTGAAGGGAGACGCCGGCTGGTGTTGATTGACGGGTGGAGCCGATCCGTGCCAGGGTATCAGTTGGCTCGTTTTTATTCCATGGCACGTGAAGGAACTCGCACCCCTCAAAATATCGGCTGAGCTGCTGAACGAGAAAGCAGTAACTTGCCATGTTTGCATCCTTGGTGTCCCAGTCACCAGATGACTGTTGGGCCACCAAGTCGGAGTCGCCATAGCACAGGATCCGGCGGATACCGATCTCTTTGGCCAGCCAAAGGCCGTGTATCAGTGCTTCATACTCGGCCACATTGTTGGAGGCGGCTAAATGGATTTGCAATTTGTATCTGAGCTTGTCACCTTTGGGAGAAGTAAGAACAACGCCGGCTCCCACAGGGTGCACATCTTTGATCCATCAAAGTGCATTTGCCAATGAGTGGAGTCCGAAGCTGGTGGCAGGTACTGGGTCTCGGCCTAGTCGACAAGGAAGTCGGCCAGTGCTTGGGACTTGATGGCGGTGTAGGGAGCCAACTCAATGGCCCATTTTTTCACCCAGCCAGATGCATCTCTATTGCCAATGATCTCGGCAAGCGGGGCAGTGCAAACAACCATGATTGGGTGCTCTTGAAAGTATGGCTTCAGTTTCTTGGCGGCAAAGTGCACGCCGTAGCACACCTTCTGGTAGTGAGGGTAGTTCTACTTCGAGGTTGACAACACGTCGCTCAAATAGTACACGGGCCTCTGGACCGGCTGTACTCTGCCGTCTTCTGGGCGCTCTACTACCATGACAGTGCTGACCACCCGGCTGGTGGCAGCGATGTAGAGGTACATGTGCTCTTTAGCAGTCGGGGCCGCCAGGACAGGTGGCGTGGTCAACATCTTCTTTAACTGGAGAAAAGCTTCGTCCGCCTTGTCTTTCCACTCGAAATGAGTGGTCTACTTCATGAGCTGGTACAGGGGAAGAGCCTTCTCACCCAGCCGACTGATGAAGCGGCTGATGGATGCCAAACAACCAGTGAATTTTTGGACGTCTCTCAGTCGGGTGGGTCTCTTCATCCTCTCGATGGCCTTGATCTTCACAGGGTTGCACTCAATGCCACGCTCTAAGACCAGGAAACCAAGGAGCTGGTCGGCTGGTACTCCAAGGATGCATTTCTCTGGCTTGACCTTGATCTGAAACCGGCGCAGATTTTCAAAAGTTTCCTTGAGATCTTCCAAGAGGGTGCCGCGCTTCTCCGTCTTCACCACAATATCGTCAACATAGACGTGGGAATTTCTGCCGAGTTGCTTGAGGAGGCACTTCTGCATGCAACACTGAAATGTGGCACCGGCATTTCTCAGGCAGAATGTCATGGTCAGGTAGCAGAAGGCTCTGAATGGTGTGATGAAGGCAGTCTTCAGGTGGTCTGTCGGGTTCAACTTGATCTGGTGGTAACCTGGGTAGGTATCCAAAAAACTCAACAGCTCGCATCCGGCTGTGGAGTCTATCACTTGGTCAATCCAGGGTAATGCAAACGGATCCTTGGGTCAGGCTTTGTTGAGACTGGTGTAATCAATGCACATGCGCCACTTGTTATTCTTCTTCAGTACAAGGACTGGGTTGGCTAGCCATTCTGGGAAGAAAACTTCCATAATGAAGCCGGCTGCCAACAGGCGGGCGATCTCTTCTCAGACGATTCTTCTCTTCTCCTCCAAGAGTCGGCGGAGGGGTTGCTTAATTGGTTTGGCATCTGCTCTGACATGTAGCTTGTGCTCGGCGAAATCCGTCGGAACACCCGGCATGTCTTTGGAAGACCATGCAAAGATGTCCCGATTCTCATGGAGGAAATTGACATGCTCGCTTTCTTATTTGCTATCAAGGTTGGCACCTATGACAATGTGCCTCTCTGGGTGCTTAGGGTCCAAGGGGATCTTCTTTGTCTCTTTGGCTAGCTAGAAGGAGCCCTGGGTCTCTGACTCTTTGGGTTCTGGTGACAGGTCTGGCTGCTTGCCGGCCATGGCCACCACCCGGTCCAGGAGCTTCTTCTCAGCAGCAATCACAAGGGACTCGGCCAATGGCTGTTGGTTGCAGACAAAGTGACGACTTCTCATAGTCTCCATTGATCATGATAATGCCCTTGGTCCCTGGCATCTTCAGCTTGAGGTAGGCATAATGGGGGACCACCATGAACTTGGCTAGAGCCGGCCGGCCTAGGAGCACATGATAAGGGCTTTCCAGGTCGACCACCTCAAATCAGATCGCCTCCCGGCGGAAGTGATTCCTGTCTCCAAAGATGACATCTATCTTCATCTTGCCGATTGGTGAGCAGGAAAGGCCGGTCGCAATGCCATGAAACACAGTCCGACTGGGTAGGAGTTGCTTTCGTTTGATGCACAGCTTCTCCATGGTATCGCGGTAAAGAATGTTGATGCTGCTGCCGCCATCTATCAGGATTCGGGAAAAATGAGCAGCCCGCCTCTCCGTGGCAAGGGTAGCATCCAACACCAAGGCATAGGAACCCGGAGAAGGCATCACTTCCGGATGGTCAGCACGGCTCCAGCTGATATGCTTCTCAGACCAGTGCATGAACTCTAGAGTTGATGAGGCAACTGCATTCACTTCACGGCGCTGCTGACGTCGGCTGTGTCTGTCGCTGGCCACACTGGTGAAGACAACGTAAGCACCATGTTCTTCAGGGTAATCATCTTGGACTGCACCAACTGCTGGACGGGCGGCCGACTGCTGAGGAGGCGGAGCTGGTGGGCCAGTAGGCGGAGGAGCCAGTCCTTCTCCCTTGGCGATGCGGACAAGCCAGTGGCACTTCCGAGTTGTACGGTTGGACGGCTTCGCACCGCTGTGGAACTTGCAGGGGTGTCGGGGAGGCTGATCTGACCCATGAACACCTATGGGACCGGCGGACCGAGCCCCTTTCGGTTCGGCGGGGGGCGGAGGTCGCACAAAGAGCAGATCGAGGCGAAGCACACAAGCGGTTTACCCAGCTTCGGAGCTCTCCGGAGAGATAACACTCCTACTGCTGCATGTCTGAGTGTATTGAGTTCTTGCTCAGGAGCGCTGAGTGCTACAGTACACACGAGCTGCTAACGAGACTGAGCGTGAGTTGAACCTTCTGAACCCCCCTCCACGTTGTGCATGGGCCTCCTTTTATATGCTAAAGGGGTCTCCGACAGGTGGCAACGTAGACAAGGGTAAAAATGGAAAAGGAGTGGTTGGTATAGCTACTTGTACAGTGTATCATACCTAACCACGGCGGCGGGGGACAAAGGCATTAAATGCCGTCTCGTCGCCCTAACAAGTGCAAATAGGGACGCCAGGGCGCCACCGCTTCGCCACGATGGCAATCTTGTCGGCGCCGCTTGCCACCAGCGCTCCGGTAGCCGCCTGACCTCTTGCCCTGCAGCGCTGGAAAGGTCCTGTGGCGACACGTTAGTGGATGTCTTTGGAAGCCTTGGTCTGAGTGGTGGTTCGCCATGACAAGCGCCTTGCATGATTGTTGTCTTGTCGCGTCCGGAAGCTTGTCGCTCACCGGGCCTTCCCGGCAAGCTCCTCTTGTCGGGGCCTTGTCTCCTAGGTGCCTTGGGTGGACTTCTCGGCAAGCTCCTCTTGCCGGGGCCTTGTCTCCTTGGCTTGAATACTTTGTTCTTGAATGGCTCCAAAGGAACCACGGAGGACCTTGGCGGTCACTCGGTAAGCCTTGCCACGGAGGGCTGCAATCGCCCGTGCACAAGTTCGGGATACTAGGGTACCCCTACTCTAGTACACCGGCAGAGCCCGGGCTGGGCCACACACGGTGCCGAGCGCTGTTGGGCCAGGCTCAAAAACAGGCACGGGCACGCTGCGGCCCGGGTTACGCCAGTAACTTACCCGGACCCACCACGCCCTCCACAGGCAGCCTGCAGCGTCGAATGCGGCGTCGTGTGAGAGATCGTGGGTGAGATCGTGGGTGGTTTCTTTATTCGAACAACGGGCGTCCGCCCCTCCCTCTTTATAAGCGGGGGAAGCAGGGGCAGTCCACCCATCTCGCCGATTCTTTGTCCAATCTCGAAAAACCTCCACGCTCCCCCTTCTTCCCAAGGCTGAAAAGAGAGCAGCGCTCCACCCCCATCGCCACCAGCATCACCAACGCCGCCGATCTCCCTCACCACCTCCGCCATGGCTCCGAAAGTCGACAAGGGGAAGGCCGTGAAGTCGGCCGATATGCAAGCGGCTTCTTGGCAAGCGGAAGGAGCGGGCAATCTCCCCCGGCCAGCGAGGGAGCCGAGGGAGAACTACTACCTCTTCTCGTCGACGGAGACGCGAGCATCCGCGCACGAAGGTACTCCCAGCTGCCGCTTGAACCGGCTCCGGATGGGTACCCTTTCTTGTATTTGTTCTTCTCTGCGGGCTCGCCCGCCTTTCTCTGAATTTTTCATGCGATATCATGAACACCCTACGGGTTCCGCCGCCTTGACTTCACCCCCAATGTTGTTACGACCATGGCAGTTTTCGCACATCTCTGCGAAAACTTTGTCGGAGTCCATCCAAACGTAGCCCTTTTCCGCCACTTCTTTATGCCCGAGTTGAGAGAGGCGAGCCTCTTTCGGTGGGATCGCCTGGATCTCGAGGACCGGCAAGAAGGAAGCTTATCTCGAGGAGAGCTCCGCAGCAAATGGGATGAGTGGAGAGCGGATCGGTGCTGGATTTTCGAGGAGAACCCGCAGCCGCCATCGCCCAAATACCAAACCCCGATGAGTCGCGGCAACGATTGGAGCAATCGGCCCCGGAAGATGCTAGGTCAAGATTGCCGTCACCCGGATCCTGCGCCTCGGGCTTGCCGGGCTCACTTTGTGAAACACCGTTAGGCGCAGACTTTCTTCGCTTTGCATCACCCCTTGCAGAGAGGAGGAGACCCGCTGGGAGTTCCGTAACGCGGCGGATATCATGAGGCTGCGCCGGGCCTAAATTTCAACTTCACTATCTTGGAACTGGACGCCGATGCTCTTGGAGCTGTTCAAGCCCGATCCTGATCATCCCGAAATGTTCAGGTTGCGAAGGTGTCGTTCATTTGTGCAACAATTCCTCGCCGACCGCATCCGTGCAATGATGCCGTTGTCGACTCGCATGGAATCGCTCCAACCTGGCAAGAGCCCGCAGATGACGCCGTCTGAGTGTTCTTTGTGATCTGGTAGAAGTGCGGGTCCATACTGATGAACAGAGGAGCCTCACTCGCGACACCACCGATGACGAGATGCGCACCGCCACCAGTTGGAAGAGGCGGCAGAAGGCCGCCGCCATGGTGAGTTCGGATTCACCGTGGAGGAGGCAGAGGCAGCAGAGGCGGTAAGCCTTGTCGGCGAAGGAGTTTGCCGGCGGAGGAGCTTGCCGAGCCTGAAGCTGAGTCGGCGAGCCCGCCGAGGGCGATTCTCCCCACCTTCAAACAGCTTGCCGCGAGCGAGCCCCAGCTCCACCAAGAAGGCGCCGCAAGGCCGGAGACGTGGCGGGCGGCAGACGGGTTAACAAGCGGCCGCCGCAGCCAGCTCCACCGCTGCAAGCACCGCTGCTGGAGCACCTCACGCCGCCCTTGGCAACCGAGCGGCCCTCGCAGACCACCGCTTCTGCTCCCGCCAAGCGGCCAAGGGAAACTACTCCTCCGCCTCGTCGTATTGGAGGCGGGCCAGAATTTGATCTCTCCGCGCTCAGCTCCGACGAGGAAGAAGAAGAGTAAGATTCTTTGCTGTACTTGTAGTTCTTCGGCTTGTTGCTTTGTCTTGTATCTGATTTGCTTCACTCTGAACCCATTCCTTTTCAGGACGCTGGCCCAGAGAGCATCGAAGAGAGCCAAGGCCCCGGTGATTGTCATCGAGGACGAACCCACCGCGACAGCAGGAGGCGCGTCCGAGACCACCTTGCCGGACGCGGCAACTCTTCCTCGAAGCAGCCCCTAGCACAGCCCCCAGCGTAAGTATATGGTTTACTTCCTGCTGTTAGGCATGCATGGGTGCCCTTTCTTTGCTGATATCTCGATCGTTGATTTGTGTAGGAGCAGAGTAGCCTTACCAGAGTGCCTCAAGCCACTCGACATGCCTTCGCTTGACTACACCGCCAAGGAGGATTCCCGGCAAGGAGCGTTCTCCGCAAGGGAGACTTCTCCGGCAAGGGGCAGCTCTCCGGCAAGACTGACACCAGACCCATCTCTGGCGGCGGAGACCATGACTGCAGACCCTAGCACAGGTAAACTTCTTGCTTGAAAACTTCCCTTGTGTTCTTCTTCTTCTGATTTTCTTTTTGAATATTTGCTTGACTTTTCTTCATCCATCCGCCACAGAGCCAATGGAGACCGAGGCCGCCGGCGAGGAGGACGCGCGCGGCAACACTGACGACGCCGCTGCTATCGGAGAAGAAGCTGGCACTGACGAGCCCGCCGGCGAAGAGGCCGCCAAAGCTGCCGCCGCAGAAGCTGGCGAGGGGTCCGGAGATCGCACTGACGGCCCCGAGGCCGCAGGAGCGCCAGCGCCACGCCGACCGCCGATCCCTCTCGCTGCTATGGCAGCGTCAGACTCAAGAGCCCCCGGCGCCCTATTTGAAGGCCGGCGATGGCGTCTTCATCAAGCTCCCATGGGCGTCGAGCTCCAAGGTGCCGGCCGAAGTAGAAACTTTTGATGAAGAGCTGCTCGCCTCCGCTGGACTGAGCTGGTCGACGCACCAAACAGCAAAGAAGCGAAGTCCGAGGAAGAGCAGTGCCGCGAAGCTGTTGTCGCTCTACCGCGCCTCGACAAGCCAAGCTGGAATCCCGGAAGCGCTTTGTCGCTAAGGCGGGAGCAGACATTAGAAGCGCGAGGAGCTCCGGGTCTCAACCACGAAGCTCTCCGGGCCTTGGCAGAAGAGCGGGAGCAACTTCGCCGAGGAGCGCAAAGCCTTCCTCCTCGAGAGGGCTGAAGCCGAGGAGCAACAGCTGCTTGCCGCCGAGAAGCTATCTGCAAGCAGAAGGCGAAGTTGGCGCAGAGGAAGGTTAGTCTTGATAGCCATGAGGAGGATCTAGCCACTTGCCGAGCAAACATTTGGCGGGGCTCTCAAGGAAGCAAAGGATGCTTTGCCGCAGCCTGCCGAGGCTGCCAAGAAGGAGCTGGAGACGAAGGTGATGCAGTGGAGGCCAATCTCAAGGTGAGCGGCGAGGAGCTTGCTGCACTCAAGCATGAGCGCGAGAAGGGACGCCTACACTCTTGGCGAGCTGCAGGCCGTCTCGCCGAGAGGAGCAAGGAGCTCAGCGCCGCCAAGGACTCCAATGCAGATCTTGAGTTGAAGCTGACCACCTTGACTCAGGCGCTGGACGGCGCCAGGGAGCAGGAGGTCGCCTTGAAGGAGAAGGTCAAGGCCGACGAGGCGCTGCTGGCGAGGGCTGCTGTCGCCCAGAATACTTTTAGGGAGAATGTGGAGCACTGGACCAGGGTCTCGTGGATGTTGCTGCAGCCATCGACGGGGAACTGGCGCATCTGGGGATGGAGGATCTTAGATATTCCTCCGATGAGCACCTCCAACCTAGCGCCAAGCTCAGCTTGTTCTTCAAGGGCGTGGTGACGGCCCTCCAGCGACTCCGGGAAGAAGTCCCAAAGCAGCTGGCCGAAGAGTCTCACCAGATCTGCGCGGGAGCTCTTCAAAAGGTGTTGATGAAGGAGGCCTTCCGCAATCCAGGCCTCAACCTCACCAACATCCTCAAGTCCTTGCCGCCGGATGCTGATGTGGAGGCGCTCAAGACCCTTGTCGCACTCCATCGTGGGCGTGGTGAGCGGGATCAAGAGGGTTGAGGCGATCGCGTGGATTAGGCCGCCCGCTTTCTCTTTTCTTGTCGCTGCTGGTCATGTCATGAGAACAATCCATTAGAGCTGCGACAAGCTATCTTGTAATATAACTCTATTTCGGGTAGCAATTGCTATGTTATTTCCTTTACTTGATTCCTTCCTTTGTATGTTTTTGCCCTACGCTTTTAGGGAACTTGTCTGAGCAGCACTGGTCATGAGCCGGTGCGGGACGTCAAGAGTCTGGCAAGCGGTGCCGCTTCCGACAAGCAACCTTGTCGCAACTAGTCGCAGCTCACTTAAGTTGATGAGCGGACTCGAAACAAAGTAAGGGCGCAACTAGCTAAGAGTTGGTTTCTCCGCGCACAGGTTTTCCATACAAAGCACAGTCGTTCGAGGAAGATAACTTAATAAATTTAAAACTGATTGCTCAAACTTTAGCAACTTAGCTTTTTCGTCGTTTGCTTCCCGTAAGGCTAGACTTCCTTGAGCGACGCTTGGTCCACACCATTATCTTCTCCTTTCCCCGGCAAACTTGTGGGCGAGGGAACCTTCCTTTCTTTGAGAAAGAGAAAGAAGAGAAAATAAAGATATGGAGCCTTATGGCTCATTATTGCTTACCGGGGGTAGGTGCTGCACAAAGTGTCAGATAATGCATGCAAAATAAAAGTAGAAAGCATGAAATTGACAAGATGCGCGAAGCACGCTAGCTTTACTTATGCACGGGGTCTGCGCTTGCTTTGTACAAAGGATTACATGCAACATCGGCAAGACTTGTACAAAAAGGTGGTTGCTTAACAGGTTCCGCAACGCGCATCTCACGGGTAGAACTTACGAAGATGCTCAATGTTCCGTGAGTTGCTCACCGAATGCCATCTTCGGTCTCAAAGCGACAGCGCCAGCCTAGTGACTCGTTTCACCCGGTAAGGGCCTTCTCACTTGGCGTCAACTTGTTGGAATTCTTGGCGGTGAATGCGCCAAGAACAAGGTCGCCTTCCTCGAGACTTCGGCATTAACTGCGGCTATGGTAGCGGCGCAAAAGCTTGCTGGTATCGAGCAGCTCGTCTGACAGACTCAAGACGATCCTCCTCAAGGAGCAGCGCGTCATCTTGTCGCAACTGCTCTTGCTCAAGCTCATCATAAGCGAGCACTCGAGGTGATCCATATACGAGTTCCATGGGGAGAACTGCCTCTGCTCCATAGACTAGAGCGAAAGGTGTCCGCCGCTGGCTCGATTTACGCCGCCCTGATCGACCAAAGAACCATCGGCAGCTCCTCAATCCAGCTTTCTTCCGCACTTGTGCAGCCCGTCGAAAGTTCTCGTCTTGAGCCCGCTGCAAAGCACTTCAGCATTCGCCCTCTCGCTTGACCGTTACTTCTCAGATGAGCAAATGTAAGCGAAGCGGAACCTTGGCGCCAAGATCTTGGACGTACGGCATGAAGGTGCGGCTCGTAAATTGGGTGCCGTTGTCGGTGATGATCCTATTAGGGATTCCGAAACGGCAAACAATCGACCTGAAGAACTTGATCGGCCGATCGCTGTCACCTTCCTCATCGCTTCCACTTCCGCCACTTTGTGCACTTGTCGATTGCAACGCATAAGTACTCAAAGCCCCCGACTTCGGGGAAAGGGGCCGAGGATGTCGAGCCCTGCACCAAAAATGGCCAGGATAAAGGGATCGTCTGGAGAGCTTGAGCTGGCTGGTGTATCGCTTGGAATGGAACTGCACGCTTCACACTTGGTTACTTGTGCAGTTGCATCCTCGGAGGGTTGTCGGCCAAAAGAAACCTTGCCGAACGCTTTGCGGCAAGTGCTCGCACCAATGTGGTGACCACATATGCCTCCATGTATCTCTCGCCAACAGCTTTTGTCCGTCTTCCCGGTGAATACACTTCAATTTCACACCGTTGAGTCTTCTTCATGCATGTGTTGTCGACAAACCTGGTACATACTTGATCGCCGGGCTACTCTTTCCGCTTCTTCTTGTTCTTCGGAAGTTCTCCGTCTCAAGGAAATGGACAATCTGTTGTGCCCATGCCGGAGCTTGCGGCTCGACAACAAGGACTAAAGGCACATCTGCCGCTGCGGAGCATCCGCTTCTCTGGCGAGAACCTGTGGCTCAGCCGGAGCTTGACGGTCCCCGGCAAGTTTGCCGGAGCAAAACTTGGCGGGAGCGTCTGCTTCAACGAAACAAACCCTAGGGCTTGTCGGAGCAGACTGCTCCTCAGCACTTTTGGTGTCGTTAGTCACCAAAAATCAATTTCCTCTTCTTGCTCCGTCTGGTTGATGGCGTTACAGACGGTTGAGTTAGCTTGAGCACAAAGATCCCTGGTTCCATTGTGTAACTTAAGTCTTGGCGCGCTTCGACGAGCCATCGGCAATGTCGCTCCGAGCTCTTGGAATATATTCCATCTCAGAGGCCGTCAAAGTGCTCTTCTAGCTTTCTCACTTCATCAACATAAGCTTCCATCAATGGACTCGATAACTCTTGTTCACTTGGCGGATGACAAGTCGTGAGTCACCCCCGACAATGAGCTTCTTGATCCCAAGGTCTATCGCGATCCCGAGACCGCAAGAAAACCTTCATACTCTGCAGTATTGTTTGTTGCTTGCTCCTTGGGAAAGTGCATCTGGACTACGACTTGAGGTGCTCTCCGTGGGTGCAACAAGTAGCACGCCCACCGGGCGCCTTTGCGAGAAGGCACCATCAAAGTACATCAGCCACTCTTTGCTTGCTTCCTTGACGGGGATGCTCGTTTCGAATTTCTTCATCTTGTGTTGGCGCCCATTCTGCTATGAACTCCGCCAATGCTCGCTTTGGATAGTTGAAGTGCTCTCAAACTTGAGGCTAAAGCTTGATAGCCCAAAGGCTCACTCGACAATCCTGCCTGTTGCCTCTGGATTTTGCAAGATCCTCTTCAGCCGGAAAACGAGTGACGATCGTGATCTCATGTGCCCGGAAGTAATGGCGCAGCTTTCTCGAGGCCATGAGGAGGCCGAAGCAGTTTCTGCACACCAGAGTACCTTGATCTAGCCCCCTACAGAAGGGAACTGACAAAGTAAACTGGCCGCTGCACCATTCTTTTCTGCATCTTCTCATGCGCCTACACAGATCCATCCTTGTCGGGACCAGAGCTTGCCGGTGAAGCCCCCACCTTTCGTCATTTGGATGCATCTCGCCATGGTTGCTAGCTCATCATCCGCCTCCCTCTCCGCTACTAACGCAGCACTAACCACTTGATTGGTTGCCGCTATATATAGCAGCAACTTCTCTTGTGGCTTAGGTGCAACAAGTGTTGGAGTGGAGGACAGTACCTCTTCAAGTCTCGGCAGCGCAGCCTCCGCTTCCGGAGTCCATTTCATTGGACCCGCCTTTTTCAAAATTTTGAAAATGGCGGTATGCCTTCAGCAGACCTAGAGATAAACCTCGCCGAGAGCAGCTACGCAACCGCAAGCCTTCATACATCCTTGACGCGCTTTGGTGCTTCAATCTGCTCAATGGCCTTGATCTTGTAGGGATTGGCTTCAATTTCCCCTCACGAGACATTTAAGAACCCGAGAAGTTTGCGGAAGGGACTCCAAACACACACTTCTCGTGGTTGAGCTTGCAGTTGATCTTGCAGATTTGCAAAGGTTTCGTCTAAATCTTGAATTAGAGTCGCCTTGTCCTTGCTTTTGACCACTATGTCATCCATGTAGGCTTCCATATTCCTGTGCATTTGCGGCTCAAAAGCGCCATGGACTACTCTTGCAAATGTTGAACCAGCATTCTTTAACCGAAGGGCATCCGTACGAAACAAAGATGTGCCACATGGGGTGATGAATGCGGTCTTCTCCTCATCCTCTTACGCCATGAAGATCTGATGATATCCTCGAGTATGCATCCGTAAATGAAAGCAAATCACATCCGCCGTGGAGTCAACAATCTGGTCGATGCGCCGCAAGGTAAATGGGTCTTTGGGACAAGCTTTATTGACGCCGGTAAAGTCGATACAAAGCCTCCATTTCCGCTTTGCCTTGCATACAACTACAGGATTGGCCAACCACGTGAGATGGAGCACTCTCCGACAAGGCCTGTTGCTTCCAATTTCTTGATTTCTTCTGCGATGAATTCTTGGCGCCCACCGTCACGCTTCGACTTTCGCTTGACGGGCGCGCGCATGAGGACAAACGACAAGATGGTGCTCAATTACTTTCCTGGGAACACCGGGATGTCGACGGTTGCCACGCAAACACGCCGAGGTTCGCCTGCCAGGAAAGCAACGAGCACGCCTTCCTATTTAGGGTCGAGAGTGGCAATCGATGGTGAAGGTACCACCAGTGCCGCCCTCCTTGGCGGACACCTTCTTGGTCTCTGGTGGAGCTGCCATCGTCTTCTTACACTTGTCGGTCGAGCTCGATGGTGCGTCCTCGACGGTAGCGCAGCACTCCGAAGAGGTGCGCTTGCCGTAGTGGGCATCAGAGCTCTTGCCGGACTTGATCTTCTTCTTCGCCCCGGGAGCTTCAGCGGCAAGTGGCTTGCAATCTGCAGCCGCTGCTTCCGGTAGATCTTGTCGGCGCAGATAAGAGCATCCTTCTTGTCGCCAGGACGGAGATGACACTTATCGGGCTGGCATCTTCAAAGCATGTTGTATGCATAGTGAGAGGCTGCCATGAATTTGGCAAGTGCTGGACGGCCAAGTATCCCATTGTAAGGCAATGGAAAGTCCGCAACGTCAAAAGTGACCCTCTCAGTCCTGAAGTTCAACTCGCTGCCAAATGTCACCGGCAACGTGATCTTTCCCTTCGGCTTGCTCCTTCCCAGATTGATTCCTTGGAATGTGCCGGTCTCTTCGAGCTCGCCATCAGGGATCTGGAGTTTCTGGAGCACCGCGGAGGAGATCAGGTTCAAGCCGGCCCCGCCGTCAACTAGCATCTTAGTGACCTTGAGGTTGCGGATAGTTGGCGAAACCAACATCGGCAAGCACCCGACCGCGATTACGCCGATCGTGGTGGTCCTCAATATCAAAGATGATAGGCGTCTTTGGACCATTTCAGAGGCTTGCGTGACTCGACGGATGGTTCTGCCGCATTGACTTCCCGCATCCACTACTTGAGCTGGCGGTGTGAAGTATGCAGAGAAGCACCGCCGTCAACGCACAGGACCTCTGTGGCCTTCTGGAACTCCTTCTCATCGGTTTCATCATCATCCATGTCTTCATCATCATCGTCGTCTTCATCCTTGTCGCGCCGGAGGTCTGTCTTGCCGCCGCTTGGCCTTGCCGCTGACGTCCTCCCCCGCCGGACGTTTCTTGCTAGCTCCTCCAAAGCACCTTCCTGGGCCTTCTCCTTGTCGCGTCGCGTCAGATTCAGCCTTCTCACGCTCGACAAGCTCTTCGACCTTTTGCAGCTCACGGAGGTCATGGCCCTTGGTGCGGTGGATCTTGCAAGATCGCTTTGTTGGAGCCGCCACGCTTGTCGGCCGCCACAACTGGCGATTGGTGCGGTGACAACCTCCTTTCCGGAGCTACCAGCCTTGGCTTTCTTGGCGCCACCTCCGTTGCCGGACTGCTCAACAACTAGTACATCTCTGCCTTTCTTCTTCCTGTTGTTCCGCCGCCGGTTTTTCTTTGCCGGGGCGGTCTCCTCACTATCAGATCCTCCTGCTTCAGTATTCTCTCCGGGGAGTCTCCTCCCTTCCTCAAGACGCACACTTGTCGGCCGGGGCATATAGCTCATCGACGTCTCGATCTTGCACATCGCCATCTCCTCCGCATCCCGCGGTTTCGCGACGCTCGATGGAAAGCGCTGATTACCGCGCAGGGTGGACATCCGTATGTTGTGTTGTACGCGTGAATCTCCGAATGTACTTGCGCAGGGCTCTCCTTCCTTCCGGGAGAGCGGATGAAGGTCGCTTTCTTGGCCATGGGGCTTGTAGGCGCTGTAAAGGCGCCGACAAACTGATGGCATAGATCTGCCCAAGAGGATATGGAGTTGTCCGCAAGTGCATGAGCCAGATCTAACATTGGGCTTGAGCACCGCCGGAAGTAGTTGGCGAGGATCTTGTCGTCTCGCCCCGGCAGCTTGCACCGTGATGGTGTAGATGCCGAGGAACTCCGACGGATGCGTCTTGCCGTCGCATTTCTCTCGCACGCCCGGCTTGAAATTCTTCTTGCCGGGCCATCGACTTGCCGCAGCTCACGCAGCGTGAACGCAGGGCAACCTACCGCAGACGGCAAGTCGCTCGGTTCTTCGGGCGCATCCATGTCGACAGAGGGCCCAGCACGCTGGTCGGATTGACGCCGCGCTTCTCTTCGGCGCTCGATGCGAGTTCGAGCGTCTTCTTGCTGTCGTTCGTGAAGAACTTGGCGCTGATCACGACGAGCTCGTGGATTCGATGATGCGGTGGAGTCGCTGTCGAGGTGGATCCGGCGAGTCGGTGATCTTGGCCTTCGGGGCGGAGAGTGCATGGTGGTTGTACCCCCCACCGGTTTCGTCGCCACCGGCTCGTGTTTGGCAGTCTTGCCGCGGCAGCGATGCACTCGGCTGCAGCGGAGCGTCGCCGTTGGTAAAGCCGATGAGACTCTGAATGGTGGCCCTCCATTCATCGACCTTGTCGGCTGTAGGAGGGTAATCTAGGAGCAGTTGAGCTCTCGCCAAAGCTTCTGCTGGAGTGGTGGGTGGTAGTGGCGAACGACGCGAGGAGAGGGATATGCTCGAACTTCTAACTATGTCAGAAGGAGCAGTATCCCGTCCTGGCGACCGTGCCTCGCTCGCGCCAGCATGTTGGCGTGCATGCTGGTCTTGAGCATCTCGAGATCCACCAGCTCGGTCTTGGTCCAACGAGCGTATGGCATTGTGAATACCATGACGTTGTCGGCCCCGCGCCTCCTAAGACGGGCGCGGTGCATGTACGGACGCCGAGGTCTGCGCAGCACCGTGGGCTCCCCCGTCGACGTCCATTCTTCCGCCGGCGTCTACCCCACCACCCGTTTGCTCCGGTGGTGGTGGGTTCGACACGGACGGAACATCTGCCGCCGAAGCCTTCTTCTTCGGTGGCATGTCGATGAAGATGATGAAGATCTAGCTCGTGTGGACGCCGGATCAGGTTCACACAATCTCGACGCCCCCCTACCTGGCGCGCCAAAGATGTCGGGAGGCTGATCGACCCACGAACACCTATGGGATCGGCGGACCGACCCCTTTCGGTTCGGCGGGGCGGAGGTCGCACGAAGAGCGGTCGAGGCGGCACACGAGCGGTTTACCCAGCTTCGGAGCTCTCCGAGAGATAACACTCCATGCTGCATGTCTGAGTGTATTGAGTTCTTGCTCAGGAGCGCTGAGTGCTACAGTACACACGAGCTGCTAACGAGACTGAGCGTGAGTTGAACCTTCTGAACCCCCCTCCATGTTGTGCATGGGCCTCCTTTTATATGCTAAAGGGGTCTCCGACAGGTGGCAACGTAGACAAGGGTAAAAATGGAAAAGGAGTGATTGGTACATCTACTTGTACAGTGTATCATACCTAACCCTGACGGTAGGGGACAAAGGCATTAAATGCCCGTCTACGTCGCCCTAACAGTGCAAACAGGGACCGCCAGGGACGCCACCGCTCGCCACGATGGCAATCTTGTCAGCGCCGCTTGCCACCGCGCTCCGCCGGGCCTCTCTTGCCACGCTACCGGAAAGGTCCTGTGGCGACACGTTAGTGGATGTCTTGGAGCGCAGTACAGAGTGGTGATTCGCCACGGCAAGCGCCTTGTCATGTTGTTGTCTTGTCGCGTCCGGAAGCTTGTCGCTCATCGGGCCTTCCCGCAAGCTCCTCTTGCCGGGCCTTGTATCCTAGGTGCCTTGGGTGGCCTTCCCGGCAAGCTCCTCTTGCCGGGGCCTTGTCTCCTTGGCTTGAATACTTTGTTCTTGAATGGCTCCAAAGGAACCACGGAGGACCTTGGCGGTCACTCCGTAAGCCTTGCCGCCGAGGGCTGCAACTGCCCGTGCACAAGTTCGGGATACTAGGGTACCCCTACTCTAGTACACCGACAAGGGGGCATCAAGGGTCTGCTCAAAGGAGAAAGCGGGCAACCAAGCTGGTTTTCCCTTGAAGAGGAAAGGGTGATGCAGCAAAGTAGTGTAAGTATTTCCCTCAGTTTTTGAGAACCAAGGTATCAATCCAGTAGGAGGCCACACGCAAGTCCCTCGTACCTACACAAACAAATAAGAACCTTGCAACCAACGCGATAAAGGGGTTGTCAATCCCTTCACGTCCACTTGCAAAAGTGAGATATGATACAGATGATAAGATAATATTTTTGGTATTTTTAAGATAAATATTAAAAGTAAAGACTGCAATATAAATGGCGACAGAAATATCTAGTTGAGGGAAGATTAATATGATGGAAAATAGACCCGTGGGCCATAGGTTTCACTAGTGGCTTTTCTCAAGATAGCATAAGTATTACGGTGGGTGAACAAATTACTGTCGAGCAATTGATAGAAAAGTGCATAATTATGAGAATATCTAGGCATGATCATGTGTATAGGCATCACATCCGCAACAAGTAGACCAAACGATTACGCATCTACTACTATTACTCCACACGCCGACCGCTATCCAAAGATGCATCTAGAGTATTAAGTTCATAAGAACAGAGTAACGCATTCGGCAAGATGACATGATGTAGAGGGATAAAATCAAGCAATATGATATAAACCCCATCTTTTTATCCTCGATGGCAACAATACAATACGTGTCATTTCCCCTACTGTCACTAGGATCGAGCAATGCAAGATTGAACCCAAAGCTAAGCACTTCTCCCATTGCAAGAAAGATCAATCTAGTAGGCCAAACCAAACTGATAATTCGAAGAGACTTGCAAAGATAACAAATCATACAATAAAGAATTCAGAGGAGATTCAAATATTGTTCATAGATAATCTTGATCATAAACCCACAATTCATCGGATCTCGACAAACACACCGCAAAAAGATTTACATCGAATAGATCTCCAAGAAGATCGAGGAGAACTTTGTATTGAAATCCAAACAGAGAGAATAAGCCATCTAGCTAATAACTATGGACCCGAAGGTCTGTGGTAAAATACTCACACATCATCGGAGAGGCTATGGTGTTGATGTAGAAGCCCTCCATGATCGATTCCCCCCGTGAAAGCACCGGAAAAAGGCCCCAAGATGGGATCTCACGGGTACAGAAGGTTGTGGCGGTGGAAATAGTGTTTCGTGGTGCTCCTGGTTGGTTTTGGGGTATATGGGTATATATAGGAGGAAGAAGTAGGTCGGTGGAGCTGGGAGGGGCCCACGAGGGTGGGGGCACGCCCAGGGGGGCAGGCGCGCCTCCCTGGCTTGTGGCATCCTTGCTTCTTTCTTGACGTCTACTCCAAGTCTCCTGGATCACGTTTGTTCCAAAAATAACTCTCCCGAAGGTTTCATTCCGTTTGGACTCCGCTTGATATTCCTTTTCTGCGAAACAATCAAATTGGCAAAAAACAGCAATTTGCACCTTTGGGCCTTCGGTTAATAGGTTAGTCCCAAAAATAATATAAAAGTGCTTAGTAAAGCCCATTAAAAATCCAAAACAGATAATATAATAGCATGGAACAATCAAAAATTATAGATACGTTGGAGACGTATCAAACATCCCCAAGCTTAATTCCTGCTCCTCCTCGAGTAGGTAAGTGATAAAAACAGAATTTTTGATGTGGAATGCTACCTAGCATATTCCTCAATGTAATTTTCTTTATTGTGGCATGAATGTTCATATCTGAAAGATTCAAGATAAAATTTTAATATTGACATAAAAATAATAATACTTCAAGCATTCTATCAAAGCAATCATGTCTTCTCAAAATAAAATGGCCAAAGAAAGTTATCCCTACAAAATCATATAGACTGGCTATGCTCTATCTTCATCACACAAAGTATTTAATCATGCACAACCCCGATGACAAGCCAAGCAATTGTTTCATACTTTTGATGTTCTCAAACTTTTTCAATCTTCACGCAATACATGAGCGTGAGCCATGGACATAGCACTATATGTGGAATAGAATGGTGGTTGTGGAGAAGACAAAAAGGAGAAGATAGTCTCACATCAACTAGGTGTATCAACGGGCTATAGAGATGCCCATTAATAGATATCAATGTGAGTGAGTTGGGATTGCCATGCAATGGATGCACTAGAGCTATAAGTGTATGAAAGCTCAACAAAAGAAACTAAGTGGGTGTGCATCCAATTCGCTTGCTCACGAAGACCTAGGGCATTTTGAGGAAGCCCATCATTGGAATATACAAGCCAAGTTCAATAATGTAAAATTCCCACTAGTATATGAAAGTGACAACATAGAGACTCTCTATCATGAAGATCATGGTGCTACTTTGAAGGACAAGTGTGGAAAAAGGATAGTAACTTTGTCCCTTCTCTCTTTTTCTCTCATCTTTTTATTTGGGCCTTTTTCTCCTTTTTTTATGGCCTCTTTTTTCTTTTATTTTTCTTTTCGTACGGAGTCTCGTCCCGACTTGTGGGGGAATCATAGTCTCCATCATCCTTTCCTCACTTGGGACAATGCTCTAATAATGATGATCATCACACTTTTATTTTCTTACAACTCAAAAATTACAACTCAATACTTAGAACATAATATGACTCTATGTGAATGCCTCTGGCGGTGTACCGGGATATGCAATGAATCAAGAGTGACATGTATGAAAGAATTATGAAGGTGGCTTTGCAACAAATACGATGTCCACTACATGATCATGCGAAGCAATATGACAATGATGAAGCATGTCATAAACGGAACGGCGGTAAGTTGCATGGCAATATATCTCGGAATGGCTATGAAAATGCCATAGGTAGGTATGGTGGCTGTTTTGAGGAAGATATATGGTGGGTGTATGATACTGGCGAAACGTGCATGGTATTAGGGAGGCTAGCAATGGTGGAAGGGTGAGAGTGCGTATAATCCATGGACTCAACATTAGTCATAAAGAACTCACATACTTGTTGCAAAAATCTATTAGTTATCAAAACAAAGTACTACGCGAATGCTCCTATGGGGATAGATTGGTAGGAAAAGACCATCGCCCGTCCCCAAACGCCACTCCTAAGGAAGACAATCAATAAATAAATCATGCTCCGATTTCATCACATAACGGTTCACCATACGTGCATACTACGGGAATCACAAAATTTGGAACAAGTATTTCTCAAATTCACAACTACTCAACTAGCATGAGTCTAATATCACCATCTTCATATCTCAAAACAATTATCAAGTATCAAACTTCTCATAGTATTCAATGCACTCTATATGATAGTTTTTATTATACCTATCTTGGATGTTCATCATATTAGGACTAATTTTATAGCCAAAGAAAACTACCATGCTGTTCTAAAATACTCTCAAAATAATATAAGTGAAGCATGAGAGATCAATAATTTCTATAAAATAAAACCACCGCCGTGCTCTAAAAGATATAAGTGAAGCACTAGAGCAAAATTATTTAGCTCAAAAGATACAAGTGAAGCACATAGAGTATTCTAATAAATTCCGATTAATGTGTCTCTATCCCAAAAGGTGTTTACAGCAAGGATGATTGTGGTAAACTAAAAAGCAAAGACTCAAATCATACAAGACGCTCCAAGCAAAACACATATCATGTGGTGAATAAAAATATAGCTCCAATTAAAGTTACCGATGGACGAAGACGAAAGAGGGGATGCCTTCCGGGGCTTCCCCAAGCTTAGGCTTTTGGTTGTCCTTGGAATTTACCTTGGGGTGCCTTGGGCATCCCCAAGCTTAGGCTCTTGCCACTCCTTGTTCCATAATCCATCAAATCTTTACCCCAAACTTGAAAACTTCACAACACAAAACTTAACAGAAAATCTCATGAGCTCCGTTAATATAACAAAGCAAATCACCATCATAAGGTACTGTAATGAACTCATTATTTATTTATATTGGTGTTAAAACTACTGTATTCCAACTTCTCTATGGTTCATAACCTCCGATACTAGCCATAGATTCATCAAAATAAGCAAACAACACACGAAAAACAGAATCTGTCAAAAACAGAACAGTCTGTAGTAATCTGTATCAAACATATATTTCTGTAACTCCAAAATTCTAAAATAAATTTCTGGACGTGAGGAATTTATATATTAAGCATCTGCAAAAAGAATCAACTAAATAGAACTCTCCAGTAAAAAGTTGTAGCTAATCTCGTGAGTGCTAAAGTTTCTATTTTTTACAGCAAGATCAAAAAGATTTCACCCAAGTCTTCCCAAAGGTTCTACTTGGCAAAAACACTAATTAAAACATGAAAACACATCTAATCAGAGGCTAGATGAAAGATTTATTACTAAACAGAACCAAAAAGCAATAAACAAAAATAAAATTGGGTTGCCTCCCAACAAGCGCTATCGTTTAACGCCCCTAGCTAGGCATCTATAATTCTAATGATGCTCGCATGAAAGACAAGAATTGAAGCGCAAAGAAAGCACCATGAAACACATGACAAACACATCTAAGTCTAACATACTTCCTATGCATAGGCATCTTATAGGCAAACAAAATATCAAGGCAAGCAAAAACTAGCATATGCAAGGAAGCGAAACGAAACAATAGCAATCTCAACATAACGAGAGGCAATTTAGTAACATGAAAATTTCTACAATAATATTTTACTCTCTCATAATAATTACATGTAGGATCAAAAGCAAATTCAACAATATAGCTATCACAAAACATATTCTTAACAAGATCCACATGTATGCAAAGTTGACACTCTTCCAAAATAGTGGGATTAACATTAACTAAAGTCATGACCTCTCGAAACCCACTTTTATCAAAAACTTCATAAGATTGAACATTCTCCAAATATGTGGGATATAAAGTTGACACTCTTCCAAACCCACTTTCAATAATATTGCAAACACCATTATCAATCTCATATTCATCATGGGGCTTAAATAAATTTTCAAGATCAAAAGAAGAATCACCCCAATCATGATCATTGCAACAAATAGTAGTCATAGCAAAACTAGCATCCCCAATCTTGAGGTTTTGCATATCATTGACACAATTGACATTAAGAGAATTTATGATAACATCATTGCAATCATAATTTTCATCGAAGGAAACATCAAGTATGGGTGCAATGGCAACAATCTCATGTTTAACATAAGGAACTATAGCAAACTCATTTTCATAAATATTGGCATCATGGCCAAAAGAATAGCAAGCATCATGTTCATCAAGGGATATTTCAATCAAATCATCGGAATCATAATTATCTATATATTCATGCATATCATTATTTTCTTCCGAAGCAACGGCCATTCTTTCAATAAATTATTTGACATAGACATTATGAGCATAGTTTTCAAAGCAATATTTAAGTATGTCAAAATTTTCAGTTCAGATTCGTAGAGAGTAATATCATACTTTTCAATCAAAGAAGCAACTTCATAAGCACCCTTAAAAGCAACAAATTCTTCAATTTGTTCGATATCATAGTAACTATAAACACCCTTTGCATAAGAAGATAAGATTTCATTATCATTAAACTCACATAGGTAGGGGAGGTGTTTTTTAGGGTTCTTAGAGAAACAAGTGAGATCACAAATTTCACAAAGATCCAAGCATAACATAGCAATATGTTTATTTGATCCCATAAGAGTCTCCCTTTTTCAGACAAACGGTGACGCACAAAATGAGCATGCTCATCTAAAGATCTCCCATCAAATAGGCTAGTTGGGGTTTCAGCACAAGCGCATAAGGATCGAAGATGATCCAAGTAGAACACTTTAAGTGGATCCATATCAATTGATTTTTAGCAAGCAAATATAAGGCACATGGAAACACAAACAAGGATACATACGTGAAGAAGGCGAAAAAAAAGGAGAACGGAAAAGAGGCGAATAAAACGGCAAGGGTGAAGTGGGGGAGAGGAAAACGAGAGGCAATTGGCAAATAATGTAATGCGAGGGATAAGATTTTGTGATGGGCACTTGGTATGTCTTGACTTGACTTGACTTGGCGTAGATCTCCTCGGCAACGGCGCCAGAAATCCTTCTTGCTACCTCTTGAGCATGCGTTGGTTTTCCCTTGAAGAGGAAAGGGTGATGCAACAAAGTAGCGTAAGTATTTCCCTCAGTTTTTGAGAACCAAGGTATCAATCTAGTAGGAGGCCACACGCAGGTCCCTCGTACCTACACAAACAAATAAGAACCTTGCAACCAACGCGATAAAGGGGTTGACAATCCCTTCACGGCCACTTGCAAAAGTGAGATCTGATAGAGTTGATAAGATGATATTTTTGGTATTTTTATGATAAAGATTAAAAGTAAAGATTGCAAAATAAACGGCGACAGAAATAGCTAGTTGACGGGAGATTAATATGATGGAAAATAGACCCGGGGCCATAGGTTTCACTAGTGGCTTCTCTCAAGATAGCATAAGTATTACGGTGGGTGAACAAATTACTGTCGAGCAATGGATAGAAAAGTGCATAATTATGAGAATATCTAGGCATGATCATGTGTATAGGCATCACGTCCGCAACAAGTAGACCGAAACGATTCTGCATCTACTACTATTACTCCACACATCGACCGCTATCCAACATGCATCTAGAGTATTAAGTTCATAAGAACAGAGTAACGCATTAGGCAAGATGACATGATGTAGAGGGATAAACTCAAGCAATATGATATAAAACCCATCTTTTTATCCTCGATGGCAAGAATACAATATGTGTCGTTTCCCCTACTATCACTGGGATTGAGCAACGCATGATTGAACCCAAAGTTAAGCACTTCTCCCATTGCAAGAAAGATCAATCTAGTAGGCCAAACCAAACTGATAATTGGAAGAGACTTGCAAATATAACAAATCATACATAAAAGAATTCGGAGGAGATTCAAATATTGTTCATAGATAATCTTGATCATAAACCCACAATTCATCGGATCTCGACAAACACACCGCAAAAAGAGTTACATCGAATAGATCTGCAAGAAGATCGAGGAGAACTTTGTATTGAGATCCAAAGAGAGAGAAGAAGCCATCTAGCTAATAACTATGGACCCGAAGGTCTGTGGTAAACTACTCACACATCAACGGAGAGGCTATGGTGTTGATGTAGAAGCCCTCCGTGATTGATTCCCCCTCCGGCGGAGCATCGGAAAAGGCCCCAAGATGGGATCTCACGGGTACAGAAGGTTGCGGCGGTGGAAATAGGGTTCGTGGTGCTCCTGGTTGGTTTCGGGGTATATGGGTATATATAGGAGGAAGAAGTAGGTCGGTGGAGCTGGGAGGGGCCCACGAGGGTGGGGGCACGCCTCCCTGTCTCATGGCCTCCTCGCTTCTTTCTTGACGTCCACTCCAAGTCTCCTGGATCATGTTTGTTCCAAAAATAACTCTCTGGAACGTTTCATTCCGTTTGGACTCCGTTTGATATTCCTTTTCTGCGAAACACTAAATAGGCAAAAAAACATCTATTTGCACTGGGCCTTCGATTAATAGGTTAGTCCCAAAAATAATATAAAAGTGCTTAGTAAAGCCCATTAAACATCCAAAACAGATAATATAATAGCATGGAACAATCAAAAATTATAGATACGTTAGAGACATATCAATAACACCCCTACTCCTGCTCTGCTGGGTCTTCGCATGATCGCTCAAGCAACAAACGTGGCTACAAGCTTGCTCCTTGAGCTGTTTCTCTAGAGGGGGAAGAAGAACAAGGCTAGCCCTAGCTTCCTCTCTCTTTGTATGTGTGTGGGTGGACTAAGGTCTGAACCCTTTGCATGGGTGCCCTGGGGGGTTTATATAGGCCTACCCCCCAGGGGTACAAAGGTAATCTGGCCGGGTGTAGGACCCGACTGTCAGTGTCTACGGTCGCCGGCTTCTCCGCCGGCCGCTGGGGCCCGCCGCCTGGTGGGTCCCGTCGGCTGTCTCGTACTTGGCCGACAGGCTACGCTCGCCGCTCGAGGGTCCTGCCGGCTCCTTAGCACTGCGGCAATGCCACTGACGATGTGTGCTTTGTCGGGGAGGCGTGGCTAGAGTACCACCGCCTGGCGAGCGATCACTGTAGCCACTCTCCATCTCTCCTGATTAATGGCGCACGGACTTTGAGGGAGGGAGAGGGCCGCCTGCTGGGAGTCGGCCTCCCCTCGGGCCGACTGGTCCGAGCTCGCCACCTTCTGGCTTCTCACTGACAGGTAGGGCCCGCTGCGCGTGGGCCGTACCGACAGCCCGTAATGGGAGCATGGCCTTCTCTGCCATGGGTGATGTCATGGGCTGTGTGGCAACAAAGGCCGGGAGGGGATTTCCGCCCAAGACGCCAGACTGTAGCCACGCCTCCGCCTCGATTCGGGGTGGCAGCAAGATCAGAGCCACGCCCCAACTCATCGTCATAATGTGGTGCAAACTTTGAGGGCGCTTGGAGCCGCCTGCTAGGAGCCGGCCTCTCTGGAGGCTGCCAGCTAGGAGCCGGCCCACCTCGGGGCCGTCTTCTGGTAGCTGGCCACTTGGACCAGTCGGCCACAACAAGGCGACGCACTGGTCTTTGATTCTTGAGGGGCGCAGCCGGCCTCGATGTCTTGAAATACCATGGGAGGCTGATGAGGCTACCCGTGGTCATTTACTCCGACATTGATTATACGATATGCATCAAACAAATTCAGATTCATTATACTTAATCCAACACATATAACTTCAAAGAGTGCCCCAAGATTTCTACCGGAGAAAAAAATACGAAACGTGCATTAACTCCTATCCATAGATTACCCCAATGTCACCTTGGGAATCCGCGAGTTGAGTGCCAAAACATACATCAAGTGTTTTCTAATCCATAACCGTATTCAATCCGATAATAATGAAATCTCAAAGGTAAAACTCAATTCATCACAAGATAGAGAGGGGAAAACACCATATGATCCAACTATATTAACAAAGCTCGCGGTATATCAAGATCGTGCCAAATCAAGAACACGAGAGAGAGAGAGAGAGAGAGAGAGAGAGAGAGAGAGATCAAACACATAGCTACTAGTACAAACCCTTTGCCTCGAGGGTGAACTACTCCCTCCTCATCAGGAGACCGTCGGGATGATGAAGATGGCCTCCAGTGATGATTTCCCCCTCCGGCAGAGTGCCTGAAAATGGCTCTATATTGGATCGTGGAGGTACAGAGGCTTGCGACGGTGGAGTCGAATTTCTAGGGTTATTTTTGGGGGTTTCTGTATTTATAGGATTTTTTGACGTCGGTTTCACACTGAGATGGGCCACGAGGTTCCCACTACCCACAAGCCCACCACTTTGGCCCCTAGCACACCCTGGTGTGTAGTGGCCACCTCGTGGCTCTTCCGATCCTCCCACGAAGCTTCGGGGGTCTCTTTTGTTCCAAAAAAATCGTCAAAATGTTTCGCTGCATTTGGACTTCATTTGATATGTATTTTGTGGGAAACCAAAGACAAGCAGAAAACTACAACTGGCGCTGCGCACTAGGTCAATATGTTAGTCCATCAAAATCATGGAAAAGCCTTATAAAAGTGCACCAAAATCATACAAAACTATAATAAACATGGCATGAATGCTTCATAAATTATAGATACGTTGGAGACGTATCACTAGCGTGCAATATACACAACTACTCTCGCAAAACATGGTGCAAACTGCAATGCACCAGCTAAGAGCATCTACAGTCGGGAGCCTCAAACGCCTGGGCGGAAGGCCCAGTCACTCATCGGTTAAACAAAACCGACCCAGACGGGTGCCTCAAACTAACCTCAAACGCTCATGCTAACCGGCACCCCTCATATCCATCCCAAATATGGGGCGGATATGGGGTGGCTCGGGCGCGAGCGGGTGCGTTTGCCACATCGGACTAGGCCCATACTGGCCCACTCGACCACACATATATTCGTCCCCATCCGCACCCAGACCAAACCCTAGCCAGTCCACTCCACTTTCCATCCCAAGCTCCCATTCGGTGATCTTCGGCCTTCTCCGGCACGGAGGGCAGCGGATGTGAGTCCTACCACTCTGGGTTCATCGACTGGGGTGTCGTCCCATGCGGGTTGGAGGAGGCAATGGCCGTCCGCATTGCCCTCTATCGCTCTCTAAAGGACTGCGCCTGGCCAATGGCGGGATCTGTTCGGCGCGAATCCATTCGTCAGCACAACGGGCGCTCGGATCCACCGGGGCTGGATCATTGCAGTCCCTTAGCTTCCCCATATGACAGCTACCAGGACGGGTGTGCCTGTCGGTGTAAAAAGCAGCAGATCTCAGGTAGTGGGTTGATGTCTACTAGGACTACATCGATATTTCCCCAAACAGGAAGGGATGATGCAGCACAACGACGGTAGGTATTTCCCTTAGTGATGAGACCAAGGTCATCGAACCTGTAGGAGAACCACGCAACACTACGTAAACAACACCTGCACAATAACAAATACTCGCAACCTGATGTATAAAAGGGGTTGTCAATCCCTTTCAGGTAGCGGCACCAGAAAATGACAAACGAACGTGAAAAAAATATGATAGATTGGATCGCCGGAACCCGAGATAAAATAAATGAGAATAAATTGCAGCAAGGTATTTTTGTATTTTTGGGTTTGATAGATCTGAAAATAAAAGGCAAATAAAATAGATTGCGAAGGCAAATAATATGGGGAAGAGACCCGGGGGCCGTAGGTTTCACTAGTGGCTTCCCTCGAGAAAATAGCAAATGGTGGGAAAACAAATTATTGTTGGGCAATTGATAGAACTTCAAAAAATCATGACGATATCCAGGCAATGATCATTATATAGGCATTCCGTTCAAGTTAGTAGACCGACTCCTGCCTGCATCTACTACTATTACTCCACACATCGACCGCTATCCAGCATGCATCTAGTGTATTAAGTTCATGGAGAAACGGAGTAATGCAATAAGAACGATGACATGATGTAGACAATATATATTTATGTAGAAACAAACCCCATCATTTTATCCTTAGTAGCAACGATACATACGTGTCGGTTCCCCTTGTGTCACTTGGATCAAGCACCGTAAGATCGAACCCACTACAAAGCACCTCTTACCATTGCAAGATAAATAGATCAAGTTGGCCAAACAAAACCCAAATATCGGAGAAGAAATACGAGGCTATAAGCAATCATGCATATAAGAGATCAAAGAAACTCAAATAACTTTCATGGATAAAAGGATAGATCTGATCATAAAGTCAAAGTTCATCTGATCCCAACAAACATACCGCAAAAAGAGTTACATCATATGGATCTCTAGGAGACCATTGTATTGAGAATCAAATGAGAGAGAGGAAGCCATCTAGCTACTAACTACGGACCCGAAGGTCTACAAAGAACTACTCATCCATCATCGGAGAGGCACCAATGGAAGTGGTGAACCCCTCCGTGATGGTGTCTAGATTGGATCTGGTGGTTCTAGACTCTGCGGCAGCTGGAATTGATTTTCGTCGACTCTCCTAGGGTTTCTGGAATATTGGGGTATTTATAGAGCAAAGAGGCGGTTCAGGGGGCACCCGAGGTGGGCACAACTCACCTGGGCACGCCTGGGCCCCCAGGCGCGCCCTGGTGGGTTGTGCTCCCCTCGGAGCACCCCTGTGTGCTTCTTCGCCCATCGGATATCTTCTGGTCCAAAAAAATCTTTAAAAAGTTTCGCTGCTTTTGGACTCTGTTTGGTATTGATTTCCTACGATGTAAAAAACATGCAGAAAACAGCAACTGGCACTTGGCACTATGTCAATAGGTTAGTACCAAAAAATGGTATAAATGACTATAAAATGACTATAAAACATCCAAGAATGATAATACAACAGCATGGAACAATAAAAAATTATAGATACGTTGGATACGTATCAACATCCCCAAGCTTAATTCCTGCTCGTCCTTGAGTAGGTAAATGATAAAAACAGAATTTTTGAAGTGGAATGTTGCCTAACCTGTCATCTCATACTCTTTTCTTTATAGCATGCACATTTTGACTTTTATATGATTCAAAGCAATAGTCTTGTTTTGACATGAAACTTAAATACTCAAGCATATCAACAAGCAACCATGTCTTTCAAAATATCAACGCTAAAATAAGTTATTCCTAGCCCATCATGCTCAATCATTGATCCATTCATGAAACAAACTCGCATATTAGCTACACTCAATGCTCAAGTACATCATAGTGCCTCCTAGTTGGTGCTTTATAAGAGAAGATGGAGACTCAAAATAAAAATTGCATAAAGTAAAATAAAGGTCCTTCGCGGAGGGAGCAGAGATTTGTAGAGGTGCTAGAGCTCAAAGAAAAAATTGAGAGACAATTTTCTTTGAGAGGCATACTTTTCCCACCAACGAAAACAACTTAGAGTTCCCAACACTTTCCATGCTAGAATATCATAGCGGTTCCCAAATAGAAAATAAAGTTTATTCACTTTTCCACCATACTTTCACTTTCCATGGCTAACCATATCCACGGGTGCCTTCCATAACAACACTTTCCAAGGAATTTATTATTTGATAACATAAAGTAAATTCATTTATCATTTTGGGATTGGGCATCCCTAATACCTTTGCCTTACTCTCGTGCAATGACAAGTGAATAAACACTCATCGTGAGAATAACACATCTAGCATGGAAAATATTAGCCACCCCTCACCGCCTCGCGAGCGGTACGAGCACACAAAAGAGATATTTATTTTAAATATTAGATATTGCACATACTGCTTAGAACGGCAAAAGAATACCGCATATAGGTAGGTATAGTGGACTCATGTGGCAAAACTGGTTTAAAGGATTTTGGATGCACAAGTAGTGATCATAATTAGTGCAAAATGAAGGCTAGCAAAAGATTGAGAAGCAACCGACCAAGAAACAAATAATCTCATAAGCGAGCATTAAGCATAATTAACACCGAATAATGCACCACAAGTAGGATGTAATTTCATTGCATGACTATTGACATTCACGCTTGCATAGGGAATCACAAACCTTAACACCAATATTCTTACTAAAGCACAATTACTCATCAACATTACTCACATATCACATCGTCATATCTCAAAACTATTACAAAGAATCAAGTTTATTTTATCCAATGATCTTCATGAAAGTTTTTATTGTATCCTTCTTGGATATTTATCACTTTGGAACTAATTTTTATTTGTTGTTTTGAAAAGCTCAAACAAATATAAGTGAAGATCATGAGCATAATTTTTCTTTCTCTCAAATTAATTTATGTGAAGCAATTGAGAATTTCTTGAAAATTTTACTAACTCTCAAATAAATCTAAGTGAAGCAAGAGAGCATTTCTTCAAAAAATAGTAAAGCACACCGCGCTCAAAAAGAAATAAGTGAAGCACTAGAGCGAATCCATAACTCATAAAAAATTAAGTGAAACATAGAGAGCAATTCTAACAAGTCATGGCATAATTTTGGCTCTCTCAAATAGGTGTGTCCAGCAAGTAATCAAGACTAAAAACACAAAGCAAAACAAGAAAAGATTCATATCATACAAGACGCTCCAAGCAAAACACATAGTATCTGACGAATAAAAATATAGCTTCGAGTAAAATACCGATGGTCGTTAGAAGAAAGAGGGGATGCCACTCGGGGCATCCCCAAGCTTAGTTGATTGCTTCTCTTTGGATAATAACTTGGGGTGCCATGGGCATACCCAAGCTTAGGCTCTTCTTACTCCTTATTCCTTCATCCATCGTAAGATAACCCAAAACTTGAAAATTTCAATCACAAAAAACTCAAAAAAACCTTCGTGACATCCGTTAGTATAGGAAAATAAATCACTACTATAAGTATTGTAGCAAACCAATTCATATTTTATTCTTGCATTATATCTACTGTATTCCAACTTTTCTATGGCAAAAACTCATCAAAGAAAACCATAGAATCATCAAAACAAGCACACAACGCAAACAAAACAGAATCTGTCAAAAACAGAACAGTCTGTAGCAATCTGGATAATTCGAATACTTCTGAATCTTCAAAAATCTTGAGAAATTAGGAAAACCTGAGAAATTTGTATATTAATCTTCTACAAAAAGAATTGGTATTTCATCATGCTCTGGTTAAAATTTAAAATTATTTTCGTGAGCGCGAAAGTTTCTGTTTTTCAGCAAGATCAAACAACTATCACCCAAGAAGATCCTAAAGACTTTACTTGGCACAAACACTAACTAAAAGACAAAAACACAATAATAACAGTATCATAATTGTTCTAACATTGAAGAACCGAAATCAAAAAGAAAAAATAAATCTTATTCGTTGTGTTGCCACCGAACAAGCGCTATAGTTTTACGCCCTTAGCTAGGCATAAAGCAAAGGATCTAAGTTTTGTCATCTTTGTTTCGAGATCCATAAGATGCCCTCATGATTGATTCATATGGTGGCCTAATTCTGGTTCTAGGGAAGTGTTCCATACCCTTCCTTGGTGGAAATTGGAACTTAATATTGCCTTTTTTTTAGAATGAACACGCAGGCAACGTCCGGCTTTAAATTAATAAAGCCCACCTACAGGCAGCATCCAACAGGTTCAACGCAATACAACAGAAAAGATAATGGCCGCAGACAAAGTACGATACATGCAACCGGCCTGAGCCTGAATAAGATAGAAAAAACTACAGCTCCCAAGCAACCAGACCAAAACAAAGTAGCCAATAGCAACCTAGTGACGGGCATCAATCTGGATCATACGAATCCGCTCCATGGCCTCCGTCATCCGGTCTGCGTCACGCCGTTTTTCCAATGGTGTCCATGTCTTAAGGAACAAGTGACATTTGAAAATAATGCCAGCAGGGTAAGTAGGAAATTTGTGCTCAATAGTCATCTTATTTCGATTAGTCCATAGGGCCCAGCACAACGCTCCTACACATGTCCACAGAACACGCCCAAAACCACCCCTATGAGCGAGAAGAATCCCACGAAGGTCTGAAGCCGGCAGCGGGTTCCAATTCTGGCCAAACGCCTCACGCACTGCACTCCAAGCAAAGCGGGCAAGGTGGCATTTGAAGATGTGGTTAGCATCTTCGTGCTCACCACACAACGCACATGAACCATCAGAAGATCCGTGGCTTTTTGCAATGTTGTTAGAGGAGGGGAGGCGGTCACGAAACATTTGCCATCGGAAAACTTTGATCTTCAAGGGGATAGATGCTTTCCATAGCCCCCTAGCTATGTCCAAGGTCGGCCCCTCAGTCAGCTTGTTGTATAAAGACTGAACTGAAAACTTCCCGGAGCTCGTGAGGGACCAAGAGACCGTGTCGGCCTCGGGTCGGAGAGCCACTCCATCCAAAGCAGTTAGGAGCCCGTCCCAACAAGCCCGTTCATGAACGAGGAGTGGTCTTTTGAAAGAAATGTCGGGTGGGCTGGATCTAAGCGCGTCGGCCACGAGAATGTCAACGTTAGTGGCTAATTGGTAAATGGCGAAATGACTGCGCCAAAGAGGTTCCGAGCCGAGCCAATGGTCGAGCCAGAACCTCGTGGAGGTGTCGTTATTGACGCGGAACTTGGCTCCTAACGTGAAGGCTGGCTTAACAGCCTGGATCCCGTTCCAGAAAGGCGACCCCTTAGCCTTTAAAGTGAGGAAATTCCCATCGGCAAAGTATTTAGCACGTAGGATATCCGCCCAAAGCCCTTGTTCGTTCTGAGCAAGTTTCCAAATCCACTTGGTGAGGAGTGCAACATTCATGAGTTTGGAGTTTAGGATCCCTAAACCACCAAATTTCTTGAGATGACACAGTGCTGCCCACTTGATCAAGTGGTACTTCTTTTTTGTCCCAGTTCCTTCCCAGAAGAACTTGGAACGAGGTGTATCAAGCTTGGCGTGGACCCCATCAGCCAACAGGAACATGCCCATAGTAAACATGGGTAAAGAGGAGAGGCTAGTATTTGTGAGGATCAACCTGGTAGCCGAGGAGAGGAACCGGCAGCGCCAAGGGCTGACCCGGTTCGCCACCTTGCCGTACAGAGGTTCCCACTCTAGAATAGAGATGTGTTTATCTGAGATAGGAAGACCTAAGTACTTAATTGGGAAGCTCCCTAGCTTGCAATTGATCAGGTTGGCAATACGGGCGGCGAGGGTTGAGTCCATCCCAATGGCTATCACCTCACTCTTGAGAAAGTTGATCTTCAGGCCTGATATAATCTCGAAAGCGAGGAGAATGAGTTTAATCGAGGCTACACTATGATCATCAGGCTCGAAGAGCAACAGGGTGTCGTCCGCATATTGAAGATGTGTGATCCCACCGGGGATGAGGTGGGGAACAACTCCACGGATGTGACCGGCGCCCTTAGCCTTGTGCACCATGGCTGAGAGGGCGTCCACAACAAAGTTAAAGATCAAAGGCGAGGAAGGATCTCCCTGCCTGAGACCTCGTTTGTTGTGAAAGAAGTTCCCAACTTCTCTGTTAATCGACACCGCAGTCTGGCCCCCTGAGACCAGGTGCATGATACAATGATCAAAACCTGATTCGAATCCCTTCCAAATCAATACCTCGCGAATGAACTCCCAGTTCACTCGATCATAGGCTTTCTCAAAGTCGATCTTGAGAAGCACGGCTGGCTGCCACGTGCGTTTAAGCTCGTGGACAATCTCTTGCAACACTACCAGCCCTTCGAGAATGTTGCGGCCTTTGAGGAAACCTGACTGACTACGGTCAATCACACGTTGCGCTATCGGGGCTAGCCTCGCCGAGTAGGCCTTGGAGCAAATTCTGAATGGCATGTTAATAAGAGTGATGGGGCGATATTGCTTGATAGAATCGGCCCCTTTAACATTGGGGATGAGGCTGATGACTCCGAAGTTGAGGCGCGAAATGTCTACCATACCTAGCGCGAAGCCATTAATAATATCGTAAAAAACATCTTTGAGCACAGGCCAAAAGCGGCGAAAGAAAGCAACCGGCTAGCCATCCGGGCCAGGTGTTGTATCTATCTTCATCGAGCCAACCGCTTCGTCAATCTCCGCCGTGGAGAAGGACACGGCCAAGGAATCGTTCTCGGCTTGCGACACACGGGCATCTTCCCCCCAGAAGTCACCATGTAGGCGCAAGGGCTTCTCCTCCGTTGTTCCCAACAAGTTAAGGAAGAAACCATAAATGTGGGCCGAAATCTCGGCTTGACTGACCAGCAGCCCGTGCTCGGATTGAAGTCTCAAAATTGTGCACTTCCTTTACGGCCGTTGTCAAAGGCATGAAAATAGCCCGTATTCGCATCACCCTTAGTAATCCACTTGATGCCGCCCCTACGTCGCCAATATTCCTCCTCTTCCCTGAGGATGGCAAGCACTTGGTTTTCGAGGGCATAACGGTTAGCCCATTCCGCTTCTGAAAAAGTTCTGGAGTCAGCTTGCACGTCTAGGGCTTTTATTTCTCCGATGATAGCTTCCCTTGCGCGTTTAGCTTCACTCCCGTGGTATGCACCCTGATAACCCACAAGTATAGGGGATCGCAACAATTTTCGAGGGTAGAGTATTCAACCCAAATTTATTGATTCGACACAAGGGGAGCCAAAGAATATTCTCAAGTATTAGCAGTTGAGTTGTCAACTCAACCACACCTAGATAACTTAGTATCTGCAGCAAAGTGTTTAGTAGCAAAGTAATATGGAAGTAATGGTAACGGTAGCAAAAGTAATATTTTTGGGTTTTGTAGTGATTGTAACCGTAGCAACGGAAAAGTAAATAAGCGAAGAACAATACGTGAAAAGCTTGTAGGCATTGGATCGGTGATGGAGAATTATGCCAGATGCGGTTCATCGTGTAACAATCATAACATAGGGTGACACAGAACTAGCTCCAATTCATCAATGTAATGTAGGCATGTATTCCGAATATAGTCATACGTGCTTATGGAAAAGAGCTTGCATGACATCTTTTGTCCTACCCTCCCGTGGCAGCGGGGTCCTAATGGAAACTAAGGGATATTAAGGCATCCTTTTAATAGAGTACCGGACCAAACCATTAACGCATAGTGAATACATGAACTCCTCAAACTACGGTCATCACCGGGAGTGGTCTCGATTATTGTCACTTCGGGGTTGCAGGATCATAACACATAGTAGGTGACTATAGACTTGCAAGATAGGATCAAGAACTCACATATATTCATGAAAACATAATAGGTTCAAATCTAAAATCATGGCACTCGGGCCCTAGTGACAAGCATTAAGCATAGCAAAGTCATAGCAACATTAATCTCAGAACATAATGGATACTAGGGATAAAACCCTAACAAAACTAACTCAATTACATGATAAATCCCATCCAACCCATCACCGTCCAACAAGCCTATGATGGAATTACTCACGCACGGCGGTGAGCATCATGAAATTGGTGATGGAGGAAGGTTGATGATGACGACGGCGACAGATTCCCCTCTCCGGAGCCCCGAACGGACTCCAGATCAGCCCTCCCGAGAGGTTTTAGGGCTTGGCGGCTGCTCCGTATCGTAAAACACGATGAATCCTTCTCTCTGATTTTTTCTCCCCGAACACGAATATATGGAGTTGGAGTTGAGGTCGGTGGAGCAACAGGGGGCCCACGAGGCAAGGGGGCGCGCCCCCTGCCCTCGTGGACAGGTAGAGGCCCCCCTGACGTGGATTCTTCTTCCAGTATTTTTAATATCTTCCAAAAATAAGTTCCGTGGAGTTTCAGGTCATTCCGAGAACTTTTGTTTCTGCACATAAATAACACCATGGCAATTCTGCTGAAAACAGCGTCAGTCCGGGTTAGTTCCATTCAAATCATGCAAGTTAGAGTCCAAAACAAGGGCAAAAGTGTTTGGAAAAGTAGATACAACGGAGACGTATCAACTCCCCCAAGCTTAAACCTTTGCTTGTCCTCAAGCAATTCAGTTGATAAACTGAAAGTGATCAAGAAAAACTTTTACAAACTATGTTTGCTCTTGTTGTTGTAAATATGTAAAGCCAGCATTCAAGTTTTCAGCAAAGATTATGACTAACCATATTCACAATAACATTTAGGTCTTATGTTTACTCATGTCAATGGCATAATAAACTAGCGAGCAATAATAATAAATCTCGGATGACAACACTTTCTCAAAACAATCATGATATGATATAACAAGATGGTATCTCGCTAGCCCTTTGGGAGACCGCAAAACACAAATGCAGAGCACCTTTAAAGATAAAGGACTGACTAGACATTGTAATTCATGGTAAAAGAGATCCAGTCATAGTCATACCCAATATAAATTAATAGTAATGGATGCAAATGACAGCAGCGCTCTCCAGCTAGTGCTTTTAATAAGAGGGTGATGACTCAACATAAAAGTAAATAGATAGCCCTTCGTAGAGGGAAGCAGGGATTTGTAGAGGTGCCAGAGCTCGATTTTAAAGCAGAGATAAATATTATTTTGAGCGGTATACTTTCATTGTCAACATAACAACCGAGAGATGGCGATATCTTCCATGCTACACACATTATAGGCAGTTCCCAAACAGAATGGTAAAGTTTATACTCCCCCTCCACCAACAAGCATCAATCCATGGCTTGTCCGAAACAACGAAAGTGCCTCCAACTAACAACAGTCCCGGGGAGTTTTGTTTGCAATTATTTTGATTTCGTTTGCATAAAGCATGGGAATTTGGGCATCCGGTGACCAGCCATTTTCTCGTGAGTGAGGAGCGGAGTGCACTCCTCTTGAGAATAACCCGCCTAACATGGAAGATAAGGACAGCCCTAGTTGATACATGAGCTATTCAAGCATACAAAACAGAATTTCATTTGAAGGTTTAGAGTTTGACACATACAAATTTACTTGGAACGGCAGGTAGATACCGCATATAGGAAGGTATAGTGGACCCATATGGAATAACTTTGGGGTTTAAGGGATTGGATGCACAAGCAGTATTCCCGCTTAGTACAAGTGAAGGCTAGCAAAAGAGGCGAAGTGACCAACTAGAGAGCGACAACAGTCATGAACATGCATTAAAATTAATAAACATTAAGTGCAAGCATGAGTAGGATATAATCCACCATGAACATAAATATCGTGAAGGCTATGTTGATTTGTTTCAACTACATGTGTGAACATGTGCCAAGTTGAGTCACTTAAATCATTCAAAGGAGGATACCACCCCACTATACCATATCACAACCATTTTAATAGCATGTTGGCATGCAAGGTAGACCATTATAAACTCCTAGCTAATTAAGCATGGCACGAGCAACTATGATCACTAATTGTCATTGCAAACATGTTTATTCATAATAGGCTGAATCAGGAACGATGAACTAATCATATTTACAAAAACAAGAGAGGTCGAGTTCATACCAGCTTCTCTCATCTCAATCAGTCAATCATATATCGTCATAATTGCCTTTCACTTGCACGACCAAATGATGTGAATAATAATAATAGTGCATGTGCATTGGACTAAGCTGGAATCTGCGAGCATTCAATAAACAGGAGAAGACAAGGCAATATGGGCTCTTGGTTAAATCAACAATAATGCATATAAGAGCCACTTCAACAATTTCATTATGGTCTTCTCCTATCGACCTCCAAAGAAAAGAAAGGAAATAAAACTATTTACACAGGAAAGCTCCCAACAAGCAAAAGAAGAACAGGAATATTTTTGGGTTTTCTTTTAATTATTACTACTACAGCAAGAAAGTAAACTAGTTAAAAGCTACACTAAATTTTTTTGGTTTTTCTTAAGGTTTTTCAAACACACAAGAAGAAAACAGGAAAAAGAAAATAAACTAGCATGGATAATACAGTGAAAAAGTATGAGCACCGACATCTAGCAATGAGTGTGTGAACATGAATGTAATGTCGGTGAGAAATACGTACTCCCCCAAGCTTAGGCTTTTGGCCTAAGTTGCTTTATTGCCACGGATGGCCTGGCGGATATCCATAGTTATAGCCGGGGTCGTACTGAGATGCAGCGGCTATTGCATCGTGGGCTGCATCTTGGAGGCGAGCTGCCCTCGTCCTCCTTTCTTACTCATTTGCCTCCTCTATGGTTATAAAATGTCTTCCCTTTGCCTGAAAGTCAAAGAGAGCAGGAGCAGGGAGGACAATATTGACAGCGTGACGCCTGTCAAAGATTAGTCGGTACTGGAGAGGTGGTTCATTCGTCTCGACAAACTAATGGTGAACCATAGCATTGAAGTCTAGATAAGTAGGAGGCAATTCAATATCATCATCACGTATGGTTACACCAAGAAAATCAGCTAAGCGGGTTGCATAAATTCCACCAAAGAAATCTCCATTAAATCTATTGTGATGCAACCTACGCGCAACAATGGCTCCCAAATTATAAGATTTGTGTCCTAACACAGCACTCCTAAGAATACTGAGGTCAGGGACACACATATGACATGCTTCATCTTTACCATTTATGCACCTACCTATAAAGAGAGCAAAATAATGTATAGCAGGAAAACGAATGCTCCCTATGGTAGCTTGTGCTATATCTCTAGATTCCCCCACAGTTATACTAGCAAGAAAATCTCTAGATTCAGATTTGCGAGGTTCACTGGCACTACCCCATTGTGGAAGTTTGCAAGCAGTGGTAAAATCCTCTAAGACCATCGTATAAGATTTTTCATAAAGATCAAACAGAACAGTTTGAGAATTGCGTGAAGATGAAAATTCAAACCTTCTCACAAAGGAACTAGTGAGATAGTGGTATTGGCGGCACTTTTCCTCCTCGAAGCTCACAAGATCAGCGTTACGCAAATATGCGTTAAATTCTTCCTTGATTCCCGCTCGATCCATAAAGTCCTCTAAAGGCCATTCACAAGGTCGAACCTCCGCGGTGCGAGGCAAATTATATTTGGGCCTCTCTGCTTCCTCACTTTGCTTTTCCTTCGAGCTTCGGCTCGATGAGCCCCTCAAAAATCTCTTCATTATTTTCTGAAAAATTCTGAAATTTTAGTAACTTCAAATAAAAGTAAACCAAGCTCAACAAAATTCGTAGAAACTACTCCCACAAGTGCCTAGAGACTATATCATGCATTAGAACTACTTGGAACCATATAAATTTGACATGCAAGCTGAAGAACATGGTCACCTAGGCAGCACAAATTTGCAATGAATAAAGCACTAAAACAAAAATTAATTGGACCAATGGAGGAGTCACATACCAAGGAACAATCTCCCAAAGCAGTTTTGTGAGAGGTGCTTTGAACAAGGAGATAAAAAATCGCAGCAAAATGAGCTAGAACTAGTGCTTGAGCAGAATGGTGATTTTTTTGGGAGGAAGAAGAAGTGTGTGGGTGCAGGAATAAGTGGAGGGGAGCCACCATGGGCCCACGAGGTAGGGGGCACGCCCTGTAGGGGTGGGCGCGCCCTGGACCCTCGTGGCCAGGTGCTTGCTCCCCCTGCTGTGTTCTCAGTGCTAGATATTCTCAAATATTCCAGAAAAAATCATATTAAATTGGCAGGGCATTTGGAGAACTTTTATTTTCGGGGTATTTTTATATTGCATAGATAATTCAGAAAACAGACAGGAAAATACTATTTTTGCTTTATTTCAACTAAATAACAGAAGGTAAAAGGAGGGTACAGAAGGTTGTGCCTTATAGTTTCATCCATCTCATGCTCATCAAAAGGAATCCACTAACAAGGTTGATCAAATCTTGTTAACAAAATCATTCCGAATAACATGGAACCGGAGAAATTTCGAATAACACTATGTTACCTCAACGGGGATATGCACATCCCCAATAATAAGAATATCATATTTCTTCCTGACAGTAGGAAGAGGAAATTCAAAACCTCCAAAAATAATCGATGGAATTTTTCCAATAGAATTGATACTGTAGACTTGTGGTTGTTTCCTCAGAAAGTGTACCGTATGCTCATTACCATTAACATGAAAAGTGACATTGCCTTTGTTGCAATCAATAACAGCCCCTGCAGTATTCGAAAAAGGTCTTCCAAGAATAATAGACATACTATCGTCCTCGGGAATATCAAGAATAACAAAGTCCGTTAAAATAGTAATGTTTGCAACTACAACAGCACATCCTCACAAATACCGACAGGTATAGCAGTTGATTTATCGGCCATTTGCAAAGATATTTCAGTAGGTGTCAACTTATTCAAATCAAGTCTACGATATAAAGAGAGAGGCATAACACTAACACCGGCTCCAAGATCACATAAAGCAGTTCTAACATAATTTCTTTTAATGGAGCATGGTATAGTAGGTATTCCTGGATCTCCAAGTTTCTTTGGTATTCCACATTTAAAAGTATAATTAGCAAGCATGGTGGAAATTTCAGCTTCCGGTATCTTTCTTTTATTTGTAACAATTTCTTTCATATACTTAGCATAAGGATTCATTTTGAGCATATCAGTTAATCGCATACGCAAGAAGATAGGTCTAATCATCTCAGCAAAGCGCTCAAAATCCTCATCATCCTTTTTCTTGGATGGTTTGGGAGGGAAAGGCATGGGTTTCTGAACCCAAGGTTCCCTTTCTTTACCGTGCTTCCTAGCCACAAAGTCTCTCTTATCATAACGTTGATTCTTTGATTGTGGGTTATCAAGATCAACAACAGCTTCAATTTCTACATCATTGTCATTACTAGGTTGAGCATCATCATGAACATCATCATTAACATTGTCACTAGGTTCATGTTCATTACCAGATTGTGTTTCAGCATCATAAATAGAAATATCATTTGGATTCTCACGTGTGTCAGCAACAGGTTCACTAGAAGCATGCAAAGTCCTATCGTTTTTCTTTTTCTTCTTTTTAGAAGTACTAGGTGCATCTAAATTATTTCTCAGAGAATCTTGCTCAATTCTCTTAGGATGGCCTTCAGGATACAAAAGTTCCTGAGTCATTTTACCAATTCTAGTATCAACTCTAACATCATAGTCATTATTCTTACTATTCAATTCAATGAGCAAATCATTCTGAGCTTTAAGTACTTGTTCTACTTGAGTGGTAACCATAGAAGCATGTTTACTAATGAGTTTAAGTTCACCTTTAACTCTAGACATATAATCACCCAAGTGTTCAATCATATAAGCATTTTGTTTCAATTGTCTAGCAAAATAAGCATTAAAATCTTCTTGCCTAACCATAAAGTTATCAAACTCATCCAAGCATTGGCTAGCAAACTTAGTAGGAGGGATTTCAGCTTTATCATGTCTATAGAGAGTATTTACCTTTACTACCTATGTCGGGTTATCAAGACCATGAGTTTCTTCAATAGGTGATGGATTAAGATCATATGTTTCTTCAACAGACGGTAAATTAAGACCATGTATTTCTTCAATAGGAGGTAAATTCTTAACATCTTCAGCTTTAATACCTTTTTCTTTCATAGATTTCTTTGCCTCTTGCATATCTTCAGGACTGAGAAATAGAACAACCCTCTTCTTAGGAGTTGGTTTAGGAATTGGTTCAGGAATTGGCTCAGGAAGTGTCCAATTATTTTCATTTGTCAACATATTATTCAATAGAATCTCAGCTTCGTCCGGTGTTCTTTCCCTGAAAACAGAACCAGCACAACTATCCAGGTAATCTCTGGAAGCATCGGTTAGTCCATTATAAAAGATATCAAGTGTTTCATTTTTCTTAAGAGGATGATCATGCAAAGCATTAAGTAATTGGAGAAGCCTCCCCCAAGCTTGTGGGAGACTCTCTTCTTCAATTTGCACAAAATTATATATATCCCTTAAAGCAGCTTGTTTCTTATGAGCAGGGAAATATTTAGCAGAGAAGTAATAAATCATATCCTGGGGACTACGCACACAACCAGGATCAAGAGAATTAAACCATATCTTAGCATCACCCTTTAATGTGAACGGAAATATTTGAAGGATATAAAAGTAGCGAGTTCTCTCATCATTAGTGAACAGGGTGGCTATATCATTTAATTTAGTAAGATGTGCCACAACAGTTTCAGATTCAAAGCCATAAAAGGGATCAGATTCAACCAAAGTAATTATATCAGGATCAACAGAGAATTCATAATCCTTATCAAGAATACGATAGGTGAAGTAGCAAAAGCAGGGTCAGGTTTCATTCTAGCATTAAGAGATTGCTGCTTCCATTTAGCTAATAACTTCTTAAGATCATATCTATCATTGCAAGCTAAAATAGCGCTAGCAGCTTCTTCATCCATAACATAACCCTCAGGAATAACAGGTAATTCATATTTATTTGGGGGAGAGTCTTCATCATCACTATCATCAATATTATCAGTTTCAATACTTTCATTCTCTCTAGACCTAGCAAGTTGTTCATCAAGAAATTCACCAAGTGGCACAGTAGTATCAAGAATAGAAGTAGTTTCATCATAAGTATCATGCATAGCAGAAGTGGCATCATCAATAACATGCGACATATCGGAATGAATAGCGAAGCGAGGTTTAGGTGTCGCAAGCTTAGTCAAAAGCAGAAGGTGAATCAAGTGCGAGCTAGATGGCGCTTCCTTACCTCCCCTCGTAGTTGAGGGATAAATTTTTGTTTTCTCGTCTTTCAAGTTCCTCATAATGACTAGCAGATATAAATCCCAAGTGACTCAAAGAATAGAGCTATGCTTCCCGGCAACGGCGCCAGAAAATAGTCTTGATAACCCACAAGTATAGGCGATCGCAACAGTTTTCGCAGGTAGAGTATTCAACCCAAA
This sequence comes from Aegilops bicornis, assembly GCA_021605145.1. Lineage (NCBI taxonomy): Eukaryota > Viridiplantae > Streptophyta > Magnoliopsida > Poales > Poaceae > Aegilops > Aegilops bicornis. The sequence goes on along the minus strand of CM038673.1, from coordinate 322,953,523 downwards.
TTTATTGATTCGACACAAGGGGAGCCAAAGAATATTCTCAAGTATTAGCAGTTGAGTTGTCAATTCAACCACACCTGGATAACTTAGTATCTGCAGCAAAGTGTTTAGTAGCAAAGTAATATGGAAGTAACGGTAACGGTAGCAAAAGTAATATTCTTGGGTTTTGTAGTGATTGTAACCGTAGCAACGGAAAAGTAAATAAGCGAAGAACAATATGTGAAAAGCTCATAGGCATTGGATCGGTGATGGAGAATTATGCCAGATGCGGTTCATCATGTAACAATCATAACATAGGGTGACCTGAGAACTAGCTCCAATTCATCAATGTAATGTAGGCATGTATTCCGAATATAGTCATACGTGCTTATGGAAAAGAACTTGCATGACATCTTTTGTCCTACCCTCCCGTGGCAGCGGGGTCCCAACAGAAACTAAGGGATATTAAGGCCTCCTTTTAATAGAGTAGCGGACCAAAGCATTAACACATAGTGAATACATGAACTCCTCAAACTATGGTCATCACCGGGAGTGGTCCCGATTATTGTCACTTCGGGGTTGCCGGATCATAACACATAGTAGGTGACTATAGACTTGCAAGATAGGATCAAGAACTCACATATATTCATGAAAACATAATAGGTTCAGATCTGAAATCATGGCACTCGGGCCCTAGAGACAAGCACTAAGCATAGCAAAGTCATAGCAACATCAATCTCAGAACATAGTGGATACTAGGGATCAAACCCTAACAAAACTAACTCGATTACATGATAAATCCCATCCAACCCATCACCGTCCAGCCAGCCTATGATGGAATTACTCACGCACGGCGGTGAGCATCATGAAATTGGTGATGGAGGATGGTTGATGATGACGACAGCGATGGATTCCCCTCTCCGGAGCCCCGAACGGACTCCAGATCAGCCCTCCCGAGAGGTTTTAGGGCTTGGCGGCGGCTCCGTATCGTAAAACGCGATGAATCCTTCTCTCCGATTTTTTTCTCTCCGAACACGAATATATGGAGTTGGAGTTGAGGACGGTGGAGCAACAGGGGGCCCACGAGGCGGGGCGCGCCGAGGCGCGCCCCACCCTCGTGGGACAGGTGGAGGCCCCCGATGTGGATTCTTCTTCGATATTTTAATATTTTCCAAAAATAAGTTCCGTGGAGTTTCAGGTCATTCCGAGAACTTTTGTTTCTGCACATAAATAATACCATGCCAATTCTGCTGAAAACAGCGTCAGTCCGGGTTAGTTCCATTCAAATCATGCAAGTTAGAGTCCAAAACAAGGGCAAAAGTGTTTGGAAAAGTAGATACGACGGAGACGTATCACACCCCACCCGTAGAGGAAACCACGAAGAGCACCGGCCGCCGTAACCCAAGTGTCGAGAGGGCCTCTGGAGCGGCCAGCCGCAGCCCTTGCTTGCTCCCAGCGAGCAATGAGCATGGGTCTGAACCCTTCTACCTCGAGCCACCCAGTTTCAAAGTAGAAACGCGGGCTTCGCTTGATCCTATCCTACCCTGAGGCCAAGATCAATGGAACATGGTCCGACCCGATGTGCGTTTCCGCGACCAACGTACACATGGGAAATAGTACTTCCCAATCTGTCGTAAGAAAAACTCGGTCAAGAACGCTACGCACCGGAGCGAGTTGCTTGTTGGTCCACGTATATCTAGCGCCAGTCCTAGCAATTTCCCACAGGGCACAAGCCGCAATAGCATTGTTGAAAAGAGTAACTCTAGGCCAGTCAATATTGCGGTTCTTCTTATCCGCTCCCTAGCGTATAATGTTAAAATCTCCCCCAAGGACGATGGGGATATCTGCAGCTTGCTTGGCCCCAACCAAGCTTTGGATTTCACCCAAGAAATCCGCCTCGCGCGAGTGGTATGCCGGGCCATAAACACATACAATCGCCCAGGAAGCTAAGGTAATTCTATGTTTGATCGTGACAGAAATGAAAAACGAGCCCGCGTTCCAACTTACAACATCACATACATCACTATTACATCCTAGAAGAAGGCCGCCCGAGTGGCCACAGGAGGGAACCCAGCCCCACTCAAAATGATGAAGAGGATCGTAGGCCGCAAGGTCTCTATAAGAAAAATCAGATTTGATCGTTTCGTGAAGCGCCACGATGTCAATCCGTTCCCGAGCAATATACTCTTTGAGTTGAGTGCGGCGACCCGAATGACCACAACCACGAATGTTCCAGAACAAGAAGCGCATCAAATTATATGATTGCAAAGGCGCGCCCCTCTGGAGGTCACTGGTTTTGCCACATGTTTTTTAGCCGGGGCACGGCTCGTCGAGGCAGTTGCCTCAACCTCCCTGGTTTCAGCACACCCCTCCGACAGGACTAACGGGTTAGTGTTAGCCACAATCCCTGCAGAGCCAGGGACAGACAGTGCCATGGCGTTGGCCTCCCTGGCCTTGGCCACAGCAGCTGCCTCAGCCACAGCCGCTTGGGCATCCTTGCGAGCACGAATAAGAGAAACAAGCTCACCACTCTCCGCACCTACCTCAAAGCCGTTGTCGTCTAGGATTGAAACAAGTTGCGGATCTGTAAAAGCATTCAAAATCTTAAAGGAGGGGGGGGTTACCTGAGGTCTCAAGATTCTTGTCCGCCAGACGAAGCTATGCACTCTCCATGGAGGACAGGTCGCCCAACGCTGCCTTGGCCCTAGCACTTGGAACACGTTGAGAGACCGAGGAAGCCCGGGAGTGCCTTGCCTTGACCGATGCGCCCGCGGCACCCAGTGCAGCCTGCATATACACGCTCGCCGACGCAACAGGCGAAGGGAGGGACAAAACTGCGTGGTTGGCCGAAGGCTTCCGCCCAGCCGTCTTCTTGGGGGCACGCCTAGAGCCCCCCGAGCTGCAGCGTCTTGACAGCAGGGTGCGGATGGAAGGTTCATTGAGCACCACTCCCGTGTCAGAGCCCAGCAGACTGGGGGAGGCCGGGGCGACCACAGAAACACCACGGCCAGCGCCAGACACCGCATGCATACCAACCTGGTTGAAGACCCCCACCAGAGCGCAGGACGGTGGCAGACTGCTCCCAGCTGTGTCCAGAACGACAAGTGACCCAGGCTCCGCGCCATCTTTCACCTCCTCGAGAGCGAGCTCTTTGATGCCCAGTAGATCCCATGTCTCCGTGTCGGTCGACGTATCCGGCATACTGTCCTCAGGCTCCTCCTCGCGGCAGGACATCTCCACGTCCTTAGCTTGTCCACCATTGCCATTGTCCTGCCCTCCACCATTGCCATTGTCCTTCCCTCCCCGGGCCCCGGGGTCAGCCTGCTGCTGACCAGCCAGCCCCCCGGTCCCTGAACCAAGTGAACCAGCGCTCTTGTCGCCAGGGCGGGAGGGTGCGTTACCAGACCCAGGCGCCGCTGGCCCGTCTCCAGAGCGCTTCGGGAGTCTTTCCACCTCAACCTTGATATCATAGCCCTCATGATTAAACCATACTTGCACGAAACCGTTCAACTTGTCAGGGGCTTTGCATCCAAACTTCATTATCACCGGTCCCACCCGGATGAGGGAAAGCTCATCCACCACGATAGGCCTTCCCAGCATCTTGAGCCCCTCCATCAGACGGTCAACACGACGGTGTTTCTTAGGGATGCAATGAAGGCGAAGCCACACCTCCGGCATGGAAAGGGGCACAATCGTCTCATGGATTGAATCACACACCAGCATTGTAATGTCATTGACGGAGAGGAAGAGCTTGCCACTTGATTTGGCCATATGCAGCAGATCTGCAAAAGGGAAAACCACCGCGAAGTCATTGTCACCGACCTGAGTAATTTGCCAATCCCAATCGCCAGCCACCATGTGCTTCAACTCCTGCTTGAGCATATGCAGCGAGAGCCTCCCTGGCTCCGCTGACAGAATAGCGTCGTTAGCAGCCTTAAGGACAGCACCCTCCACCTCATCTTCTTCTTCAATTCCATGCAAAGGAAGCCTTCGCCCGGAATGGCACTGCCCATGTTCTGGAGGTGCATTTGCTTGCCCCTTGATGGGCAATAGGCCCAGGCATGGCCCTCTGCTTACAGATCACACAGAGGGGGAAAGGTACACTTGGCCTGAAAATGCCCGGTCCGGCCGCACTTGAAGCACTCCCCGCCCTCTTCTTCAACCAGAATGGGCGCGTCCACCGATCCCCGCGGCGCCTCCGGCAAGTCCACCGCCAGAGGGACAGCCGACACCCGCGGCTTCTTTGCCAGCGGATCCCCATGGCCCCCACCGCAAAGGGGATGCTCCTACGGCTTGCGCTCCAGCTCGCGCCTCCGCTGCCCTTGCTTGCTCTTCTTATTCCTCTCTTGCTGACCCCACCAAGGTGGAGGAGGACCCCAATCCCCCTCGTGCCCGTGGGAGCCAGATCCAAAACTTTGGCCATGGCTGCCTCCATAGCCATGACCGTAGCCGCCACCTTGACCTTGATCGAAGTCACCGCCGCCGTCATCTCGACCCGCCGCCCTGGCCCGCTGACCGCGCTTCGCCTGCTCCCGCAATGCCTTCTCATGCCGCCGCTCCTCCTCAGGGACCGGAGCCTTCATCGGCCGCTTATCCGCTCGCCTATCACCCATGGCCGTCACCGTGGCGAACGATAGGGTGAGAGGGGGAGGAGGAGGAAGGGGGAAGAGAGATCTGGTGAAGAGACTGAAGCGCCGCACCTCACTGGGACGAGCCGGAAACCCTAGTGAGGGGTCGCGTGAACCCCTGTGCAGCCATATATAGCGCGGCCGCCTGAGCTCACGGGCCCCTCCCGGGCCAGGCCGAGAGGCACGGGTCAAGACTGGGCCAGGCCCAGCACAGGAGCCCAAGTGCCCATCCGCCGCCACAGAGGGCCCCACCCCGGGAGGCACTTGGGCCTCAGGACAGACCGAGGCCATCCCAGGCCCAACAGGCGCCACCAGGCCCAGGGGTGGAGCATCGCACGTCAGTGCCAACCCTAGCGCGTCGTCCGTCTCCGCCACCGGCGCCGCCTCCGCCGCCACCGGCGCCGGAGAGGGCAAGGATGGGAGCGCATGCCACTCCTCAGCCGCCGCCGCAGCCGCCCCGGGGATAGATCCCGGTGGAGGCACAGGGGCCGCAGGTCGAGCCCCCCGCGAGGGCGGATCCGAGGACGATGGAGGTCTCCAGCACCGCACCGCCGTCGCACGCGAGCCACCACCGCTCGGAGCGAAGCGTCTGCGACGGTCTCCCCGACCGGCACAATCATCCGTTGCCACCTGAACAAAGTCACCCAGCATCGTCCCCGCCGGAGGGGGGGGGGGCAACCGCGGCGAGGAGGTCCAATCCTCCTCATCAGAGAGCCGCTGGGGCCCCGTCGCACCTGCACCCACGCATGATCCGCACTAAGATCGCCGGGGAAAGCAAGGGCGCAGCCTGCGACGCCCAGAGACGCACCCAACGGCTCGCACGATTCGAAACTCATCGTGCTACTCCCAGCAGCGGCCATATTGCCTTCTTTCATATCAATCACGGCACCGATAGTGCGTAAAAACGGTCTACCAAGAATAATTGGACAAGACGGATTGCAATCAATATCAAGAACAATAAAGTCTATGGGCACATAATTCCTATTTGCAAGAATAAGAACATCATTAATTCTTCCCATAGGCTTTTTAGTAGTAGAATCCGCCAAGTGCAAATTTAAAGAGCATTCTTCAATATCAGTAAGACCAAGCACATCACATAAAGATTTCAGAATTGTAGAAACACTAGTACCCAAGTCACACAAAGCAAAACACTCATAATCTTTAATCTTGACTTTGATAGTAGGTTCCCATTCATCATGCAACTTTCTAGGAATTGAAACTTCTAATTCCAACTTTTCTTCCAAAGCTTTCATCATAGCATCAACAATATGTTTAGTAAAAGCTTTATTTTGTTCATAAGCATGGGGTGAATTTATCATGGATTGCAACAAAGAAATACAATCAATCAAAGAGCAACTATCATAATTAAAGTATTTGTAATCCATAAGAGTGGAACATCACTAGTTAAAGTTTTGACCTCTTCAAGCAACTTCTATAAATTTTCTCAACAAAATTTTCACCCTCCGAATTATCGGGACACCTTCTAGCTAAAGTTGACTCTTATCCAGTCCCTTTTTCATCAATCTTAACTTTACTAAACAAGGAATCAATAGAAGAAACACCACTCATTTTAATATCATCATTCTTATCTTCTAGAAAAATATTGGGGTAAGGAACATCATAATATTTTCTTTGAGGCATCATGACTACGCAAACAAGAACGCACGCAAAAACAGATCCGGCAAGAAAATGGTGAATGAAAAAGAGGGCGAATAAAACGGTAAATTTTTGTGAAGTGGGGCAGAGGAAAACGAGAGGCAAATGGAAAATAATGTAAATTGCGAGGAGATGAGATTTGTGATTAGGAACCTGGTAGAAGTTGAAGATGTCTCCCCGGCAACGGTGCCAGAAATTCCTTTTCATGTCTGCTATGACTACATAGATATTTCCCCAAAGAGGAATGGATGATGCAGCACAACGACGGTAGGTATTTCCCTTAGTGATGAGACCAAGGTTATTGAACTAGTAGGAGAACCAAGCAACACTATGTAAACAACACCCACACACAAATAACAAATCTCGCGACCCGGCGTATAAAATGGGTTGTCAATCCCTTTTGGGTAGCGGCGCCAGAAATTGGCTAATGGACGTGATAAAAATATGATAGATTGGATCACGGGAACGCGAGATAAAATAAATGAGAATAAATTGCAGCAAGGTATTTTTGTATTTTTGGGTTTGATAGATCTGAAAATAAAAAGGCAAATAAAATAGATCGCAAAGGCCAATAATATAAGAAAGAGACCCGGGGGCTGTAAGTTTCACTAGTGGCTTCTCTCGAGAAAATAGCAAACGGTGGGTAAACAAATTACTATTGGGCAATTGATAGAACTTCAAATAATCATGACGATATCCAGGCAATGATCATTATATAGGCATCACGTCCAAGATTAGTAGACCGACTCACATGCGCATCTACTACTATTACTCCACACATCGACCGCTATCCAGCATGCATCTAGTGTATTAAGTTCATGGAGAAATGAAGTAATGCAATAAGAATGATGACATGATGTAGACAAGATCTATTTATGTAGAAATAGACCCCATCATTTATCCTTAGTAGCAACGATACATACATGTCGGTTCCCCTTCTGTCACTTGGATCAAGCACCATAAGACCGAACCCACTACAAAGCGCCTCTTCCCATTGCAAGATAAATAGATCAAGTTGGCCAAACAAAACCCAAATATCAGAGAAGAAATACGAGGCTATAAGCAATCATGCTTATAAGAGACCAAAGAAACTCAAATAACTTTCATGGATAAGAAGATAGATCTGATCATAAACTCAAAGTTCATCCGATCCCAACAAACACACCGCAAAAAGAGTTACATCATATGGATCTTCAAGAGACCATTGTATTGAGAATCAAACGAGAGAGAGGAAGTCATCTAGCTACTAACTACGGACCCGAAGGTCTACAAAGAACTACTCATGCATCATTGGAGAGGCACAATGGAATTGGTGAAACCCTTCGTGATGGTGTCTAGATTGGATCTGGTGGTTCTGGACTCTGCGGGGGCTGGAATTGATTTTCGTCGACTCTCCTAGGGTTTCTAGAATATTGGGCTATTTATAGAGCAAAGAGGTGGTTCAGGGGGCACCCGAGGTGGGCACAACCCACCTGGGCGCGCCTGGGCCCCTAGGCGCGCCCTGGTGGGTTGTGCTCCCCTCGGAGCACCCCCAGGTGCTTCTCCAGCCCATTGCATGTCTTCTCGTCCAAAAAATCCACATAAAGTTTCACTGCATTTCGACTCCGTTTGGTATTGATTTCCTGCGATGTAAAAAACATGCAGAAAACAACAACTGGCACTTGGCACTATGTCAATAGGTTAGTACCAAAAAATGATATAAAATGACTATAAAATGATTATAAAACATCCAAGAATGATAATATAACATCATGGAACAATAAAAGATTATAGATACATTGGAGATGTATCAGGGGTCCCAAGTTGTGTGTCTGAGGATCGATGGTAACAAGGGACAGTAGGGACACGATGTTTTACCCAGGTTCGGGCCCTCTTAAAGGAGGTAAAACCCTACGTCCTGCTTGATTATATTCGATGTGTATATGGATTACAAGAGTTGATGTACCTCGAGATCCTAATGGCTAAACCCTAGCTATCTAGCCTATGATTATTCTCATCGTCTCTTCGGACTAAACCCTCCGGTTTATATACACACCGGAGGGGCTCAGGGTTGTATAGAGTCGGCTTGCAGAGGAAGGAAACGTTATCCCCGGACCCCAAACTTGCCGTTCTACGCACATGGGAGTCCTTCGCGGACACGAGGGATAGCCTTCTGCTATATCTTCACGCAAATCAGTCCGGCCCATATCGAATAGACCGGACACCCGAGGACCCCCTAATCCAGGGCTCCCTCAGTAGCCCCTGAACCAGTCTTCGATGATGATGTGTTCGGCACGCGGCTTATCTTCGGCATTGCAAGGCGGTTTCCTTCTCCTGAATACTTTAAGTTAGCTTCCTGCATAAAAGAACTGTATCCGGCTCTGCATAATCAATACAACCCTTAGCCACGAAGGCAAGTCGTCAAAATAGGAACAATTTCTTTTACTGACAACTTTTTCGGCGAAGCGTCACACTTGACTCTTTAACATTTCGAACCGTTTCCACGCCTCCTATTTCGCATTTCGAGGTCTAGCCTCCATTGGCACGTCTCATCAAAACAGAGATCATGCTCGCCCATTACAGATTCTCATCAATATGGTTTGGGTAATCCAACAGCACCTTACACACGATCTCATTGGAAAAGGCGAGGTTTATGGCTTGAGAGGGGGATGTTTGGTATTTTCACCGTTTATAAAAGGGTAAAGACCGCTCCTTTTTATTCACGCCTTCCTCTAGCTTCTGTTTCCCAATCTCCAAATTCCAACGCCCACAACTCCGACCTCCTCCACCGCCGCCGCCCTTCTCAGCAATGGTCGGGTCTGGCTCCATGGGCAAGTGGTAGGCCTCCACCATCACTAAAAAGGACGTCAAGGATCTCCTGGGCGCAGGCTATTTGTTTGCGGATATCGTGCATAGGATCCCTGACAAAGATCAGGTTATTCCTACTCCAGAGCCCAGTGAGAGGGTCGTGTTCATCCCCCATTTCCTTCGGGGGCTAGGATTTCCCCTCCACCCCTTCGTTCGGGGTCTTATGTTTTACTACGGGCTAGATTTCCATGATCTAGCCCCAAATTCCTTCCTCCACATATCGGCTTTCATAGTCGTGTGTGAGGCTCTTCTCCGCATCTCCCCACACTTCGTCCTGTGGCTCAAGGTCTTCAATCTGAAGCCGAAGGTTGTCGACGGACAACATGCAGACTGTGGCGGGGATATGGTAAGCAAGCTCCCCAACACCGTCTGGCCCAAAGGGGCATTCGTAGAGACAATCAAGGTATGGCGGAAGGAGTGGTTCTACATCACCGAACCCCGTGACGCCAACTGGGCGGCCACGCCTGACTTCAGATCCGGACCCCCCACGAGACTCACCTCATGGACCGCCAAGGGCCTTGATTGGGGGTCCAAACCAGAGGTGCAGATGCTACAAAAACGCATCTCCAACATGTTGGGTGCAAACACCGGTCTCGCAAACGTGATTCAAGTGATGCTCTTCCGCCGCACCCTTCCCTGCCCGCCCCGGGCCTTCCCTTAATGGAGTCAACCCGAAGGAGCAATGGACCCTAAAGCGCTTCTTCGGCACCACGCATGAAGATATATGGAAGCAGCTCTTCAAGGCTCAGAAAAAGTGGCCGAAGAAGAATGAGGAGATCGGACTCGACATCGATAACCCGGCCACGGTGGTAAGCATAATATTTCCGAAGACCTATTCGGTCAATACTTCAGATATAATAAAGATTACATTGCTTGTTTTCGGTACAGGGTTGGAGGGCAAAGGCGGAGCGGATCAACTGTCCCGCACCGCTGCCTGAGGACCTGACCACACCCCAGCTAACTGAGATGTTGGTCCCAGCGCCCTATCAGGCCCCGGAGAAGAAGGCCAAGAAGAAGAAAGGCAAGGAGGCCAAGGGAGGCCCCCGCCACAAAGGCCCTTTGGATACAGTGTCCGGAGAGACCGAAGCCCTCTCTTCCCACGAGGGAGATGAGGAAGAAGAGGAGGAGGAGTTGGAAATTGACTCCCCCCATAAGGGGAGGAAGAAGAAGAGGGCGGCCTCCTAAGACTCGGAGGGGGCGCCCAAAAGAGGGAAGCTGACCCTCCTGGACAGTTTGGACTAGAGTCTGAATTAGTCCCCAAGAGACTTCCCAGGGTGAAGCCCAGGGCCAAATCGTAAGTATTCAGACACTTACTGTTCGTCTTAGGTCTTCCTGCTTCCATTATATAAGTTATTTTGTTATTTGCCTTTCAGCCCTCCCCGCGTGCTCCGGCAAACTCCATTATCAAGGGGAATTCTCTGCCGCCCGAAATGGCAGAGAGTGACATGCCGCCGCGAGCCCCCTCACCTATCACCATGGAGGACACCGAAGTGTCATCCCGAAGGACCTCTCCTGGCCGAGAGGGAGTGAACAAAGCCGTTGAGAGAGCGCCCGACGTTAATACCTCGGTCACCGAAGACCTAGGGGAGGCGCCCCTATGACAACCGACGGTGGGGACCCCCAACATTCTGGGGCCCAGCCAAACACAATTCCGGAGACCAACATGGCTCCAGGATCGGATAAGCAGCCCCCTTCGAAAGAGGGGGGAGGAGCACCAGCTCCATCGGAAGCCTCCATTAATCCGGAGGCGCCAACGCTCCGGAGGAAGCACTGCAAAGTGCTTCCGTCGTGGAAGAGCACCGCACCCTGATGGGTGTGGTTATGTAGAAGGTTCAGTCTGCTAAAAATGGACTGAATGAAGCCTTCTACATCCTACTGATAGGCTTTGAGGTATGCGATGCAATGTTCTAAAGCGTTTCATATAAGAGAATAAACTTGTATATAGACAGTAGCCCCTGAGGCTCTGTCTGGTTTAAAAGAAACCGGACAGAGGATCCACATAGTATTTGGGAGAGTAACATACTGTGTTCTTATTGTAAGAGGCTTCCATGTTGGCGGCAACCGCCCATGACGTGGAAGTTTCCGAACTCAGTCGGAAGCTTCAGGTGGCAGATGAGGAACTCGACCACATTAATAAGTGGTTCGACGAGACGTAAGGTATGCGTACAATGTTAATAAGAAATGTATTTTTATATGAGAAATGATATGTATATTTAGAGATTATCTCATGGAATGCTTTGATTATGATCACAGTTGGCGCAGCCGAGGTCGAGACCCTCAAAGGCACCCTCGCCCAGGCCAAGAAAGAGGCGGAGGTGAATAAGGTAGCTGCTAATAAAGCGGCTGCATAACTAACGACCGAGCAAGTTGCCCACTGCCAACATGAAGCTCGGGTGGCCGAAGTCGAGCAGGAGCTGAAGGATGCCATCAGCAAATGCGAAACCTTGGAGTAGGAGACTTCGGACAAGTCGTCCGAGCTTGCCAAGGCTCTCCATGATGCCAAAGAGGCGCGGGTCGAGTCCCGGAGTGCTCACGAAGAGATCCATCAGGCGAGGCAGATAATGGCTAGTAAGGCCTTTCTTTTGCAGAGTATCTTTGGAGGTCAGAGGTATGCTTTGCTCACCCGAGTGTGGAGTTCTCCAGGCGCGTTCGCGGATCTTCCGAAGAGTGCCGCCGATGCCGCACAGTTCTTCTGAGCCCAGGAGGGGAACTCGACCGAGAAGCTGTTCTGGTCGCAATTTCTCGCGCCGGAACACCCGACGCCTTTGAACGACCAGCTGAAGCAGTTGACGGAGCCGCATAGGATGGCTGGCTTGGCCATGAAGAACCTAATAATCCAACTCTGGTCGGCCGAGCCGATTCCTAGCAGCTACTTCGGCTTGGTGAAGCGGCTTGTCTATGCGCGGCCACGGATTGATGCTGTAAAGCGCTCGGCCTGCATAGAGGGTGCTCGGATGGCCTTCGCCCGTGTCAAAATGCAATGGGCGAAGATGAAGGCCACCAAAGTGGCAACCGCAGGTCCGCCCGAAGGCAAAGATCATCAGAAGCTGGAGAGGTACTTCGATGACGTCCTAGAAGGAGCCCGAGTGATAGAGGGTCAATGTTCTAAGGACGTAATATTTGATTGAATGTGTTCGGGTTGTACAAACTATGTGATGAACCCATGTTGTTATATATCTATGTATGTGCCTTTTGTTTCAAGCGATTTTTCCTCCTGTGCGGCCGTTTATTGTTCTATTTCTGAAAGTTGCCAGTCGTCCGTTTCAGCCCCCATGTAGATGCTACAGGGGTGTTCGACATAACGCGTGACCACACTTTATCCAACGTCTTGGTCCATAAAGTAGGTGTCCGCAAGGTGAACCAGGCAATCGAACTATGCGACTTTATTACTTTCTCTTAGCCATAGGAGTTTGATCGTGGAGCTAAGTACTAGCCCCTTGTGTGTGTGCGGCTATCCGGACTACGGCGCCTTTTCCACGCGGGTGGATGAAGACCATCCCCTCGTATAACATGGGGTGAATCGCTAACGATTTGTAGTATACTACTAAGTCACCGAATCGCCGACCAGCTCTCGCCTATCATGACAGTCAGTTTTCGGCTTTCTCTACTGAGGTACTTGGCTGGACAAACCAGAAATACAATCGCGGTAGTTCTCCCTTTACTACCTTAGCCGAACGAGCGAAACGTAAGGTGGTAAGCACAGGAGCCGGGCAACCCAACTATAGAGCAAAGACATGATTCGGAGTCGATGCATATAATACAATATTCGGGACGCCGAAGAATTCCCTATAGGCGTTCGGACTTGAAATGAGCAGGGCCGATTACGACCCCCGATTTTAAGGCCAGACTAAGGCACGTGTGGCAATTTGAAGTAGGGAGGGAATACAAATGATAATCTAAAATAAAGTGATTGTCAAACAAAAGTGGTGATCGACTGCTTCCTTTATACCTTGATTAATACATCGAGCTGTGTTGTTACAGATAACGCCGTGAATATCGAGGCCATTTTACATGACAAAAGTTTATACAAGGGAAAGGTTTACAAAGGGCCTAAAAGTAGTGGTTTGAAGATCCCAATGGTGCCCTACCGCACGTCTACGCCATTTCTCCTTGGTAGGAAATCCTTTGAGAGAAGGAGTACGACGGTCGTCCGCTAGAAAGAAGGACCTGGAAAGGAGCCCCTATACGACCGTAGATCAGGTGGGTTTCTTAACGAATCTACAGTGGAAAAAATATTTCAGGTCCGAATAGGGTCAAGCCATACTATGGACCTTTTTTGAAGTGTGCCTCCGGCGCTGCCCAAGGTATTTTAAGTGCGTAGTTATGTACACGCGGTACATATGCCGCAACCTTGTGGGGCGATCGGCGGAGGCTAAACTGCTATTCAAGCTCCGGTTCCACCAAGCTACCGCATTGTAACGCGGTCGGGCACGTTTAGCACTGTCATGGGTCTTGATGACCGATGAGTGCTACCTCTTGAGCACTGTGTTGGTTTTCCCTTGAAGAGGAAAGGGTGATGCAGCAAAGTAGCATAAGTATTTCCCTCAGTTTTTGAGAACCAAGGTATCAATCCAGTAGGAGGCCACGCACGAGTCCCTCGCACCTACACAAACAAATAAATCCTCGCAACCAACGCAATAAAGGGGTTGTCAATCCCTTCACGGTCACTTACGAGAGTGAGATCTGATAGATATGATAAGATAATATTTTTGGTATTTTTATGATGAAGATGCAAAGTGAAGAAAGCGAAATAAAGACAACGCTAGAAATAACTTGTAACGCTTTAAGTAAGATGACATGATGTAGAGGGATAAACTCATGCAATATGATATAAACCCCATCTTGTTATCCTCGATGGCAACAATACAATACGTGCCTTGCTGCCCCTCATCACACCGGGAAAGGACACCGCAAGATTGAACCCAAAGCTAAGCACTTCTCCCATTGCAAGAAAGATCAATCTAGTAGGCCAAACCAAATTGATAATTCAAGAGACTTGCAAAGATAACCAATCATACATAAAAGAATTCAGAGAAGATTCAAATATTGTTCATAGATAAACTTGATCATAAACCCACAATTCATCGGTCTCAACAAACACACCGCAAAAGAAGATTACATCGAATAGATCTCCACAAGAGATGGGGAGAACTTTGTATTGAGATCCAAAAAGAGAGAAGAAGCCATCTAGCTAATAACTATGGACCCGAAGGTCTGAGGTAAACTACTCACATATCATCGGAGAGGCTATGGTGTTGATGTAGAAGCCCTCCGTGATCGATGCCCCCTCCGGTGAAGCTCCGAAAAAGGCCCCAAGATGAGATCTCACGGGTACATAAGGTTGCGGCTGTAGAATTAGGCTTTTGGCTCCGTATCTGGTAGTTTGGGGGTACATAGGTATATATAGGAGGAAGAAGTACGTCGGTGGAGCAACGTGGGCCCCACGAGGGTGGAGGGCGCGCCCAGGGGGTAGGCGCGCCCTCCTACCTTGTGCCTTCCTGGTTGATGTCTTGACGTAGGTTCCAAGTCCTCTGGATCACGTTCGTTCCGAAAATCACGTTCCCGAAGGTTTCATTCCGTTTGGACTCCGTTTGATATTCTTTTTCTGCGAAACTCTGAAATAGGCAAAAAACAGCAATGCTGGGCTGGGCCTCCGGTTAATAGGTTAGTCCCAAAAATAATATAAAAGTGTATAATAAAGCCCATTAATGTCCAAAACAGAATATAATATAGCAGGGAACAATAAAAAATTATAGATACGTTTGAGACGTATCAAGCATCCCCAAGCTTAATTCCTGCTTGTCCTCGAGTAGGTAAATGATAAAAACAGAATTTTTGATATGGAATGCTACTTGGCATAATTTCAATGTAATTCTTCTTAATTGTGGTATGAATATTCAGATCCGAAAGATTCAAGATAAAAGTTCAATATTGACATAAAAATAATAATACTTCAAGCATACTAACTAAGCAATTATGTCCTCTCAAAATAACATGGCCAAAGAAAGTTCATCCCTACAAAATCATATAGTTTAGTCATGCTCCATTTCCGTCACACAAGAATGCTCTCATCATGCACAACCCCGATGACAAGCCAAGCAATTGTTTCATACTTTAGTAATCTCAAACTTTTTCAACCTTCACGCAATACATGAGCGTGAGCCATGGATATAGCACTATGGGTGGAATAGAATATAATGATGGGGGTTATGTGGAGAAGACAAAAGGAGAAAGTCTCACATCAACGAGGCTAATCAATGAGCTATGGAGATGCCCATCGATTGATGTTAATGCAAGGAGTAGGGATTGCCATGCAACGGATGCACTAGAGCTATAAATGCATGAAAGCTCAACAAAAGAAACTAAGTGGGTGTGCATCCAACTTGCTTGCTCACGAAGACCTAGCGCATTTGAGGAAGCCCATTGTTGGAATATACTCCCTCCGTCCGGAAATACTTGTCATCAAAATGGATAAAAAGGGGTGTATCTAGGACTAAAATACATCTAGATACATCCCATTTATTCATCTTGATGACAAGTATTTCCGGACGGAGGGAGTACAAGCCAAGTTCTATAATGAAAAATTCCCACTAGTATATGAAAGTGACAAAACAAGAGACTCTCTATCATGAAGATTATGGTGCTACTCTGAAGCACAAGTGTGGTAAAAAGGATAGTAGCATTGTCTCTTCTCTCTTTTTCTCTCATTTTTTTTGGGCCTTCTTCTCTTTTTTTATGGTCTTTCTCTTGTTTTTTTCCTCACTTGGGACAATGCTCTAGAAAATGATGATCATCACACTTCTATTTATTTACAACTCAATGATTACAACTCGATACTAGAACATAGTATGACTCTATATGAATGCCTCCGGCGGTGTACCGGGATAACAATGAATCAAGAGTGACATGTATGAAAATTATGAACGGTGGCTTTGCCACAAATACGATGTCAACTACATGATCATGCAAAGCAATATGACAATGATGAACGTGTCATGATAAACGGAACGGTGGAAAGTTGCATGGCAATATATCTCGTAATGGCTATGGAAATGCCATAATAGGTAGGTATGGTGGCTGTTTTGAGGAAGATATAAGGAGGTTTATGTGTGAAAGAGCGTATCATATCACGGGGTTTGGATGCACCGGAGAAGTTTGCACCAACTCTCAATGTGAGAAAGGGCAATGCACGGTACCAAAGAGGCTAGCAATGATGGAAAGGGGAGAGTGCGTATAATCCATGGACTCAACATTAGTCATAAAGAACTCACATAATTATTGCAAAAATCTACAAGTCATCAAAAACCAAGCACTACGCCAAGATGCTCCTAGGGGGATAGATTGGTAGGAAAAGACCATCGCTCGTCCCCGACCGCCACTCATAAGGAGGACAATCAAAGATCACCTCATGTTTCAAATTTGTTACATAATATTTACCATACGTGCATGCTATGGGACTTGCAAACTTCAACACAAGTATTTTTTCTCAAATTCACAACTACTCAACTAGCACAACTTTAATATCACTACCTCCATATCTCAAAACAATCATCAAGCATCAAACTTCTCTTAGTATTCAACACACTCATAAGAAAGTTTTTACTAGTCTTGAATACCTAGCATATTAGGATTAAGCAAATTACCATGCTGTTTAAGACTCTCAAAATAATATAAGTGAAGCATGAGAGAACAATAGTTTCTATAAAAAAAAATCCACCACCGTGCTCTAAAAGATATAAGTGAAGCGCTAGAGCAAAAACTATATAGCTCAAAAGATATAAGCGAAGCGCATAGAGTATTCTAATAAATTCTGAATCATATGTGTGTCTCTCAAAAGGTGTGTACAGAAAATATGATTGTGGCAAACTAACAAATAAAGACTCAAATCATACAAGACGCTCCAAGCAAAACACATATCATGTGGTGAATAAAAATATAGCTCCAAGTAAAGTTACCGATGGAAGTAGACGAAAGAGGGGATGCCTTCCGGGGCATCCCCAAGCTTTGGCTTTTTGGTGTCCTTAGATTATCTTGGGGTTCCATGGGCATCGCCAAGCTTAGGCTCTTGCCACTCCTTGTTCCATAATCCATCAAATCTTTTACCCAAAACTTGAAAACTTCACAACACAAAACTTAACAGAAAATCTCGTGAGCTCCGTTAGCGAAAGAAAACAAAACACCACATCAAGGTACTGTAATGAACTCATTATTTATTAATATTGGTGTAAAACATACTGTATTCCAACTTGCCTATGGTTTATAAACTATTTTACTAGCCATAGATTCATCAAAATAAGCAAACAACACACGAAAAACAGAATCTGTCAAAAACAGAACAGTCTGTAGTAATCTGTAACTAACGAAAACTTATGGAACTCCAAAAATTCAGCCAAAATAGGAATACCTAGATAATTTGTTTATTGATCAGCAGCAATTGGAATAAAAATTTTATCACATTCTGGTGATTGTTAACAATTATTTTCGTGAACAGAAAGTTTCTGGAATTTTCAGCAAGATCAAATAACTATCATCCAAGAAGATCCTATAGGTTTAACTTGGCACAAACACTAATTAAAACATAAAAAAACATCTAAACAGAGGCTAGATCAAATATTTATTCCTAAAACGAAGCAAAAAAGCAAAAAAATAAAAATAAAATTGGGTTTCCTCCCAACAAGCGCTATCGTTTAACGCCCGTAGCTAGGCATAATAGCAAGGATAGATCTAGGTATTGCCATCTTTGGTAGGAAATCCATAAGTGGCTCTCATGATAGATTCATATGGTAATTTTATCTTCTTCCTAGGGAAGTGTTCCATGCCTTTCCTTAACGTAAATTGGAATCTAATATTCCCTTCCTTCATATCAATAATTGCACCAATAGTTCTAAGGAAAGGTCTACCAAGAATAATAGGACATGAAGGATTACAATCTATATCAAGAACAATAAAATCTACGGGCACATAATTCCTATTTGTAATAATAAGAACATCATTAATTCTTCCCGTAGGTTTCTTAATGGTGGAATCCGCAAGGTGCAAGTTTAGAGATCAATCATCAAAATCACGGAAACCTAGCAAATCACACAAAGTTTTTGGAATCGTGAAAACACTAGTACCCAAATCACACAAAGCATAGCATTCAAGATCTTTAATTTTAATTTTAATAGTAGGTTCCCACTCATCATAAAGTTTTCTAGGGATAGAAACTTCCAACTCAAGTTTTTCTTCATAAGATTGCATCAAAGCATCAACGATATGTTTAGTAAAAGCTTTATGTTGGCTATAAGCATGTGGAGAATTTAGCATGGATTGCAACAAGGAAATACAATCTATCAAAGAGCAATTATCATAATTAAATTCCTTGAAATCCAAAATAGTGGGTTGATTAATATCTAGAGTTTTGATCTCTTCAATCCCACTTTTACCAATTTTTGCATCAACATCTAAAGACTCCAAATTTTTGGAACGCCTTCTAGGTAAAGGTGGATCATATTCAGTCCCATCATTATCAAGATTCATATTGAAAAACAAAGATTTAATATGGACACATCAATGACTTTTAGATCTTCATCTTTATTTTCATAGAAATTAGAAGAACACACTTTCACAAAGCAATCTTTCTTAGCACGCACCCTAGCGGTTCTTTCTTTGCACTCATCAATGGAAATTCTCATGGATTTGAGAGACTCATTGATATCATGCTTAGGAGGAATAGATCTAAGTTTCAAAGAATCAACATCAAGAGAAATTCTGTCAACGTTCCTAGCCAATTCATCAACTTTAAGCAATTTTTCTTCGAGCAAAGCATTGAAATTCTTTTGCGAATTCATAAACTCCTTAACACTATTCTCAAATTCAGAGGGCATCTTATAAAAATTTCCATCAGAATTTTTGTAGGAATTACCATAATTATTAGAGGAATTACTAGGGTACAGCCTAGGATTAAATTTTCCTCTATACGCGTTGTTACCAAAATTATTCCTACCAACAAAATTCACATCCATAGATTCATTATTATTATCAATCAAAGTAGACAAAGGCATATCATTAGGATCAGAAGAAACACCTCTATTAGCAAATAATTTCATAAGTTCATCCATCTTTCCACTCAAAACATTAATTTCTTCTATCGCATGCACTTTTTTACTAGTAGATCTTTCAGTGTGCCATTGAGAATAATTAACCATAATATTATCTAGGAGTTTAGTAGCTTCTCCTAAAGTGATTTCCATAAAAGTGCCTCCCGCGGCCGAATCTAAAAGATTTCTAGAAGCAAAATTCAACCCGGCACAAAAGTTTTGTATGATCATCCATAAATTCAAACCATGTGTAGGACAATTACGTATCATTAATTTCATCCTCTCCCAAGCTTGTGCAACACGTTCATGATCAAGTTGCTTAAAATTCATAATATCGTTTCTAAGAGAGATGATCTTAGCGGGAGGAAAATACTTAGAGATAAAAGCATCTTTGCACTTATTCCAAGAATCAATACTATTTTTAGGCAAATACGAAAACCAAGCTTTAGCACGATCTCTATGCGAAAAAGGAAATAGCTTCAATTTAACAATATAATTATCCACATCTTTCTTCTTTTGCATATCACACAAATCAACGAAGCTATTTAGATGGGTAGCTCCATCTTCACTAGGAAGGCCGGCGAATTGATCTTTCATGACAAGATTCAACAAAGCAGCATTGATTTCACAAGATTCGGTATCGGTAAGAGGAGCAATCGGAGTGCTAAGAAAATCAGTATTTTTGGTATTGGTAAAGTCACACAATTTAGTATTATCTTGAGCCATCGTGACAAGCAAGCAATCCAACACACGAGCAAACAAGAAGCGAGCGAGGAAAAGGCGAACGGAAAAGAGAGGGTGAATAAAACGGCAAGGGTGAATTGGGGGAGAGGAAAACGAGAGGCAAATGGCAAATAATGTAATGCGGGAGATAAGGATTTGTGATGGGTACTTGATATATTGACTTTTGCGTAGACTCCCCGGCAACGGCGCCAGAAATCCTTCTTGCTACCTCTTGAGCACTGCGTTGGTTTTCCCTTGAAGAGGAAAGGGTGATGCAGCAAAGTAGCGTAAGTATTTCCCTCGGTTTTTGAGAACCAAGGTATCAATCCAGTAGGAGGCCACGCACGAGTCCCTCGCACCTACACAAACAAATAAATCCTCGCAACCAACGCAATAAAGGGGTTGCCAATCCCTTCACGGTCACTTTCGAGAGTGGGATCTGATAGATATGATAGAATAATATTTTTGGTATTTTTATGATAAAGATGCAAAGTAAAGAAAGCAAAATAAAGACAAGCTAGAAATAACTTGTTGATGGGAGATTAATATGATGGAAAATAGACCCGGGGGCCATAGGTTTCACTAGTGGCTTCTCTCAAGAGCATAAGTATTATGGTGGGTGAACAAATTACCGTTGGGCAATTGACAGAATTGAGCATAGTTATGAGAATATCTAGGTATGATCATGTATATAGGCATCACGTCCGAGACAAGTAGACCGACTCCTGCCTGCATCTACTACTATTACTCCACACATCGACCGATATCCAGCATGCATCTAGAGTATTAAGTTCATAAGAACAGAGTAACGCTTGCTGCCCCATCACGTTATCCTCGATGGAAACAATACAATACGTGCCTTGCTGCCCCTACTATCACTGGGAGAGGACACCGCAAGATTGAACCTAAAGCTAAGCACTTCTCCCATTGCAAGAAAGATCAATCTAGTAGGCCAAACCAAACTGATAATTCGAAGAGACTTGCAAAGATAACCAATCATACATAAAAGAATTCAGAGAAGATTCAAATATTGTTCATAGATAAACTTGATCATAAACCCACAATTCATCGGTCTCAACAAACACACCGCAAAAGAAGATTACATCGAATAGATATCCACAAGAGAGGGGGAGAACTTTGTATTGAGATCCAAAAGAGAGAAGAAGCCATCTAGCTAATAACTATGGACCCGAAGGTCTGAGGTAAACTACTCACACATCATCGGAGAGGCTATGGTGTTGATGTAGAAGCCCTCCGTGATCGATGCCGCTCCAGTGAGCTCGAAAAAAGGCCCCAAGATGGGATCTCACGGCATGTAAGGTTGCGGCGGTGGAATTAGGTTTTTGGCTCCGTGTCCGGTAGTTTGGGGGTACATTAGGTATATATAGGAGGAAGAAATGCGTCGGTGGAGCAACATGGGCCCCACGAGGGTGGAGGGCGCGCCCTGGGTAGGCGCCCCCCTACCTCGTGCCCTCCTGGTTGATGTCTTGTCGTAGGGTCCAAGTCCGCTGGATCACGCTCGTTCAAAAGTTCACGTTCCCGAAGGTTTCATTCCGTTTGGACTCCGTTTGATATTCTTTTTCTGCGAAACTCTGAAATAGGCAAAAAAACAATTCTGGGTTGGGCCTCCGGTTAATAGGTTAGTCCCAAAAATAATACAATATAAAAGTGTATAATAGAGCCCATTAATGTCCAAAACAGAATATAATATAGCATGGAACAATCAAAAATTATAGATACGTTGGAGACGTATCAATGAGCTATTCGGCTTGATGAGTCTGCCCTGTACTTTGGCTGCTAGGGCCGTGGTATGCTCCTCAGTACAGAGGGAGCGCTCCATATTCCCATTTACTGTAATGACGCCACGAGGTCCAGGCATTTTCTTAGCTTTAGATAGTTATAGTGCGGGACTGCTGTAGCGACCCGACCTCAGACGGTCAAGTCTCTGTGTTTCCGTGTCATCCCTGGATCAGTAATGCTGACACACACAGTACTTGAAGGATTTATAACAGAGTAGCAATCACACACTTATTACATCGAATGTCTCAAAAGAGAACTATTACAATAATATGGCATAAGGCCATCTAATATGATAACAGTGGAAGGCTTGGAAGATAAAGTGAGTCCATCAACTCCAACGGCATAGCTGAGCTGCACGACAACGACCTATCGAACCTTACTCCTCGTCTGAAAAGTCTGCAACATAATACGTTGCAGCCCGAGAACGGGTCAGCACATGGAATATGCTGGCAATGTAACACAGATGAAGCAATAACAGAATAAGGCTACCACTACATGCATATTTGGCTAGTGGAAGGCTCTCTGATTCTGATTTTGCGGAAAGCCAATTTTTCCCTAACACAAAGGAATAAATATTTAATTTAACTATCATGGTGGTTGAAACATCATTGAGAAGGTATAACCCCAACTCAATCCCAATTAAAGTAGTTAACAACCCAGCAATATTAATTTAGAGTGATGAGATACATGTGAAAACTCCAGTACTAGATACTCAGAATTGTCCATAACCGGGGACACGGCTAACCATGATTAGATTGTACACTCTGCAGAGGTTTGCGCACTTTTCCCCACAGGACTCGATCGCCGCCGTTGGTTTCTCGCACTACATGGTGTTTGAGGAACGGATGACCGAGACACAGTCTTTCAGAAACATTAACTCTTTACTCCGGGTAGACCATACCAAACCTACAAACCCACTACCTGTTGATCTACCTCTTCAAGAGCTTCACGTAACTTACTCAACTATGCTAGAGCCCATAATAGCTTGTGGCTGCACACGGAAGTTTCTAGCATGAATAATCTCAGTTCCCTTTGAGCACAGGTGGCGGTCCATAGGAAGATCACACGGGTTCCCAGGATTTCCAAAATAAAAGCAGACAACACTGGGTTCCCCAGTGCCTCAATCCACCCAGATGTGTATTAAAGTTGCCACCTTAAGTTAACCATTAATTAACAATCTCACATCTGTCATGGAATACACTCAAACCCAATCCACGTCTCTGAGCATAGCATAGCAATATAAGCAACACGTAGAAATAACTCCCAAGGTTTGAATGCAGGGCAATAGGTTCTACCTCATCATCTACTTCCCAACCCACAAATTAATGATATCCTAATCATGCAATGTGTGAGGGTTGGACTAATGCATAAAAACTGGGTATGAAAAGGGTATGATCAATGTGTTACTTGCCCTGCTGACGATCCGGGAATCCTAGAGACTCGTAGTAACACGCTTCGCACTCCGAGAATTCTATCGCAAGCAAACAATACATACATAAGTAAACAAGCAAACATACACAAATGAAACTTCAACTGAAACAGGTTGACCGGAGAGTTCAACTTAAGAACTCTGGTTCACAAAAACAATCAAACCAAACGGAACAACAAAACTCAAACGGCGAAAGAAATAGGGTCCGTTTACTAATCTGAACTAGGGTCAAATTTTACAGAGTCAAAAATTTGTTTGAGTTGATTATTCAGAAAGAGGGTTTCGAGATGAAACTCCAGGCGCTTGAATCGCCTGATTCCGATAAACGAGCGAAAAGATAAACATGTTTGAATATCGGATCAGAAATCGTGATCAGAATAACCGCGGAATAAATCTGATAAAAGAAAAACGACGAACGGCTAAACGAACGAGCGTTCGTTAGAAGAAACTAAACGGTGAACACGTTCGTTGAAACGAACGGTCGAACGAATGTTCGCTAAGTAATTAAACCGAAGGAAATAAGCCGTTCTAAAAAAACGAACTAGGTTTTTTTTTAAAAAAACCGAAGGGTTTCTAAAAAAACCGGCGCGCGGGGTCGGGTACCTCCGGCGAGGCGCGTCCGGCGGGCGGCTCCGTGAGTTCCGGGTGGGGCGGGGTCGGCGGCGGCTCGGCGACTCGGCGCGGGCGGCGTGCGGCGGCGGCGGATCGAGGCTCCGGGGTGGTGGTGTGGCGGCGGCGGCATATATAGGAGGGCGGGCGGGCGGCTTGGGAAGGCGCCGGGTGGAGTCCGGCTCGGACTCCCTCGGCGTTCGTGCCAAGCATGGTGGCGCACGGGGAAGGCGGCGGTGCGGGCGGGCCGGCCTGGCTCGGCTGGGCCTTTGGCCCAGTCGGGCGCGGGTCCATTTTTTTTAAGAACATACCGCCGAAAGAAAAAAAAATCCTAGAAAAATAAATAAAAATCTAAAAATTCCAAAACAAGTTTTCTCCGTCTAAATAAAATATTTAGAACAAGATGAACTTTTCTTGGCCCCTAAGATGCAACTTTTTAAAGCGTGCAAATTTTTCTAGGGCAATTAAAATTCCAAATAAAATCAAATAAAAACCAAATAATGATTTTAACATTTTTCCTCCGATATTTCAATTATTTTGGAGAAGTCATATTATCTCCCCTCATTTATTTATTTGAAATGGAATATTTTCCGGAGGAAAATAATTAAAACCAAAAATCCTCGTCTTCACTACTTGATAAAATCAAATATGAAAGTTGAGAAATCCCCAACTCTCTCCGAGGGTCCTTGAGTTGCTTAGGATTTCGAGGATTTGAAAACAGAATGCAATAAAATATGTTATGCAGGGATGACCTATGTATAACATGCCGAATTGAAAATTTGGGATGTTACAAACCTACCCCCCTTAAGATGAATCTCGCCCTCGAGATTCGGGTTGGCTAGAAAATAGGTGCGGATGGTCCTTGCGGATATCCTCTTCTCGCTCCCAGGTGGCTTCCTCCTCGGTATGGTGGCTCCACTGAACTTTGCAAAACTTGATCACCTTGTTGCGAGTGACTCGGCTATCAAACTCAAGAATCTTTACTGGCTTCTCCTCATAAGTTAGATCATCATTCAGCTGAATCGCCTCCAAAGGTACTGTATCGTTCAACGGTATATCGGCCATCTCAGCGTGGCACTTCTTCAGCTTTGATACGTGAAACACATCGTGAACTCCTGACAATCCTTCAGGTAACTCCAGCTTGTAGGCAACTTCTCCCATCCGTTCCAAAATACGATGCAGTCCCACAAATCTTGGGGCTAACTTTCCTTTTACTCCAAAAGCGTTTCACTCCCCTCAAGGGTGATACTCATGAGATAGGCTCTGTCTCCTACTTCATAGGTTATTTCCTTGCGCTTTGAATCCGCGTAACTCTTCTGTCTGGATTGAGCAATCTTTAGTCTGTCTCTGATCAGTTTAACCTTCTCCTCTGATTCCTTGATCAAGTCTGGTCCAAACAACCGACGGTCTCCAACCTCATCCCACATCAATGGTGTTCTACATCTGCGTCCATACAGAGCTTCGAACGGTGCCATCTTCAAACTGGCCTGGTAGCTGTTGTTGTATGAGAACTCTGCGTACGACAAATTATCATCCCAACTAGATCCATAATCTAGCGCACAGGCTCTCAACATGTCCTCCAAAATCTGATTGACTCTCTCTGTCTGTCCATCCGTCTGCGGGTGAAAGGCGGTACTGAACTCCAATCTGGTACCCAAGGTCCGTGTAGCGATGCCAAAACTTTGAAGTAAACTGCGTTCCTCTATCGATCTGATGCTCCTCGGAACTCATGCAAACATACGATCCTGGTCATATATATCTTGGCCAACTTTGCACTTGTATAAGTTGTTTTCACCGGGATAAAGTGAGCTACTTTGGTCAAACGATCCACAACCACCCATATTGAATCGTGATCCGACTTGGTTACGGGTAATCCTGTAATAAAGTCCATGCCAAGTTTGTCCCACTTCCATTCGGGTATTGGCAAAGGCTGTAACAATCCTCGGGCTTCTCGATCCTCTGCCTTCACTCTCGACATACATCACATACGGCTACATACTCGGCAATATCCTTCTTCATACCAGTCCACCGAAGCGTTCTTTCAAGTCCAAATACATTTTGGTGTTTCCGGTGAATCAAGTATGGGGAGTCATGGGCCTCCTGAAGTATTAACTTCCTGATCTCCGAATCGTTGGGCACATAAATCCGATCCTCAAACCACAAGGTATCGTGCTCATCCTCGCGAAAACCTTTGGCTTTTCCTTCGCCCATCTTCTCTCTTATCTCAGCAGTTTCTTTATCCTCCTTCTGAGCTTCTCGAATTTTGTTCAACAGCGTAGACTGAACTTCCATTATTGCAAGAAAACCTCTTGGAACAATCTCCAATCGAAGTTCCATGATCTCTGCAGCTAACTCCGTTGGCAATCCTTTGCTTTCTAGGATATTAGCATAACTCTTCCGGCTCAAACCGTCTGCTACAACGTTGGCCTTTCCTGGATGATAATGTAGCTTTATGTCGTAATCCTTTATAAGTTCCAGCCATCTCCTCTGTCTGAGGTTTAACTCCTTCTATGTGAAAATGTACTTCAAACTTTTATGATTCGTGTACACATCACAATGATTTCCAATAAGATAACGTCTCCAGGTCTTCAACGCATGTACTACGGCTGCTAACTCCAAATCATGCGTGGCGTAGTTCAACTCATGTGGCTTCAGTTGTCGTGAGGCATACGAAACCACTTTTCCGTCCTGCATAAGAACACATCCGAGTCCCAAGCGAGAGGCATCACAATACACTTGAAACTCCTTATGTATGTCTGGCAAGGTTAGCACTGGGGCTGTAGTCAACCGTTTCTTTAACTCTTGAAAACTTTCCTCGCAATCCTCTGTCCATATGAACTTAGTTTCCTTCTTTAACAATTCAGTCATTGGCTTAGAAATCTTGGAGAAATTCTCAATGAACCTCCGATAATATCCGGCCGATCCAAGGAAGCTACGGATCTCGCCAAGCTGAAGTGGGTGCCAACCATTCGATGATCGATCGAACCTTACTAGGATCTACTGCTATACCCTCTCCCGATATAACATGCCCAAGAAATCCAACTTCCTTCAACCAAAACTCGCACTTGCTGAATTTGGCGTATAATTGGTGTTCTCTGAGTTTCTCGAGAACCAAGCATAAGTGTTCAGCGTGCTCCTCTTCGTTCTTCGAGTATACCATAATATCATCAATAAACACCACAACAAACTTGTCCGGATACTCCATGAACACCTTGTTCATCATACTCATGAAATAGGCGAGGCGTTAGTCGGTCAAATGACATGACCGTATACTCATACAATCCATACCGTGTGGTAAATGATGTCTTTGGTATATCCTTCTCTCGGATCTTCAATCGATGGTATCCCTGATCGTAGATCAATCTTGTAACACCTTAGCTCCTTGCAACCGATCAAACAGATCATTTATCATCGGTAAGGGATACTTGTTCTTTACCGTTACTTCATTCGAGCTCGATAATCAACAACCATCCTCGTGGATTTATCCTTTTTCTCCACCAAAAAATCTTGGCGCTCCCCAAGGTAATGAACTTCTACGGATGTAACCTTTCTCCAATAGCTCCTTAATCTGCTTCTTAATTTCCTCCAGATCATTTGCGGGCATCCGGTAGGGTCTCTTGGATATTGGTCATGTTCCTGGCAATAGCTCTATCAAAAACTCGATGTCCCTATCTGGTGGCATGCCTGGTAACTCCTCTGGGAAAACATCAGGGTAATTCCTTTACTACAGGTACTTCCTCCTGTACAACTCCCGTGAGGGCATTCACTTGGCTCCTCCTAGGCACATGCCTAGATACATACTTAATCCTTTTTCCCTCTAGGGTGGTAAGATATATTGATTTGCTAGCACAGTCAATACTTCCTCCATACTTTGACATCCAGTCCATACCTAATATCACATCCAATCCTTGCAACTCCAAGATAATTAGGTCGGATGGAAAAACATGCGTGCCAATGATTAGGGGTATCTGGGTGCACCATCTGCTAGCCTTGTACTCTGCTCCAGGCGAGCTCACTAAAAGAGGGGTCCTAAGGGTTTGGGTTGGTAACTTGAACTTATCCACAAATCCCCTGATATGTATGAATGCGATGCACCAGTATCGAAAAGAACAATAGCGGTAAATGACTGAACCAAAAACTTACCTATTACCGCGTCCGGCTGCTCTTCAACTTCCTCCACGTTAACATGGTTCACTTGTCCTTTGTTGAATGGATTGGGGGCTTCTTCCCAGCACTCCCATTTCCGTTTCCTTTCCTTCCTTCAGGGTAGTCATTGGCATAATGCCCTGTCTTCCCGCACTTAAAGCAAATAACTTGGCTTAAGTCCCTCTTGGCGGGTGTAGCTGGGTTAGAGCGATTCTGATTATTGTTGACTCCATTCCCATTCCCGTTCTTTGTACCATTTTGATGATGCGATCCTCCTCCAGTATGGTTATGACCTCCATGGTTATGAACAAGTTCTCCCGAGTTCGGGGTTAAACGAGGCTTCTGATGAGCTCCCGAGTTATACTTCCCTTGTCCATACTTCCTCTTACGGTTCTCGATTTCTTTGTTGCTTACTTTCAATCATTAGGGCCTTGTCTACCAACTCCTGGTAGTTGTTGAAAGTTGCCACCATCAACTGCATACTCATCTCATCATTCAGCCCTTCCATAAACTTCTCACCTTGGCGGCATCCGTGGCCACATCATCGAGGGCATAACGTGATAACTTGCTAAACTCATCCACGTCTTTGGGCCACAAAGACGGTTTCCACTGGCGTAAGTTGCGAAACTCACGCTTCTTCATCTGCATGGCTCCAGTAGAGACATGGGCCGTCTGAAGCTTGTTGGAACTGGTCCCCAAGTTACATTAGCTATAGGGAAAGTAGCCGTGTAATTCTCCCACCATGCGGCTTTGGTCCATCCAATTGATGTGCGGCAAAGCGCACCCTTTCAAGATCCGTGCATCCTGCGGTGGTTAACTCTCTTCCAATACGACGTAGCCAATCATCCGCAACTATTGGCTCGGTGCTCTTTGGAAAACACCGGCGGTTGTAACCTCGTGAAGCGGGCTAAGTTGTCCACCTTTGGCGGTGGGTTATTGTTGTTATTGTTGTTGCCCTGGTTCTGAACTAGCAATTGCATCAAGGTATTTTGCTGCTGGATCAACTGGGTGAGCTCCGGTGGGAAAGCAAAACCGGTGTCATGTCTCGGAGGCATCTGAGGGTTTAGATGGAAGAGATTAGAATAGAAAGAGGTCTAGCGAGAAAACACTACCCATATGCACATGAGACAAACACAATCATTTCACTCAATCAATCAAGCAAGGGCATACAAAGCGATCTAGGACTATCGCAAAAGTGCTCATCTACTACTAGTTACATGGGGAAAATACTACTAATATTTGGTGGTCATCTAGAAATTTTGATCGGTGGAAGACTCCATGATGTCTGCTCCGACTTCGTCTTCATAGTCATCATCACTTGGGTCGAATCGGTGTAAATGCGATGATGATGTAGTTGTCCGGGCAAGTGGGATCTTCTTCCTCTTCTTGTTCCTCTTCTTTGGGTGCTGTCCTCCCATGAATATTCCGATCTTCTTAACTAGGTCGTCATTCTTCTCCCGTAGTGTCTTGATTTCTTCTTCATATCCATCGCGTGTAGACTGGAGTTCTTCCTCCAGCTCGATGATCCTAGTTTTCGCCTTCTTCAACTCCATCATGTCCGCGCACATCTGGTTCTCCTGACGTCGAATGTACTGGTTTAGCTCCTGGATGTAAGCTGCAATGGATCTATCCTTCTTGGTGATGATCACTTCCCATTGCTCGTCTCGGCGCCCACATATTTGATATATGGTGTCCTTAAGCTCTCTGTTGTAGACTTCTGCAATGCGTCCTATGGTAATGTGGGCTGCCATACTCTTGCCAAGGCTCCAGGTGGGTGCTTCAAAAGAAAACTCTATGGGCTTGGAAGTTGGTGAGAACGTCCTTCCTGGAACTTGTACTTGAATCATCCAGCGCTCTTCTTCGGGTAGAGTAGCATTGTATGTCCCGGTGAAGCTTGGTATTCCAATATTCAGGTACCTAGTGACTTCCTTCAAGTGACGTCCAAAAGGTGTGTCTTCATCCGATTGTGCAAACTTGTTCTTCATCTCCGTCATCCTAAAGAGTGGAAAAGTGGAGAGGAGTCAGAAATGAGTAGAGATGAGTGACCTATGGTTTATCTTAGTGGTCGTGTCCTACACTCAGCGTGTGCTCTGATACCATCTTGTAGCGACCCGACCTCGACGGTCAAGTCTCTGTGTTTCCGTGTCATCCACGGATCAAGTAATCTTTGACACACACGATTACTCGAAGGATTTATAACAGAGTAGCAATCACACACTTATTACATCGAATGTCTCAAAAGAGAACTATTACAATAATATGGCATAAGGCCATCTAATATGATAACAGCGGAAGGCTTGGAAGATAAAGTGAGTCCATCAACTCCAACGGCATAGCTGAGCTGCACGGCAACGACCTATCGAACCTTACTCCTCGTCTGAAAAGTCTGCAACATAATACGTTGCAGCCCGAGAACGGTCAACACATGGAATATGCTGGCAATGTAACATAGTAGAGCAATAACAGAATAAGGCTACCACTACATCCAAATTTGGCTAGTGGAAGGCTCTCTGATTCTGATTTTGCGGAAAGCCAATTTTTCCCTACAGCAAAGGAATAAATTTTAATTTAACTATCATGGTGGTTGAAACATCATTGAGAAGGTATAACCCCAACTCAATCCCAATTAAAGTAGTTAACAACCCAGCAATATTAATTTAGAGTGATGAGATACATGTGAAAACTCAAGTACTAGATACTCGTAATTGTCCATAACCGGGATACGGCTAACCATGATTAGTTTGTACACTCTGCAGAGGTTTGTGCACTTTTCCCCACAAGACTCGATCGCCTCCGTTGGTTTCTCGCACTACATGGTGTTTGAGAAACGGATGACCGAGACACAGTCTTTCAGAAACATTAACTCTTTACTCCGGGTAGACCATACCAAACCTACAAACCCACTACCTGCTGATCTACCTCTTCAAGAGCTTCACGTAACTTACTCAACTATGCTAGAGCCCATAATAGCTTGTGGCTGCACACGGAAGTTTCTAGCATGAATAATCTCGATTCCCTTTGAGCACAGGTGGCGGTCCATAGGAAGATCACACGGGTTCCCCGGGATTTCCAAAATAAAACAGACAACACTGGGTTCTCCAGGTGCCTCAATCCACCCAGATGTGTATTAAAGTTGCCACCTTAAGTTAACCATTAATTAACAATCTCACATCTGTCATGGAATACACTCAAACCAATCCACGTCTACGAGCATAGCATAGCAATATAAGCAACACGTAGAAATAACTCCCAAGGTTTGAATGCATGGCAATAGGTTCTACCTCATCATCTACTTCCCAACCCACAAATTAATGATATCCTAATCATGCAATGTGTGAGGTTGGACTAATGCATAAAAACTGGGTATGAAAAGAGCATGATCAAAGTGTTACTTGCCTTGCTGACGATCCGGGAATCCTAGAGACTCGTAGTAACACGCTTCGCACTCCGAGAATTCTATCGCAAGCAAACAATACATACATAAGTAAACAAGCAAAGATACACAAACGAAACTTCAACTGAAAGAGGTTGACCGGAGAGTTCAACTTAAGAACTCTGGTTAACAAAAACAATCAAACCAAACGGAACAACAAAACTCAAACGGCGAAAGAAATAGGGTCCGTTTACTAATCTGAACTAGGGTCAAATTTTACAGAGTCAAAAATTTGTTTGAGTTGATTATTCGGAAAGAGGGTTTCGAGATGAAACTCCAGGCGCTTGAATCGCCTGATTCCGATAAACGAGCGAAAAGATAAACATGTTTGAATATCGGATCAGAAATCGTGATCAGAATAACCGCGGAATAAATCTGATAAAAGAAAAACGACGAACGGCTAAACGAACGAGCGTTCGTTAGCAGAAACTAAACGGTGAACACGTTAGTTGAAACAAACGGTCGAACGAACGTTCGCTAAGTAATTAAACCGAGGAAATAAGCCGTTCTAAAAAAACGAACTAGGGTTTTTAAAAACCCGGGGTTTCTAAAAACCGCGTGGGTCAGTACTCTCCGGCGAGGCGCGTCTGGGCGGGCGGCTCGGAGGGTTCCGGTGGGCGGGGTCGGCGAGGCAGCGGCTCGGCGACTCGGGCGAGGGGCGGGCGGCGCGAGAGGCGGCGGCGACGGCCGGATCGGGCTCAGGTGGTGGTGTGGCGGCGGGCGGCGACATATATAGGAGGGCGAGGCGGGCGGCTTGGGAAGGGCGCCGGGTGGAGTCCGCTCGGACTCCTCGGCGTCCGTGCCAAGCACGGCGGCGCACGGGAAGGCGGCGGCACGGGCGGGCCGGCCTGGCTCGGCTGGGCCTTTGGCCCAGTCGGGCGCGGGTCCATTTTTTTTAAGAACATACCGCCGAAAGAAAAAAATCCTAGAAAAATAAATAAAAATCTAAAAATTTCAAAACAAGTTTTCTCCGTCTAAATAAAATATTTAGAACAAGATGAACTTTTCTTGGCCCCTAAGATGCAACTTTTTAAAGCGTGCAATTTTTTCTAGGGCAATTAAAATTCCAAATAAAATCAAATAAAAACCAAATAATGATTTTAACATTTTTCCTCCGATATTTCAGTTATTTTGGAGAAGTCATATTATCTCCCCTCATTTATTTATTTGAAATGGAATATTTTCCGGAGGAAAAAATAATTAAAACCAAAAATCCTCGTCTTCACTACTTGATAAAATGAAATATGAAAGTTGAGAAATCCCCAACTCTCTCCGAGGGTCCTTGAGTTGCTTAGGATTTCGAGGATTTGAAAACATAATGCAATAAAATATGGTATGCAGGGATGACCTATGTATAACATGCCAAATTGAAAATTTGGGATGTTACAACTGCGTTAAAGCGGGCGAAAGCAGTTCGTCCGAGCAGTGTGTGATAACCACCGCGAAAAGGGAAGTTGTTTGAGAGCCGAATACGACTTCCAGTGTTAAGGAGTCCGTGCAGCGGGCCTCCGTGTCGGGTATCACTCCTTTAAAGGTAGTGTTGCTAGGCTTGATCCTTGAGGGATCAATACCCATCTTACGGACAACATCCTTGTAGATCAAGTTGAGTGCCGCTGTCCATAAGGACTCTAGGGAGATGGTAGCCGTGAATGATAGGATCGAGTACCAGGGCCGCCGAACCTCCGTGACGGATACTGGTTGGGTAGTCCCTGCGATCGAAGGTGATCGGACAAGCCGACCAGAATTTTGGGGCGACAGGCTCTACGGTGTAGACGTCCCTTAATGCGCGTTTGCGCTCCCTCTTGAGGATGTGGGTGACATAGATCATGTTCACCATTTTCACCTTGGGGGGAAATTGTTTCTGTCCCCCAATGCACGGTGGACGAGGCTCATCATCGTCCTCGCTTTGAGGTCCTTTCCCCTTATGTTCGGCATTTAATTTACCGGCCTGTTTGAAAACCCAGCAGTTTCTGTTGGTGTGGTTGGCAGGCTTTTCATGGGTGCCATGAATCTTGCAAGGTTAATCCAGTATTTTTTCCAAGTTGGATGGACCATCCCTATTACCTTTGAACGACTTCTTCAGCTGATCGGGTTTTGAGCCACTGAATCCGGCGTTTACTGTCGTATCCTCTGTTTCTTCGTTGTTGTTCTGATGCTTGTTTTTGCTGCATCGTGGCCTTCCATTGCCATCCCGGGCCTCAGAAGTGTCGGGGTCGCTGATACTATTGCTTCTACGAGCCAACCCGCTATCTTCGCCCGCACAGAAGCGGGTCATGAGTGCAGTAAGAGCTGCCATAGTCTTCGGCTTTTCCTGACCGAGGTGTCGGACGAGCCATTCGTCACGGACGCTGTGCTTAAATGTCGCTAAAGCTTCGATGTCCGGACAGTCCATGATTTGGTTCTTTTTAATTAAGAACTGATTCCACAGTTTGCGAGCTGACTCTCCGGGTTGCTGGATTATGTGACTCAGGTCATCAGCATCCGGTGGCCGGACATAAGTGCCCTGAAACTTGTCCCGAAAAGCATCCTCTAAGTCTTCCCAGCTTCCTGTGGAGTACTCTCGGAGGCTGTTCAACCAGTGTCGTGCTGGTCCTTTCAGCTTTAGAGGGAGGTATTTAATGGCGTGGAGATCATCTCCGCGAGCCATGTGAGTGTGGAGAAGGAAATCTTTAATCCATACGGGATCCGTCGTTCCATCATATTGCTCGATGTTCACGAGTTTGAAACCCTCCAGAAATTGGTGCTGCATTACCTCATCGGTAAAGCGCATGGGATGTGCGGCACCTCTGTACTGGGCGACATTGCGACGGAGTTCAGATGACATTAGTGTTTGGTGCTGACCCCGGACTTGGTTAGGTTTGTTGTGCCAGGCTTGATGGCCGTCATATCGTGTGGGGGCATGTCCTCTTGATCCATAGATTGCTCTGGTCTGGCCGGCTCTATTGGTCAGGTCCTGACGTAGGTCGTATGTGTAGCCTGGAGCCGCTGCTTCCTTGTCTCTATGACGAGGGGGCGTGGGCTGGTGTTCGGCATAATTAGCCGTTTTGTCCCGTCCACGTGGTGGTCGGTCCGGTTGATCTGCATGATTGTATTTTGACGGTATTGGCTCAAAGGCCTCGTGGTTGAATTGTGGCAGTAGCCTGCGTTCGGGATAAGTTTTTGTTTGGTGCTCAAAGCCATATCCTTCTTTGGGGGCTAGGACCTTGGTCCATCTGTCGCTGAGCGTATCCTGTTCGGCTTGAATCTGCTGCTATTTCTTTTTCGGGCTCCATGCGGTGGCAATGAGCTGTCACTTGAAGCGTTCTTGTTTGAGGGGTTCCTCTGGGATGATGAAATCTTTGTTACCGAGGCTAACATCCTCTTCGGAGACAGGTAAGTAGTTGCTATCTTCCGAATCGTCATGATCGGCGAGTTCTTCGGGGCAGTATTGACCCTCTTCCCTTTCATCCTGCTTCAACACAGGCTCCACGGGTAGGTCTTCGGCGTTGTCCAGAGTGTCATTATCTCCGGTGCCGGTATTGCTTTCCCTTTCCCGACGCGATCGTGAGCGGCACCGCTAACGCCGGCGTTTGGGTGGTTCATCGACGGGCTTATCCTCATCTGGATATTGAGTGCCATCATCGTCCTTCTTCTTAGGTGTATCCACCATGTATACATCGTAAGTAGAAGTGGCCGTCCAACGCCCAGTGGTGGGCGGGTTTTGACCTGGTTTGGCTTCGACATCGTCGTCCATGCCATCGATGTCTTCAGAAGCGTAGTCTAGCATGTCGGTTAAATCCTCGACAGTGGCTATTAAGTGGGTGGTGGGTGGGACGTAAAATTCCCTACTCTCAGCCCCTAGTTCAAGTTGGGTGTAGTTCGGAGGTGACACTTCCATGATGACGAGAGATTGCATTAAGTCCAGTGTTTCGTTTAAGAGCGAAAGCTGGACAGGCGTCTGAGGATCTGCGGAGTTAGGCTCGATGATAACCACTTGACCGAGCCCGATGGACGCAGACCTCGAGAGTTTGGAGTTGGTGTCCAGAGGCAAGTCCGACTTCCCGATGACGGGGAGAGTCCCGTTTGACTCCGGGTCCGCCAATGGTGTGGTCACATCTGGGTCTCCGGCTAGAAGCTTCATGATGGGAGAGAGTCCGGCGGGGTTCAACCTCCCGTCTTCGGACGAAGGGGTCCGCCCCGGATCTAAGGCCGAGGCGGACATGAGCATCGACCCCTGGATGGGATCTGATAGTAGATCCAAAGGGCCTCCTTCGTGTGGGTGGGGAGCGGCGGTCGAGGCCGTGAACCCCTAAAAGATCAGGTCTCCTTGGATATCGGCGATGTAGTTCAAGCTTCCAAACCTGATTTGGTGACCAGGGGCGTAGCTGTCTACCTGCTCAAGGTGACCGGCCGAGTTGGCACGTAGAACAAAGCCGCCAAACACAAAGAGTTGTCCAGGGAGAAAGGTCTCCCCGGAAAGAACGTCGTCGTCGATGACGAGGCGAGCCATCGATTATTTTGTCGACAATACAACGGAACTCTCAATGAAAGCACCAATGTCGGTGTCAAAACCGGCAGATCTCTGGTAGGGGGTCCCAAGTTGTGTGTCCGAGGATCGATGGTAACAGGGGACAGTAGGGACACGATGTTTTACCCAGGTTCAGGCCCTCTTAAAGGAGGTAAAACCCTACGTCCTGCTTGATTATACTCGATGTGTATAAGGATTACAAGAGTTGATCCACCTCGAGATCGTAATGGCTAAACCCTAGCTGTCTAGCCTATGATTATTCTCATCGTCTCTTCGGACTAAACCCTCCAGTTTATATACACATCGGATGGGCTTAGGGTTGTACAGAGTCGGCTTGCAGAGGAAGGAAACATTATACCCGGACAACAAACTTGTCGTTCTACGCACATGTGAGTCCTACCCGGACACGAGGGATAGCCTTCTGCTTTATCTTCACGGCCAATCAGTCCGGCCCATATCAAATAGACCGGACACCCAAGGACCCCCTAATCTAAGACTCCCTTAGTGCCTACCATGGGAATGAGAGGATGAGGGTGGCTGAGGCCCGCCTCACTGCCGACATGGCACTGGCGGAGGCGACAGCACGCGCTGTCGCGGAGGAGGAAGCCGTCTGCACCTGCATCATCAAGAAGTGGCAGCGGAGGAACACACGCGCCCTCGCCCGAGAGTAGAATCGGATGGGTTGTGCCATGGCCGGACTGCCCCCCAAAGAGGAGAAGGAGGACAACGACGGGTTGGACAGCTCTGGCGAGGAGCAGATCCGGCTTGATCCATATTGCATCTTCGAACGCTACTTTCGCGAGAAGGCCGACAAGGACTCCGGGAAGGGCATGGACAACCATGGGATGCTTTTCTTCAAGTAGTGTGTAGGTAGAAGATGCCAAATATTGATAGGCCGATGGCAATGTCCTGATTTACTAGCCGGACTATGTGTGTTTCATCATTTGCATAAACATTGCATATGCCTTTGTATGGATTTGAGATGTGCTATTGAGGTGTCCGGCTGTGGGGAAAAAACTTAAGGTGTGTCCGTTGAGTGCCCGCGGACGGGCATGCGTGGGCATTTAGGGTCTAAATTAGAAAGTTCGGGCTGTAGATGCTCCAAGTCCCGTAACTGAATTTCTTTTTTCGCGAATACGCAAGCTGCGTATCTTTTCATTGATAGAAGGAGAATAAAAGCATGAGGTTACAATGCTTACAAGGCCATGTACGCACAAGGCATGGTGTACAAGCGTAGGAGCAAACTAGAACAATGGGGTTTGCTCAACCCCAAACACCTAAACTAGCAACTACACGCCAGGGATGATGTTGTGTAGCCCTTTGGCGCCCGCCTTGGCCCATAGATGTGCCTCATCCTTGATGATGTTGGTGATGAGGGTGAGCGATGGAGTAGCTCCATCGAAGATGCATGCATTGTGGTGTTTCCAGAGCCACCACACCGTGAGAATGTGAGGGAGGATAGACCTTTGCGCATGGGGGTGGCGCTTGGTCAAGGCAGGAGCTCCACCAGCCTTGGAAGGGGGTGTCCGCGTCGGGTAGGTTGATGGCCACTCGAGCCCAACCAAGGATCTCATGCCAAACCTGACGGGAGAACGAGCAAGCTGCAAAGAGGTGGTGTATGGTCTCTGTTTCTTGATCGCATAGCGCACATGCGTTCTCATGCGGCAAGCCGTGGCGGGCGAGCCGCTCCGCGGTCCAACAACGGTCTTGCATGGCCAGCCAGAGGAAGAACTTGATGCGGAGGGGCGCCCAAGGCCGCCAAGTGAGACACCAATGGGGGTCTTTGCACACACCAATGAATAGTGCCTTGTAACAAGAGCTCGCCGAGTATGTGGTGGATGCAGTCCATCGTCATGTGAGCACGTATGGCATGATGGAGAGGGTTGTGGCGCCAAAGGTCGATGTATTGCACCATGGCCACCGGACCAAGTGCTCCCCGAATGTCCTGAACCCAAGAGCGTAGGTGAAGACAGTCGCATACGCTGCGTTCCTTACGCTGGCGGCGCAGGACGAGTGCGTAGATGAGAGGGGAACCTCGGCTACGGATCTACCACCAATCCAATGGTCGGTCCAGAATCTACAGCTGTCACCCATGCCAAGCTGCCAGGTCATGGAGGCCCCGAAGATGGCACTCACATCTGTGTCGTGA
Organism: Aegilops bicornis; assembly: GCA_021605145.1. Lineage (NCBI taxonomy): Eukaryota > Viridiplantae > Streptophyta > Magnoliopsida > Poales > Poaceae > Aegilops > Aegilops bicornis. Next base: position 322,915,541 of record CM038673.1, on the reverse strand, counting down.
GGTATGTGAAGGTGACTCCAAGGTCGTGAGGAGTCTGTGGGCTGGAGCGAGAGCCACCGGATACGTAGAGAGATGCCCGCACGGTAGATATCTCGGATGCCAAGCCCGCCGAGAGAGATGGGGCGGCAAACACGTTGCCAGTTGACGCGACATTGGCCACCATTGGCCTCTTTGTGGCCTGCCCAGAGGAATCCGTGAATGATCTGGTTCACCTTCTTGATTGCCGTTTTGTTGAAGGCGATGGCAGTAAGGAAATGCGTGGGGATGGCACAGGGGACGTGGCGCACAAGGGAAAGGTGATCCCCCCTAGAGAGCATTGAAGCCCGCCATGTGGATAGCTTGCGCCCGAGCTTGTCGATGATCGGCTGCAAGCTCGTCGAGTTGGCCTTGCGGACGGCGAGGGGCAGCCCAAGATAAGTGATGGGGAAGTGGGCAACAGGGCACTGCATCTCGGGGGCGATCTTGGCGATATGGTCGTCGGTGCACTGGATCGGGGTGGCCGAACATTTGATGAAGTCGGTGCGGAGCTCGGATGCCCTGCCGAAGACGTGGAGGAGTGTACGCAATGCAGTAATGTCGTGGCTGTCCAAGTGGCAGAAGATAACGATGTCATCCGCGTATAGAGATATGCTCGATGCCGCATGCTGAGTAGTCAAGCGATGGAGGAGGTAGAAAATGGCAGCAGAGTGTACTGATCACGACGTAACTAGGCAAAATTCAGTTTTGGAAGGTTAGAAAACTTCCGAAGTTTTTCTACTATTTCGTGCTGCTCCTTGTTTGAAAATGCCGAAAAATCCAGTGCATCCTTCTCTCGCTCGAACTCTGCATCCATAAAAAGTCAGTTGCGTAGTCGCTTTTAGACGTTTGAATGGCGGATGGCGCTGGTGGTGTGGCGGGAGGCTCGGTGGTCCGTCGGCAGTCCGGCGGGCCGTGGCGGGTTGGCGGGGAAGTGTGGACGGCGGCGATGGTAGCGGTGGTCTGACGGGCATTGGTGACAACGCGCTCACGTGATATGTAGGAGGATTGTATTTTTTTTTAACACAGTACAGACGTAAGCGCTCGTATACACGCGTATACACTCACCTCTATGAACGCATACATGCACACCCTACCCTTATGAGCACCTCTAAAAAACTGAGCCGACATATCATCTTAAAATTTACGAAGTCATCGTAGGCACCTCGTCGTCGACGGGGACATCTCCTCCCATTAAATGCACATCGCCGGAAATCATAAAATAAGTCCAGGAATAAATGCGAGCAATAGGAGTTAAACCCTGATAGGCTAGGGATACCACAGTCTCTTTAATCATCCAACCACATGTTGGTTCGCATGAGGATTGTACTTGAAGAGAGCCAACTCCGTCTCCATATAGAGGAGTCGGCTTGTTTTTTTATCACCAAATTTTTTATGAAGAAATGATGGTGTTGAAGCTGCTTCTTTTTTGCCCAACTCTCGTAACAACAACATATAAATGTTGAGGAAAAGGGATCTGTCGGAGATGTTCGTGCTTCGCCGGGACATTTGTTTTCATTTTCTGCTTTGCAAAAAAGCAACGCTTTAGTTTAGCTCTGGGTTTACTTTGTCCACTGCTCCAGTGTTTTCCGGGTGCACAGAAAAGCGGGAGCGCCGAGCACTGAGCCACTGACAGTCCAAGTAGCCCTACGACTGTTCACACCGACCCATATCATACCATACAACGATATTCGCATATAGTACTACTGCAGTAAATAAGTGTTGAAAAATGCCGAAAATGTTGGTAACCAACAGAAAACCACCATATCTAGTCGCCAGTGGGTGGCTAGTGTGCATCTCGTCACGTAGATGGATCCAGAAATCACGGAAGGTCCAATTAAGTTTTCCATTTCAGAGTAAGCAACCAAAGGGAGGGAAAGAAGCTCACTTCCGCACTTCCGCATTGAACAAACGTGTAGGCATACATTTGTTTGTTTGTTTGGCACCGAAACAACAAAGAGTGGCAGTTACCCTAGCTAGCTAGCGTTAGCTACAACTGGGATGGGATGCTAGGTGTTTGTTTTGCCATCCAAAGCTAGCGCCCGCCACCCATGGTTCATTAACCGGTCTTAATCAACTCGTGTGTTATACGCGTGTGCGCGTGCCTGTTCGTTCCATCTCGAAAAAACCCCTAAAATATTGGCCGTGTCAATGCCAACCTGTGTGTGTGCGTGTGTGTTCTAGTATCTCTTGTGCTCATCACTGTTGTGTTTGCTTGCAAGTTGCGAGCTCCATCACACCACTTGCCGCATTATAAATACCTCCCCTCGCCACCACGAACACCAGCAGCCACAACCATTCGCCATCAGCTCCCGAAGCCACTACTAGTAGCACACTAGCTTAGCTGCCCTTCTCTTCTCTTCCTCAGACAGCCCAGCCCAGTGTGCGTAGTTTAAGCAGGAAGTCGAGATCAAAATGACAAGACGCTGCTCGCCGCCGCCGGCTGCTCTTGCCCTGCTTCTCCTCCTCTGCTTCTCCTACGGCGTGGCGGCCGCTCGCCCCCTCCCCGCCAACACTGCTCCTCACCAAGGTAGCACAAGTACCTTTTCTCGTGTTATTACATGCTCTGATTGCTTAGATCGTTAACTTTACGTGGATGTGTATTTGCAGGCATCGGTGTGGCGGGAGCAAAGGCGGCAGATGCTGCAGCAACGGACGGCCTAGTGGCGCTCAAGGAGGAAGGTGGCAAGGCCCGCAATGGCGGCGAGGCGGTGTCACCGCCTGAGGCGACGGCGGAAGGCGCGACGGCGGGGGAGATGGAGGTGGAGGTGGAGGAGGAGGCGTGCGAGGAGGGGAAGGAGGGGGAGGAGTGCATGCAGAGGAGGCTGCTCCACGACGCGCACCTGGACTACATCTACACGCAGCACAAGGGCAGGCCATGAGCGTGGCATGGGCTAGCTCTTCCGTCGAGGTCGAGTAGACGATGCTGGGCATTAAGTTGACACAAGGAATCATCTGACGACGATCATGGTGATTTTAATCATATCTTATCGATCTACCTGCTGCTGTTTTGGCTACACCCACCGTGCCGTGGCCCGTCCATCTATGCGTATGTGGGTGGGTCTGCCGCATCGTCGTTTGTACATCGATCCATCGATCGTTCGCTAATAGTCTAATACTAGTATACTACTGTAGTGCTGTACTCCGTCTTCTTCTTCAAGTATATTTTTGTTTTCCTTGTTGCTGGCTTGCCACATACAGTAGCTCCTAGTACTGTTGGGACTTCATGTGGTGGTAAGCTGACGGTGATCTAGCTCTAGCTTGCTAGCAGCAGCATGCAACGCAAGTCTGGTTTAGTTCCTCACTAGTTTAGGATTGGTTAGTAGACTACTACTACTTTATTAGCCTTGATGATGAACGAGTGAACAAGCGCGTATCCGTACTTCTGTTGTTAAAAAGAGTAGTAGTACTTGTGTCTGCAATGCATACGCACTTTGATTTGTTTTCTGCTGCATGTCTGCCTGTCCGTATGTCTGTCGTCTTGCTCTGTCTTCCCTTCCTGTGAGACCGTGACGACCCCTGTCTCAAGCCTCCCACTAAATCCATGCCGTCCTGGCCTTCAGATTACGAGTCCAAGAGAGCAACCAATTGTTTTTGTTTTCTCACCGAGTCCAAGAGGGCCTCTGAAACAGCAAGCTCATGACATCGATCCATCGTATCCGCTCTGCAAGATTCCAAATGATGGCCATGGCTCATGGAGGTGGCCACACCTTTGTAGTACGAGCAAAAGTCAACACCGCGCAGCTACAGTTGGCTTTGATAAATCTGGGCTGATCAGGAAAAGGGCGACACGCAAAGATGCTACCCACATGCATGCGACGGCAATGATTCATTCACACATAGTAGTACACTAGAGGTTTGCTGGCTGGCTGGCTGGCTGAGTAGGTCTCTTTCCCGTCGCAAAGATGCTGTGGGAGCTGCGAAAGGCTTTGGGACGTGGCTCCATGGGGCCGAATTTTGTGTTTTGACCCTTTTTGGAAAGTATTTCAGGATCTGATCCCTGTTTAAATTTTTTTCGAGATTTGACCCTTTTGCCTACCGTCAGGGCCTCTGGCGGTAAGTCTGGTGGTAGGGTTAGATAGCCTACCGCCACGTCCTATGACGGTAGAAAACTTATCCACGCTGGCCGGCACATGGAGACGGCGCCCCTCCTCCGTCAAGACTATCGGTGGGCCCTCATGGTAGGTTGTCTAACCATACCACTGTGGCCTCGGCGGTAGGGTTCGGCGCTATTTGCCCCAAACCCCCGCTACCGCCCATCTCCCCACCCCTCCCCTCCCCCCCGTCGGCAGTTCTTCCTTTTCTCCCCCAAGTCGCCCCTCTCCCCCTCTCTCATCTCCTCCACTCTCCCCCTTGGATCTTCATCGATTCTTCACCGTTTTGGCGGATCGAGATGGCCCCGAGGAGAGAACCGTAAGCTCCTCCGATCCCTCCAATTAGTTTTTGCAAACTTGCTACCGATTCGACGCATTATTTGCTTGAAATCCTCATGTTTTTGAACTTAGATTGATTTTTTCACCTAAGATTGATTGTAGTTGTAGTTCTTAGTTCTTTAGTAAGTAGTGGTATTGGATATGTACTCTAATCAATAGTTCATATGTTAGTGTGAAGATGAACCATAGTTCATAATTTTTTTGTTTAAAAAATTATGATGTAATGTTGATAAAGGGATGAACCCTAGTTTGATGATGCATGTGATATGATGATATGATCTAGTGTGAAGATGAACCCTAGTTTGATGATGCATGTTGATATGATGATATGAAGATGTTGTTTGGAAAATTTTGTTTAAAAATATGAAGCTATGAGGTATGTTGGAGGTTTTTTTTGATATGATGCATGTTGATATGATTTGATCCATCATGTGTAGTAGATGTTGTTGGAGGAATATGCTTAAATTTTTATCTTGATATGATTTGAGTTCATTGTTTGTTTATGTATGCTTATGCTTATGGTGCTTTTGTTTATGAAACTCTATTAAGGCGGCCACCTCTTGCGGACAACATCGGCCCACGGTACTACATGCTGGACTGGGCATTCGATAAGGGTCATCGTGCCCGTTTCATAGAGAACGGAGAGGTAAGTGATATGAAAGAAATTTTGATCAAAGTTCTCGGATTGATGAAAATGATTTCCTAACTTTTTGGCATTCACTTTTTGACAGACGCTCCAGCCATCGCGCATGAGGGGTCACGGGGTTCATGGGCATGTGGACTCACGACGAGCGCTTACGCTACCGTTCTTCAAGAGAGCCCGTCTATTGGGTTTCGTCTTTGCAGTTCAAGCGTCGATCGCCGACGCTTGTCCACGCAACTCTCACGGCTCTGATTGACCGTTGGAGACCGGAGACCCATTCTTTCCATCTCGCCATGCGGGAGATGACGGTGACCCTAGAGGACTGGGGATGATTACTGCAATGCCGATCGAGGGTCATGCACTCACCGGTCGAGTGGAGAGGGCCAACTGGCAGGAGAGGGTCACCACCCTCATCGGCGACTGCCCCGGTGCCAAGAGTAACCGTACATCCGGTGTGCCGTTGATCGCTCTCGAGCACCGGAAGACATGCCCCCGAGGCGCAGATGAGGCGATCGTGGAGTTGTATCACGAGGGCCTATCTGTGGTATATTCTCTCGGAGGTCGTGTTTCCAGACAGCTCCGGAACTCGCCAATCTGGCGATTCTGTTCTTCCTAAGCGGATCGGGATGCGAGGTGCAGTTGGGGGACGACATCTCTCGCCTACCTATACCGTTACAGAAGAGAGTGTCTAATTGCGTACCTACCTACGAAAGTGTGCCCATGACATTTTCTTATATCTGATCCTCATTTGATGTTTTGCAGCTTGACGACGCAACGCAGAGGACGGGAGACAAGTCCAATATGGGTGGCTTTGTCTGGGCCTTCTCCATTTGGATGTGGGAGCGGCTGCCGGTGGGGCGTCCGGAGAAGTTGCGAAGACGCCCATGGGAAGACTATGGCGAAGAAGGCGACGAGACTCGAAACCCCACCGTAGCTTACGAGTGGGACGTTGTCAAACTCTACATGGGCCTAAACAAGACTTCGTACAAGACCTACACCAACGAGTTGGACGCTTGGACGCATACGCAGGTATATGAACTCGCCCAACACCTTTCTCTTTGATTCCACTATTGACCGAGAGTGCGAACTTACCAAGGTATATGTAATAGGTAATCTGGTGGCCGTATCGACAAGAACGAGAGTGGGACTTTGATCTGAACGTGATGTGCATAGCGGACCGTGGTCTCTGGCGGTGCATCGTGCCCATGATCTGTGTGTACGCCGTCGAGTGGCATTTGCCACAACGCGTGGCCACGCAGTTTGGGATTTATCAGCATACCCCACCGGGCCAGCCCACCTGTGAGCTCTTTGTTCTCCGTGAGATTATCATGTTTCTTGTTGCTTATGATGATCTCATTGCGCTTATGATGATTCTTGTTGCTTATGCCTTGCAGGATGAGCCGGCAGAAGAATCAGTTGATCACAGACTGGGAGAGGAGCATAAGACTCATGTGACGGAGTGGAACCGGCGGAGGTACCGTAAAGACGTGGAGAGGAGAGTGACTAATCGGGATGATTACCGGGCCGACACATGAGCTGGTACGATGATGGCTGAAGCACCGTCTTCGTCTCAGCCTCGATGGACGGCGGAAGACATCACGGAGCTGGAGTGGGCTGACCCGATGAACAAGGCGTACGGCATCCGGCATCAGAGACATGCACAATGGATTTAGGGAGTTTGCACCCCTCATCAACAGAGTGGTAAGTTTGAACCGACGGTCGTATTTAAAATATTTTATTCGTCATCGTGACTGACTTATGTCGTTGCAGTCCGGTGAGCTGAACAGATGCATCTTTGAAGCCTCAGATGCACTAGGTGATCTTCCCGGGAGCGTACAATCTGAGACCAGAGTCAGGGGGACGATGAAGGTACAATTTCAGCCTTCTCGGAACAGATGCATCTTGTTCACTTGCAGTCTGTCGATCTGATACTTATTATGACCTTGCTTCATTGTGAGTGCAGAAGTTCGTGGCAGCATTATACCAAGCTGGTAGGGCTGCTTGGGTGTCTTTGGAGCTGGGTCGATTGAAGCTTATCGACTGTAGCCACACAGGGTATCATCGGCTCATCGAGCCATGCTCCCTCGTCGTCTAGGTTGGTTGGGGATGAGGAGGATGAGGAGGAGGAGGAGGAGGAGGAGGAGGAGGAGGAGGCCACATATGAAGAAGGGGAGGAGGAGGATGAGAGCAACGGGAGGAGGAGTATGCGATGAAGATTATGGACCTCCAAAGAACTCAAACGCGTCTCAAGCATCTCACCGGCCAAGAAGAGGAATCCGAAGACGAAGGATTTCTTGAGTCCGAACCTCCAGAGACCGGTTCCTCGACGGCCCAAGAAGAAGACCGAAGAGAATCGTTCAAAGAGTAACGAGGACCGTACCTCCAAGAGGGGAAGGAGCAAGTGATTATGCTCTTCGATACTTGGCTCTTTCAGTTTGGTTGAACTTTTCTAGTGGTTATGAAACTATATGTTTGCTATTTGTGGATCTATGTGTTTGAAATGTTCTATGCACTTCAAGTTATCTTAATATGGATCTACGTGATGCCCAAATTTAATTATTTAAAATCTATGATATTGTTGTCATATTTGTGAAACTTGCTGTGATATTGAATTTGAAAACAAGCAACCAAATGAACTTGAAAAAACAAAACAGAGGACCCTACTGCCAGGCAACCTGGCGGTAGGGTTACACAACCTACCGCCAGGGCCCTTTGCATATTTCGTTCTGTAAACTTTATACGGCAAACGCAGACCCTACCGCCAGTGCTCCTGGCGGTAGGGTCGACCACCGCCATGGGTCCTAGCGTATTTCGTTATAGAATGCATACACGGCAAAACCTCGCCACACCTTACCGCCGTAACCCACGGTGGTAGGGTTAGATACCACCGCCAAGCTCTCTGGCGGTAAGGTACTTATCCACGTCGTGGCAGTGACGGCCGCCGTCTCTCCGTCACACCCTACCGCCAGATACGCTGGCGGTAGGCTGTCTAACCCTACCGCCAGGAGCGCTGGCGGTAGCGAAAGGGTCAAATCTTGAAATTTTTAGCAACAAGGGTCAGATCCTGAAATTCTTTCCAAAAAGGGTCAAAACACGAAATTTTACCGCTCCATGGTCAAAAGTGATGGAGATGAAACATGGGATGCTGGGAGTACGTACCAGTCACGGCCATGCTGGTGGTTGCCAAGCCTAAGCTATGTGCTCCAGGTATAGACAGGTGCTGCTCTGGCGATCTGATGTTTCATCTGATCCTGTCTACTTGCTGGTCGCTGCGGATAATGAACAGATTAGATGTAGTAGTAGTACTTGACTTCAGTCGATGAGGGTGAATACTCGCCTCAGCTCTTTTTTTTTCTCAACGTGGTGCTTCATTTTAGAAACACATACACATATTCTTATGTTGCAACTTCCATGCAAATTCGTGATTTTTTTTAAAGCGATGATGACCCGCAACCATTGTGTCCTTCGGGGAATTCTCACCGCGCTCCTAGCACTCTCAAACACCGCATACCAAGGAACACCTTCAAAAAGGAATGCTATGACGATGACGCTGCTGCTCAGACTGGTCCTGGGTTGCGGGGGGGGGGGGGAAGGGGTATACCCGACGCCCTTTAGGAAGGAACGACGACGCCCATAGGCGTCACCATGTCGGTGCCAGCCAAACCGGCAGGGATTTCTCCCGACTGCCAAACAACCACGGCTCCGGACGATCCATTGCGCTCCACCAAACTCGCTGCCCACCAACACGCGCCACCATGGTCTTGCAATCACCATCGTCGTCTCACCGTGGCAAACATTGCGAGACCGGCGGGACCGAGAAGAAACAGCCGAAAACGAGGAGCGGCACAACAACAGCTCGCAGGAGGGAACAACTTCCACCGCCGTTGGCGGTAACCGACCGGACGCAGCACCAGGAGCAAACTAGGTCCCCTAGGCCCGGTTGAGCCCAAATCGGGCTCGTGAAGCCCCCGTTGTCGCGTTGCAGTAGGAGCGCAGCCGTCCCCGCCACCCCAGTATGATTCGCTCCTCCGTCAGTCCGAGACGGCGCAGCCAAGCCTGGGCCTGGCCCGCCCTGACCCAGATGGGGCCCAAAAGGGCCCAGACCTGGGCCAGATGGGCTCCACCGCCAGCCAACGCGCCCCGCAGCTAAGCGGCCGCGCCATCGCCACCTTACCACCCGGAGTTGCGCCACCTGGGACGGTGCGCCACCGCCAAAACCATCATCAACCTAGGAACACCGTCGCTAGCCACCACCTCCCGAGCAGGGGCGCCGCGCGCGGAGAATGTCATGGCCGCCATCACCGACACCACGCGAGTAAGGCCCGATGGCGCACGCTGGCGGCGCCGAGAGGAGGCTAGGGGAAGGGAGGAGACGCTCGAGGGAGTGAGGGAAGCCCCCGGTCGCCTCACTTGGGAAGACGACGCGGGGTGGCGGGGCGGGGGCGCCAACTCATTTCAAGATTTCCGACATAGACTTACACACATATCATAGTACCGTAGGCACATGACACACTCAAGATTTGAGTCTTATAATTTTAAATAGACGAAATTGCTACCTGCATCTTAGGGAGGCGATTTGTCGCACGTGGTGGCAGGAGCACGCGCATTTGTGGGCCGCCGATCTATACCACAATTAGAAAATATGTTTTGTGTATATCATCTACTTCCCCTCGTATAAGCGCTGGTAAATATATGAAATTAGTCTGTAAATGCGAAAGCAATATACCTAGTCGTGGGGGTGGGGGGCAGTTTATTTTTTCCAATAAATGATGTTTTATTACTTGAAAAGTTTAAGTATCACACCCGACCTTTGCATAATTGAGATGCACACAGCCATAACCAGAACCAAGTCTAAGTTCCAAAAAACTGAAAAAGGCGAAATACATGTAATCATGTGGAGACTGTATAATGCCTAAAACGTAGGAGGGCCAATCCGAAGATCATGCTGCCATCCATGTCGGGTAAAAGTAACCCTCTCTGTGGCCTCCAGGCGTGTACATGCCTTCATAAACAGCTCTCGATTCTTCAGACGTTGTAGAGACAACCATAAAAGGAGCGCGCTGGTACATCTGTAGATAACGTGCATAAGAGAAGTATTTTTATCATTAAAAACATTATCATTTCTATATAGCCAAAGAGACCAAATAACGGCAAACGTTCCCACCGTGAGAAGAATTCTAAACCTGTATTCTATTCCATGTAACCATTTGCCGAATATATTAGCAAACACTATGTGGAGAATACAACGCAGTAGCTACTTGGATGACTGACCATATAGAATGAGCCAACTTGCAATGGAAAAACAAGTGTTTTATTGTCTCGTCGTGATGACAAAACACATATTGCATAATTTCATGTGAATTCCTCTTAATAAGGTTGTTTTTGGTAAGAATGACTCCTCGATGAAGATACCATGCAAAGGTTTTATTCTTAAACAGTATCTTCATCTTTCAAATCTTCTTTTTATTATCAACTGACACCTCTAACTGGATCAGAACACTATACATAGAGTCCACCGTAAGTTTACCATTCACTTGTAGGCTCCTACAAAATTCATTGGTTCCTTGTGATAATTGTACCGTGGATACTCTCAGTAATAGAGTGTTCCACGATTCAAGTCTGGGACCAATTAAATTTCTTCTGAACGTGAAATTGAGGGGAAAGGATTCCAGAACGTGGCGATAGTATCACCCTTTTGACGCACAATATTGTATAGAGCCGAATATTGTTCTCGTGAGTGTAGCATTACCTAGCCGCTTATCCTCCCAGAATCTAATTTCCGATCCGTCTTTAATAGTGAGGACCCATAGAGGAAGAGGTATTTCTGTGTAGCCATTAGACTAGCCCAAAATTTTGAGTCCCCAGTCTTCCAATATACTTGCGACACTACCTTTGAGCCCATATAGTTTCTCCTTAGGAGGGTTTGCCATACACCTTTTTCGTCATCAGCTTAAATAGCCATTTGCCGAGGAGGGAAGTATTTTAAACCTCAAGGTCATGAATACCAAGCCCCTCTTGGTCTTTGGGACGGTAAACCACACTCCATTCAGCTAGTCGATATTTCTTTTTCGCACTATATCCTTGCCAAAAGAATCTTGATCGAAAATAATCCAATATATGCCAGACTCCTTTAGGCAGTTGGAAGAAACAAATCTCATATAGTACCATATTACTCAGCACTGAATTTATGAGGACCAATCTACCACCCAGAGATGGCAGTTTACCTTTCCAACTAATTATCCTTTTTGTAGTCGCTCCTCGACGTGTTTCCATTCCGCATTTGTGAGTCTCCGATAATGTATTAGTATCCCCAAATAACTGATCAGAAGCTGGCCAAACCCGCAGCCAAACAATTCAGCGTACAGGTGGGCCTCATCTTGAGCCTCGTCATAGCAAAATAATTCACTTTTATGGAAGTTTATCTTAAGACCCGAGAGATGTTCGAATGCTGATAAAATTAATTTCAGATTCCCTGCTTTCTCTAGGTTATGATCCATAAAGGAAATCGTATTGTCAGCATATTCAAGGATAGAAAGTCCACCATCAACAAGATGATTAACTACCCCGTCAATTTACAATCAACCTTTGCACGTTCAATCATGAGCTCGTGACATCTAACATATCAGCCACTATATTAAATAGCATGGACGATAATGAGTCACCTTGTCTCAATCCTTTCTTCGTTTGAAAGTAGCGGCCAACGTCATCATTGACTTTAATGGCCACAGTACCTTTGGAAACAAAACTATGGATCCGAGTGCGCCGCTCCATAGATAAACCTTCCATTCCGAGAGTATGCTGGAGAAAAACCCACTTGACTTTATCATAAGCTTTCTGAAAAACAATTTTGACGACTACCCCATTCAACTTCTTCTGATATAGTTCGTGAACCGTTTTATGAAGGATTACCATCCCATCTAGGATGTTTCTATCTTCCATGAAAGTTGTCTGGAAGGGTGAACCACATGGTCAGCCACTCATGGGTATAGATATTTTTATAAACAACGGATGGAAGAAGTGAAACCACTCATTTCTTGAAAAACTAGTTGTTTTGTTCTTCTTCTTCCTAACCGTTTGTTCTTGTACTCGCTTCTTCCTTCGCAAGAATTGTTGTCCTTGAGGAGCAATGATGTAGAAGAAAAGGGGTTGTACTGATTGTGTTGTCCGCTAGTGGGAGACGTGAAGCATATTGACAAGAGGAGCAAAGGTCTATTCAAAATATTTCGCCAAGGGGTCGGGTGTTCTTGTATGTTTTGATATGCATTGAAGTATCATGTTGGTATAGTGTTGCATCTTTTTAGGACAGGTTAAATCTTATTGTCAATGTTTATGTTAGCCATCTCTTCTTGTAGTCCTTTGGTCCTTTCCAAGAACTCTCATATTGGACTTGTTGAATATTTTTTATATCAAATATTTTGATTTGAAATCTTAGAATGGAAATAAAAACAGATGTACTAAGTTTACATATGGAAAATGTGTTTTGATGTGTTCCATGCACAAAAAACTTACATAGGACATAATGTACAAATTTGTTATAGTAACTAAAATTTAAGTTATACATCATTGTTGAGTTAAGTTGCTCGACGGAAACTTAACATTACGTGATTCTATTCGGAGTTAACTTGTTTGAGTTAATGGATAGAGTTTTTTTATTCATTGAAATTGGTTGATAAGTACATAATGTTTATAATACATCTGTTTGCTATAGAAATATGGCATCTAGGTCAAGTTATTCAGGAAGTGTCAGATTGAAATATAGCAGAGATTTAACATATTATTACACTGAAGAAGGTAACACTGGTATGCGTCGGTGCTATACAAATGGTTTTTAACCCCTTTCCGCGACGGCATTTGGAACCGTCGCCAGGTGAGTGTGGGCGATAGGGGGGCCCTTCCCACACGATCCAGAAACCGTCGGGGATAGGGAGCCTTGATACATACAATTGTCCCTATATAACTGTTTTCGATATCTCGAATATCCCAAACGCTTCATCCTTCCTACTCATTTGTTCTTGCATTGCCATCACAGTCGGAGTTTTGTGGTTTTACCTGAAACCAGGCAGATTCCAGGCACGTGAGCTTTCCAGGCAGATTCCAGGAAGATTCCAGGCACGGGAGTTTTACGATGCCTAGCACATCACAAACAGTTCATGATTATAAATCGTGTATGATAAGTAAACAATCACACACATTTAGTTTTCCCGCACCGTATGTGATAGTGTCTGACATCACACGCGCTTTGCAAACGGCAACTGTGTGCATGCTTGCACACGTTTCCTCTCTGTGAACCATCTTGGATTATGGTGTATATCACAAACGTTTGTGTTTTACCAACTGATGAGGACATAGACCTGGGGTAGGGTAATAGGCCTGACCTATACGTCCTACCTAAGGTCCTTGTCCTAGAAGCAAAGAAGTTCAAGAGTAAATAGAGGAGGCCCAACAAAGGTGTCGAGTGCAATCCACTCGACCTACCATTCACTCGGAGACCCCTCCTTATTTAGGTCACTCGACCACTAAACCACTCGACCCGCAGAAGACCTAAAGCCACTCCGCGCAGCAATGGTCTGGCGTTTACTCATATACTTAATGATCATTTATAACACTTTATTACGAACGTTACCTGTAATGCTCCCTCTTTATGTACATTGAACCCTGTGTAATGGAGGGGAGCTGGGGTCCTGGCGCACTCTATATAAGCCACCCCTCTCCTCTGGGACAAGGGTTCGCACCCCTGTAAACACACACATACATAATCCAGTCGACCGCCTCCGGGATCCGAGACGTAGGGCTGTTACTTCTTCCGAGAAGGGTCTGAACTCGTAAAACTCGTGTGTACACTTCGCCATAGCTAGGATCTTGCCTCTCCATACTTACCCCCCTATTCTACTGTCAGTGTTAGTACCACGACAGTTGGCGCCCACCGTGGGGCAGGTGTCTTAGCGACTTATTGGAGAAGTTGCGATTTTTTCGATCCCCATCATCATGGTTTCTGGCGGAGGATTGACCGAGGGCCGCGAGATCCATCTCGGCGCGCTTGTGTTCGTCGCCGACGACTCCGCTTGGCTCGAAGAGGCTCCACTCGACGTCGAGGCGCTCCCCGTCCACGGGACGACGCACTTTCGCGCATGCGTCCGTGGCATCCTTCTTCGACAGCCGTCGACTCAGTATCGGTCGGCTCCTGTGGCGTCCTCGCTCCCCGCTGTTCGCCGGCGCAAGCGTTTCGGTCGGTCGCGGCTCCAGCGGTGAGTGAGACACGCGGTGGCCCGCCAATCGGCCACCCCGCAAGTCGCGGCAATCGAGCCCGACGAAAGTCTCTACGGCCTATTCGACTAGTTCCGTCGAGACTGCATCCGAGTGCGACATCAGTGATCGCACGGCAGAAGTCCTGATGGTCAACGGACCACGCAGTCCTCTTGGCTTCCCCGCGACGACGGTGGCGATGGCGGCGGCGATCCTTCGCGCGTCCATGAGGAGTACCGCCCCGAGCCCCTCTCTTCGCAGCAGAGGGAAGAGCTTCGCCGCCGTAACGTGGATGCACTTCACACTCCTATCGTTGGAGAAACCCCCGAGGCCCGGGCCTTGGAGGAGGCGCGCCTGGCCAACTTGGCCGAGTGCACTCGACTGGAGAACCTCCAGCACGCACTCGAGGAGCGTGCTCGGCAGCGGATTTCTGAGTCCAGTCGACGACAACTTTTTCCGCCTCCAACTCAGGTATACCGAACTCCGATTCAGAATCTCACACAAGCCGTAATAGCAGAGTTGATTCATCCTTCCCAGTCAGAAGCTGGCAGAGGTTTGATGCAGATCCGGGCTTTACTCCGGGCAGCGGGAGAGCAGAACACAGCAGTGTCTCAGTCGCGGAATAGGATTCATAGCATATCTGTGATGGCAGACACAGTTTCGTCGGCTCACAGCCCAAGATCGCCTCCAAGGCATGAGGGACATGGAGATCGGCGAGATCAGTACAAAACCGTGAGCAGTATGATCACCGACTCGACAACGATGATCGTCGTCGAGTGCCCACGCCTCCCCCAAGGAGTGGGTCATACATGCCTCAGTAGCATGATGACAGACGCCCTCACAGTGGTGGGCGAAGGATTCCAGTCGACCCCCGAGAGCCGGGCTTTGATGCGAGATCTATTCTCGTTCAGGGTCTGGTTGACAGGAACAAAGCTCACAGAGAAGGTCATGACAGAGACTATCCGACTGGCAGCAGAGTGCATGTCTCAGGCCCAGAGTGTTTCAGCACAGCCATCAGGGCTGCGGTGATTCCTCCCAACTTCAAAGTTGGCAATCGAGTCAAGAAGTTCACTGGTGAGTCCAAGCCTGACACTTGGCTTGAGGACTACCGAGTGGCTGTTTAGATTGGCGGCGGCAATGATGAAGTGGCCATGAAGCACCTTCCTCTGATGTTGGAGGGCTCGGCCAGAGTGTGGTTGAATCAGTTAGCACCTGGCAGCATATATAGTTGGGATGAACTCGCGCGAGTGTTTGTTATAACCTTTGAAGGTACATGCAAACGGCAAGCAGGGTTAACAGAGCTGCAATCATGTGCGAAGAAACCGAATGAAACCTTGAGGGATTATATCCAGAGATGGATCACGTTACACCACACAGTGGAGAATGTGTTAGATCACCAAGCAGTTTGTGCCTTCAAGGAAGGTGTCAAGTATCGAGAATTGAACCTGAAGTTCGGTCGGACCGGGGATATGTCTCTGAGTCGGATGATGGAGATTGCCACCAAGTATGCTAATGGTGAAGAGGAGGATCGACTCCGGAGTGGCAAGCACAAAACAGTCGCCCAAGAAACCGGAGGAGGGAATTCCAGTCGGAAGCAGAAGCGCAAAGCCGAGCCAGCTGCTCCTGGTGAGGCCTTAGCCGTGACTCAAGGAAAGTTCAAGGGGAAGCCCAAAGTGCCGTGGAACCCCAAGAAAGTGAAAGATCAAGATGGAAATGATGTGTTGGATTTACCATGCCACATTCACACCAAAAAAGATGAAGAGGGTAATTTCATTTACCCTAAACATACCACTCGACAGTGTTGGCTCCTGATCCAGCAGTTCCGAGAGAAACAGCCCAAGGAGAAGGAAAAGGAGTCGGACAAGGGTGAGGATAAAGAAGAAGAAGAAGATGGTTTCCCCAACGTCAATTCCACTCTGATGATTTTTGCTGATGTTGAGAGCAAAAGTCGACTGAAAGTCATTAACAGAGAAGTGAACATGGTCGCTCTAGCGACACCTAGTTATTTGAAGTGGTCTCAGACTGCCATTACATTCGACCAGTCTGATCACCCAACGCGCATAGCCACCCCTGGGAGGCAAGCGTTGGTGGTCGACCCAGTTGTTGAAGGCACTCGGCTGACTAAGGTACTGATGGATGATGGTAGTGGCCTGAATATACTTTATGCTGAAACCTTGAAAGGGATGGGAATTCCGATGTCCAAACTCAGTGAAAGCAATATGAGTTTCCAGGGGGTTATACATGGCAAGAAGGCTGATTCACTCGGCCAGATCGCCCTCGATGTGGTTTTCGGTGATTCCAAGAATTACCGCAAGGAAAAGTTGACATTTGAAGTCGTGGATTTCCAGAGTGCTTATCATGCTATTCTGGGTAGGCCTGCTTATGCACGTTTTATGGCTCGACCATGTTACGTGTACCTCAAATTGAAGATGCCTGGTCCCAAAGGAGTGATCACTATCACTGGCAATCGGCAGAAGGAAGAAGAGTGCTTCCAGAAGGGCTCAAAGATCACTGATGCACAAATGGCAGTAGTAGAATTGCAAGAGTATCAGAAAAATGCAGATCCGAGTGATTTGCTACAAGCCAAGAAGCCTGCCACAGACTCTGCATTCCAGCCGTCCGGTGAAACGAAGCCGATTCACATTCACCTGACCGATCCCAATGCTGCTCCAACTCACATCTCAACAACGCTTGACAGCAAATAGGAGGAAGCGCTCATCCAGTTCCTCCGTGAGAACTGGGACATTTTTGCATGGAAACCTTCTAACATGCCAGGTGTTCCCAGGGGGCTGGCTGAGCACCGTTTGCGAGTTGACCCAAAAGTGAAACCAGTCAAGGAACATCTTCGACGGTCCGACATACAGAAGAGAAAAGCAATTGGTGAAGAAGTGGCTCGGCTCCTGGCAGCTGAGTTCATCCGAGAGATTTACCACTCCGAGTGGCTCGCCAATGTTGTCATGGTCCCCAAGAAAGACGACTCACTTTGCATGTGCATCGACTTCAAGCATATCAATCGGGCCTGCCCGAAAGATCATTTTCCTCTCCCGCACATCGACCAAATAGTCGACTCGACTGCGGGTGTGAGCGCTTGTCCTTTTTGGACGCCTATTCCGGGTATCATCAGATCCGACTATATGGACCCAATGAGATAAAAACAACTTTCATCACTCCATTCAGGTGCTTCTGTTATGTCACCATGCATTCGGCCTGAAGAACGCCGGATCCACATTCATGAGGATGATTCAGAAGTGTTTGCTCACTCAAATCAGTCGGAATGTGGAAGCATACATGGATGACATTGTGGTCAAGTCACGTAAGGGTTCTGACCTGCTGGCTGACCTTGCTGAAACTTTTGCCAACCTCAGAAGGTATGATATCAAGCTTAATCCATCAAAGTGCACATTCGGAGTTCCTAGCAGAAAATTACACGGTTTCCTCGTTTCCGAACGAGGGATCGATGCTAACCCACATAAAGTTGGTGCTATACTCCGGATGAAACGCCCTGTGCGTGTGCACGATGTCCAGAAGCTTACTGGTTGTTTGGCCGCCTTGAGTCGATTCATTTCTTGCCTCCATGAAAAGGCATTGCCTCTTTACCGACTGATGAAGAATTCTGATAAGTTCGAGTGGACTCCTGAAGCTGATGCAGCGTTTGTAGAGCTCAAAGCCCTGCTTTCCACCCAGCCGGTGCTTGCTGCCCCAATCAGCAAAGAGCCTTTACTGCTTTACATTGCAGCCACTGGACAAGTTGTCAGTACAGTACTCACGGTCGAGCAGGAAGAAGAAGGAAAAGCCTATAAAGTTCAGCGCCCAGTATATTATGTTTCTGAAGTTCTGACTCCATCAAAGCAAAGATATCCACATTATAAGAAGCTTGTTTATGAGATTTACATGACCAGGAAGAAGGTTGCACACTATTTCTCTGACCACTCCATTACGATTAAATGACGCTCCATTATCAGAGATTCTGAACAACAGAGATGCAACTGGTCGAGTGGCAAAGTGGGCAATTGAACTCCTTCCCTTGGATATCAAGTTTGAGGCAAAGAAAGCTATCAAGTCCCAAGCAATAGCAAATTTCCTCGCCGAGTGGATCGAACAGCAACTGCCGACTCAAGTTCACTCGGAGCACTGGACCATGTTCTTTGATGGCTCCAAGATGCTAAATGGTTCCGGCGTTGGGGTGGTACTGGTATCCCACGAGGAGACAAGCTCAGATATGTTCTCCAGATTCACTCTTATTCCTCCAATAACGAAGTTGAATATGAAGCACTCTTATATGGGTTACGTATGGCCATTTCACTCGGCGTCCGTCGCCTCATGGTCTACGGCGACTCAGATTTGGTAGTCAATCAAGTGATGAAGGAGTGGGATGTCAGAAGCCCAGCTATGACTGGTTACTGTAATGCAGTGAGGAAGTTGGAAAAGAAGTTTGAGGGGTTAGAGCTCCATCATATACCCCGACTGAAAAATCAAGCAGCTGATGACTTGGCAAAGATAGGTTCCAAGAGGGAAGCCACTCCCAGCAATGTGTTTTCGGAACACATTCATACACCTTCAGTTCAAGAAGATCCTTTCACTGAAGAGCCCCCACAGCCTAAGAGTGCCACAGATCCGACTGAAGTCGAAGTCACAGCCGTGGTTGACTTGATCATGGAGGTTTTGGTCATCACTCCCGACTGGGCAGTGTCGTATATTTCATACATTCTCAGGAAGGAACTCCCAGAGAATGAAGAAGAGGCTCGACAGATCGTCCGTCGATCGAAAGCCTTTACTGTGATAAGAGGACAGTTGTTCAGAGAAAGTGTGACTGGAGTCTGCTAGAAATGCATAACACGAGAAGAAGGTCGAGTGATCCTCAATGACATCCACTCAGGGACCTGTGGTCATCACGCGTCCTCTCGGACCATTGTGGCCAAAGCATACCGAGCAGGATTTTACTGGCCACAAGCAAACGAGATGGCAAAAGAAATAGTCGACAAGTGTGAAGGTTGCCAGTTTTACTCCAACATGTCTCACAAGCCTGCGTCGGCCCTGAAGACCATTCCACTCGTCTGGCCCTTTGTTGTTTGGGGATTGGATATGGTTGGACCTCTGAGGACTGGTAGGAGCGGCTTCACTCATGTGCTTGTAGCAGTCGACAAGTTCACCAAATGGATTGAAGCCAAGCCTATCAAAAACCTCGAAGCCAGTACTGCTGTCAGTTTCATCAGAGAGTTAACATTCAGATATGGTTTTCCACATAGCATCATCACTGACAACAGGTCGAACTTCGATTCTGATGAGTTCAGAGCCTTCTGTACTTCTCAAGGTACTCGAGTCGACTATGCTTCAGTCGCCCACCCCCAGTCGAATGGACAAGCTGAAAGAGCAAACAGATTGATTCTCAAAGGGCTGAAACCCCGACTAATGCATGATCTCAAACACGTAGCAGGAGCCTGGGTCGATGAACTTCCATCAGTGTTGTGGGGACTGAGGACAACTCCCAATCGGTCGACTGGCAGAACTCCATTCTTCTTGGTTTATGGAGCTGAGGTTGTACTTCCGAGTGACTTGCTCCACAATGCGCCCCAAGTCGAGCTTTTCTCAAAAGATGAAGCAGAACAGGCACGACAAGATGCAGTTGATCTCCTGGAAGAGGAAAGAGAGATGGCTTTGATCCGGTCGACCATTTATCAGCAAGACCTGCGTCGATTCCATGCCAGAAATGTGAGGGGTCGAGCTTTCCAAGAAGGAGACTTGGTCCTTTGAGTGGATCAGTAGAAACCACACAAGCTTGCTCCTGCTGGGGAAGGCCCCTTCATCGTCACCAGAGTGATCCACAACGGAGCATACCACCTTTACAATGTCGAGCACAAGAAAGATGAGCCACGCGCTGGGAACGCGGAGCTGCTCCACCCCTTTTACACTTAAGTTTTCGGGCCGATGAGATGTAATAAGAAATACCTTTGTAGTCGGTTTATCAAAAACAAGAGTTTTACAGTCTTCTAAAAAGATTGTCGTTGCTTATATTTGTGCCTAAAATCCCCCAGTGGGTGACTTAGCCGCGAATCCGTTTCACCTAAGTTTATAAAATCCTACCGAGTGATGAGCAAGCCTCTCACTCGGGGGCTTAGCTGTGAATCCGTTTCGCCTAAGTTTATAAAATCCTACCGAGTGATGAGCAAGCCTCTCACTCGGAGGCTTAGCTGCAGTCCAGTACTCGCCTAAGTTTGAAAAATCCTACCGAGTGGTGAGCAAGCCTCTCACTCGGGGGCTTAACTGCAGTCCAGTACTCGCCTAAGTTTGAAAATCCTACCGAGTGGTGAGCAAGCCTCTCACTTGGAGGCTTAGCTGCAGTCTAGTACTCGCCTAAGTTTGAAAAATCCTACCGAGTGGTGAGCAAGCCTCTCACTCGGGGGCTTAGCTACAGTCCAGTACTCGCCTAAGTTTGAAAAATCCTACCGAAAGGTGAGAAAGCCTCTCACTAGGGGGCTTAGCTGCAGTCCAGTACTCGCCTAAGTTTGAAAAATCCTACCGAGTGGTGAGCAACCCTCTCACTCGGGGGCTTAGCTGCAGTCCAGTACTCGCCTAAGTTTGAAAAATCCTACCGAGTGACAAGCAAGCCTCTCACTCGGGGGCTTAGCTGCGAATCCATTTCGCCTAAGTTTATAAAATCCTACCGAGTGATGAGCAAGCCTATCACCCGGGGGCTTAGCTGCAGTCCAGTACTCGCCTAAGTTTGAAAAGTCCTACCGAGTGGTGAGCAACCCTCTCACTCGGGGGCTTAGCTACAGTCCAGTACTTGCCTAAGCTTGAAAAATCCAACCGAGTGACGAGCAAGCCTCTCACTCGTGGGATTAGCTGCGAATCCGTTTCGCCTATGTTTATAAAATCCTACCGAGTGGTGAGCAAGCCTCTCACTCTGGGGCTTAGCTACAGTCCAGTACTTGCCTAAGTTTGAGAAATCCTACCGAGTGGTGAGCAACCCTCCCACTCGGGGGCTTAGCTGCCGTCCAGTACTCGCCTAAGTTTGAAAAATCCTACCGTGTGGTGAGCAAGCCTCTCACTCGGGGGCTTAGCTGCAGTCCAGTACTCGCCTAAGTTTGAAAAATCCTACCGAGTGGTGAGCAAGCCTCTCATTCAGAGGCTTAGCTGTAGTCAAGTACTCGCCTAAGTTTGAAAAATCCTACCGAGTGGTGAGCAGGCCTCTCACTCGGGGGCTTAGCTGCAGTCCAGTACTCGCCTAAGTTTGAAAAATCCTACCGAGTGGTGAGCAAGCCTCTCACTCGGGGGCTTAGCTGCAGTCCAGTACTCGCCTAAGTTTGAAAAATCCTACTGAGTGGTGAGCAACCCTCTCACTCGAGGGCTTAATTAGCTGCAGTCCAGTACTCGCCTAAGTTTGAAAAATACTACCGATTGATGAGCAAGCCTCTCACTCGGGGGCTTAGCTGCGAATCCGTTTCGCCTAAGTTTATAAAATCCTACCGAGTGATGAGCAAGCCTCCCACTCGGAGGCTTAGCTGCAGTCCAGTACTCGCCTAAGTTTGAAAAATCCTACCGAGTGGTGAGCAACCCTCCCACTGGGGGCTTAGCATCCAAGACTCGCCTAAGTTTGAAAAATCCTACCGAGTGGTGAGCAACCCTCCCACTCGGAGGCTTAGCTGCAGTCCAGTACTCGCCTAAGTGTGAAAAATCCTACCGAGTGGTGAGCAACCCTCCCACTCGGAGGCTTAGCTGCAGTCCAGTACTCGCCTCAGTTTGAAAACTCCTACCGAGTGGTGAGCAACCCTCCCACTCAGGAGGCTTAACTGCAGTCCAGTACTCGCCTAAGTTTGAAACACATCCCTATCCACAAGGACGGTGAGGTGCAGGTCGACTGCAACCTTCTCCTTGGAGCTGGGCCACAAGTACAATGTACGCTCCATCCTTATCCGCAAGGACGGCGAGGTGCAGGTCGACTGCAACCTTCTCTTGGAAGCTGCACCACAAGTACAATGTACGCTCCATCCTTATCCGCAAGGACGGCGAGGTGAAGGTCGACTGTAACCTTCTTCTGGGAGCTGCGCAACAAGTGCAATGTATGCTCCATCCTTATCCGCAAGGACGGCGAGGTGCAGGTCGACTACAACCTTCTCCTCAGAGCTGCGCCAAAAGTACAACGTATGCTCCATAACTATCCGCAAGGACGGCGAGGTGCAGGTCGACTGCAACTTTCTCCTCGGAGCTGCGCCATAAGTACAATAGCTGCATCTCAAGTACAAAGATTATTCCGAGTGAAGAGAAAATTCCACTCGAAGGCAAACACAAGCATATTCAGAGATAAACCAAGTTCAGATAAATCCTAAAGTTCCGGACGACGGATCAAAAGTATTCGAGCATCAAGCCCGAAGAAGTTTAACGATTACATAATCACTCGGCATTTCGAGGCAAATAAATGTGGAGCATAATGTTTCTCGGTCACGCGTCAGGAGAAGGACTGGTTGGGTCGCAGAAACTGTCAAGGTCTATGCTGTCTGCAATGCGAGTGGCGGCGTCAAGGAAAGTGTCCATGAAGGACTGGAAAGTTTGCCTCTTTGTGTTAGCAACCTTGAGCTCCTCCAGCTTGTCTTCTTGACGTCTTTGCAGTGCACTCGGACCAGGGACAACGCGACATCAGCGCCACAGTGAGCAGATGACTTCTTCCATTCTTGCACTCGGTCAGGTATTTGATTCAGTCGAGCCATCAGAGACTCGAGGTCTTGAGACAGTTCCGCCTGAGGCCAGAGTTCAGCATCAACCCGAGTCATCGCTGCCTTCAGCGGGCAAGATAAGCAACCGCACTGTCCATGCAAGATTCCAACTGCAGCACATTCATCACAACATCATCCTTGACTGGACAATTTATGGGATCGAGACCCGTCTCGACCCGCCCAGTTTCCGCTTCAAAGTCTTGGCAAAGCTCTGCACAGTTGAGTGGCCTGACAGTCGACCATAATAAGACAGTCCATCATCAGTACCTTCAAGTTTTAAGACCAGCTTTGCAGCAAGCTGGCCTAGATAAGACTCCAACTCGCCCTTCTTGGCCTTGATGCTCCCAAGCTCGTCAGTCAGCTTGTCCTTGTCTTTCTTCAGTCGCTCGACCTCCCAATTGGCGTCAGAAACATCAGTCTTCAGTTTGGAGTTCTCTTCTTCTAACTTGCCGACTGAAGCAAGCTTCTTGTCAGCAAGCGTCGTTTTCTCTCGCGCTTCCTTCTGTGCAGCAGCAAGATCCAGATCTTTCTTCTCCAAAGCCTGCTTCATTTTCTCTATAGAAATAACATTCTTCAGACGGGCTTGGACTCGACGGTTTTCACTACATACATCTGCTCGAGTGGAGTCACTAGGCTCAAAAAATGGAAATGAAAAGTGCCAGCAGTGAGATAGACAGTTGACGATTGGCTACCTCCCATGGCAGCTACTTCATCACAAGCAGTCTTGAGATTCTTCCTGGCCAGTTCCAGATCAAGGTTGAGGTTGATTTGTTGCTTGTTCAGTGTAGAAAGTTGAACACCGAGATCACAAGATTTCTGTGGTCAATACATAAGACATGTCAGTCGACTGAAATAAAAAGACATCACTGCGACAGTTACTCTAAGACTACCACCGAATCAAACATTCAACGACAGTCTCGGGGACTACACCCAATGGGTGCACTTAGCGTGCCCCTACTGGTTTGAGTAAAAACACTCAGCATGGTCTACCCAGCGCGAGTTGTAAAAAAAGGGGAGGTTCTTAGACCATAGTCGACTGTCCGCAGTCAACTATGATCTCGGGGACTACACCCAGTGGGTGCACTTAGCGTGCCCCCACTGGTTCTGGTTCCATTCGACCTGGTCCACCCAGGCCGAGTGTTTTTACTCTGGTCGCTCGACTGCCGTCCCAGGCATCACGGTCGACTGGGGAACCTGGACCTCAGGCACTTTCCAGCTCAGTTCCTTGTTCCTCCTCCTCCTTCCCCTCAGCGGTACTTCTTCTTCATCGTCGGGGAGCACAACAATGTCCCGTGGAGCTGCAACAAACAGAGAAAGTCAAAGAGATAGCTGAACAACAATCCAGTCGTCCAAATAAATTCGAGTCGGGCAGACTTACTAGCTTTGGAGGTAGCTGCTCGTCGGTTTCCTCGTCGTCTGGGGTCTTGTCGATATCCATATCAGTCGCGGCCGAGGCCGGACTGTAAAGGTTCATCATCCACTCGGTCAGTACAAGAGAATCGGTCAGAACAAGAAAATACAGGAAGAACATTTACCCAGAAGCAACAGGAACGTCCATCTTGATTCTAGGCAAGGTCTTCCGAGCCTTCAAAGGATTGATCTTGGGCTGCTTGGTGACCTTCTCAACCAATTCTCGAGTCGAAGACCGAGCGCGCTTTTGAGATGGAGCGCTCGAGGCCACAGCCTTGCCGCGCCTGCCCGCGGGATCATGGTGCTACTTGGATCGATGTTCAGAACGAGGTGGTGAGTCGGCTACTTCCTCATCGTCCGACTCATCTCTCTCATATTCATCATCGTTGGCTGGTGACTCCCACTCGCCGCTCTCCTCCGCGCTGTCCTCGCCCTCATGGTCCTGCTCCAGAGCTTGTTCGCCATTGGGCATTGAGTACATCTCTGTGTAAATCTACAAAACAAGGAGCCGAGTAGAAATCAGTCGAATCAACAAACAGTCAGAAAACACATCCAAATTCAGTCAGTTGTAGTGGCCAAACCTTGTCTGGCTGGTTGCTGTCGCTGAAAGAGTTGACTCTCCTGGCGCCCCTGGGGTTGTCCTTGTTCCCGATGATGCCCCTCAGCCACTGGGCCACTGTTTTGGCCGCCACCTCCTCCGGATGAACACGAGCGGTGTCACCAGCCCCGGAGTACATCCACATGGAGTGGTCACGAGCTTGGAGTGGTTGAATGCGCCGACTGAGGAACACCTCCAGCAGATCCATGCCGGTGACACCTTGGTTGATCAGTTGAACTACTCTCTCGACCAACATGCCCGTCTCCGCCTTCTCCTCGGCGGTCACTTTCAACAAAGATGGAGTTTGAACATGATCAAAAGACAAAGGAGGAAGTACAGTCCACTCGCCTGGGGTCGCGATATCCTGGCAGTAGAACCAGGTCGACTGCCAGCCCCTGACCGACTCAGGAAGAGTCATCGAAGGGAAGGAACTCCTCTTCCTCTTCTGGATACCCAGACCCCCACACATCTGGATAACATGGGTTTTCTCGTCGTTCGAGTTTGCTTTCTTCACTGTTTGGGAGCGGATGGTGAAAATGCTCTTGAAAAGACCCCAGTGCGGTCGACACCCCAGGAAATTCTCGCACATGGATATGAATGCAGCAAGATATGTGATGGTGTTGGGAGTAAAATGATGGAGTTGAGCCCCGAAGAAATTCAAGAAACCTCAAACGAAGGGGTGTGGAGGAAGCGAGAAGCCGCGGTCGACATGAGTGGCGAGCAGAACACACTCACCCGGTCGGCTGGCTCCGCTTTCCCCCCTCAACAGCAGCCAGACTCATGGACGATCAACCCTAACTCGGCCATATCGTCCAAGTCTTCCTGCCAAAGTGAGGATCGGATCCAATCTCCCTGGATCCAACCAGACGGCAGCCCCGAGCGCGATGAAGATCCCCGATTCGTCTTCTTGCTTTCCGCTGCCCCCGTCGCCTTCTTCGCGCGTTCCAGCGCCGCCGTTTTCTCCTTCCCCATGGCGGCGGAGCAGCGGCGTCGAGAGTGGAGAAGCTGAACGAGGTGAAGGAGCAAGAGGAAGAAGAAGGAGAATGGGCACGCACAGTGCGGACGCCTCGGCCTCGCCGCTTTTAAAGGCCTACTTCCGAGTGGCTGACGCGTGGGCCCATAAGCACCAAATAAAGAATGATGAACCAGGGTTCTATACTTGTACTATTACAGATGGTAAAGAAAGAGGCGACAGACATTCAGATTGCTGAACAAGGTGAAGCGAAATGGCCCTATTGTGCTCTCCTGCATGCAGAAGGCATGCAGGACTCTAGTCCAACCCCTTGTGATGGCCGGCCGCCAATCATGTAGTTTGAGAGGTAATCTTGAGTAAACTGCTTCAGGATCCACTTCAAAAGAAAAAAGATTCACACATTTTCATGTAACACAACTCATTACGGGCAGTAAAAAGAAGGCTACAGGGTTCTTACTTACCATCCTGCAGTTCACTATTGTCTTGCATAAAGTGTAAACAAATAGTTCGATTGACATCTTTTGACCCACTTAAATAAAAATCTTTACCAGTTTCCTCACTTGATGTTGGTTCATGAATATCTCATTGCCCCATACGCAGAAAGGGTCGAAGTGTGGATCTTTGGCAATGATATACGTTCCTAAAAGCACCAAGTTAATATTAGAAGCTCAACAACAATTGAAAAATGATGTAGTACAACACTCCCTCCATCCCATTATATAAGATTTTATTACATGTATATCTAGACATCATCAGAACATTAAGGTAACACTCTTCCTTGTTGATATGTAGCCTGGGATTGCATATTTAATCATTTAGTACAATGCATGTTGCTATGTAGCCTCAGATATATTAAACATGGCCCTAGTTAACCTACTGATAAATGGGTTACATATATATTCAGTGAAATGTCCAATTCGATGATTAATCCCTTATCTGCCCCAGGCTATATGGTACCAGCTACCGATATCCTGAACAATGAGTACATATAAGCAATGCGATGAAACTAACCTCAATGGAAAATAACATTGTTCTCAATATTGTCCTTCATGAGTACATATAAAGGCATGTTAAGCACTATAGGCTATCGATGGTAGACAACATAATCTACAAATGATAGCTTCAGTGTGCAGGCTTAAGCACGCTAGTTAAGCAAAACAAGAAGTGGAAAGGTGTGTTAACTACATCAGGCATAACATTTAAAAACAAGCAAATAGTCATTCAAACTGGTATTGTGCAGGTCCACAATACACTAGTTATTGTTAAAAAAGAAAAGGCATGTTAACTGCAATATCCTTAACAGCAACCAAATATCGTAATTCATAATGGTATTGTTGAAACTGTTCTCGATGAAATTGAACTACACGGCAAATAGTTGCACATATAGAGAATCACACTATGACCAACTGACATAAACAAGTCATAAGGACATCTCTCCCCGATACTTAAAAAGTTAAAGCACTAAAACCCTTAGTGTATATATATATATATATATATATATATATATATATATATATATACTCCAGCAATCCAGCAATTTTTGGCCTTTTCTAGTTGGTCCCCTAATATTAAGGTTGTAAACTTCAATTTGATCAAGTTCAAAGCAGGTTCAACCGAAAGTAGCATGCATTCAAACATAAACATAGATAGTTTTGCATAACCGAACATAAAACATAAATTTAAACTAAGCTAAACTACTCTCGATCGAAGTAGAGGTCAAGTCAATCCTTCCTCATCAGGTACGCTGTGCCGCGAGCCGGGTCCGGGCCGGTACCGTCATCGGTGTAGTTGGGGAAGGCACTCCTCCACTCGTCGACGTCGATCTCTCGTCCTCGGGGCCCTCCTCGACGCCCTCCGTGCCGCTGTTGCCGCCGCCTTCGACCTCGTCATCGGAGGAGAGCGCGATAACCTCGCCGCCCTCCGTGCCGTCCTCCTTGCTGCCTTCGACCTCGTCATCGGAGGAGAGCGCGATAACCTCGCCACCCTCCGCGCCGGCAATAATCGCCCGCTCCGCCTCCACGAGCTCCGAGTGCTGCCGGCGGAGCTCTTGCATGTAGGACTCGTCGACAGCCTCGGCCTCGAGGCGCTCCCATGCCTCGCGGTCCTCCCGCGCCATAGCCGAGCTCAACACCCCTGGCTTCGGCAGAACGAGGTCGACCAGATGTGTGCCGAAGGGGAAATTGAGCCTAGCCGCTGCGATGTGGTAGCGGACCTGCCAGCGGTCGTACTCCATGGCCGCAAGCTTGGCCATGTGGAAGCTACCGAGCCACCGGCCGGTGTGGGTCTCCCGATCTGTAATCTCGGCGACCCACGTCCCCCACCGCCGCTGCCGGACCCCGAGGTAGGACCTCGTCGGCTGCCGGGTCCTAGGGAGGACGGGGAAGTCCTAGAACCGGCGTAGGAGGGCGGCGGCGGGCGGATCGGGGGGCCGTCGATAGCGGATCAAGCCCGCGAAGGACGACGGGGACACCTCGGCGGCCACCTCGCTGGCGTCAGGCGAAAAGGCCACGATAAACCTCTTTTTGGCCATTGGCTCCTCGAGCTCCCCGACACACAGGCAGAGGTTGAGGATGGAGGCGCCAGCGATGGCGGTGACCTACCAATGGTTTCGTGGGTTGTGTGTGTCTGTGTGTGCAGAGGTTTTGGGATGTGTGTGGAGGGGGCGGGGGGGGGGGGGCAAGGTGGTGTTTGCGGAAATACTGCGGCAACTAAAATTTTTACTAGGCGGGAGTAACAAGGCGGGGCTACTGAAAATTTGGATCAAGGGCGAGCAGATATTTTTTGGATCGCGAGGGATGCAGAGGCGGGAGTAAAATGCCGGGGCTACTGAAAATTTGAATCAAGGGACTGAAGCAAAGCGAGAGTAACAGTTATCGCACACGGTCCGCACATACTAATCGTGTGCTATCAAATATTAAAACCTTCCAGGAGGTAGATATTTTCGAGATTACGAGGCAGTAATATTTTCGAGATTGCGAGGGATGCATAGGCGGGAGTATTTGGGGAGCGAGCTAGTGTGCTTGACACACCAGCTGTGGACTGTAGCCGATGCACCTTCTCGCATAAGCCATAGGCATACTATACACCGACGGTGCTCCAGGATATTTTGTGCTGCATCTCACACGGTTAGTGATAATAAACTGTGTGCGATCTACTTGTTTTTTCATCTTGATTTGAATTACATAACAGGGTCACGGCGACAATGGACGGTGTTTGAATTGCTAGACCTTTTATCTGCAGTGAACATGCAACTATATGTGTGTCGTAAAAGAATTGGAATTATTTAGGGTTCGTTTAAACATTTTATACATTAAATTGGTTTTCTAGCCATTTCAGGTGCACAATTCAAAATTAAACTACATGCACATGCTCCGGTGCACCAACATGGGTTGTAAAATCATATATGTGTCCATGGGTTTATGCTTATGTCCCATGCAAGAAATGGGGATGAAATTCGAACACCACGGCACCGTGGCTCTCCGGTAAACGTCGACGTACTTGCTTTTGTAATTCTAGTAAATCTAAAATTCGTTCGAAATTCATGAAACTTGGCATGCTATCATGGAGCAGCATTTGAATGATGAACCAGGGTTCTATACTTGTACTATTAAAGATTGTAAAGAAAGAGGCGACAGACATTCCGATTGCTGAACAAGGTGAAGCGGTATGGCCCTATTGTGCTCTCCTGGATGCAGAAGGCATGCAGGACTCTAGTCCAACCCCTTGTGATGGCCGGCCGCCAATCATGTAGTTTGAGAGGTAATCTTGAGTAAACCGCTTGTGGTCCACAAAGAAAAGAAAAAAGATTCAGACATTATCATCTAACACAACTCATTACGGGCAGTAAAAAGAAGGCTACAAGGTTCTTACTTACCATCCTGCAGTTCACTATTGTCTTGCATAAAGTGTAAACAAATAGTTCGATTGACATCTTTTGACCCATTTTAATAAAAATCTTTATCAGTTTCCTCACTTGATGTTGGTTCATGAATATCTCATTGCCCCATACGCAGAAAGGGTCGAAGTGTGGATCTTTGGCAATGATATACGTTCCTAAAAGCACCAAGTTAATATTAGAAGCTCAACAACAATTGAAAACTGATGTAGTACAACACTCCCTCCATCCCATTATATAAGATTTTATTACATGTATATCTAGACATTATCAGAACATTAAGGTAACACTCTTCCTTGTTGATATGTAGCCTGGGTTTGCATATTTAGTCATTTAGTACAATGCATGTTGCTATGTAGCCTCAGATATATTAAACATGGCCCTAGTTAACCTACTGATAAATGGGTTACATATATATTCAGTGAAATGTCCGATTTGATGATTATCCCTTATCTGCCCCAGGCTATATGGTACCAGCTACCGATATCCTGAACAATGAGTACATATAAGCAATGCGATGAAACTAACCTCAATGGAAAATAACACCGTTCTCAATATTTTCCTGCATGAGTACATATAAAGGCATGTTAAGCACTATAGGCTAAACATCAACCAAATATATCGATGGTAGACAACATAATCTACAAATGATAGCTTCAGTGTGCAGGCTTAAGCACGCTAGTTAAGCAAAACAAGAAGTGGAAAGGTGTGTTAACTACATCAGGCATAACATTTAAAAACAAGCAAATAGTCATTCAAACTGGTATTGTGCAGGTCTACAATACACTAGTTATTGTTAAAAAAGAAAAGGCATGTTAACTGCAATATCCTTAACAGCAACCAAATATCGTAATTCATAATGGTATTGTTGAAACTGTTACTGATGAAATTGAACTACACGGCAAATAGTTGCACATATAGAGCATCACATTGTGAAGAACTGACATAAACAAGTCATAAGGACATCTCTAGCCGATACTTAAAAAGTTAAAGGACTAAAACCCTTAGTGGATATATATATATATATATATATATATATATATATATATATATATATATATATATATATATATACTCTAGCAATTTTTGGCCTTTTCTAGTCGGTCCCCTAAACTTAAGGTTGTAAACTTCAATTTGATCAAGTTCAAAGCAGGTTCAACCGAAAGTAGCATGCATTCAAACATAAACATAGATAGTTTTGCATAACCGAACATAAAACATAAATTTAAACTAAGCTAAACTACTTTCGGTCAAAGTAGAGGTCAAGTCAATCCTTCCTCGTCAGGTACGCTGTGCCGCGAGCCGGGTCCGGGCCGGTACCATCGTGGGGGTCGTTGGGGAAGGCACTCCTCCACTCGTCGACGTCGATCTCTCGTCCTCGGGGCCCTCCTCGACGCCCTCCATACCGCCGTCGCCGCCGCCCTCCGTACCGCCGTCGCCGCCGCCTTCGACCTCGTCATCGAAGGAGAGCGCGATAACCTCGCCGCCCTCCGTGCCTTCCTCCTCGCTGCCTTCGACCTCGTCATCGGAGGAGAGCGTGATAACCTCGCCACCCTCCGCGCCGGCAATGATCGCCCGCTCCGCCTCCACGAGCTCCGGGTGCTGCCGGCGGAGCTCTTGCATGTAAGACTCGTCGGCGGCCTCGGCCTCGAGGCGCTCCGACGCCTCGCGGTCCTCCCGCGCCATAGCCGAGCTCAACACCCCTGGCTTCGGCAGAACGAGGTCGACCGGACGTGTGCCGAAGGGGAAATTGAGCCTAGCCGTTGCGCTGTGGTAGCGGACCTGCCAGCGGTCGTACTCCATGGCCGCGAGCTTGGCCATGTGGAAGCTACCGAGCCACCGGCCGGTGTCGGTCTCCCGATCTGTAATCTCGGTGACCCACGTCCCCCACCTCCGCTGCCGGACCCCGAGGTAGGACCTCGTCGGCTGCCGGGTCCTAGGGAGGACGGGGAAGTCCTAAAACCGGCGTAGGAGCGCGGCGGCGGGCGGATCGGGGGACCGTCGATAGCGGATTGAGACCGCGAAGTACGACGGGGACACCTCGGCGGCCACCTCGCCGGCGTCAGGCGAAAAGGCCGCGATAAACCTCTTTTTGGCCATTGGCTCCTCGAGCTCCCCGACACACAGGCAGAGGTTGAGGATGGAGGCGCCAGCGATGGCGGTGACCTACCAATGTTTTCGAGGGTTGTGTGTGTCTGTGTGAGCAGAGGTTTTGGGGTGTGTGTGGAGGGGGCGAGGGGGCAAGGTGGTGTTTGAGGAAATACTGCGGCAACTAAAATTTTTACTAGGCGGGAGTAACAAGGCGGGGCTACTGAAAATTTGGATCAAGGGCGAGCAGATATTTTTTGGATCGCGAGGGATGCAGAGGCGGGAGTAAAATGTCGGGGCTACTGAAAATTTGAATCAAGGGACTGAAGCAAAGCGAGAGTAACAGACATCGCACACGGTCCGCACATACTAATCGTGTGTTATCAAATATTAAAACCTTCCAGGAGGTAGATATTTTCGAGATTACGAGGCAGTAATATTTTCGAGATTGCAAGGGATGCATAGGCGGGAGTATTTGGGGAGCGAGCTAGTGTGCTTGACACACCGGCTGTGGACTGTAGCCGACGCACCTTCTCGCGTAAGCCATTGGCATACTATACACCGACGGTGCTCCAGGATATTTTGTGCTACATCTCACATGGTTAGTGATAATAAACTGTGTGCGATCTACTTGTTTTTTCATCTTGATTTGAATTACATAACAGGGTCACAGCGACAATGGACGGTGTTTGAATTGCTAGACCTTTTATCTACAGTGAACATGCAACTATATGTGTGTCGTAAAAGAATTGGAATTATTCAGGGTTCGTTTAAACAGTTTATACATTAAATTGGTTTTCTAGCCATTTCAGGTGCACAATTAAAAATTAAACTACATGCACATGCTTCGGTGCACCAACATGGGTTGTAAAATCATATATGTGTCCATGGGTTTATGCTTATGTCCCATGCAAGAAATGGGGATGAAATTCGAACACCACGGCACCGTGGCTCTCCGGTAAACGTTGACGTACTTGCTTTTGTAATTCTAGTAAATCCAAAATTCGTTCGAAATTCATGAAACTTGGCATGCTATCATGGAGCAGCATGTGAATGATGAACCAGGGTTCTATACTTGTACTATTACAGATGGTAAAGAAAGAGGCGACAGACATTCCGATTGCTGAACAAGGTGAAGCGGAATGGCCCTATTGTGCTCTCCTGGATGCGTAGGCATACAAGACTCTAGTCCAACCCCTTGTGATGGCCGACCGCCAATCATGTAGTTTGAGAGGTAATCTTGAGTAAACTGCTTCAGGATCCACTGCAAAAGAAAAAAGATTCAGACATTGTCATCTAACACAACTCATTACGGGCAGTAAAAAGAAGGCTACAGGGTTCTTACTTACCATTCTGTAGTTCACTATTGTCTTGCATAAAGTGTAAACAAATAGTTCGATTGACATCTTTTGACCCATTTTAATAAAAATCTTTATCAGTTTCCTCACTTGATGTTGGTTCATGAATATCTCATTGCCCCATACGCAGAAAGGGTCGAAGTGTGGATCTTTGGCAATGATATACGTTCTAAAAGCACCAAGTTAATATTAGAAGCTCAACAACAATTGAAAACTGATGTAGTACAACACTCCCTCCATCCCATTATATAAGATTTTATTACATGTATATCTAGACATCATCAGAACATTAAGGTAACACTCTTCCTTGTTGATATGTAGCCTGGGATTGCATATTTAGTCATTTAGTACAATGCATGTTGCTATGTAGCCTCAGATATATTAAACATGGCCCTAGTTAACCTACTGATAAATGGGTTACATATATATTCAGTGAAATGTCCGATTTGATGATTATCCCTTATCTGCCCCAGGCTATATGGTACCAGCTACCGATATCCTGAACAATGAGTACATATAAGCAATGCGATGAAACTAACCTCAATGGAAAATAACACTGTTCTCAATATTGTCCTGCATGAGTACATATAAAGGCATGTTAAGCACTATAGGCTAAACATCAACCAAATATATCGATGGTAGACAACATAATCTACAAATGATAGCTTCAGTGTGCAGGCTTAAGCACGCTAGTTAAGCAAAACAAGAAGTGGAAAGGTGTGTTAACTACATCAGGCATAACATTTAAAAACAAGCAAATAGTCATTCAAACTGGTATTGTGCAGGTCTACAATACACTAGTTATTGTTAAAAAACAAAAAGGCATGTTAACTGCAATATCCTTAACAGCAACCAAATATCGTAATTCATAATGGTATTGTTGAAACTGTTACTGATGAAATTGAACTACACGGAAAATAGTTGCACATATAGAGCATCACATTGTGAAGAACCGACATAAACAAGTCATAAGGACATCTCTAGCCGATCCTTAAAAAGTTAAAGGACTAAAACCCTTAGTGGATATATATATATATATATATATATATATATATATATATATATATATATATATATATATATATATATACTCCAGCAATTTTTGGCCTTTTCTAGTCGGTCCCCTAAACTTAAGGTTGTAAACTTCAATTTGATCAAGTTCAAAGCAGGTTCAACCGAAAGTAGCATGCATTCAAACATAAACATAGATAGTTTTGCATAACCGAACATAAAACATAAATTTAAACTAAGCTAAACTACTTTCGGTCAAAGTAGAGGTCAAGTCAATCCTTCCTCGTCAGGTACGCTGTGCCGCGAGCCGGGTCCGGGCCGATACCGTCGTCGGGGTCGCTGGGGAAGGCACTCCTTCACTCGTCCATGTCGATCTCTCGTCCTCGGGGCCCTCCTCGACGCCCTCCGTACCGCCGTCGCCGCCGCCTTCGAACTCG
Organism: Aegilops bicornis; assembly: GCA_021605145.1. Classification (NCBI taxonomy): domain Eukaryota; kingdom Viridiplantae; phylum Streptophyta; class Magnoliopsida; order Poales; family Poaceae; genus Aegilops; species Aegilops bicornis. Next base: position 322,880,726 of record CM038673.1, on the reverse strand, counting down.
TCATCGGAGGAGAGCGCGATAACCTCGCCGCCCTCCGTGCCATCCTCCTCGCTGCCTTCGACCTCGTCATCGGAGGAGAGCGCGATAACCTCGCCACCCTCCGCGCCGGCAATGATCGCCCGCTCCGCCTCCACGAGCTCCGGGTGCTGCCGACAGAGCTCTTGCATGTAGGACTCGTCGGCGGCCTCGGCCTCGAGGCGCTCCGACGCCTCGCGGTCCTCCCGCGCCATAGCCGAGCTCAACACCCCGCCCGGCAGAACGAGGTCGACCGGACGTGTGCCGAAGGGGAAATTGAGCCTAGCCGCTGCGCTGTGGTAGCGGACCTGCCAGCGGTCGTACTCCATGGCCGCGAGCTTGGCCATGTGGAAATTACCGAGCCACCGGCCGGTGTCGGTCTCCCGATCTGTAATCTCGGTGACCCACGTCCCCCACCGCCGCTGCCGGACCCCGAGGTAGGACCTCGTCGGCTGCCGGGTCCTAGGGAGGACGGGGAAGTCCTAGAACCGGCGTAGGAGCGCGGCGGCGGGCGGATCGGGGGACCGTCGATAGCGGATCGACCCTGCGAAGGACGACGGGGACACCTCGGCGGCCACCTCGCCAGCGTCAGGCGAAAAGGCCGCGATAAACCTCTTTTTGGCCATTGGCTCCTCGAGCTCCCCGACACACAGGCAGAGGTTGAGGATGGAGGCGCCAGCGATGGCGGTGACCTACCAATGGTTTCGAGGGTTGTGTGTGTTTCTGTGAGCAGAGGTTTTGGGGTGTGTGTTGAGGGGGCAGGGGGGGCAAGGTGGTGTTTGAGGAAATACTGCGGCAACTAAAATTTTTACTAGGCGGGAGTAACAAGGCGGGGCTACTGAAAATTTGGATCAAGGGCGAGCAGATATTTTTTGGATCGCGAGGGATGCAGAGGCGGGAGTAAAATGCCGGGGCTACTGAAAATTTGAATCTAACAGACATCGCACACGGTCCGCACATACTAATCGTGTGTTATCAAATATTAAAACCTTCCAGGAGGTAGATATTTTCGAGATTACGAGGCAGTAATATTTTCGAGATTGCGAGGGATGCATAGGCGGGAGTATTTGGGGAGCGAGCTAGTGTGCTTGACACACCAGATGTGGACTGTAGCCGACGCACCTTCTCGCGTAAGCCATAGGCATACTATACACCGACGGTGCTTCAGGATATTTTGTGCTGCATCTCACACGGTTAGTGATAATAAACTGTGTGTGATCTACTTGTTTTTTCATCTTGATTTGAATTACATAACAAGGTCACAGCGACAATGGACGGTGTTTGAATTGCTAGACCTTTTATCTGCAGTGAACATGCAACTATATGTGTGTCGTAAAAGAATTGGAATTATTCAGGGTTCATTTAAACATTTTATACATTAAATTGGTTTTCTAGCCATTTCAGGTGCACAATTCAAAATTAAACTACATGCACATGCTCCGATGCACCAACATGGGTTGTAAAATCATATATGTGTCCATGGGTTTATGCTTATGTCCCATGCAAGAAATGGGGATGAAATTCGAACACCACGGCACCGTGGCTCTCCGGTAAACGTCGACGTACTTGCTTTTGTAATTCTAGTAAATCTAAAATTCGTTCGAAATTCATGAAACTTGGCATGCTATCATGGAGCGGCATCAACATACCGTGGTATATTTTTTGTCCCATTTGGGGCAGGTTTGGGTATAAGCTTCTCATAAACCAGAGCTTCTCACAACAAGTATGATGGTTTCAGTAGGGAACGTTTCACCTTTTTGGACGAAACGATATCCGTTGCCTCTTCTAGATTTCAATTTCTTTTCCTAGTGTCAACATAGAACAACATGAGTGTTGTGTCAATTTTTCGGTTTTTCGGAGTTCGCTTGGACATTTTTATACATTAACTGAGTTTCAATGCACTCATATGCATAATTCAAATTTGAACTACATGCACATGCTCTATTGCACATAAATTGGTTGAAAATTAAAATATGTGTCCTTGGTTGCATGCTTAGGTCCATGCAAGAAATGGGAATGAATTTCAAACACCCTGCCACCGTCACTCGGCCGCAAACATTGAGATACCTGGTTTTTAAATTCTAGTAAATCCAAAACTCGTCTAAAATTCATGAAACGTGGCATGCTATCATGGAGCGGCATCAACATGCCATGGTAAAAAAATTGTCCCATTTGGGGCAGGTTTGGGTATATGGTTCTCACAAACCAGAGCTTGTCACAACAAGCATGATGGTTTCGATAGGGAACGTCCCACATTTGGGGACGAAATGATATCCATTGCCTCTTATTGCTTTCAATTTTTTTTCTTGTGTCAACATAGAACAACAGAGTGTTGTGTCAATTTTTGTGATTTTTGGGGGTTCTTTTGGACATTTTTATGCATTAACTGAGTTTTTAATGCATTTATGTGCATAATTCAAATTTGAACTACATGCACATGCGCCAGTGCATATAAATTGGTTGAAAAGTCAAATCTGCGTCCTTGGGTGCATGCTTAGGTCCCATGCAAGAAATGGGAATGAATTTCAAACACCAGGGCACCGTTGATTGCCGGCAAAACGTTGAGATACCTGGTTTTTAAATTCTAGTAAACCCAAAACTCGTCTAAAATTCATGAAACTTGGCATGCTATCATGGAGCGGCATCAACATGCCGTGGTGAATTTTTTTCCCATTTGGGGCAGGTTTGGGTATATGCTTCTCACAAACCAGAGCTTGTCACAACAAGCATGATGGTTTCGGTAGGGAACGTCCCACTTTTGGGGACGAAACGATATCCATTGCCTCTTATTGCTTTCAAAAAAATTCTCATGTCAACATAGAACAACAGGAGTGTTGTGTCAATTTTTGTGATTTTTCAGGTCTGCTTGGACATTTTTATGCATTAACTGAGTTTTCAATGCATTTATGTGCATAATTCAAATTTGAACTACATGCACCTGCTCTAGTGCATATAAATTGGTTGAAAAGTCAAATCTACGTCCTTGGGTGCATGCTTATGTCCCATGCAAGAAATGGGAATGAATTTCAAACTCCAGGGCACCGTTGATTGCCGGCAAAATGTTGAGATACCTGGTTTTTAAATTCTAGGAAATCCAAAACTCGTCTGAAATTCATGAAACTTGGCATGCTATCATGGAGCGGCATCAACATGCCGTGGTAAATGTTTTGTCCCATTTGGGGCAGGTTTGGGTATATGCTTCTCACAAACCAGAGCTTGTCACAACAAGCATGATGGTTTCGGTAGGGAACGTCCCACCTTTGGGGACGAAATGATATCCATTGCTTCTTGTTGCTTTCAAATGTTTTCTTGTGTCAACATAGAACAACAGGAGTGTTGTGTCAATTTTTGTGATTTTTCAGGGTTCGTTTGGATATTGTTATGCATTAACTGAGTTTTCAATGCATTTATGTGCATAATTCAAATTTGAACTACATGCACATGCTCAAGTGCATATAAATTGGTTGAAAATCAAATTTGCCTCCTTGGTGCATGCTTAGGTCCCATGCAAGAAATGGGAATGAATATCAAACACAAGGGCACCGTTGATTGCCGGCAAAACGTTGAGATACCTGGTTTTTAAATTCTAGTAAATCCAAAACTCATCTGAAATTCATGAAACTTGGCATGTTATCATGGAGCAGCATCAACATGACGTGGTAAAAATTTTGTCCCATTTGGGGCAGGTTTGGGTATATGCTTCTCACAAACGAGAGCTTGTCACAACAAGCATGATGGTTTCGGTAGGGAACGTCCGACCTTTGGGGACGAAATGATAACCATTGCTTATTGTTGCTTTCAAATGTTTTCTCATGTCAACATAGAACAATAGGAGTGTTATGACAATTTCTGTGATTTTTTGGGGTTCATTTCGACATTTTTATGCATTAACTAAGTTTTCAATGCATTTTTCAGCATAATTTAAATTTGAACTACATGCACAAGCTCCAGTGCATATAAATTGGTTGAAAAATCAAATATGTGTCCTTGGGTGCATGCTTAGGTCCCAGGCAATAAATGAGAATGAATTTCAAACACTAGGGCACCGTTGATTGCCGACAAAACGTTGAGATACCTGGTTTTTAAATTCTAGTAAATCCAAAACTTGTCTGCAATTCATGAAACTTGGCATGCTATCATGGAGCGGCATCAATATGCCGACGTAAAACTTTTGTCCCATTTGGGGCAGGTTTGGGTATATGCTTCTCACAAACCAGTGCTTCTCACAACAAGCATGGTGGTTTCGATAGGGAACGCCCCACCTTTGGGAACGAAACGATATCCATTGCCTCTTATTGCTTTCAAATTTTTCTCGTGTCAACATAGAACAATAGGAGTGTTGTGTCAATTTTTGTGATTTTTCGGGGTTCGTTTGGACATTTTTATGCATTAACTGAGTTTTCAATGCATTTATGTGCATAATTCAAATTTGAACTACATGCACCTGCTCTAGTGCATATAAATTGGTTGAAAAGTCAAATCTGCGTCCTTGGGTGCATGCTTATGTCCCATGCAAGAAATGGGAATGAATTTCAAACTCCAGGGCACCGTTGATTGCCGGCAAAATGTTGAGATACCTGGTTTTTAAATTCTAGGAAATCCAAAACTCGTCTGAAATTCATGAAAATTGGCATGCTATCATGGAGCGGCATCAACATGCCGTGGTAAATTTTTTGTCCCATTTGGGGCAGGTTTGGGTATATGCTTCTGACAAACTAGAGTTGTCACAACAAGCATGATGGTTTCGGTAGCGAACGTCCCACCTTTGGGGAAGAATTATATCCATTGCTTCTTGCAGCTTTCAAATGTTTTCTCGTGTCAACATAGAACAACAGGAGTGTTGTGTAAATTTCTGTGATTTTTCGGGGTTCGTTTGGACATTTTTATGCATTAACTGAGTTTTCAATGCATTTTTCGGCATAATTCAAATTTGAACTACATGCACATGCTCCAGTGCATATAAATTGGTTGAAAAATCAAATATGTGTCCTTGGGTGCATGCTTAGGTCCCATGCAATAAATGAGAATGAATTTCAAACACCAGGGCACCGTTGATTGCTGACAAAACGTTGAGATACCTGGTTTTTAAATTCTAGTAAATCCAAAACTTGTGTGCAATTCATGAAACTTGGCATGCTATCATGGAGCGGCATCAATATGCCGACGTAAATTTTTTGTCCCATTTTGGCCAGGTTTGGGTATATGCTTCTCACAAACCAGTGCTTCTCACAACAAGCATGGTGGTTTCGATAGGGAACGCCCCACCTTTGGGGACGAAACGATATCCATTGCCTCTTATTGCTTTCAAATTTATTCTCGTGTCAACATAGAACAACAGGAGTGTTGTGTCAATTTTTGTGATTTTTTGGGGTTCGTTTGGACATTTTTATGCATTAACTGAGTTTTCAATGCATTTAAGTGCATAATTCAAATTTAAACTACATACACATGCTCCAGTGCATATAAATTGGTTGAAAAATCAAATCTGGGTCCTTGGGTGTATGCTTAGGTCCCATGCAAGAAATTGGAATGAATTTCAAAAACCACGGCCCCGTTGATTGCCGGCAAACATTGAGATACCCGGGGTTTTGAATTCGAGTAAACCAAAACTCATCTGAAAGTCATGAAACTTGGCATGCTATCATGGAGCGGCATCAACATGCTGTGGTAAAATTTTTGTCCCATTTGGGGCAGGTTTGGGTATATGCTTCTCACAAACCAGAGCTTGTCACAACATGCATGATGGTTTCGGCAGGGAACGTCCCACTTTTGGGGACGAAGCGATATCCATTACCTCTTATTGCTTTGAAATTTTTTCTCGTGTCAACATAGAACAACAGATTGTGTCAATTTTTTTGACTTTTCGGGGTTCGTTTGGACATTTTTATGCATTAACTGAGCTTTGAATGCATTTATGTGCATAATTCAAATTTGAACTACATACACATGCTCCAGTGCATATAAACTGGTTGAAAAATAAGATCTGTGTCCTTGGGTGCATGCTTAGGTCCCATGCAAGAAATGGGAATGAATTTCAAATACCAGGGCACCGTTTATTGCCGGCAAAACATTGAGGTACCTGATTTTTAAATTCTAGTAAATCCAAAACTCATCTGAAATTCATGAAACTTGGCATGCTATCATGGAGCGGCATCAACATGCCATGGTAAATATTTTTCCCATTTGGGGCAGGTTTGGGTATATGCTTCTCACAAACCAGAGCTTGTCACAACAAGCATGATGGTTTCGGTAGGGAACGTCCCACCTTTGGGGACGAAACGATATCCACTGCCTCTTATTGCTTTCAAAAAAATTATTGTGTCAACATAGAACAACAGGAGTGTTGTGTCAATTTTTGTGATTTTTCAGGGTTCGTTTGGACATTTTTATGTATTAACTGAGTTTTCAATGCATTTATGTGCATAATTCAAATTTGAACTACATGCACATGCTCTAGTGCATATAAATTGGTTGAAAAATTAAATCTGCATTCTTGGGTGCATGCTTATCTCCCATGCAAGAAATGGGAATGAATTTCAAACAACAGGGCACCGTTGATTTCCGGGAAAACGTTGAGATACCTGGTTTTTAAATTCTAGTAAATCCAAAACTCTTCATAAATTCATGAAACTTGGCATGCTATCATGGAGCGACATCAACATGTCGTGGTAATTTTTTTGTCCCATTTGGGGCAGGTTTGGGTCTATGCTTCTCACAAACCAGAGCTTGTCACAACAAGCATGATGGTTTCGGTAGGGAACGTCCCACCTTTGGGGACGAAATGATATCCATTGCTTCTTGTTGCTTTCAAATGTTTTCTCGTGTCAACATAGAACAACAGGAGTGTTGTGTCATTTTTTGTGATTTTTCGAGGTTCGTTTGGACATTTTTATGCATTAACTGAGTTTTCAATGCATTTATCGGCATAATTCAAATTTGAACTACATGCACATGCTCCAGTGCATATAAATTGGTTGAAAAATCAAATATGTGTCTTAGGGTGCATGCTTAGGTCCCATGCAAGAAATGAGAATGAATTTCAAACACCAGGGCACCGTTGATTGCCGACAAAATGTTGAGATGCCTGGTTTTTAAATTCTAGTAAATCCAAAACTTGTCTGCAATTCATGAAACTTGGCATGCAATGATGGAGCGGCGTCAATATGCCGGCGTAAAATTTTTGTCCCATTTGGGGCAGGTTTGGGTTTATGCTTCTCACAACAAGCATGGTGGTTTCGATAGGGAACGCCCCACTTTTGGGGATGAAACGATATCCATTGCCTCTTATTGCTTTCAATTTTTTTTCTCGCGTCAACATAGAATAACAGGAGTGTTGTGTCAATTTTTGTGATTTTTTGGGGTTTGTTTGGACATTTTTATGCATTAACTGAGTTTTCAATGCATTTATGTGCATAATTCAAATTTGAACTACATGCACATGCTCCAGTGCATATAAATTGGTCGAAAAATCAAATCTGCGTCCTTGGGTGCATGCTTAGGTCCCATGCAAGAAATGGGAATGAATTTCAAATACTAGGGCACCGTTGATTGCCGGCAAAACCTTGAGATACCTTGTTTTTAAATTCTAGTAAATCCAAAACTCGTCTGAAATTAATGAAGGTTGGCATGCTATCATGGAATGGCACCCGACATGCTGTGGTATTTTTTGTGTCCATTTTGAGAGAAGGCGCACTCGAATAATGATAGCCCACAAAGGCATTTGGAAAAAATAGCTGCCACTTTAATATCTCAAACGTTTGTATAATTCAAACCATGTGCGTTCTGTTAACCATTGACGTGATGCCACGTGTCTTGGTTTAATGGCTATAGAAGGTGTCGTGTGGACAACTGCTTGACTGAACTGGAGGCATGCGAACGCAGTCTGGTGCGCGGGCTCACCGGGAAGCATACAAGCTATTCAACGCAGGATCTGTGCATCTCTTCACCGCAAACGGTTTAGATTTCGGTATGTAAATTAAAGCCACACTTCAGTGCTAAGCCAAGAGACACTGCGATTTGTCAAAATATGCAGCTAAAAATCAATAACACTATCTATTTTTTGCACATAAAATTCAGTAATTAAGCATAGATTTCATTCATAGAGATTAAGCAGTCATTCTCACCAGGAAGCGAGAAAGCCTTGGATCGTCGCCCGCCTCGCTGCCACTGGTCTATATTAATGGCGCCGCAAAGCGGCCGCACCCCCCATCCTCGCCACACACACAATCCTCTTTCTCCACCTGCATCCTCGACGCCGCTCTGAGTCCTCAAAGCCGTCAATGTACAAGGATGCCGCCGAAGCGCCCCATCGGAGGGAGTGGTGATGCCGGGGTTGCTGAAGCACCGGAGCACAACATGAATATGGAGACATAGGTTTCCGTCGCCGCTGACGAGGTGGAGAACGAGGCTGCCAACAAGCGGAGGCAGGTCGAGAAAGAACCGCAAGCGACTCCAACAGGCCTCGACTTCATCAACAACCTCCCCGATGATATGTTGATAGTCATCATATCCATCCTCCCAATCAAATATCTGGCGAGAACAGCCGCCCTTTCCCGATGGTGGCGCCCCCTATGGCTCCTCACCCCTGTCAACCTCCTCGACGCCCACAAGCTCTGCCATGGCTATCACCAAAGCTTGGATGCGTTCTCCCAGATCCTCGACAGTCACCATGGCCCAATCAAAGGCCTTATCACGGGTAAGTTTCGTTCCAATGGCAAGGACAGAGCCAAGCTTGACGAGTTGTTCCGATCCCCCGCCATAGATCACCATGAGAAGCTCAGTTTTAATGATGGGCATACGCGCTTGCTGCCAACGTCCGCGCTCCGCTTCGCGCCCACGCCGCGCCTCGCCAAGTTCACGAACTGCCATCCCCCCTTAATGACACGCCGCTCTTTTTCTACCATAACTGAAGCACCTTGAGCTCGTCGTTGTCCTCGTCCCAAAGGATGACATGGAGCGCCTGCTCCGCGGTTGTACTGCACTTGAGTTCCTTCATCTTTAGGCGATGAATTGGTCGAGTACTGTCGGGGAGGCTGATCTGGCCCACGAACACCTATGGGACCGGCGGACCGAGCCCCTTTCGGTTCGGTGGGGGGTAGAGGTCGCACGAAGAGCAGATCGAGGCGAAGCACACGAGCGGTTTACCCAGCTTCGGAGCTCTCCGGAGAGATAACACTCCTACTGTTGCATGTCTGGGTGTATTGGGTTCTTGCTCAGGAGCGTTGAGTGCTACAGTACACACAAGCTGCTAACGAGACCGAGCGTGAGCTCCGAGCCCCTCGAACCCCTCTCTACGTTGCGCATGGGCCTCCTATTATATGCTCAAGGGGTCTCCGACAGGTGGCAACGTAGACAAGGGTAAAATGGAAAAGGAGTGGTTGGTACAGCTACTTGTACAGTGTATCATACCTAACCCTGACGGCAGGGGACAAAGGCATTAAATGCCCGTCTACGTCGCCCTAACAGTGCAGAAAGGGACCGTCAGGGGCGCCACCGCTTGCCATGATGGCTGCATGTCTGCGCCGCTTGCCATCAAGGCTCCGCTGGTCAAGACGGTTTCTTGCCACGCTACCGAAAAGTCCTGCGACACGTTGGTGGATGTCTTTGGAGCGCAGTACTGAGTGGTGGTCTGCCGTGGCAAGCGCCTTGCCGCGGTTGTTGTCTTATCGTGTCCGGAAGCTTGTCGCTCACGGGCCTTCCGGCAAGCTCCTCTTGCCGGGCCTTGTCTCCTAGGTGCCTTGGGTGGCCTTCCGGCAAGCTCCTCTTGCCGGGGCCTTGTCTCCTAGGTGCCTTGGGTGGCCTTCCCGGCAAGCTCCTCTTGTCGGGGCCTTGTCTCCTTGTCTTGAATACTTTGTTCTTGAATGGCTCCAAAGGAACTGCGGAGGACCTTGGCGGTCACCCGGTAAGCCTTGCTGCGGAGGGCTGCAACTGCCCGTGCACAAGTTCGGGATACTAGGGTACCCCTACTCTAGTACACCGACAGGAGCCCCCGGGCCTGGGCCACACACGGTGCCGAGCGCTGTTGGGCCAGGCCCAAAACAGGGCATGGGCACGCTGCCTGGGTTACGCCAGTAACTCACCCCGGACCCACCACGCCCACAGGCAGCCACGCGTCGAATGCGGCGTCGTGTGAGAGATCGTGGGTGGTTTCTTTATTCGGAAAAACGGAACGTCTGCCCACTCCCTCTTTATAAGCAGGGGAAAACAGGGGCAGTTCGCCCATCTGTCCAATCTCGATAAACCCCCGCTGCCTCCCCCTTCTTCCCAAGGCTGAGGAGAGAGCAGCGCTCCGCCCCCCATCTCCACCAGCATCACCAACACCGTCGATCTCCCTCACCACCTCCGCCATGGCTCCGAAAGCCGACAAGGGGAAGGCCATGAGTCGGCCGAGGCGCAGCGGCTTGCGGCGCTACGGAAGGAGCGGGCAATCTCCCCTCCCCAGCTCGCCATGAGCCGAGGGAGTACTACTACCTCTTCCGTCGACGGAGACGCGAGCGCATCCAGCGCATCGAAGGTACTCCCATTGCTTTGCTGAACCGCTCGAATGGGTACCCTTTCTTGGCGCCGTTCTTCATCTGCGGGCTCTACCCGCCTTTCTCTGAATTTTTCATGCGATATCATGAACACCTCTGGGTTCCGCCTCCTTGACTTCACCCCCAATGTCTGTTCGACCATGGCAGTTTTCGCACATCTCTGCGAAAACTTTGTCGAGTCCATCCAAACGTAGCCCTTTTCCGCCACTTCTTTATGCCCCGAGGGGAGCCTCTTTCCGGTGGGATCGCCTGGATCTCGAGGACCGGCAAGAAGGAAGCTTATCTGGAGGGAGAGCTCCGCAGCAAATGGGATGAGTGGAGAGCAGACTGGTGCTGGATTGTCGAGGAGAACCCGCAGCCGTTTACCGCCCAGAGCCAAACCTCAGTAGTCCGCGGCAACGATTGGAGCAGTTTGGCCCCGGAAGACGCTAGGCTGAAGATTGCCGTCATCCGGATCCTACGCCTGAGGCTTGCCGGACTCATCATGGCGCCGTTGGCGCAGATTTCCTTCGTCAGCATCGCCGCCCCTGCGAGAGGAGGAGACCCGCTGGGAGTTCCGTAACGCGGCAGATATCATGAGGCTACGCCGGGCCTCAACTTCAATTTCACTGTCCTGGAACTGGATGCGATGCTCTTGGAGCTGTTCAAGCACGATCCTGAGCATCCCGGAGCGTTCAGGTTGCCGAAGAATGTCGTCCCGCTGTGCAACAATTCCTCGCTCGACCGCATCCGTGCAATGATGCCGTTGTGCGACTCGCATGGAATCGTTCCAACCTAGCAAGAGCCTGCAGATGACGGCGTCGAAAGTGTTCTTTGACAACTGGTAGAAGTGCCGGTCCGCCCGATGAATGTAAGAGCCTCACCCGCAACACTACCGATGATGAGATGCGCCGCGCGCCACCAGCCGGAAGAGGCGGCAGCAGCCGCCGCGGGCGAAGTTCGGTTTCACCGTGGAGGAGGCAGAGGCAGCAGAGGCGGCAAGCCTTGTCGAGCGAGGGGAGTTTGCCGGCGAGGAAGAGCTTGTCGGGCCTGAAGCTGAGTTGAGCGAGCCCGCCGAGGGCGCCTCCTCCCCTCCTTCAGACAGCTTGCCGCGAGCGGAGCCCCCAGCTCCACCGAGAAGGCGTCTCTGCAAGGCCGGAGACGTAGCGGGGCGACAGACGGGTCATCAGCCGCCGCGCCCATGACGCGCGCTCCACCGCGGCAAGCACTGTTGCCGCGGGAGCACCTCACACCGCTGCGGCAACTGGAGCGGGGCCCTCGCAGACCACCGCTTCTGCTCCCGCCAAGCGGCCAAGGGAACCTACTCTTCCGCCTCGACATACTGGAGGCGAGCCGGAATTTGATCTCCCCGCGCTCAGCTCCGACGAGGAAGAAGAAGAGTAAGATTCTTTGCTGCATTTGTAGTTCTTCGGCTTGTTGCTTTGTCTTGTATCTGATTTGCTTCACTCTGAACCCTATTTCTTTTCGTGACGCCGCCCGTAGAGCGTCGAAGAGAGCCAAGGCCCCGGTGATTGTCATTGAGGACGAACCCACCGCGACAGCAGGAGGCGCGTCCGAGACCACCTTGCCGAACGCGGCAACTCTTCCTCAAAGCAGCCCCCAGCGCAGCCCCCAGCGTAAGTATATGGTTTTCTTCTTGCTGTTCGGCGTGCATGGGTGCCCTTTCTCTGCTGATATCTGACTGCTGATTTGTGTAGGAGCAGAGCAGCCTTACCAGGAGTGCCCCAAGCCGCTCGACATGCCTTCTGCCGACTACACCGCCAAGGAGGATTCCCCGACAAGGAGTGTTCTCCGGCAAGGGAGACTTCTCGGCAAGGGGTTCTCCGGCAAGGGACAACTCTCCGGCAAGGGACAACACCAGCGATCCCCTGGTGGCAGAGACCATGACTGCAGACCCTAGCAGAGGTAATCCTCTTGCTTGAAAACTTTCCTTGTGTTCTTCTTCTTCTGATTTTCTTTTTGAATATTTGCTTGACTTTTCTTCATTTTCCGGTCGTCAAATCCATCCGCCACAGAGCCAATGGAGACCGAGGCCGCCGGCGAGGAGGACGCGCGCGACAATACTGACGACGCCGCTGCCATCGGAGAAGAAGCTGGCGCTGACGAGCCCGCCGGCGAAGAGGCCACCAAAGTCGGGCGAGGGGTCCGCGATCGTGACCGACGGCCCCGAGGCCGCAGGAGCGCCAGCGCCACGCCGACCGCCCGATCCCTCCGCCAGCTATGGCAGCGTCCGGGTTCAAGAGCCCCAGCCCGGCGCCTATTTGAAGGCGGCGATGGCGTCTTCATCAAGCTCCCATGGGCGCCGAGCTCTGTGGCGCCGGCCAAGGAGAAACTTTTGATGAAGAGCTGCTCGCCTCCATTGGATCGACGCTGGTCGACGCACCAAACAAACAGCAGGGCGAAGTCTCGAGGAAGAACAGCTGCCGCGAAGCCGTTGTCGCTCTACCGCCCGACAAGCCAAGCTGGAATCCCGGAAGCGCTTTGTCGCGAAGGCGGAGCAGACATCGAGAAGCGCCGGAGGAGCTCCGAGGCCTCAACCAGAAGCTCTCCGGTCCTTGGCAGAGGAGCGGGAGCGACTCCGAGGAGCGCAAAGCCTTCCTCCTCGAGAAGGCTGAAGCCGAGGAGCAACAGCCGCTTGCCGCCGAGAAGCTATCTGCAGGAAGGCGAGTTGGCGCAGAGGAAGGTTAATCTTGACAGCCATGAGGAGGATCTAGCCACGCCGAGCAAACATTTGGCGGGGCTCTCAAGGAAGCAAAGGATGCCGCAGCATGCCGAGGCCGCCAAGAAGGAGCTGGAGACGAAGGTGATGCAGCCGAGGCCAATCTCAAAGAGAGCGGCGAGGAGCTTGCTGCACTCAAGCATGAGCGCGAGAAGGACGCCTACACTCTTGGCGAGCTGCAGGGCCGTCTCGCCGAGAGGAGCAAGGAGCTCAGCGCCGCCAAGGACTCCAACGCAGATCTTGAGTTGAAGCCGACCACCTTGACTCGGCTGGGCCAGCGCCAGGAGCGGGAGGTGGCCTTGAAGGAGAAGATCAAGGCCGACGAGGCGCTCTTGGCGAATCTTCTGCCGCCTGAATACCTTTAGGGAGAATGTGGAGCACCGGACCGAGGGTCTCGTGGATGTTGCTGCAGCCATCGATGTGGAGTCGGGCGCACTGGGATGGAGGATCTTGGATATTCCTCCGATGAGCACCTCCGACCCAGCGCCAAGCTCAGCTTGTTCTTCAAGGGCGTGGTGACGGCCCTCCAGCGACTCCGGGAAGAAATCCCAAAGCGGCTGGCCGAGGAGTCGCGCAAGATCTGCACGGGAGCTCTTCAAAAGGTGCTGATGAAGGTGGCCTTCCGCAATCCAGGCCTCAACCTCACCAACGTCCTCAAGTCCTTGCCGCCGGATGCTGATGTGGAAGCGCTCAAGACCCTTTGTCGCACCCATCGTGGACAGGTGAGCGGGATCAAGAGGGTTGAGGGCGATCGCGTAGATTAGGCCGCCCGCTTTCTCTTTTTCTTGCCGCTGGTGGTCATGTTATGAGAACAATCTATTAGAGCCGCGACAAGCTATCTTGTAATATAACTCTATTTCGGTAGCAATTGCTATGTTATTTCCTTTACTTGGTTCCTTCCTTTGTATGTTTTTGCCCTATGCTTTTAGGGAACTTGTCACAGGCACTGGCCGCGAAGGCCGAAAAGGGACGTCAAGCCGGGCGGTGCTGCTACCGACAAGAAACGTTGTCGCAACTAGTCGCAGCTCACTTAAGTTGTTGAGCGGACTCGAAACAAAGTAAGGGCGCAATTAGCTACGAGTTGGTTCCTCCGCTACATGTGTTTTCCATACAAAGTACGGTCGTTCGAGGAAGATAACTTAAATTTTTTTAAACTGATTGCTCAAACTTTAGCAACTTAGATTTTCTGTCGTTTGCTTCCCGGTAAGGCTAGACTTCCTTGAGCAACGCTTGGTCCACACCATTATCTTCTTCTTTCCCCCCGGCAAACTTGTGGGCGAGGGAACCTTCCTTTCTTTGAGAAAGAGGAAGAAGAGAAAATAAAGATATGGAGCCTTATGGCTCGTTATTGCTTACCGGGGGTAGGTGCTGCACAAAGTGTCAGATAATGCATGCAAAATAGAAGTAGAAAGCATGAAATTGACAAGATGTGCGGCACATTAGCTTTACTTATGCACGGGTCTGCGCTGGCTTTGTACAAAGGATTACATGCAACATCGGCAAGACTTGTACAAAAGGTGGTTGCCGGAACAGGTTCCGCAACCGCGCCTTTACGAGTAAAACTTACGAAGATGCTCAATGTTCCAGGAGTTGCTCACCGAATGCCATCTTCGGTCTCAAAGCGGACAGCGCCAGCCTAGTGACTCGTTTCACCCGGTAAGGGCCTTCCCACTTCAAGGCGTCAACTTGTTGGAATTCTTGGCGGATTGAACGCACCGAAGAACAAGGTCGCCTTCCTCGAGACTTCCGCATTAACTTTGCGGCTATGGTAGCAGCGCAAAGCTTCGGGTATCGAGCAGCTCGTCTGACAACTGAAGACGATCCTCCTCAAGGAGCGGTAGCGTCATCTTGTCGCAACTGCTCTTGCTCAAGCTCGTCATAAGCGAGCACTCGAGGTGATCCGTATACGAGTTCCGTGGGGAGAACTGCCTCTGCTCCATAAACTAGAGCGAATGGTGTCTGGCCAGTGGCTCGATTTGGCGTCGTCCTGATCGACCAAAGAACCACCGGCAGCTCCTCAATCCAGTTCTTTCCGCACTTGTGCAGCCTGTCGAAAGTTCTGGTCTTGAGCCCGCGCATCACTTCAGCATTCGCCCTCTCCGCTTGACCGTTACTTCTCGGATGAGCAACAGAAGCGAAGCAGACCTTGGCGCCAAGATCTTGGACGTACTGCATGAAGGTGCGGCTCGATAATTGCTTGCCGTTGTCGGTGATGAACCTGTTAGGGATTCCGAAACGGCAAACAATCGACCTACGTAACTTGATCACGACCGTCTTTGTCACCTTCCTCATCGCTTCCACTTCCGGCCACTTTGTGAACTTGTCGATTACAACGCATAAGTACTCAAAGCCCCGACAACTTCGGGAAAGGGGCCGAGGATGTCGAGCCCTGCACCGAAAATGGCCGTGATAAAGGGATCGTCTGGAGAGCTTGAGCTGGCTGGTGTATCTGCTTGGAATGGAACCGCACGCTTCACACTTGGTTACTTGTGCAGTTGCATCCTGGAGGGCTGTCGGCCAAAAGAAACCTTGCCGGAACGCTTTGCCGGCAAGTGCTCTGGCACCAATGTGGTGACCACATATGCCTCCATGTATCTCTGCCAACAGCTTTTGTCCGTCTTCCCGGTGAATACACTTCAATTTCACACCGTGTGTTGTCGACAAACTGGTACATACTTGACTGTCGGGCTACTCTTTCCGCTTCTTCTTGCTCTTCGGGAAGTTCTCCTGTCTGAAGGAAACGGACAATCTGTTGTGCCCATGCTGGAGCTTGCGGCTCGACAACAAGGACTAAAGGCACATCTGCTGCTGCGGGAACATCTGCTTCCACGGCGAGAACCTGCGGCTTAGCCGGAGCTTGACGTTCCCCGGCAAGCTTGCCGGAGAAAAACTTGTCGGGAGCGTCTGCTTCAACGGAACAAACCCTAGGGCTTGCCGGAGGAGACTGCTCCTCAGCATCCTTGGTGTTGATCTTGAGGACCTTCTTGACGGCGACTTCGGGAAGCTCTGCCGGAAAATAGTCACCAGAGATCAACTTCCTCTTCTTGCTTTGTCCGGTTGATGGCGTTACAGACGGTTGAGTCAGCTTGAGCACAAAAATCCCTGGTTCCACAGGTAACTTAAGTGCAGCGCACTTCGACAGGCCATCGGCAATGTCGTTTTGAGCTCTTGGAACATGTTCCATTTGTAGGCCGTCAAAGTGCTCTTCTAGCTTTCTCACTTCATCAACATAAGCTTCCATCAACGGACTCTGATAACTCTTGTTCACTTGGCGGATGACAGCTGTGAGTCACCCCTGACAATGATCTTGATCCCAAGGTCTACTATGATCCTGAGACCGGAAAGCAAACCTTCATACTCTGCAGTATTGTTTGTTGCTTGCTCCTTGGGAAAGTGCATCTAGACTACGTACTTGAGGTGCTCTCCGGTGGGTGCAACAAGTAGCACGCCCGCACCGGCGGCTTGCAGCAAGAAGGCACCATCAAAGTACATCAGCCACTCTTTGCTTGCCTCCTTGACGGGATGCTCGTTTCTGGAATTTCTTCATCTGGTGTTGGCGTCCATTCTGCTATGAACTCCGCCAATGCTCGCTTTTGGATAGTTGAAGTGCTCTCAAACTTGAGGCCAAAGCTTGACAGTTCCAGTGCCCACTCGACAATCCTGCTGTTGCCTCTGGATTTTGCAAGATCCTCTTCATGAAAACGAGTGATGACTGTGATCTCATGTGCCTGGAAGTAATGGCGCAACTTTCTCGAGGCCATGAGGAGGCCGAAAAGCAATTTCTGCACACCAGAGTACCTTACCTGGCGCGCCAAAGATGTCGGGGAGGCTGATCTGGCCCACGAACACCTATGGGACTGGCGGACCGAGCCCCTTTCAGTTCGGTGGGGGGCGGAGGTCGCACGAAGAGCAGATCGAGGCGAAGCACACGAGCGGTTTACCCAGCTTCGGAGCTCTCCGGAGAGATAACACTCCTACTGCTGCATGTCTGGGTGTATTGGGTTCTTGCTCAGGAGCGCTGAGTGCTACAGTACACACAAGCTGCTAACGAGACCGAGCGTGAGGTCCGAGCCCCTCGAACCCCTCTCTACGTTGCGCATGGGCCTCCTTTTATATGCTCAAGGGGTCTCTGACAGGTGGCAACGTAGACAAGGGTAAAAATGGAAAAGGAGTGGTTGGTACAGCTACTTGTACAGTGTATCATACCTAACCTCGACGGCGGGGACAAAGGCATTAAATGCCCGTCACGTCGCCCTAACGGGCGTAAAGGGACCGTCGGGCGCCACCGCATGCCACGATGGCTGCATGTCTGCGCCGCTTGCCATCAGCGCTCCACCGCCGCGGCCTCTTACCACTGTACGCTGGAAAAGTCCTGTAGGCGACACGTTGGTGGATGTGCTTTGGAGCGCAGTGCAGAGTGGTGGTCTGCCATGCAAACGCCTTGCCGCGGTTGTTGTCTTGTCGGCGTCCGAAGCTTGTCGCTCACCGGGCCTTCCCGGAAAGCTCCTCTTCTTTGGGGCCTTGTCTCCTAGGTGCCTTGGGTGGCCTTCCCGCAAGCTCCTCTTGTCGGGGCCTTGTCTCCCTAGGTGCCTTGGGTGGCCTTCCCAAGCTCCTCTTGCCGGGGCCTTGTCTCCTTGGCTTGAATACTTTGTTCTTGAATGGCTCCAAAGGAACCGTGGAGGACCTTGGCGGTCACCCGGTAAGCCTTGCCGCGGAGGGCTGCAACTGCCCGTGCACAAGTTCGGGATACTAGGGTACCCCTACTCTAGTACACCGACAAGTACCTTGCACATCACCTCCAGGACTCTCCGGACTATTTATGTGTGTTGCTGGTGCTGCAACGAGAGATCACAAAAGGTGGACCACAATATGGTCATTGAGGACACACCTTCACTTGAGAGATTACTTGTAGTTGATCAACAAGGTCCAGCAAGAATCAATGTCATTTCTGCACCGAAATTGAAAGTGGTGGGTTGCTCGTCTATCAAATACTACAAATTTCAGGTACAACAATCGCCTTATACCTCTCCTTCTTGATATTAACGTTATTTCTAGTTTTGAAGATGTATGTTCGTCTGTCATCCAGCGAAGCTTCACCCAGACTCTGGGCACAGTGAAGGTCTTGGCACTAGAATCTGTCGGTCCCAACCTGGACCAAGTTGTTAGTTGCCTGAGATGCTTTCCGTGCCTGAAGAAGCTGTATATCGAGGTGATGTTCCTTTCCTGTTAAATGTTAACCATAAGGGAGTCCAATTTTTTACACCTTTTCCCAAGTTTACAATGACAATGTACTATGATTTCTGAAGGAACTTTGGAGGATTTTAGGACATACACCCCCCACCCCATATTGGTTGCTTCATTCATATGGTTAAAATCGTCCATAAGCATTTCTCCTTTGGATTCACCTGTACTAGTTTTTTTAGGGAATTTTTCATCCAATCCAACCTCTTGTGAAGAAGGCTACATGTTTCTAGATTGTAATCAAATGCCCATGTTAATCATGTCAGATCGAAGATGGCACGTTGGTGCATTTTACAAATCCTGCAAACCAAATGGGCATGTAGCAGTGTTCAAAACTGCATATAGGCACTAACACGTTCTCTTCTTTTGCAGATAATAATAGGCCCAGAGGTGGATAACGTTTATAACGACAATCACATCGAATGTCTGGATATGCATCTCTCAAATATTACTTTGAACTCCTACCGAGGGACCTTACCGGAGATTACACACGCCAGGTTCTTTCTTGCCAGAGCAAAGGTGCTGAGTGTACTGAGGTTGAACACGCATTTAATTAGGAAAGATGAATCGTATGATTATCAGAGCTGGCAGGTACTGCGGAATGGAAGAGCCTCCAAAAATGCTACACTTCATATTGGAAGAGCATATGCCGGAGCAATTGAAAGTCACTGTGTCAAACCCAAACATGACTTGTCAGCGGATGATCCCTTTGCAGAAATGATGATGCTTGCAATGTTTGAATTTGGGCGTTGTAGTCTTTGAATTTGAACCTTGAAATATTTATGGCATTTGTTATATTGAACCATTTATGTTCTCTTGTCTCAACGCAAACAGTTCATCTGAGTGAACCGCATGTCGTATATCGCACACACCTTGATCTGGCTGACCATTTCTTTTGTGTTGCCTAATTACAAACAGTTCATCCGAGTGAACTGTATGCTCTACATTGCACACGCCTTGATCTGGCTGACCGTTTCTTTTGTGTTGCCTAATCACAAACAGTTCATCCGAGTGAACCGTATGTTGTACATCGCACACACCTTCATCTGGCTTCCCATTTCTTTTGTTCCTCCTCATCGAAAAAGGTTAATTAAACTGAACTGTATGCCCTGCATCACACACGCAAGTAAAATCTGAACCGTGTTTGATGCATCCTCCATCGCAAACGTTTTGCACCTTTTTTGGCGTTTTTTTACACCAGCGTTTGCGATTATTGCATCGCACACAGTTACGTTGAAGGGTCTCTGATCGTAGTTGTGTTATCAGCATCTTACAGTAGTGTAAGTCAAGCCTAGAAAATGAAGATAAAAATGCAATTCAGTCTAGACTAAACGTGGTTCATTGTTTTGAATGGATTTAGCGAATAGAAAAAATGCGTTGTCAAAAATCAAATTTGATGGATTGCTAAAGTTCCCTCAAATAAAAAGCATAGATCTTAAGCTCAGTATGTTTCTTGTAAGTGCAACAGATGTTAAGGGTCAATGCTTAAAAATATCTGAATATAGGAAAGTAAAATTCTATGATGGAGATATGCACAT
The DNA here is from genome assembly GCA_021605145.1 of Aegilops bicornis. NCBI lineage: Eukaryota > Viridiplantae > Streptophyta > Magnoliopsida > Poales > Poaceae > Aegilops > Aegilops bicornis. The sequence goes on along the minus strand of CM038673.1, from coordinate 322,860,681 downwards.
AGTTTTGGTATTCCTTCTCGACCAAGAGGCATTGGTGGTGTTGATGGTTAGAGCACTACTGCTTCTACTTATTTCGTGAAGACTAATATCAGTATGATTGGGAATAGTTCTCATTGTTTGATGCCAGCAGAAAACTGTTTAGCTAGAGATATAACGGAAATTATCAAGTGGAACAGAGAAAGCATGTTTTAAGGCAACATGTGTGATATTTATTCTGGGTCATTTTTTAACACCTTCTTCTAAACCTGACTACACAACCGTTAATTATTGGGGGGTCCTTTGCAGGAGTTATTATGTAGGTGAATATAATTGGTGTGAGTATGCAATGAATTTCTTGCTTGTTGCTATTAGCAAGGTGCATCTACATATTGAGTCAATTTATATGGCTGGTATGTTTTTTCTACAGGTAAGTTAAAGTCTGAATCACGATTAGGACAACAAATGGTGGATGGTTATATAATATAATAAACAATGTATGCATATGTTTATACTGATAATCAAGTAGTTGTTGTACCAAGGATTCACAATAATCTGCCAAGGAATGTAGACTAGGATAAGCAGACGGTAAATCATTTTTTTTCTTGCAAGAATACAAGAAATGGTGTAACAAACTATTATGCATGAAGGATACGTCTCCAATGTATCTATAATTTTTTATATGTTTCATTCCATTTTATTATCATTTATACATGGTTTGGGTACATTTTTTTTAATTTTATTGGACTAATATATTAATCAAGCACATGGTGTTAGTTCTTGTTTTTTGGTGTTTTACATTTGTGGGGAAATAATTATTTTAACATGTAGAAAAATTCAAAAAAATTATATTGCAAAAATTTGCATCGAGGGTCACCTAGGGGGTATGGGCTTGCAATCTTTTATTACAGGCACTAACATTTAAATTTGCTCTTGTAAATCAGAACCACGATGCACTCATGCTCTCTTTTGCTCTTGTAAATATTTTATTTGCAGCCACTAACATTTTTTGTATTTTATAAATACTTTATTCACCTTCTTGAAAACCATTTATACTAAGTACATTAGTTCTACCCTTGCATCCTATCTTAGTTGTAAGGAGCCTAGGCATAGTAGAGATTAAGTGCACGAATAGTTGCGTAAGTGGCATACGTAACTGCTGAAGAGAAGTGCTCATTAGATGAAAACGACAAGGAGGTGAGTGAAGAACAAAAGAAAGAAGAGCAGATTAGCTACTCGTGTCCTGATGGTGATAGTAAATCTTTAACTCATACATTGCTTCCTTACCCTCTCTGCTTACTGGAGGATGAAAACGATGTTGCTGAAATTCATGATCCTTTGAACTCATTAGATGAAAGGTCCGATAATATGTAGCCCCTGCGTTCTTGAGGCCGAAGGGCATCGTGATGTAGCAGAAAGGTATGGTGTGATGAAGGGGGTCATCTCCTGGTCAGACTCATTCATCCGTATCTGGTGATATCTGGAGTATGCTTCTAGAAAGAATTAGCGCTCACAGCGTTCTATGGAGTCGATGATCTGATCGATCTTGGGTTGTGGAAATGGTCTTTGGGGCATGCTTTATTGAGGTCGGTGCATTCCACACACATGTGCCATGTGTTGTTTTTCTTCAGCACCATCACTGGGTTCGCTAGACATTCTGGGTGCACGACCTCCCTTTGTGACTTTTGCTGCGAGCAGATGGGCTATTTCTTCCCCTATGGCCATTCGTTTCTCTATGGCGAAATAGTGTAGGGCTTGTTTCACCGGTCTCACGTCCTTGCGGACATTCAGGCAGTGCTCGGCCTTGTCGATTGGCACCCCTGGCATGTCGACGGGCTTCCATGCGAAGATGTTCCAGTTGGCTCGGAGGAAGGTGAAGAGCTTCTTGGCTTTCCGAGAGGTCCCCGCCAATGGTCACCATGTTGTTGGGATCCTCTCAGTGCACCTGGAATTTCTTGGTCTGCTTGGCCAGCTAGAAAACGGGCCCAGGCTTCAGTTTCTGGGGAAGCTCAGTCTCTGATGTCCCTATCCGCTTTCTTATCTTGGCGAGCTCAGCGGAGGCCAGGGTGGCTGATACGTCCATTTTGCATCATGCTTTTATATCGATATTTATCGCATTATGGGTTGTTATTTCACGTTATGTCACAATACTTATGGCTATTCTCTCCTATTTTACAAGGTTTACATGAGAGGGAGAATGTCGGCAGCTGGAATTCTGGGCTGGAAAAGGAGCAAATATTGAAGGCCTATTCTGCGCAAGTCCAAAAGTCCTGAAACTCCACGGAACACCTTAAAATAAATAAAGAAAAATTGTCGCCAAAGATGAAGGCCAAGGGGCCCACACCCTGCTCACGAGGGTGGGGGGCGCGCCCCCCCTGGGCGCGCCCCCTACCTCGTGGGCCCCCTGGTGGCTCTCCGACGCCCATCTTCTCCTATATGAAGTCTTTCGATGAGAAAAAATCATAAGCAACCTTTCGGGACGAGACTCCGCCGCCACAAGGCGGAACCTTGGCGGAACCAATCTAGGGCTCCGGTGGAGCTATTCTTGTAGCGACCAGACCCGAATGGATCTAGTGCTCTGTGCTCAGTGTCATCCCTGGATCAAGATGTCGACACCACACAAGATTTCAAGGATTTATAGCGAGTAGCAATCACACACTTATTACATCGTTGTCCACAAGGGAACTTAATACAATAATATGGCTTAAGGCCATCTAATAAAAACAGCGGAAGGCTTGGAAGACAAGTGAGTCCATCAACTCCATCGGCATCACTAAGTATAGAACCACGACCTAACACCTTACTCGGCGTCTGAAAAGTCTGCAACGTGAAAAGTTGCAGCCCGAAAACGGGTCAGCACATGGAATATGCTGGCAATGTAACACATAGAGAACAATGAAGCAACAAGCCTATACTACATGCATATATGGCTGGTGGTAAGGCTCTCTGATTTACATTTTTTGCGAAAAGCCAATTTTTCCCTACATCAAAGGAATAATTTTATTTAACTATCATGGTGGTTGTTAAACATTGAGAATGGTTGACATCCTCAATCCCAATTAAAAATACTCATTAAAACCCAATAACTTTATTATTAGAAGTAACATGTTGAGATTCACATGATATTCAAGTACTAGATACTCAAGATGTCCATAACCGGGACACGGCTAATCATGATTAGTTTTACACTCTGCAGAGGTTTGCGCACTTTTCCCCACAAGACTCGATCGCCCCCGTTTGGTTCTCGCACTACATGGTGTTTGAGAGACGGATGACCGAGACATAGTCTTTCAGAAGCGCTAGCACCTTACATGTGGGTAGATCGTACCAACCTACATCCCCTACATCAGCTAGCCTACCCATAAGAGTTCGCACAACTTAGTCAACTACGCCAGAGCCCATAATTGGCTTGTGGCTGCACACGGAAGTTTCCAGTTTGAATAATCTTATGATCCCTTTGAGCACAGGTGGCGGTCCAAGAAATACAGTGCAAGTCCTGATAGAAACCAGTGCCTCAATCCACCCAGATGTGTGTTTAGGTTGCCACCTTAAATAAACCATTAATTAACAATCTCACATCTGTCATGGATATTCACTCACCCAATCCACGTCTACTAGCATAGCATGGCATAATTAAGCAAACGAGAAGTAACTCCCAAGGTTTCATAAGTAAAACAGTAATAGGTACTACCTCAATCTACTTCCCATCCCACAATTTAATTAGATCCTAAACATGCAAGTGTTTGAGGTTGATCTAATGCATAAAGCTGGGTAGTAGAAAAGGTATGATCAAAGTGTTACTTGCCTTGCCGATGATCCATGAGTCCTAAAGATTCAAGTAACAAGCGGCGCACTCAAGATTGTTCTAACGCAGACAAACAACAAGCATACAATAAGTACTCATCTAATGCACGGGAAATCTCGAATAAAAGATCTAACCAGATAGTTCAACTTAAGAACCCTGGTTGCAAAAGAATCGAATCAAATAAAGCATCGAAAGTCGGAACTCGAGAGAGAACGACTTGATTTAGCAATCTGAAATTAAGTCAAAATTTTACAGTAGCAAAACTCTGTGTAAGTAGGTTAGTCGGAACGGCGGTTTCATAACGAAACTCCAGCGCTTGAATCACCTGATTCGATAAACGAGCAAGAAATAAAACAGATTTGAAAATCGGATCGTAAATCGAATCGGAAAAATAATGGATTAAATCCGATTTAAAAGAAAGCGGCGAACGGATTAAATAACGGACGTTAGTTAACAGAACTAATCCAACGAACGCGTTCATTGAAACGAGCGGGTCGGTGAACGTTCACTAAATAAGAAAACCGAAAAAATAAAACCGTCTAGGTTTTTGAAAAAAACCGAACATCATAAAAACCGGATCGGTCTTTTTAAAAAAAACGGATCGGATCGGGGCGGCGTCTACCTCAGGCGGGTTCGCCACGGGCTCCGGGGTCATGGCCTGAGGGGCGGCGAGGGGCTCGGGGTCCGCGTCGGCGAGGGCGGCGAGGGCGACGGCGGCCTTGACCACGGCGGCTCGGTGGAGGCGGCAAGGGCGGGCGGGTTGAGGGAGAGGAGGCGGGGTATAAATAGGAGGGAGGGGGTGGTGGCTTGGGGAGGGGCAAGCCGGGGGAAAGGCGGCGGCGGCGGCTGCCCCCGAGCGGGACTCGGGCGGCGGCGGCGAAGGGACTCCACAAGGAGGGAGAGGGAGGCGGCGCGGCCGGGCCGGGCCTGGCCGTCAAGCTGGGCCTTGGCCTGGGGGCGCGTTTTTTAAATAAAACAAAACGGATTAAAAAAATATCAAACGAACTCCGATTTTAATAAAATTAATTTTCCCCGACTCCTAAAAATGAGTCGAACAAAATGAACTTTAAAAACGGCAAACATGCATAAAATTTTAAAATGCTCATTTTTGCCTAAGCAAAATAAATCTTCCAAAACCAAATTTTGATTTATTTATAATATCTTCATTTTTCCTAAATATTGGGAAAGTCATATTATTCCCTCTCTTAAGTTTTTATAGGAAAAACTTTATGAAGATAACTAAATAAATCCAATGACCCTATTTTCAAAATTTGAGAAATCCCAAATATGAAAATAATGAAACTTCCAACTCTCCGAGGGTCCTTGAGTTGCGTGAAATTTTCTAGGATCGGAAAATGCGAGAAAAATATGATATGCATGATGACCTAATGTATAACGTTCCAAATTGAAAATTTGGGATGTTACAAACCTACCCCCTTAAGATGAATCTCGCCCTCGAGATTCGGGTTAACTAGAAAATAGGTGAGGGTGGTCCTTGAGCAAAACTTCCTCTCTTTCCTGTGTGGCTTCATCCTCGGTGTGGTGGCTCCAATGAACTTTGCAAAACTTGATAACCTTGCTGCGAGTAACTCTGCTGGCATAATCGAGAATCTTAACCGGTTTTTCCTCATATGTCAAGTCATCCTTCAATCAATTGCTTCCGGTGGCACCGTGTCTCTTAACGGTACCTCTGCTATCTCGGGTGACATTTCTTCAATCGAGAAACATGGAATACATCATGAACTCCCGACAATCCTTCCGTAATTCCAACTTATAAGCAACTTCTCCCATGCGTTGCAAAATCTTATACGGTCCAACGAAACGTGGTGCTAACTTTCCTTTAACTCCAAAACGCTTAACTCCTCGGAGCGGGGATACTCTGAGATATACTCTGTCTCCAACTTCATACTCAATCGCTTTGCGCTTTGAATCAACACAGCTCTTTTATGCGGACTGGGCTACCTTGAGCTGTCTCGAATCAACTTAACTTTACATTGAGACTCCTTAATCAAATCTGGTCCAAACAATGACGATCTCGGTTTCGTCCCATAACAACGGTGTCCTGCACCTTCTTCCATACAAAGCCTCGAAGGTGCCATCTTCAAGCTGGTTGGGTAAGCTGTTGTTGTAGGAAAATTCTGCATCTGACAAATTATCATCCCGGCTAGATCCATAATCTAGGGCACAAGCTCTCGAGATGTCCTCAAAATCTGATTGACTCTCTCGGTGCATCCATCGGTCTGTGGGTGGAAAGGTCGATCAATTCCAATCGGGTTCCCAATGTTTCGTGCAACCGGTTCCAAAATTTCGAGGTAAACCGGGTTCCTCTATCGTCTGATGCTCCTCGGAACTCCGTGTAAGCACACAATTCTGGTCATGTATATCTTTGCCAACTTAGCACTGCTATAGGTGGTCGTGACTGGAATAAAATGAGCTACCTTTGTTAAACGGTCGACTATAACCCAAATCGAGTCATATCATGAAGGAGTCTTTGGTAATCATGTGATAAAATCCATGCCTAGTTTATCCCACTTCCATTCGGTATCGGCAATGGTTGTAACAATCCTGGCTTCGATGTTACGCCTTTACTTTTCGACATACGTCACAAACTGCTACATACTCCATAATATCCTTCTTCATTCCGGTCCACCGAAAGTATTCTTCAAATCCAAGTACATCTTGGTATTTCCTGGAGTGAATCGAATAGGGTGAATCATGAGCTTCTTGTAAAATCAGCTTCACGATCTACGGGTCATTGGGCACATAAACATGGTCTTCAAACCATAGGGTATCGTGCTCATCCTCCACGAAATCCTTTAGCTTTTCCTTTGCTCATTTTCTCCTTTATAGAGGCAACTTCCTTATCTGCCTTTTGGGCTTCTCTGATTTTGTCCATCAGCGTTGGATCGAATCTCCAATGTTGCTACATAGCCTCTCGGAACTATTTCCAAACATAGCTCTCGAAGGTCCTCGGCTAACTCATTGGGTATTCCTCCCATCATTAGGGTATTGACGTGGCTCTTACGGCTCAATGCGTCTGCTACGACATTAGCCTTCCCGGGGTGATAATGCAATCTCATGTCATAATCCTTGATAAGCTCTAACCATCTCCTTTGTCTGAGATTCAATTCCTTCTGTGTGAAAATGTACTTCAAACTCTTGTGATCCGTATATACTTCACAATGATTTCCAATGAGAAAATGTCTCCATGTCTTCAGGGCATGCACAACGGCTGCTAACTCCAAATCATGAGTGGCATAATTCAACTCATGGCGCTTAAGTTGCCGTGAAGCATACGAAACAACTCTTCCTTCCTGCATAAGCACTGCTCCAAGTCCTCGACGTGAAGCGTGCATACACCTCATAATCCTTAGTCTGATCTCGCAATATCAAGACCGGTGAGGTGACCAATCTTTTCTTCAACTCCACGAAAACTTGCCTCACAGTCCTCAGTCCATATAAATTTGTTTTCCTTCTTCAACAATTCTGTCATAGGCTTAGCAATCTTTGAGAAATTCTCAATGAACCTTCGGTAGTATCCTGCGAGTCCAAGGAAACTCCGAATCTCTCCAACTGTCGTTGGTGCTTCCCATTTGGTTACGGTCTCAACTTTAGAGGGGACAATCGCTATCCCTTCTCCGGATATAACATGTCCGAGAAATCCAACTTCCTTTAGCCAAAACTCACATTTGCTGAACTTGGCATACAACTGGTGTTCCCTCAGTTTCTCCAAAACCAATCGCAAATGTTCCTTGTGTTCCTCTTCATTCTTCGAAAAAAATCAAAATGTCATCAATGAACACCACGACGAACTTATCCAAAAACTCCATAAACACTTTGTTCATCGTGTTCATGAAATAGGCTGGTGCGTTAGTCGATCCAAATGACATAACGGTATACTCGTATAGTCCATATCTCGTGGTAAATGTTGTCTTGGGTATGTCCTGCTCCCGAATCTTCAATCGATGGTACCCTGATCGCAAGTCGATCTTGGAAAACACCTTGGCTCCTTGCAAACGATCAAACAGATCATTTATCATAGGTAGTGGGTACTTGTTCTTGATTGTTACTTCATTCAATCCACGATAATCAACAACCATTCTTAACAATCCATCCTTCTTCTCCACTAGCAAAACGGGTGATCCCCAAGGTGAAGAACTTGGGCGTATAAAACCTTTATCCAAAAGCTCCTTAATCTGCTTCTTGATTTCCGCCAAATCCTGTCTTTGGCATCCTATATGGTCGCTTCGATATTGGGCCTGTTCACGGCAAAAGTTCTATCAAAAACTCAATGTCTCTATCCGGTGGCATTCACAGCAACTCTTAGGAAATACATCAGGAAAATCCTTCACCATCGGGTACTTCTTCTTGCACCACTCACGATAGGCAATTAACTTGCGCTCTTCTCTGCGATGCCGTGATACATACTTAATCCTTCTTCCTTCCGTGTGGTGAGCAAAATTGACTTTGTGGTGCAATCTATGTTTCCTCCATACCTTGATAACCAATCCATACCTAATATCACATCCAATCCTTGGGATTCCAGAACTATTAGGTCCGAGGGAAAACATAGTGTCCAATCCTTAATGGCGGTCGATCACACCATTTACTAGCCATGTACTCTGCTCGGGTGAGGTTACTAGCATGGGTGACCTAAGGGCTTGGGTTGGTAACTTGTACTTATCCACAAATCCCTTGATATGTATGAATGCGATGCACCAAGTATCGAAAAGAACAACCGCAGTAAATGACTTAACCAAAAACTTACCGATTCTTGCATCGGGCTGATCTTCAACCTCCTCCACATCAATGTGGTTCACATCCCCTATTGAAAGGGTTAGGCTTCTTTCCGAGCTTCCATTGCCATTTCCATTCGCCTTCGACAGTCATTGGCATAATGCCCAGTCTTGCGGCACTTAAAGCAAGTAATATGACTCAGGTCTACTTTGGATGGTGTTGACGGGTTGGTGCGATTACATCCATTACTTCCTCCATTCCCGTTCCCATTCTTGGTGTGTTATGGTTATGCGAATTACCTCCTCCATGGGTATGCTGAAACCGAATTCCTGATTTAGGGGTATAACGAGGTTTCTGCTGAGCTCCAGTTATACTTCCCTTGACCATACTTCCGCTTACGGTTCTCAATTTGTCTTTGCTTTCCTTCAATCATGAGGGCTCGGTCTACTAACTCCTGGTAGTTATTGAAGCTGGCTACCATCAACGGCATCTTTGAACTCATCATTCAGTCCTTCTAGAAACTTCTCCTGTTTAGCTGCATCGGTAACGCGTCATCCGGGGCATAACGTGCTAGTTTACTAAAGTCATCCACGTCTTGCCAATGATCCTTCCTCCTTGGCGTAAATTGCGAAACTCACGCTTCTTCATGGCCATAGCTCCTGCTGAAACATGGGCGGTCTGAAAAGCTTGCTGAAATTGATCCCATGTGGCGGTGTCTACAGGGTAAGTGGTTGTGAAATTCTCCCACCATCTTCTTTGCGGGTCCTTCAAGCTGATGTGCTGCAAACTTCACTCTTTCTCCATCCGTGCATCCTGCAGTGGTCAGCTCCTTCCTATCTTGCGGAGCCGGTCATCTGCTACAATCGGCTCGGTGCTCTTTGGAATACACCGCGGGTTTAGTCTAAGGAAGCGAGGTCGGATGATCCGCAGGTGGTGGTGGTGGTGGGTTGTTGTTGTTGTTGCCACAGTTACGCACCAATGTTTGAATCAGTGGTATTCTCTTTGGATCAGTTGGGTGATCTCTGGCGGGAAAAAGCGAATCCGGGTCGCGTCTCGGAGGCATCGATGGGTTTAGAAAAGATGAGAATTTAGAATAGAATGGGGTCTAAGGGGAATCACTACCCAAATGCACATGAGCAAATACACACAAAATCACTTCATTCAATCAAACAAAGACTTACAACGATCTAACTATCACAAAAGTGCGTGTACTATGATGTTTACATGGAGGGAATACTACTAATATGTGGGGGACTTCTACTAATTTGAACCGGTGGAAGACTCCATAATATACGCTCGACTTCGTCTTCAAAGTCGGGTTCACTTGGATCCGAATCGGTGTCGCCGATGTTGATGTAGTCGCTTGGGCAATCGACATCTTGGTCTTCATTCCCTGGCGCCAACTTCTTCTTCAGTTCTTCAATCTCGTACTTAAGATCGTTATTGTGTCTTGCTAGAGGTACGATCTCGTCCATATAGTCCTTGCGAGTTGTATTTAGTTCTTCTTCAAGTTCGATGATCCTTCCCTTTGCATTCTGCAACTCCAACATATCATTGCACATCTGGTTCTCCTGGCGTCGAATGTGCTGGTTTAACTCTGGATGAATGCTGCAATGGATCTATCCTTCTTGGTGCCGACGACGTCCCATTTGTCATCTCGGCGTCGCAAATCTGGTAGATTGTGTCCTTGAGGTCTTCTTGATAAACTTCTCCAATGCGTCCCATGGTGATGTGAGCTGCCATGCTCTTTCCTGCACTCCAAGTTGGTGCACGAAAACACTATCTATAGGCTTGGTGATTGGGGTAATGTCCTTCCGAACGTGAGCGTGAATCTTCCAAAGCTCCTCTTGAGCAGTAGTGGCGTTGAAAGTCCGGTGAAGCTTGGTAGTCCAATGTTCGTGTACTTGGTAACTTCCTTCAAGTGAAATCCAAAAGCTGTGCCTTCATCCGGTTGGGTGTACTTGATCTTCAGTCCTTCATCCTAAAGAGAGTAGAAAAGATGAGGAGTTAGAAAATGGGAAGAGAATAGTGATCTATGGCTTTATCTTAGTGGCCGTGTCCTACAACACAGTGTGCTCGATACCATTCTCTCAGAGCGACTGCACCGAATGGATCTAGTGCTCGTGTTCGGTGTCATCCACGGATCGTATGTCTGACACCACACAAGATTTCAAGGATTTATAGCGAGTAGCAATCACACACTTATTACATCGTTGTCCACAAGGGAACTTAATACAATAATATGGCTTAAGGCCATCTAATAAAAACAGCGGAAGGCTTGGAAGACAAGTGAGTCCATCAACTCCAAATGCATCACCGAGTATAGAACCACGACCTAACACCTTACTCGCGTCTAAAAGTCTCGCATACGTGAAAAGTTGCAGCCAAAACGGGTCAAGACATGGAATATCTTTGGCAATGTAACACATAGAGAACAATGAAGCAACAAGCCTATACTACATGCATATATGGCTGGTGGTAAGGCTCTACGGTTACATTTTTAAGTAAAAGCCAATTTTTCCCTACATCAAAGGAATAATTTTATTTAACTATCATGGTGGTTGTTAAACATTGAGAATGGTTGACAGCATCCTCAATCCCAATTAAAAATACTCATTAAAACCCAATAACTTTATTATTAGAAGTAACATGTTGAGATTCACATGATATTCAAGTACTAGATACTCAAGATGTCCATAACCGGGGACACGGCTAATCATGATTAGTTTTTACACTCTGCAGAGGTTTATGCACTTTTCCCCACAAGACTAGATCGCCTCCGCTTGGTTCTCGCACTACATGGTGTTTGAGAGACGGATGACCGAGACATAGTCTTTCGTAAGCGCTTAGCACCTTACATGTGGGTAGACCGTACCAACCTACATCCCCTACATCAGCTAGCCTACCCGTAAGAGTTCGCACAACTTAGTCAACTACGCCAGAGCCCATAATTGGCTTGTGGCTGCACACGGAAGTTTCAGTTTGAATAATCTTATGATCCCTTTGAGCACAGGTGGCGGTCCGAAGAAATACAGGCAAGTCCTGATAGAAACCAGTGCCTCAATCCACCCAGATGTGTGTTTAGGTTGCCACCTTAAATAAACCATTAATTAACAATCTCACATCTGTCATGGATATTCACTCACCCAATCCACGTCTACTAGCATAGCATGGCATAATTAAGCAAACGTGAAGTAACTCCCAAGGTTTCATAAGTAAAACAGTAATAGGTACTACCTCAATCTACTTCCCATCCCACAATTTAATTAGATCCTAAACATGCAAGTGTTTGAGGGTTGATCTAATGCATAAAGCTGGGTAGTAGAAAAGGTATGATCAAAGTGTTACTTGCCTTGCCGATGATCCATGAGTCCTAAAGATTCAAGTAACAAGCGGCGCACTCCGGTGTTCTAACGCAGACAAACAACAAGCATACAATAAGTACTCATCTAATGCACGGGAAATCTCGAATAAAAGATCTAACCAGATAGTTCAACTTAAGAACCACAGTTTGCAAAAGAATCGAATCAAATAAAGCATCGAAAGTCGGAACTCGAGAGAGAACGACTTGATTTAGCAATCTGAAATTAAGTCAAAATTTTACAGTAGCAAAACTCTGTGTAAGTAGGTTAGTCGAACGGCGGTTTCATAACGAAACTCCAGGCGCTTGAATCACCTGATTCGATAAACGAGCAAGAAATAAAAGCAGATTTGAAAATCGGATCGTAAATCGAATCGGAAAAATAATGGATTAAATCCGATTTAAAAGAAAACGACGAATGGATTAAATAACGGACGTTCGTTAACAGAACTAATCCAACGAGCGCGTTCATTGAAACGAACGGGTCGGTGAACGTTCACTAAATAAGAAAACCGAAAAAATAAAACCGTCTAGGTTTTTGAAAAAACCGAACATCGCAAAAACCGGATCGGTCTTTTAAAAAACCGGATCGGATCGGATCGGGCGGCGGCTACCTCCGGCGGGTTCGCCGCTGAGGCTCCGGGTCAAGGGTCGGGAGGGCGGCGAGGGGGCTCCGGGTCCCAAGGCCAGGGCGGCGAGGCGACAATGGCGGCCTTGACGGCGCACAAGCGGCTCGTGGAGGCGGGCAAGGGCGGGTTGAGGGAGAGGAGGGGCGGCGGGTATAAATAGGAGGGAGGGGGGCGGTGGCTTGGGAGGGGCAAGCCGGGGAAAGGCGGCGGCGGGCGTCCCCGAGCGGGACTCAAGCGGCGGGCGAAGCGGACTCACAAGGAGGGAGAGGGAGGCGGCGGGCGGCCGGGCTGTGGCCGCTGGTCAGCCGGGCCTTGGCCCAGGGGGGCGCGTTTTTTTTTAAAAGAAAAAATAAAACAAAACGGATTAAAAAAATATCAAACGAACTCCGATTTTAATAAAATTAATTTTCCCCGACTCCTAAAAATGAGTCGAATAAAATGAACTTTAAAAACGGCAAACATGCATAAATTTTAAAAATGCTCATTTTTGCCTAAGCAAAATAAATCGTCCAAAACCAAATTTAGATTAATTAATAATATCTTCATTTTTCCTAAATATTGGAAAAGTCATATTATTCCCTCTCTTAAGTTTTTATAGGAAAAACTTTATGAAGATAACTAAATAAATCCAATGACCCTATTTTCAAAATTTGAGAAATCCCAAATATGAAAATAATGAAACTTCCAACTCTCTCCGAGGGTCCTTGAGTTGCGTGAAATTTTCTAGGATCGGAAAATGCGAGAAAAATATGATATGCATGATGACCTAATGTATAACATTCCAAATTGAAAATTTGGGATGTTACGATTCGCCGGGGACACTTCCCTCCGTGAGGGGGAAATCATCGCCATCGTCATCACCAACGCCTCCTCTCATCGGGAGAGGGCAATCTCCATCAACATCTTCACCAGCACCATCTCATCTCCAAACCCTAGTTCATCTCTTGTATCCAATTCTTGTCTCCACGTCCGGATTGGTGCTAGTAGGTTGCTAGTAGTGTTGATTACTCCTTGTAGTTGATGCTAGTTGGTTTACTTGGTGGAAGATCATATGTTCAGATCCTTTATGCATATTATTACCCTCTGATTATGAACATGAATATGCTTTATGAGTAGTTACGTTTGTTCCTGAGGACACGGGAGAAGTCTTGCCATTAGTAGTCATGTGAATTTGGTATTCGTTCGATATTTTGATGAGATGTATGTTGTCTAACCTCTAGTGGTGTTATGTGAACGTCAACTACATAACACTTCACCATTATTTGGGCCTAGAGGAAGGCATTGGGAAGTAATAAGTAGATGATGGGTTGCTAGAGTAATGAAGCTTAAACCCTAGTTTATGCGTTGCTTCGTAAGGGGCTGATTTGGATCCATATGTTTCATGCTATGGTTAGGTTTACCTTAATACTTTTGTTGTAGTTGTGGATGCTTGCAATAGAGGTTAATCATAAGTGGGATGCTTGTTCAAGTAAGAACAGCACCCAATCACTGGTCCACCCACATATCAAATTATCAAAGTACCGAACGCGAATCATATGAGCGTGATGAAAACTAGCTTGACGATATTCCCATGTGTCCTCGGGAGCGCTTTTCCTATTATAAGAGTTTGTTACGGCTTGTCCTTTGCTACAAAAAGGATTGGGCCACCTTGCTGCACCTTATTTACTTTGTTACTTGTTGCTCGTTACAATTTACCTTATCACAAAACTATCTGTTACCACTTATTTCAAGATTTCTGCAGAGAATACCTTGCTGAAAAGCGCTTATCATTTCCTTCTGCTCCTCGTTGGGTTCGACACTCTTACTTATCGAAAGGACTACGATAGATCCCCTATACTTGTGGGTCATCAGTAGCCTCAACGATCTCCACATTTGCCACTTCGGCCTTGTAGGCCTTCTATCTGCTTCCATGTACGGTGATCGTAGCGTTCGAGTGATACTTGTAAACTGCGTTGGGATTTCCCGGAAGAGGAGGTGTGAAGCAAGATAGTAGAGATAAGTATTTCCCTTAGTGAGAACCATCGAACCAACAGGAAAACCAAGCAAATTCCCTTCGACGGCACCTACACACACAAAAGCAAATACTTGCACCCAACACGGGCAAGAGGGTTGTCAATCCCCTTGAACTCATTACTTGCAAGGATTAATTCTGATAGTGATAGATAGATAAAAAGAAAAGTAAAATAAAAGTAAATAAATTATAGAAAAGTATTTTTGGTTTCAACAGTATCATAAAAGTAGACCCGGGGGCCATAGTTTTCACTAGAGGCTTCTCTCTTGAACACATAGCATACGGTGGGTAAACAAATTACTGTTGGGCAATTGATAGAAAAGTGCATAGTTATGACGTATTCATGGCAATGATCATGTATATAGGCATCACTACCGTGACAAGTAGACCGACTCCTACCTGCATCTACTACTATTACTGCACCAATCGATCGCTATCCAGCATGCACCTATGGTATCTAGTTCATGACAAACAGAGTAACGCCTTAAGCAACATAAGATGATGTAGACAAAGTAAACCCAAACAATATGAATAAACCCCGTCGTTTTACCCTTAATGGCAAAAACACTATACGTGCCTCGCTGCCCCTTCTGTCATTGGGTGAGGACACCACGGGATTGAACCCATTACAAAGCACCTCTCCCACTGAAGATAAATCAATCTAGCTGGCCAAACCAAATGGATAGACCAGAGAAAAATACAAAGCTATAGAAATCATGCATAATAAAGTTCAGAAAAGACTCATTTACTTTCAATGAATAATCTGATCAGAAACCAATAATTCATCAGATCCCAACAAACACACCACAAAAGAAGATACATCGGATAGAACTCCAAGAAGATCGAGGAGAACATTGTATTGAAGATCAAAGAGAGAGAAGAAGCCATGTAGCTAGTACCTATGGACCCGTAGGTCTATGGTGAGCTACTCACGCATCATCGGAAGGTAGCAAGGATGATGTAGAAGCCCTCCATGATTGATTTCCCCTTCAGCAGAGTACCGAAAAAGGCCTTCAGATGGGATTGCGGAAGAACAGAAGCTTGCAGCAGTGGAACAAGTGTTTCAGGTGGCTCTTTGTTGGTTCGGGAATATATATATATATATATATATATATATATATATATATATATATATATATATATATATGTGTGTGTGTGTGTGTGTGTGTGTGTGTGTGTGTGTGTGTGTGTGTGTGTGTGTGTGTGAATTTATAGAGGTGGAATTAGGTCAAACGGTGTTGCATGGGGCCCACGAGCTCAGGGGGGGCGCTACCCCCTGGGTGCACCCTGTGAGCTCGTGTCTCTCTCGTAGCTCTTCTGGCCTCCTCCTGAACCTTCTAGGGTCCCTTCTGGTCGAGAAAAAAATCACTGTAGAGTTTCATCTTGTTTGGACTTCGTTTGGTTTTGATTTTCTGAAAAGCCAAAAACAAGCAGAAAACAGTAACTAGCACTGGGCACTGGGTTAATAGGTTAGTCCCAAAAAATAATATAAAATAGCACAAAAATGCATATAAAGCATTCAAGATTGATAATATAATAGCATGAAATAATCAAAAATTATAGACACGTTTGTGTTGGAAATATGCCCAAGAGGCAATAATAAAGTGGTTATTATTATATTTCCTTAATCATGATAAAGGTTTATTATTCATGCTAGCATTGTATTGATTGGAAACTTAAATACATGTGTGAATACATAAGCAAATACCAACTCCCTAGTATGCCTCTACTAGACTAGCTCGTTGATCAAAAGATGGTTAAGGTTTCCTGACCATAGACATGAGTTGTCATTTGATAACGGTATCACATCATTAGGAGAATGATGTGATGGACAAGACCCATCCATTAGCTTAGCATATGATCGTTCAGTTTATTGCTACTGCTTTCGTAGTGTCAAATACATATTCCTTTGACCATGAGATCATGCAACTCCCAGATACCTGAGGAATACCTTGTGTGCTATCAAACGTCACAACGTAACAGGGTGATCATGAAGATGCTCTATAGGTATCTCCGAAGGTGTCTGTTGAGTTGGCGTGAATCGAGATTGGGATTTGTCACTCCGTATGATGGAGAAGTATCTCTGGGCCCTCTCAGTAATACAACATCACAAGAAGCTTGCAAGCAAAGTGACTAAGAAGTTAGTTACGAGATGATGTATTACGTAATGAGTGAAGAGACTTGCCGATAACGAAATTGAACTAGGTATGGAGATACCGACGATCGAATCTCGGGTAAGTAACATACCGACAGACAAAGTGAACTACATATGTTGTCATAAAGGTTCAAACGATAAAGATCTTCGTAGAATAGGTAGGAACCAATATGGGCATCCAGGTCCCGCTATTGGTTATTGACCGGAGAAGCATCTCGATCATGTCTACATCATTCTCGAACCCGTAGGGTCAGCACGCTTAACATTCATTGACGATATCATATTATATGAGTTATGTATGTTGGTGACCGAATGTTGTTCGGAGCCCCAGATGAGATCACAGACATGACGAGTAGCTCTGGAATGGTCGGAAGGTAAAGATTGATATATGCGATAATAGTGTTTGGTCTCCAGAAGAGTTCCGGAATTCACTTGAAGGGGTTTCGGATGTTTCCCGGAATGTTCTGGTGCAAGAGCACTTTATTTGGGCCAAGGGATAAAGCCCACGAGGCTTTAGGAAGGTGCAAAAGGAAGTTTTGTGGAGGCCAAGGGACCCTGGTGTTGTGGTCACCTATTATAGGTGGGGTCAAAGACCCATCATTTGGGACCCACATGGGGCCCATCACCATCATAGGTAGGTCCCTGGACCATGCCGACATTCGGCTGCATACATCAGGAGGATCACTCGGACGGCTCCACAGCACTTGGACGACCACAAGCCACTCGGCCGACGATCGACCACTCGGACGTACAGGGCAGGAAGGCGTCATGGGAGTTGCAACAGTCGAGGGATCCTAAGTCGTCCACTAAATAGAGTTATAACTACCGTTACCTGGAACTGTTGTAGTATAGACTCATTACACTAGTAACTACCTCATTCAATGGCATTAATTGCCCCGGCGGCGTGGGAGACATGGGGCTGCAGTGCACTCTGTATAAGCCGCACCCCTGTCCATAGCCGGGTAGGTTCAACTCTGTAATTCTATCTATCAAATCAAAGCAAGCCTCAAGGCATGAGGCGTAGGGCTTTTACCTCCACCGAGTGAGGGGCCTGAACTCGTTAAACACTGTGTATTACACCTACGTCGTAGCTAGACTCTTCCCCTTATTCATACCCCCAGTACACATTGTCAGTATCATAACCCCGACACCTGGCATCTGGGGCTAGACGCCAAGGACCCTGGCGTTTGGTCCTGGAGTCCGAGAAGGACTCTTGCCTTGCGGGCTAAACCGACTTTGAGGAGGCTCTTTCTCCAAGAAACGACCCCATGGCTCAACATATAAATAGAGGGGCAGGGCTAGCACCCGGGACACATCAAGATTCACCAAGCCGTGTGCCGACAACCCCGCCCCCTATAGTTTATCCCCCGTCATAGTTTCCATTGTGCTTGGTGAAGCCCTGCGGAGATTGTTCTTCACCACCATCATCACCACGTCGTAGTGTTGCCGGAAATCATCTACTACTTCGCCTCTCTTGCTGGATCGAGAAGGCGAGGACGTCATCGAGCTGAACGTGTGCTGAACGCGGAGGTGACGTCGTTCGGTACTTGATTGGGACGGATCGTGAAGGTGTATGACTACATCAACCGCGTTGATAAATGCTTCCGTTTAGCGATCTACAAGGGTATGTAGATGCTCTCCCCTCTCATAGCTATGCATCTCCATCGATAGATCTTGCGTGTGCATAGAATTTTTTTATTTTCCATGCAACGTTCCCCAACAGTTTGAGACGTATCATCGGGCCTGGCATTTTGGGCTATAGATACGCATAGGACGGTACTGCCATGAACTTCACGTACGCAGGTCTGCTCAAGATTGCATGGTAACCGCTCTGAAAGAGGCCGACCTTGAATTGGATGGTTTCACTTCGGTAATTAGATTCGTCTCCAAAGACGACCTCAAGTTTGATCCGCCCCAAGGGACGGACCGGGCGGCTCGGTACCACCCCGTGGAACCCACATCCGACCTACGTAGTCTTGACAGGGAGATCTTCATATTTTCCAGGGTGTCGGTGAAGATGTTGTTGAGAACGCTGCCTCCGTCCATCAAGATCCGTGAGAAGCGGCAACCCCCTATGATGGGATCTAGCACTAGGGTGTGCTTGCCCAGCTGTATGACGTCTTTGGGGTGATCCCAAGCATCGAAGGTGGCCGTTTCTTGGGACAACGCCAGCCGTTCACTGCTCGCGTCCTCCGTTGTGTAGATCAAATGTCTTGCGAGCTTCTGGTTTCGGCGCGTGTCTGCCGTGAATATCATGTTCATGGAGGTCTTGCAGGAGGCCTCGTAGCACCATGGAGGCAGTACGATGCGTCGCCATACAAGGTGATCGGGGTGATCGTAGACCCCTTGGGTCTGCCCTTGTCTTTTATACACGTGTTTGACGAAGCGTGAAGGTGAGATATCAAGTAATTGCCCTTATCCATCAGCGACCAGCTCGAAAGAGCTGAACGTGAGGTAATGGCCTGGCGAGAGATTGTCGCCTCTAATGATTCTTCGTGCCAGGTTCGTTCTTCGATAAAGGTCGCCCATGCCTGGCGCGCCAACTAACGGAGAAAATTCCCGTCAGATCCCTCGGTAGGGTTCATGACGAGACCGGAAGTACCAGGACGGTCTGTGCACACACAATTTACCCAGGTTCAGGCCTTTGAGGAGTAATACCCTACATCCTGCTTCTTCTTGTTATTCATGGTGATGGGATACCTCATGCAGAGGATTACAATGGTGTTTGAGATGTCTAATGAGAGTTGAATATCAGATTGCATCCCTAACGAGGACCTAGGCCTCCCTTTATGTAGAAAGGGGAGGCCTAGGGTTTACATAAGGGGATAGGTCATATTAGATCGGCCGCCACCCTCTATCTTGGAGAACACGCTCATTGCTTTCGCCTCCTTAGGGTTCGATGATATTCCTTGGGCCTGGTGGGCCCTGGTCAAGGTCGAGGCGGGCCGGACTCCTTTACGTCAGGAACCTCGGGTTTAAGACCCCGCCACTAAAGGTTTTGTACTATGTGCAGTGTAATCCTGATGATACATAGAGAATGTGCTTTGCCATATCCGTTGCATATGGTAAAGAGAAGATATTTCTCTTTGTTGTCATCATAAGTTTCCATATGGAAACTATTTTAACGGATATCTTTATAGTTTAGTGGGTACGAGTTGAACCGAGACAATAAAACATCTTTGATTGTACTCGAGTATCCATAGGGATAATAATATGACCCGCGTCGAGCCAACAATTACATCATCGCATATAGCGATTGTTAAAATACCCCATTTCCTCTTAGGAAGAGGAAACATTTTACTTCCCTGGGTATATGAGTAGAATAGGATATGCTGTTAAAACTCCTACAGACCCGTGAGAAGAAGCGGGAGTTGTGTATATTTAACATTGAGTGCCCCGTTCTCAAAAAGTCGAGGCTGCTACAAGTGTCACGGAGCATTACCTACGTAACATGTGTTTCTAGTGGTAAATCCAATAACACGTGAACTCATCCCGCCGCAGATGCCAGATGCGTGGAATATAAAACGGATCCCCGGAATAGAACATATCTTCCTACAATCTTTATGCGTTTGTCTATAGGATCCGGAAGTGTTTGGTTCGTGCAGAGTGGCCAATAGTGTCCACTCACTCACTCACTCAATTATGTGATAAGCCAGTACTGTGATCTAGCTGCATGACCCTACCCGGCTACCCCTACAAAAAGTTGACTCGGTTGACTTCTCACCGGTCGATCTATGCGCGCAGGAGGAGATGGTCCAATAGCTCGGCTGCGCTGGTTCGGTTTCACACTGATATGCCGTGCAGGCAAAAAGTGGGCACTCCAATTGCGAGAGCGAGTGGCCGACCTCTCTGTTTCACACTGATCTGCCGGAAAAGACGGGGCTGAGGCGTACGTTGCGTTAGAAAATGCAGCGGCGTGCGAGCAGCTGACACGGCGCGCTTTACCCAATTGAGCCCACCCACCCGCCCGCGCGCACCAGCGGAGTGCCGCTATTGCTGGCCTACAGTGACACCTCGATTAATCTAGCAACCTGCAGTAGATAGCGGATGCAGGCGTGTCGTGTCGTGTCGTGTGCACACGCTCTTGGGATAGACACGTACGGCGCGCACGTCGTGACTGTGAGGGAATTTGAGTGGTAGGCGGGTGTACATCCATGTGTGGATATATATGTCTGAAGCACGCCATTGGTCCATCAGAAAACTTATTCCCATGTTCGAAGTCGTGCTAAACCGTTTGGCCTGTCTAACACACGTAGAGGTGCCAGTTTGACATGTCTTCCCGTATAGAAGCCAAACAATTTGGCATTTCTATTGCACATTGACCAAGGAAGCTCAAAAAAAACACTCCCTCCGTTCCATAATATAATAACATTTTTTACACTAACCTAGTGTAAAAAAACGCTCTTATATTATGGGACAAAGAGAGTACCAGGCAAGCTCTACAGGGCAGGCCCATGAGTAAGAGGCGCTACGGTTCAGCTAGCGGTGACAAAGAAAAGAGGTCCTCCCATCGGGAGCAAGTAAGCAAGGAGTACTCCTTGAAGAGCCACCACAAGGTTTTTTTTATGGGCTAGAAGCACCACATAGCACAGATTTGGCTTCCCTTTAAGGCATAATTTTTTTTTCGCGAGAGGCACAGTCATGCCTCTCAAAAAAGTAAAAAGTAAAAGTTTTTTTCTTTCACGAGATGCATAAATTTATTCTCGTGAAGACATGGATTTACTTCTGCGAGAGGCACAGTCGTGTCTCTCGAAAAGAAAACATGTTTCTTTTTTTCTTCTTCGAGAGGCATAGATTTACTTCTTGTAGAGGAACGGATTTGCTTCCGTGAGAGGCAAGACCGTGCCTCTCTGAAAAGAAAACAAAGCAATTTTTTCTTCTACGAGTGGCACAGATTTACAACCCGTGGAGGTACGGATTTGCTTTCGCGAGAAGCACAACTATGTCTCTTCAGAAAAGAAAAAAAAAGTGCCCCGGTTCCATTTTTCTTGTTCGGTTTTTTCGTGAAAAAAAGTTTATCGAAACCTATAGATATGGGATCAAGTTTTGAAGATCTGGACACGATGAGTTTAATGGACAAAATGGTTTGAGATTTGGACGCATGGTTTAAGAGATAAACCGTTTTGCATAAACGAATCTACGAAAAAAGAGATACCGTAGGTTGCGACAAGTGGCGCATATGCAGTGACAAGTGCGCCACCGGAAAGGTGGAAATGATCTTTGCAAAGAGTACCCCTCAATTAGTGATTTCGCTTCGCAAACTCTATATCTCTTTTTTTTTCTCGAGCCTGATGGAAGACTTGCCTGAAGTTTGTGCAGTAAAACAAACAGGGTAAAGAAAAAGGGGCGCCCTTATGTCTCGCTTATAGCGAGACGAAGGGAACCCTCGAGTCAAGGCAGCGTGGCATGGGCTGGCGCAGGTGCACTGGGGGCCACAACCCTCGTTTTTGGGGTTTGTTTCTTTTCATGTTTTTTTTTACTTTTTATTTCCCTTTTTTACTTCTGTTCACACTTCCAAATATAATAGTCATATATATTACAAAATTATAATTTATATAATATTTTGAAAAATGTTAATCATGCATTTGAAAATGTTAAATGTGTATAGAAAAAAAATGTTGGCCATGTATTCAAAACAAGTCAATCTTGCATTCGAATTGTTTTGATAAAGAATAGAAAAATGCTAAATATGTGTAGAAAAAAAATGTTGCCATGCATTACAAAATTTTAAGCTTGTACTCGATTTTTTTTAATCAAGCATTAGAAAATATAATATTAAATGTGTATATAAAAGTGTTGACCATGTATTCCAAAAATATTAGTCTTGTATTTGAAGTATATTAGTCAAGCATTTGAAAAATGTTAAAAATGTGTATAAAACTATTAAACATTTGACAAATAAATGTTAAAGTTCTGTTTGAAATGTTAAACATGTATTTAAAAAATATTCTTGACTTATATGAATAATGTAGAGTGAAAATCAAAAGAAACATTAGACATGAATTGAAAAAAATGGTGAAAAAAAAGGAAATAAAACAGAGAAAACCGAGAAAAGACAAAATAAAACCAAAGCATAATTAAGAAAGAAAAAAACTAGTTAAGAAACAAAAATACAACTAGATAAAAAACAAGAAAAAGAAAACAAGAAAACAAGTGTAATTAAAGAAAAGGAAACAAAAAAACAGAAAAAACCGGTGTCAACTGAGAGTGAAACAAGAAAACTGAAGAAAAAGAAAGAAAAAGTAAAAACTAGTGTAAACCGAACAAAAAAAAACAATGAACAGAAAAATGAAATAGAATATCCAAAGAAAGAGAGAAAACCGTAAGATGAAAAGGAAAATTGAATAAGAAAACAAAAAAGAGAAAACAGACAAGTCGAACGAACCTACAGGTACAGTGAGCCATCGAGCGAGCGATCAAGAAAACCCCAAAATGGGGCCGACCTTGTTTATTACGAGGGAAGAACATGCTTGAGTGGGATATTCGGGGAGAAAAGGGGGACGCATAGGATTCAGTACCAAGATCGTTGGATTGAACTGTAGTGCTGGTAGCTACTCAACCATCTTCGTGTCCGTACTATGCAAGTAGGTTGCGTCTTAGTTGAAGAAAAAGAGCCGGTCTTCCACGGGTTTTTCGGACGTTTTCCTGTTTTTCTTTTTTCTTTCTTTTTCAACGGGTTTTCTTCATTTTTTTCCCACCTTTTTCTTCTTCTATTCTTTGATTTTCTTTGTTTCTTTTTCATTTCCGCAAGAATTTTTCTTTCTTTCTTTTTGCTTCATCTTCTTCGGTACTATTTGTTTCTTTTCTTCATATTCATTGATTTTCTTTTGTTTTCTCTTGGTTTTTTATTAGTTTTCTATAGACATTTATGGTATATATATAGTACATTATTCTATATATGTTTAATAAATTTTAAGTACAAGATTAACATTTACTGAATTCATATTTAACATTTTTTCTATACACATTTAACATTATTAAATGCTTCATTAACATTTTTTCTGTACACATTTAAAAAAAATCAAACCCCTTGATTAACATTTTCTACAAGTTTAACATTTTTTTTGAATGGATGGTAGATATTTTTTCTATACCCATTTAACATATTTCTCAAATACTTGACTAACATTTTTTAATACAATATTAAAAATTTCTTAATACATTGTCAAAATTTTCTGTATACATTTTAAGTTTTTTTTCAAATGCTTGATTAACATTTTTCAAATCCAATGATCATATTTTTTCTATATAGATTTAACATTTTTCAGATGCTTGATAAACATTTCTCAAATAACTATTAACATTATTTTTATACATGGTCAACATATTTTCTTTGTGCATGTAATAGTTTTTAAATGTTGAATTAACATTTTTCTAATGCTTGCTTAACGCTTTATAAATACATGTGCAATTTTTTCATATACATTGTATATTTTTTGTATACATTTATCTTATACTTGAAAAACATTTTCTCTATACACATTTAATATTTTTCAAATACAGGATTAACATTTTTTCAAATGCTTAATTAACATTTTTAAATACATTGTAATTTTTCATACACATTGTATGTTTTTTTGTATAATTTGTTTATATTTGAAAAACATTTTTTCTATACATATTTAACATTTTTGCAAATACAAGATTAACTTTTTATGAAATGCTTGATTAACATTTTGTTAAATACATGACCAAGTTTTTTCATACACATTGTATATTTTTTGTATACATTTTTATTATATTTGAAAAATATTTCGTCTATACATATTTAACATTTTTTAATGCTTGGTTACCTTTTAAAAAAAATTATGTAAGGGTTTTTGATTGTTTGGAAGTATAAACAAAAAATTCAAAGAAAGGAAATAACAAAAAGAAGAATGTGAAAAAGCGCGCGCGCGCGGGGAGGGTGGAGGGGATGCTAGTTAATTCATGTTGCGACCATTGTTTGAACCTGGTATTCTCTTTTCTTTTTTCTTTTTAATAGTGTTCCTCTCGCACTATATAAACGCCTCAAGGGGCGGCCCAAAAACAGGCGAAGGACGCACGAGGCTAGCGTAGCATTCGCATGAAGTGATATATAGACTTAAGGTATCAAGCTGCCAACAAGTGCCCACGCGCCCCATCACGTGGGCTAGCCCGATCTCGGTCAAGCGCTCACTTCGCATCGCCCACTCGCGTGACCGAACTCCTATTTGACGCCTTAGACGCGAGTTAATGTGTGACACGCAAACCGGAACACACACCCCTTACGCGCCAGGCCGACCCATTTACAGTTTTTCGTTTTTCTGTTAACCTGCAAAAAGCAGAATGTGCGTTGTCCATGAATTGTACTCTCGAACTTGCAACCTCTTCAATCAGTATAAACCGCGATGACCAACGAGGGACACCTCAACTATCGTGACTACATTCTTCCTTTTTCTTCTGATTTGCACGGCGTGATTTACATTGTTTGTTTTTTCTTTCTATTTCCTTTTTTCATTTTTCATTTGTATTCTCTTTTCCTTTTTATTTATTATTTTACTTTTACCTTTTCCCTTTTCAAATGAATGAACTTTTTAAAAATTGATGAATTTTTAATCAAAATCCATGAATATTTCTTGAAAACTGATAATCATTTTCAAATCAGAGAACTTTTTTCCCAAAGTTTATGCACTTTTTGTCTTTATCAATGAACATTTTGTCAAATTTTATTGAACTTGCTCAATTTCGCGAACTATTTTCTAACTGTGTACCTTTTAAATTTTTTATTTTCTGAATTCGTCAATTTTTCTTATTTTTGTGAACTTTCTTCAAATTACAAAACTTTTCCAAGTCGTGAACTTTTTTCTAAATCAATGAACCTTTTTCAAATTCTTCAATATTTTTCTTAAATCGATGAGAGTCTTTTTCTAGTTGATGAACCTTTTTTTCAAAACGGATGACATTTTTAAAATTTGAGAATTTTTTTTAATAAGCTATGAACTTTTTTTAAAATTCGTGAACATTTTTGAAAATAGCTGTTTTTATTTCATATATGTATTCATTTTCCAAATTCTTGAAATTTTTCAAATTGATGAGCTTTTCTCAAATCGGTGAACTATTTTCATTTACGTGAAAAATTCACATTTTCTATGAACCTTTTTTCAAATTCATGGTTATTTTTAATATTTTTAAAATTCTTGAACTTTATTATTTATACTTTCTTTTCAAAATAATTTATGCTGGGTACGTAATACTCCTCCGCCCGGAATTACTTGTTCTAGAAATGGGTGTATGTACACGTATTTTGATTTCTAGATATCTCTATTACTATCCATTTTTGTGACAAGTAATTCGTGCGGGAGGGATTATATGTTAACTACGGAAGGGTCAATATTTCGGTTTCCTAGTTGTGATCAACAAAATGAGGTTGACCCGATGGTTGTTAGGTTGTAACATCCCGATTCTCAGAATGTTTAAGAAAAAGTTTTCAAAAATCAGGGCAAAAAATTTTCATTTGTTTTATTTGTTAACAAAGCTTAGCTTGGACTTTTATAATTTAGTAGATTTAATTTGATCTAATGCGAACTTAAATTTAAATTTGAGTTTTGTTCTTCTCTTTTAGTTAGGTTTTCTTTTTCTCGCTTCAGCATATTAAATTATGCGCATTTGTATTTTTGGAACTTGTTTTGATTGTTGTTTGATCTTCTATTCCATGTTAGTTAGTTTTTCTTTTAGGAAAATCTAATTCATTTCCTCTCTCATAGTCTAGGCAAAACTAGTACAATGCCCGTGCGTTGCCACGGGCTTTAAAGTTTTTTAAGATAAAATTCATGGAGCTAAAGACTAACCGAGAACAATACTGTCTCAGCTAACATACATTTTTTTTTGACAATCAAGGATACTACTAAAGACTAACCGAGAACAATACCGTCTCAGCTAACATACATTTTTTTTTGACAATCAACGAACACACGTAGTATCGAACACAATAATGTTAGAGCATTTACATCCAGTCCCCTCCTATCATCTTGTTATGGAGCTGATTTTCAAGCCAGAAGGTGTAACCCACAACATTATTGAGATGTAGCTTTCTGAAGGTATCAACGAAGCCTCTCATATATTGTTGTTTTCTCATAATTTTCTCTCTTCAATGGTAAAACCTGCAGCCTCTGATTTGGCCTGAAAATAATTGTTGAATAAGGAACTTCACATGTTAATTAAGAAAGGAAACTCGTGCATTGATAAGAGAATTTTGGAAAATGTCTACGGATTTCAAACAGAAAGCTAGATAAGTAAACACACTTTTATAAAGTCGCTGAAACATGGATCCATCAACCCTGTAAACCTGAAGATCAAGTGAAAGAAAAATTTAAATAGGAATTCTCATCATCAAGTAAAAGTTTAGGAAGTCACTGGAACATGGATCCCAAGATCAAGTGAAGAACAATGGAATTAATACATAAAGTAGCAATGATAATTGAAGGGAAGATCAGCCATGCCAATCTACGTAAAGCAATCCAAAGTAATAATCTTGCCCTCCTAATCAGGCTAAGCTATGCTAACTCTGTATTGGATAGAGTATGGTTTTACCTATGAGTTCACAACAGTACTACTCCCTCCGTTCCGAAATAATTGTCTTTCTAGCCATCTCAAATGGACTACAACATACGGATGTATGTAGACATGTTTTAGAATGTAGATTCATTCATTTTGCTCCGTATGTAGTCATTTGTTGAAATCTCTAGAAAGACAATTATTTAGGAACGGAGGGAGTACATGATTGGTAGAGCAAGCATTAGGCTTAATCCAAGAATAAGAAGTGCGGCGCTGCGATACAGTTAACTACAATTGTTAGTTAGTTTGGCATACTATTAGAGAAACCCACCAGAATTCTCTCAATGTGAAGTAGAACACATCTGCCGTGCGCCCCATCTCTGGACCCTGCGGCCCTCTCCAGCCGTCACGCACCTGTGATTTTGACCTCGCCATTCTCGTCGTCGTTTCCAAGGCCCCTAACTGGCATAACACTCGTCTTCTATGCGGCGTGGTCTAGCCACCCGACGGAGGCCGAGAACCGGGAGGCCAACGCCGCCACATTCCGCAACGTGTTTTCTTCTTCTTTTCTTTCTTGTGCTCCCATAATCTTCGTCTCGCCAATCCATGCTCACAAACGTCGTTAATGGTACGTACGACTTACAATCATCCAACCCTCCCACAAAAACAAGGTATGTCGCGAATGGACAAGCTCCAAGTCAACACGCTGATTGTTGTAAAAAAATACATCAGACCGACATTCCTTAAAAGTTGGCAACAAATAAAAAGAAAGTAGAAATACTTGGTTCAAAGCTAGTACAGATGTAGAGAAAATAAACCTTTAAAATGTGTGGTATGTGGTTGGCTTACAGATACTCCTCTTTGTCTAAATTTCTCAACACAATGTAGGATTAGTTATACACGACGCATCAAAACTGAAGTTGAATGGATGCATATGTACCAGCGTACATAGATATGTACGCATCCATGGCAAAAAATACATCTCTTATGATGGTGTAAAACTCTGATGAAATTTCAGTCCCTTCCCTCATAGTTGCACCAATGACTTTGTGAATCGACATTTCAAAGGATTATCCAAAGCCCTTAGTTTTTATCTCTGATCTAAAAAACTGATCATATAAACATATATTAAAATAAAAAATGAGCTCATATACAATATACATTCATTGGTCGGCTTGGCCGTTTTTAGCATCGTGCTTTTTAGTAGAGTGAGTTGCATCCCAATTTTAAAAAACTGTAGGCTCACCTATAAATCACGTAATTATTCTCCAAAAATGACTTGTTAGGGTATGTGATATTTTTTCACCATATGAAAAAGTACCTCACTCTCTCACCACACAGTGCTAACACTCACATCTCATTTCCCTGGCCTACTCTCCCCGCCACGACCTCTCCCTGTCACGGCTTCTCACTACCGGCATTCCATCGACGCCACGGCAGTCAGCCCACATCGGCTTCTCTTCCTTGCATATTTTCTCCCAGCGGTCATGGTGCTTCCTTAACCACAATCTCATTCAAAAAAAACAAATTGACATATCTCTTCATCCGCCCTTACACTAACATAACTTGGCCGCTATCAAGTACTTACATTTAAAGGAGCTCCACTTTTGTGTAACAAACAATTCATCTGTACAAGAGACCACTCATTTTAATATACAACAAGCAATAAAATCTAAATTGTGCAACAGTGTGTTAGAAAAGCAAAACCTCAGTATACCATGTAGCTTCTTAATCACTCCTCCAATATTTACTAAACTCTTAGCAACAATTACATCTCCAAGTAGTAATGATCCTGAAGAATAAACGCCTCACGGAACTTAGATAGAAATCAACAATGGATCTGCAACCACTGAAGTGAAATATAATGGCAGCTTAATGGGAAATTCATATTTTCCTTTCCTCGTACGCTTTCCTTATCTCCACATGGTAGAGAGAATGTATCATATCATCACTGAAATTAGTAAATGCAAGAAGTTTTTGTCAGCTGCAATGTCACTTCTAAGAATGTGAACCTGACGAACGAACGGCGACTAAACCAACTATCACGACCGCAAACTGCTCCTTTAGGAGTAGAGATGAAATGCAATTTACCACATTTTAAAAAATAGAGAAATTATTACACTTAGAGAGACGTATCCTAGCAGACTAACCCCGACCCCAATCCGCTCATTCTCAGTCTTAAAATGCACTAACTTGTATTCTAAGTGAGCCAGTGATCGACGCTAACTTGGCAGGCCAGCGACAAGGGATAAGGGATAACCTTGGAAGCACATGCCGATCGCGTTCTAGATTTGAATTTCCACAATCTGTGCATTCTTGTTCCCTTATGTGGCAGTCTCTATCAATTAGCACTTAGGGCTGTGTAGTACAAGTGTTACCTTGTATTGAACATTTGCCCCTGGGATTGGTTCTACGGGATTGGATCTGAATGGAACCTCCTGAGCTAATTTACTGAATGCTAGTAGAAACAACTATCGTACAACTAATCTACCGAATGGTACTCAAAAGAACTATCGTCAACTAATATTCCCCCCATCTCACTCACTCACTCAGACGACGGACATGGATGGGAGTCAGAACAAGTCCAGTAGCCTAAAATCTCTCCCCAAAATCTCAACCCCTAGTTTAGTCTCATATACTCCCTCCGTTCCCAAATATAAGTCTTTCTAGAGATTCCACTACGGACTACATACGGATGTATATAGACATGTTTTAGAATGTAGATTCACTCATTTTACTCCGTATGTAGTCCACAGTAGAATATCTAGAAAGACTTATATTTAGGAACTGAGGGAGTATTTTACTAATGTTGGGGAACCAAGGAATTCATATGTTCATTATAGTAATAGTAATGCCCTGCATTTAAATTAAGTGATTAGAATATTGCTATTGTACCAAAATAACACATGAAACAAACAACCAATTGAATTTTATTTTTTCTATGAAACAAAAACAAAAAACACAATGGTAGCAGCAACGTTCACATCTAGTAGCATGAAAAAATTGCAAACAGTCGACACACATCTATCTCTCTAGCACAAAGCCGCGACACAAACTTGCAAAATCTGCCATCCTTCACATCTATACTAATATTACAATCGGCCCGCCATGTCGGCGTAAACCGCCTTCAGTACTCCCTCTCTCCATCACATATTGGATGTAATAACGTCTTACATCATGGGACTGAGGGAGTAACATTCACCTGAGTGAAGATATATTAATACTTGCAATCGATGAATGCCTAATAACAAGGCCCGTATACTGAGAGTTTGTAATCTCCAGTACGTAAAAGGAAGCATAAATTATTTTCATACAAGCAAAATGCTTTACATACCTCAAGAATTATCCCCCTTGTAGCTAAACTTCCAAACATGGTGCGCCAAAATTTAAGCAATGGTGCCAAAACAATTTCCGGATGTGTAACAGCACTGAAGAACATATGGAACCATGACAGTGTTGTCCGAGCGAGCATTGTCCCCAAAATTTATGCCTTCCCCTTCCATCAACATAATAATTCTGGTAAGTAAAAAAACAATTGGGCTGAGAAATCAGTAAGTAATTTTCAAACCATTCATGTGAGTGTAGTAACAATGATTATAGCCGAGTATTTGGAATATGAGATTCATTGGCAAAGTACAGAACCACAAATTTATTTAAAACTGACAGAAGAAAGGGGATAAAAGGGACAGGGGTTTCAATGCTTCAGGTTATCTACTAATAAATCTAATGGTTCCAATAAATTGATATTTTTTAGTTGACAACATAGGAAAATTGTGTCTGAACTACATCTATAAGGAAGTTGACTAAAAGGTGAGTGATCACCTACACAAACATGCATCTATACAACACAGGAGCAACTGAATGTGTTGCATCTGCATCCAACCTAACTCTCATGCTGAAATTATCGGCATGTATACAGTAAAATATATGAAACAGAGACAGCAGAACCTTAATTCCTGCAGTATGTAGACATTTGAAGCAAGCACGCAGCTAATACAAAAACTGAATATGAAACTCTATGGGTCATTTCTTGGTCCTAACCACTTAAGATCCTTCATCACATGTATCCAGCTTTACCCGTGGAACACAAAGCTGAATACATATTGATTCCATCAGAGACAAATTATATTTTGTCTTTCAATCCAAATCCAAGAAAGGAAGAGTTATAGTAATCAAAAGTTTCAAACTGAAAATGTCGTGATTACCAATTTATGGGCGCTGGGCGGCTTGACAATTGCAAGTAATTTTTGGTCGGGTTGATAGTTGGACCGGTATTTGTCCGCCACCGCCACTGAAACCTGCAGTCCAAAACCTGTAAGTAATTTTTGGGTGGCTTGTTAGTTAAAGACGAACTCACCTGCAGTGCGGCCAAAACCTGCAGTCCGTCATGTGCCTCAAGTCGCCACCTCATTGAAGCCCCGTCCCCCTTGCTCCCCAGCATCTTATCACATCCCCTAAGACCCAGATGCCCCTCATCGGTGCCAGGGAACTCGAGGAGCAGTGGACGCGGCACAGGCGGAGAGTTTCTGCGGGGATTGGCGACTGTGGCGTAGGAGAATGACCGGTGAGCCCGGTAGTGATTCTGGACAAGGTGGGGGCTTGGTCTTCGGCGGCGGCGGCGGCGGCCATATCGAGCCCCTTCCGTCACAACCGCGTGAGCGCAGATTCGGGAGCCGCCTCCTCGACGAGCACGCGCGCGTCGCGGACATGGAGCTTCGCCGCCTGGCGATCTGCAAGCGGATCCGGCGACGGGGAGATGTGTGGGGGTGGTGGAGGTGGCTGAGCGGGAGATAGGGGAAGGCGGGGGGCGCGCCCCACGCCCTCCTCACCTTAGCCCCGATCTCCATCCCGGCGTGGCACTGTCGTGGGCTGGGGAAGCAGCAAGATGAGGCAGAGAGGTAGCGCGAGCGGGGCGGCGGCGGCGGACGCAGAGGGGGTCGATGGGAGGGGCGGCGGCGGCGGACGCGGAGGGGGTCGATGGGAGGGTTGTGACCTAACAGGTGGGGAAAAAAAACCAGCGATTTGACGGACGTGGGAGGGAGGGTAGACGAAATAAAACCAGAGAAAAATAACCGGCGGACTATTCACCAACTGCTTCATTAAAAATAGAGATTCCCTTGCTCAACATATATCTCTTCCGTTGGTGTAGCCATATTTTTTTTCCATCCAAATGGACTAAGTCCATTTTTTCTTCCTTCCTTTCCAGTTGGGCTAAAGGAAGTGGCTCATCTCTCCACCTAACGCCTCTTCTCTTTCTTCTCCTCTTATGTATTTTCCTAACCTACCCAAACTAAACAGCCATGTACCTTGATTGTTGCCTTTCTTTAATTCCTCTTGCCTTTCTATTTCTCTCCACTCTCCACCTCTCCCAACGAGGGCCTCTTCTCCTTCCCCTTCATTCGTCCTTACGCTCGCTCGTAAACAGAGAGGAAACGTCAGAAGAAACGTACAACCACAATACAGAAGAGAAATAGCCCTCCCTCTTTCCCATAAATCCCATCAGTTTCCAAAACGGCAACCCCTCCTTATTGTGCGCCTCTATCTTCTCTTGCACCCTCGCAGAAACTCCTGCCTCTCCCTTCCTTGTTCTCTCCAGAACACTCTGCAAAGAAACGGTGCTCCATGGACATTAGTGTTCGACCCCGATGAAGGAGGCCATCCCCATCCGTTTTCTTGCGCCGGGAACTTCTCCTCCATGCCGCAGCTCCGTTCAGAGAAGAAACAACATGTTCCATCCACCACACGCGAACAATTTTACAAGTTCGTCTACACTGTTCATCGAGTTCTTCACACTGTTCCATCAAACTTGGTGAGCCTCTATCAAATTCCTTTTGCACGTGTATTAAACTATGTTCAATCTATCTCCTAGACATCATAATTCGGCCTATTTTTTAGTTGGCTGCGTGCATCCAAAATCTAAGGTCATCCGGTGGCATCAACATGTTTCTTTAGTTTCTAGTCATCATATGACTTCATGTCCAACATATGAAATTCTTCCTATGCCCATAGTAACCCCATGGTGGAGTTAGATCGCTAGTTTAATCAATCGGGTTTTATTATATATGTTATCTAGTCGCTCTTGTTAATTAAAACAATATTTTTGTTGCATGGTTATGTGTAGATAACATTATGGATCGTATAATAGTGTGATATACCATTGTATTGGTTCTTAGGAATTATTACCATGTATAGCAGTCGATCGATTAAATTGTGTGTTAACATGTTATTTATCTTATGTTTATGTCATGCCTAGGAGTGTTTGATATTTATCTCATAACTTTTGGTTTGGCATATAACTTGTCAGATTTATTTGTTTACCGGCTATAGCTATTTAAGATAAGTTCTGCATATTGTTTTGAGTGGACAATTTGTTTAGTGTCTATAGTTCCCTTTTGTGCATGTGTAGAATATTCTGTGAACTTTTCGTTAGAATGTAATTCTCATTGTTTTTAATATGCCTAGGAGTCGCTCCTAATTATTTCTTAATGTTAGGAGTAAAATAGGATTTATTAGATTTATTTTACTCTTGTTTAAATTGTTAAAATAGTTATATGTATTTCCTTCGGTGCGGTAATTTGTGCTACCCCATATTTTTTTGGCATGTGTTCTAATTTTTTTAGAACTATTGCCATGCGTAGAAATCTCCATGTTTAATCTATAGGATTTGTTTGATGTCTATAGGTATTTATTGTGTGTGATTTTGCATAGTTTTCTTTATGCTAGGTTCTAGATGTTGAATGAAGTGATAGGTTACTTTAGAACAATTCCATTATAGTTCCATGTGGCATAACACATTTTGTGTAGTTGTTCCTATGTTTTCTTACATGTCACCATTCTAGATTCATGGTTGGTTGCTTTATGACATGGTTCATATTTGTATTGCTATATAGAATTTATTCTTATGGCATACAACCTTGTTTATTACTTTTGGTAATTGTTTGGTGTGTGTTTATTTATCTTAGTTCATTGCCATGCCATGTTAACAATTGCTTCAAGTAGAATGCTTGTTTACTTGTCTCCTACCATGTGTTATAGCACTACTAGTATGGACTACCGTGTGATTGCACATATGGTTAGCCTTCATTGAGATGATTCACATGATACTAGTTTGTTGATCTCGTACTTTCTTTTATTAAATAACTTCTTGCTTGTTCAATAATGTGCCATGTTGTTGTGATTGCATAATTGGATAGCATCATGTGCCTGTACCAATTTTTATGTTGTATGATGCCTAGTTGTGTACTTTAGGTACTTGCAAGTGTTGGATGAGCTAAATATAGATACATGCCACTTTCTTACTCATGCGAGTATAATACATGTTGAATTGGTAGATGCCATGATCTAGTTGTTTACTTGCCTAAATGCAGTATGGTATGCCCATATGCTTATATGACATAACTAGTACGTAAGTTTGTGTGCTCTTGCCATTCTGGATATTCATGTTAGTTGATATCAACCAAGTTATCCCATTGTTGTGAGTTGTATTCTATTAGCAATGTGAGTTGTATTCTATATATATATTAGTATCATACTTCGGCATCTCGTGTGATGATGATTCATACTTATCATTATACATCTATATCTAGTTGTTGTATATTTAGACGTCGTCCATGCAAGTGATATTTCCTGTCTTGTGATGTTTCATGTGTTATAGTTGCACTTGTGTTGCTCTTATATGTTTGACTTGTCTCACATTATTATTATGAGTGTTGTATACTTGTTGCAATAGTTCATCCCATGTTTAAGATAGTTTACCTTCCATGTTAGTTGAGTTGTGCCTTCCTCATATGCTTAATGCACATAGTTTACTCTGTTGTTTAAGCATGTGTGGGTAATCTTGCCTAGTGGTCATTGGATATATGTTCTTTCTTACATAAAGAGCATGTACTACTTTAGTATCTTCTCATGATCACTTGTATGTTTGATGCTTGTGGTTTTAGTTAAGATCTCTTTATGATTATTTATTCACATGCCTTGTATGATACGTGCCATATTACTGTATTGTTTATTTTCTTCCTTAGTATTGTGTTGGCTTTTTGATATAAGAATACTTCTTAATAGTACTTATGGATGATGTTTATACTTTGCTTGTTGTTAACCATTATAAATATTTGGATTCATCCAAATATTTATTATTGGTTGATTACTACACTTAATCATATCATGTCTAGGATAGTAGTTCATCCACTTGTTTCATGTGTTGTATAGTTCTTGTTGATTGTTTTATAAATGAATTTGGTTTGATATAATGAGGTTGATCTTATTTCCTTTTAATAATGTTATAGGGTTAGGCCTAGGTCAATTCAATTCATGTTGTTGAGTGATGTTTGATTGCTTAACTAGTATGGTTTGTAGTGTTTGTTCGTTTGTCTTGCAGAACTATTGCCTTTCGAATTATTATGTAGTTGATGCAAATGTTTGGCTACTATTGACCATTATAAATATTTAGGTTCCATCTAAATATTTATTTGTGGTTATATTTTACCTTTATATTGCCATGTTGTGATTGTGTAGTTAAAATGCATATGTTGGTTCCATTCAATGTGTGTTGTTGTCATTGTGTTTGTTATATACTAGTTTCATATATAGTTAACCGATGTGTAGTGGGCACTACTAATGTTTAGTAGTATTTCGTATCGGGACGTTAGTCTTGATCTCCAAGCCTTCCTTAGCCATGTCAACCTAAACCATGCCAATTCATTGAGTCCTTTGCTTACCTTCCAATCATGCTATCTCCTTTTGGAATCTCCATCTGATCAATATATATCTTGCTATCCATCCACTCTTAATTGTTTTGGTTGTTATTTGGATTTACTTTTGCTTTGGTATTTATGGTTTGTCTTTTGCTATCGTCTCATGCGAGTAGGGAGTGACGACGATGTTGCACATGGACAGAACCAGGTTACTGAAGAAGGACTCAACAACGAAGGCATGCCTCCTTCTTTGATCATACTTATCCTATGTTTACAAAATTGCATTGTGTTTCATGGTTCTACATGTATGCTTTTTATTCTTGTAGCTAGTGTGTCAGTTGACACATTACCTTGATCCGCTTGTCGCCCATTCACTTGACACCTGAGTAGAATTGTAGTATCCTTGTAGAGTAGAAATGCTTAGCCATGCTTATTACCCTATAGGTGCTTTGTTGAATGACCTCTGAGTCATTGACAGTTGAAACTTACCGCTGAGCTAGGCGGTTGGCCCTTGTTGACCTTCCCTATTCTCTTCTACTGGGTGAAACTTACCATCCGAATCTTTGGCGTGGGCGGCAATTTGAATCAAGGATTGAAGGAGCGATTGGCTGCCCTTCATAAATGAAGGGGCAATCAGTCTGCGTCCGCATGAGGCCTAATAAGTCTTGGATTTGAAGATTGTGATAATAGTACAGCCACATGCTATATGGGCACTGGCTTGGTTAATTAGTTAGTTCACTCTTATTGTCGTCATCGCCATACCGCAGATGGGATAGCTGCCTTGCGAGGAGTTGTAACATCCCAAATTTTCAATTTGGCATGTTATACACAGGTCATCCATGCATATCATATTTTATTGCATTTTCATTTGCTATCCTCGAAATCCTAAACAACTCAAGGACCCTCGGAGAGAGTTGGGGATTTTCCGATTTTCATATTTGAATTTTATCAAATAATGAAAGACGAGGATTTTGAATTTTATTATTTTTCTCTCCGGAAAAATATTCCAAGTTTAAAAATAAACGAGAGGAGATAATATGACTTCTCCAAAAAAATAATTGAAATACCGGAGGAAAAATGTTAAAATCATTTTTGGGATTTTATTTTACTTATTTGGAATTTTATTTGCCTAGAGAAAATTTGCATATATTTTAAAATTGCATTTTAGGGGCCAAGAAAAGTTCATCTTGTTCTAAATATTTTATTTAGGCAAAGAAAACTTGTTTTGGAATTTTTAGTTTTTATTTATTTTCTGGGATTTTTACAATTTTCAGAATGTTTTAAAAAGGAACTGCTACCGATCGGGCTAACGGCCAAACCGAAAGCCGGCCAAGCCGCCGCACCTGTCTTGCTGCCCACCGCCTTGACTCGGAGTCCGAGCCGGACTCCTCCCCGCCGCCTGCCCCCTCCTCCAAGCCACCTCCCTCCCTCTTTAAATAGCGCCTTCTCCCTCACCACCACCACCGCCACCATCGCCACGCCGCCTGACCCGGAGGAGCCGAGCCGAGTCGCCCGCCCGCCGCCTTGGCCCGTCGCGTCGCCCCCCTCGCCGAGCCGCCGCCCTAGCCGCCCTCGCCGCCCCCTCCGGACCCGTGGACGATTGCGGAGGTAGCCCGTTGCGATTTTTTAAATAACCCTTCGGTTTTTGAAAACCCTAGCCGCGTTTTTAGATCGGTTTATTTTCCCGGTTTATTTATTTTGAGAACGTTCACCCGTTCGCTCGCTTTTCTGAACTGTTCATCGCTCAGTTTACGCTAACGAACGTTCGTCGCTTTTCTTTTATCGGATTTATTCCGCGGTTATTCAATTCGATTTACGAACCAATGTTCAAATTAGTATAACTTTTCGCTCGTTTATCAGAATCAGGCGATTCAAGCGCCTGGAGTTTCATCTCGAAACCCTCTTTCCGAATAGCCAACTTAAATCAGTTTTTGTCTTTGTAAAATTTGACTCTAGTTCAGATTAGTAAACGGACCTTGTTTCTCTTGCCGCTTGAGTTTCGTTGTTCCGCTTTGGTTTGATTCTTTTTGCAAACCGGAGTTCTTAAGTTGAACTCTCCTATTTACCTCTTTCAGTTGAAGTTTCGTTTGTGCATCTTTGTTTGTTACTTATGTATGTATTGTTTGCTTGCGATAGAATTCCCGGAGTGCGAAACGTGTTACTACGAGTCTCTATGATTCACGGATCGTCAGCAAGGCAAGTAACACTTGATCATACCTTTTCATACCCAGTTTTATGCATTAGCTCAACCCTCAAACATTGCATGATTAGGATGTCGTAATTTATGGGTTGGGAAGTAGATGATGAGGTAGGAACCTATTGCCCTGTTACTATCAAACCCTTGGGAGTTACTTCTACGTGTTGCTTATATTGCCATGCTATGCTCGTAGACGTGGTTTGGGTTTGAGAGATATTCACGACATATGTGAGATTATTAATTAATGGTTTACTTTA
The DNA here is from genome assembly GCA_021605145.1 of Aegilops bicornis. Lineage (NCBI taxonomy): Eukaryota > Viridiplantae > Streptophyta > Magnoliopsida > Poales > Poaceae > Aegilops > Aegilops bicornis. The sequence goes on along the minus strand of CM038673.1, from coordinate 322,822,345 downwards.
AGGTGGCAACTTAAATACACATCTGGGTGGATTGAGGCACCTAGGGAACCCAAAGGTTGTCTGCTTTATTTTTGGAAATCCCGGTACCCGTGTGATCTTCCTATGGACCGCCACCTGTGCTCAAAGGAATCGAGATTATTCATGCTAGAAACTTCCGTGTGCAGCCACAAGCTATTATGGGCTCTAGCATAGTTGAGTAAGTTACGTGAAGCTTTCGAAGAGGTAGATCAGCAGGTAGTGGGTTAATAGGTTTGGTATGATCTATCCGGAGTAGAGAGTTAATGTTTCTGAAAAACTGTGTCTCGGTCATCCGTTTCTCAAACACCATGTAGTGCGAGAAACCAACGGAGGCGATCGAGTCTTGTGGGGAAAAGTGCGCAAACCTCTGCAGAGTGTATAATCTAATCATGGTTAGCCGTGTCCCGGTTATGGACAATTTCGAGTATCTAGTACTTGAGTATTCACATGTATCTCATCACTTTAAATTAATACTTTGGGTTGTTAATTACTCTAATTGGGATTGAGTTGGGGTTATACCTTCTCAATGATGTTTCAACCACCATGATAGTTAATATAAAATTTATTCCTTTGATGTAGGGAAAAATTGGCTTTCAAGAACTGTAACCATAGAGCTTTCCACCAGCCAAACTTGCATGTAGTGTTAGCTTTATTCGTTATTGCTCTATTGTGTTACATTGCCAAAGATATTCCATGTGCCGACCCATTCTCGGCTGCAACGTATTGTGTTGCAGACTTTTCTGACGAGGAGTAAGGATTGTAGGTCGTTGCCATGCAGCTCGCTTATGCCGTTGGAGTTGATGGACTCACTTTACCTTCCAAGCCTTCAAGTTATCGCACTAGATGGCCTTAAGCCATATCTTTGTAATAAGTTCTCTTTTGAGACATTCGATGTAATAAGTGTGTGATTGCTACTCATTATAAATCCTTCGAGTAATCGTGTGTCAAGATTACCGATCCAGTGGATGACATGTATACGTAGACTTGACCATCTCGAGGTCGGGTCGCTACAAGATGATATCGAGCACACGCCGAGTGTAGGACACGACCACTAAGAAAAACCATAGGTCACCCTCTCTACTCATTTCTCGACTCCTCTCCATTTTTCCACTCTTTAGGATGACGAAGATGAAGTACAAGTTTGCCCAACCGGATGAAGACACACCTTTGGACGCCACTTGAAGGAAGTCACTAGGTACCTGAATATTGGAATACCAAGCTTCACCGGACGCATAACGCCACCCTACCGTAAGAAGAATGTCGAAGATTCAAGCTCTAGTTCCCGGAAGGACATTTGCGCCAAGCACGGAGCCCATAGTATGTGTTTTCAATGCACCAACATGGAGTTTGGGAAAGAGTATGGCAGCTCACATTACCATGGGACGCATTGGAGAAGTCTACAATAAGGAGCTTAAAGACACCATATACCAAATATGTGGGCGCCGAGACGAGCAATGGGAAGTAATCAGCACCAAGAAGGATAGATCCATTGCAGCCTACATCCAGAACTAAACCAAAGCACATTCGACGTCATGAGAACCAGATGTGCATGTACATGATGGATTTGAAGAAGGCGAAAACTAAGATCGTCGAAATGGAGGAAGAACTCAAGTCTACATGCGACGGATATGAGGAAGAAATCAAAATACTCATCGAGAAGAACGACGACCTAGTCAAGAAGATTGGAGTCTTCATGGGAGGACCAGCACCCAAGGAAGAAGAGCAAGAAGAGGAAGAAGATCCCGCTTGTCCGCATTAACTACATCATCATCGACGGCCACCGACTCGAGATCCAAGTGATGATGACTATGAAGACGGAAGCCGAGCAGACATCATGGAGTCTTCCACCGATCAAAATTTCTAGATGACCACCATATAATAGTAGTATTTCCCCATGTAACTAGTAATAGTTGAGCACTTATGCGATAGTCCTAGATCGTTTTGTATGCCCTTGCTTGCTTGATTGAATGAATGTGTGTTTGCCTCATGTGCATATGGGTAGTGTTTTCTCACTAGACCTCTTTCTATTCTAATCTCTCCCATCTAAACCTTCAGATGCCCCCGAGACGTGACCCCGGTTTTGTATTCCCACCGGAGCTCACTCAGTAGATCCAACAGCAGAATGCCTAGATGCAATAGCTAGATCAGAACCAGGGCAAAGCCAACAACAACAACAACAACAACAACAACAACAACAACTCGCCGCCAAAGGGACAATTTAGCCCGCTTTCTAAGGTTACAACCGCCGGTGTTTTCTAGTAGCACCGAGCCAATAGTTGCGTATGACTGGTTACGCCAGATTGGAAGGAAGTTAACCACCGCAGGATGCACGGATGTCGAAAGAGTGCGTTTTGCCGCACATCAATTGGATGGACCAGCAGCATGGTGGGAGAATTACACGGCTACTTTTCCTATAGCCAATGTCACTTGGGGACCGGTTCCAACAAGCCTTCGCACGGCCCATGTTTCAACCGGAGCCATGCAGATAAAGAAGCGTGAGTTCCGCAACTTACGCCAGGGAATCGCATCGTGGCTCAAGACGTGGATGAGTTTAGCAAGTTATCACGCTTATGCCCCGATGATGTGGCCACAGATGCCGCCAAGCAAGAGAAGTTTATGGAAGGGCCGAATGATGAGATGAGTATGCAGTTGATGGTGGCAACTTTCAACAACTACCAGGAGTTGGTAGATAAGGCCCTAATGATTGAAGGAAAGCAGCGAGAAATTGAGAATCATAAGAGGAAGTATGGACAAGGGAAGTATAACTCAGAGCTCACCGAAGCCTCGCTTAACCCCAAACTCGGGAGGACTAGTTCATAACCATGGAGGACATAACCATACTGAGGAGGATCGCATAATGGTGCGAAGAATGGGAATGGAAATGCAGCCAACAATAACCAGAATCGCTCAAACCCAGCTACACCCGCCAAGAGAGACTTGAGCCAAGTTATTTGCTTTAAGTGCGGGAAAAGCAGGCACTATGCCAACGATCGCCTCAAGGAAAGAATGGAAATGGAAATGGGAGCGCTGGAAGAAGCCCAATCCATTCAACAAAGGACAAGTGAACCACGTCAACATGGAGGAAGTTGAAGAACAAATGGATGCGGTAATAGGTAAGTTTTTGGTTCACCATTTACCGCTATTGTTCTTTTCGATCTTGGTGCATCGCATTCATACATATCAAGGATTTGTGGATAAGTTTAAGTTACCAACCTGCACTTTAGGACCCCTATTTTAGTGAGCTACTTTGGAGCAGAGTACATGGCTAGCAAGTGGTGCACCCAGATACCCCTAATCATTGGCACGCATGTTTTTCCGTCCGACCTAATTATCTTGGAGTCGCAAGGATTGGATGTGATATTAGGTATGGATTGGATGTCAAAGTTTGGAGGAAGTATTGACTGTGCTAGCAAGTCAACTTATCTTACCACCCCAGAGGGAAAAAGGATTAAGTATGTATCTAGGCATGTGCCTAGGAGGAGCCAAGTGAATACCCTCATGGGAGTTGTACAAGAGGAAGTACCTGTAGTGAAGGATTATCCAGATGTTTTTCCAGAAGAGTTGCCAGGCATGCCACCGGATCGAGACATCAAGTTTCTGATAGAACTAATGCCAGGTACAGGACCAATATCAAAGAGACCCTATCGGATGCCCGCAAATGATCTGGAGGAAATTAAGAAGCAGATCAAGGAGCTATTGGAGAAAGGTTACATTCGTAGAAGTTCATCATCTTGGGGAGCTCCAGTACTTTTGGTGGAGAAGAAGGATAAATCCCTAAGGATGGTTGTCGATTACCGAGCTCTGAATGAAGTAACGATAAAGAACAAGTACCCATTACCTATGATTAATGATCTGTTTGATCAATTGCAAGGAGCTAAGGTGTTTTCTAAGATTGATCTACGATCAGGATACCATCAGTTGAAGATCCGAGAGAAGGATATACCAAAGACAGCATTCACCACACGATATGGATTATATGAGTATACGATCATGTCATTTGGACTGACTAACGCCTCGCCTATTTCATGAGTATGATGAACAAAGTGTTCATGGAGTATTTGGACAAGTTTGTTGTGGTGTTCATCGATGATATTATGGTTTACTCAAGAACGAAGAGGAGCACGCAGAACACCTACGCTTGGTTCTTGAGAAACTCAGGAACACCAGTTATATGCCAAATTCAGCAAGTGCGAGTTTTGGTTGAAGGAAGTTGGATTTCTTGGGCATGTTATATCGAGAAGGTATAGCAAGAGATCCCAGTAAAATTCGGGCCAATCATCGAATGGTTGGCACCCACTTCAGCCAATGAGATTCGCAGCTTCCTCGACCAAGGGTGATATTATCGGAGGTTCATTGAATTTTTTTCCAAGATTGCTAAACCAATGATGTAATGGCTAAAGAAGGATACCAAGTTCAAATGGACAGAGGATTGTGAGACAAGCTTCCAAGAGTTGAAGAAACGGTTGACTACAGCCCCAGTGCTGACATTGCCAGATATACATAAGGAGTTTCAAGTGTATTGTGATGCCTCTCGCTTGGGACTTGGGTGTGTTCTTATGCAGGACGGAAAGGTTGTTTCCTATGCCTCACGACAACTGAAGCCTCATGAGTTGAACTATGCCACACATGATTTGGAGTTAGCAGCTGTAGTACATGTGTTGAAGACCTGGAGACATTATCTCATGGGAAACCGTTGTGATGTGTACACGGATCATAAGAGTTTAAAGTACATTTTCACACGTATGAGTTAAACCTCAGACAGAGGAGATGGCTGGAGCTTATAAAGGATTACGACATGAAGCTACACTATCATCCAGGAAAGGCCAACGTTGTAGCAGACGCCTTGAGTCGGAAGAGTTATGCCAATATCCTTGAAAGTAGAGGACCGCCAAAGGAGTTAGCAGAGGATATTATGGAACTTCAGTTGGAGGTTGTTCCAAGAGGTTTTCTTGCAACAAAGGAGGTTCAAATGACCTTGCTAGACAAGATTCGAGACGCTCAAAAGGAGGATAAAGAGATTGCTGAGATAAAAGAGAAGATGGGCAAAGGAAAAGCCAAAGGTTTTCGCGAGGATGAGCACGATACCTTGTGGTTTGATGACCGGATTTATGTGCCCAACAATTCGGAGATCAGGACGTTAATACTTCAAGAGGCCCATGACTCACCATACTCGATTCACCCCGGAAACACCAAGATGTATTTGGACTTGAAGGAACGCTTCGTGGACTGGTATGAAGAAGGATATTGCCGAGTATGTAGCCGTTTCATATGTATGTCGAGAGTGAAGGCAGAGCATCAAAAGCCAGATGATCAAGCAGCCTATGCCAATACCCGAATGGAAGTGGGACAAACTTGGCATGGATTTTATCACCGGATTACCCGTAACCAAAACAGGATATGATTCAATATGGGTAGTTGTGGATCGTTTGACCAAAGTAGCTCACTTCATCCCGGTGAAAACAACTTATACAAGTGCCAAGTTGGCCAAGATATATATGACCAGGATCGTATGTTTGCACGGAGTTCCGAGGAGCATCAGACGATAGAGGAACATAGTTTACTTCAAAGTTTTGGCATCAACTACACCAGACTTTGGGCACCAGATTGGAGTTTAGTACCGCGTTCCACCCACAGACGGATGGACAGACTGAGAGAGTTAACCAGATTCTGGAGGATATGTTAAGAGCATGTGCGCTAGATTATGGATCTAGTTGGGATGACAATTTGCCGTACGCAGAATTCTCATATAACGATAGCTACCAGGCCAGTTTGAAGATGGCACCGTTCGAAGCTCTGTACGGACGCAGTGTAGAACACCCTTGATGTGGGATGAGGTCGGAGACCGTCGGTTGTTTGGACCAGATTTGATCAAAGACTCAGAGGAGAAGGTTAAACCGATCAGAGATGTACTAAAGATTGCTCGGTCTAGATGTAAGAGTTACGCAGATTCAAAACGCAAGGAAGTAACCTATGAAATCGGAGATGAGCCTATCTGCGAGTATCACCCTTGAGGGGAGTGAAACGTTTTGGAGTAAAGGGAAAGTTAGCCCCAAGATTTGTAGGACCGTGATCGTGTTTTGGAACGAATGGGAGAAGTTGCCTACAAGCTGGAGTTACCCAAGGACTATCAGGAGTTCAAGATGTGTTACACGTATCACAAATGAAGAAGTGAAACGCTGAGATGGCCGACGTACCATAAAAGGATACAGTCCCCCAGGAGACGATACAATTGGATAGTAATTTGACTTAGGATGAGAAGCCAAGAAAGATTTTGGATTTTGACAAATGAGTCACCCGCAACAAAGTTATCAAGTTTTGTAAAGTTCAAGGAGCCACCATACCGAGGAGGAAGCCACCGGGAGCGAGAAGATGATATTCGCAAGGACCATCCGCACCTATTTTCTAGTTAACCCGAATCTCGAGGGCTTAGATTCATCTTAAGGGGGGTAGGTTTGTAACATCCCAAATTTTCAATTTGGCATGTTATACACAGGTCATCCATGCATATCATATTTTATTGCATTTTCATTTGCTATCCTCGAAATCCTAAACAACTCAAGGACCCTCGGAGAGAGTTGGGGATTTTCCGATTTTCATATTTGAATTTTATCAAATAATCAAAGACGAGGATTTTGAATTTTATTATTTTTCTCTCCGAAAAAATATTTCAAGTTTAAAAATAAATGAGAGGAGATAATATGACTTCTCCAAAAAAAAATTGAAATACCGGAGGAAAAATGTTAAAATCATTTTTGGGATTTTATTTTACTTATTTGGAATTTTATTTGCCTAGAGAAAATTTGCATATATTTTAAAATTGCATTTTAGGGGCCAAGAAAAGTTCATGTTGTTCTAAATATTTTATTTAGGCAAAGAAAACTTGTTTTGGCATTTTTAGATTTTTATTTATTTTTCTAGGATTTTTACAATTTTTGGTGGAATGTTTTAAAAAAAAATAGGAACCACGCCCGACTGGGCCAACGGCCAGCCAGCAGCCCAAGCCGCCGCCGCTTCCCCACTCACACACACACACAGCGGACTCGAGTCCGAGCCGACTCCCTCGCTGCCTTGCCCCTCCTCCAAGCCACCTCCCTCCCTCTTTAAATAGCGCCTCTCCTCACCACCACCACCGCCACCATCGCCACCGCCACGCCGGACCCGGAGGAGCCCAGGCAGTCGCCGCCCGCCGCCTTGGCCGCGTCGCCGCCTCCCGTGCGTCGCCCCCCCCTCGCCGAGCCGCCGCCCTAGCCGCCACTCGCCGCCCCTTCACGCCGGACCCACGAGTCCGCCCGCCCGCCGGACGATTGCCGGAGGTAGCCCCGTCGCCGGTTTTTTTTAAATAACCCTTCGGGTTTTTTTGAAAACCCTAGCCGTTTTTTTATTAGATCGGTTTATTTTCCCGGTTTATTTATTTTGAGAACGTTCACCCGTTCGTTCGTTTTTACGAACTGTTCATCGTTCAGTTTCTGCTAACGAACGTTCGTTCGTTTAGCCGTTCGTCGTTTTCTTTTATCGGATTTATTCCGCGGTTATTCCGAATTCGATTTCTGAACCAATGTTCAAATTAGTATAACTTTTCGCTCGTTTATCGGAATCAGCGATTCAAGCGCTGGAGTTTCATCTCAAACCCTCTTTCCGAATAGCCAACTTAAATCAGTTTTTGTCTTTGTAAAATTTGACTCTAGTTCAGATTAGTAAACGGACCTTGTTTCTCTCGCCGTTTGAGTTTCGTTGTTCCATTTGGTTTGATTCTTTTTGCAAACCGGAGTTCTTAAGTTGAACTCTCCTACGACCTCTTTCAGTTGAAGTTTCGTTTGTGCATCTTTGTTTGTTACTTATGTATGTATTGTTTGCTTGCGATAGAATTCCGGAGTGCGGCGTGTTACTACGAGTCTCTAGGATTCACGGATCGTCAGCAAGGCAAGTAACACTTGATCATACCTTTTCATACCCAGTTTTATGCATTAGCTCAACCCTCAAACATTGCATGATTAGGATGTCATTAATTTGTGGGTTGGGAAGTAGATGATGAGGTAGGAACCTATTGCCCTGTTACTATCAAACCCTTGGGAGTTACTTCTACGTGTTGCTTATATTGCCATGCTATGCTCGTGAGACGTGGTTTGGGTTTGAGAGATATTCACGACATATGTGAGATTATTAATTAATGGTTTACTTTAAGGTGGCAACTTAAATACACATCTGGGTGGATTGAGGCACCGGGAACCCAAAGTGTTGTCTATTTTATTTTTGAAATCCCGGGTACCCGTGTGATCTTCCTATGGACCGCCACCAGTGCTCAAAGGGAACTAAGATTATTCATGCTAGAAACTTCCGTGTGCAGCCACAAGCTATTATGGGCTCTAGCATAGTTGAGTAAGTTACGTGAAGCTTTCAAGAGGTAGATCAAAGGTAGTGGGTTAATAGGTTTGGTATGATCTATCCGAGTAGAGAGTTAATGTTTCAAAACTGTGTCTCGGTCATCCGCTTCTCAAACACCATGTAGTGCGAGAAACCAACGGAGGCGATCGAGTCTTGTGGGGAAAAGTGCGCAAACCTCTGCAGAGTGTACAATCTAATCATGGTTAGCCGTGTCCCGGTTATGGACAATTCTGAGTATCTAGTACTTGAGTATTCACATGTATCTCATCACTTTAAATTAATACTGCTGGGTTGTTAATTACTCTAATTGGGATTGAGTTGGGGTTATACCTTCTCAATGATGTTTCAACCACCATGATAGTTAATATAAAATTTATTCCTTTGATGTAGGGAAAAATTGGCTTTCCGCAAACTGTAACCATAGAGCTTTCCACCAGCCAAACCTGCATGTAGTGTTAGCTTTATTCTGTTATTGCTCTATTGTGTTACATTGCCAGCATATTCCATGTGCTGACCCGTTCTCGGGCTGCAACATATTGTGTTGCAGACTTTTCGGACGAGGAGTAAGGATTGTAGGTCGTTGCCGTGCAGCTCAGTTATGCCGTTGGAGTTGATGGACTCACTTTACCTTCCAAGCTTTCCGTTGTTATCGCACTAGATGGCCTTAAGCCATATCTTTGTAATAAGTTCTCTTTTGAGACATTCGATGTAATAAGTGTGTGATTGCTACTCTGTTATAAATCCTTCGAGTACTGTGTGTGTCAGCATTACCGATCCAGGGATGACACAAAAGCACAGAGACTTGACCATCTGAGGTCGGGTCGCTACAAGAGTATCCTCGGCACAAAAGGGGGGCCCGGACTGTGATCTGCGGTTACTTCCATGTTGAAACCTAGTGGGCTTGGCACAATAAGTTTGGTCTAATGAAATACCTCGTCACAATCTCCCTGCCGGTATACCAAATGGTGTATTACGCCAGCGGCCACTGGTGGCAACAAGTCGGGGTTGTGTCGTGTGGGTAAAGTGTACAACCTCTGCAGAGTGTAAAACTATTCGAATAGTCGTGTCCACGGTCATGGACAACACACGGATCTTTCTTGACATACAGGACATGTCTTGCTTATTCCCTCTTTGCCCCTATTCTTGGAACCTATGAAGAGTGTGAGTTGATCGAGGATACTCACTTTGATGAAAGGTATTTTGGAGATAAAACATGTTTTCATCAAAAACTGCTTTTATCCAACTGCTATTTTTTTCAAACAAAATTAGCGTTTATGCAAATGAGCCATACAGCCTTCCTTTGAAGCCACATGCAGTTATTAGGACCTTTCCCCAAGGGAGGCATGTTGAGTACGTAATGTACTCATGGCAATAATTTTGTTGACAACAGAGATGCATGGAGACAAATATGATGACTACGACTATTATGGCGATCTGTAGAAGTGAGGTCACGTGGACTACATCGACTCCCTGTGGCTGAGATGGAGTCGCTACGCACTGTACTTTCCGTTGTTTCTCTGAATGTAATAAATGTCATGAGACATTTCGCTAGGTATGTCTTGTGACAATATATACTACTTGTAATACTTTAATGTATTAGGCAATGATATCATTTCACTGTGTTGTCAACAATGATCCTGGGGTTGACAAATATACACAGGAGGATCTGGAAGCTAATTTCAGGTTCTCACAGAAGTGGTATCAGAGCCGACATCGACCTAGTCGCGTGGCCTTAGTTAGAAATGGAAAGCCTTAGAGACTATTTTCATAAGAAAAACTATTGTTAAAAATATTCTCGTAGTCTTCTTCACTATTTCTCTTCTTAACTTATCTTATTCAAGCAAAATTTAAAATCTACTTCTCTACCTTGTTCTTTATAGTATGAAACCTTTCCAGCCCTTGGTGTTGAAAAGTCAGAAGTTTCTCAAGACGTGCCAAGAATTTCAAACTTCAACCCCTGAAGCTCTGAGTAGCAACATTTTTCCAAGAGAAGACACTTTGAGACCTCAAGAAGGCAACAATCATCGATCATGCTCCAATCGTCAACGTCGAAGATTTGCCCCAAGATTTATTGTGACCAGCCATATAGGATTAGGTTGGTTAACACCTTTGTAGTGATATAACTCGTAGCTAGTAGACGCAAAAATATTTTTGTGTGAGTATTGTCTGCATATATTTCTTCTGGCCTTTTCCTATGCAGTCATACTAAAACCCTATTTGCCAAAATGAGTTGCTTTTGAGTTCTATTTGAATATCTTCATGGTTATTTCGGTGTTATCTTTTGTTTATCTTCTGGGATATCTCCTCCTTGTGTAGGATTCTTTTACTCATCTATATGTTTTCCCCTCTTCTCTATAAACCCTGGAAGACACTTTGAGAGCAAGGAAGTTGCAACAAACTGTTTGAAGATCTATTATGAAAGTGAACCTTATGGAAAACCTCTTTTAAGGGGGGTGTTAGACGATAATTCATGTCAAGATCGAAGATTTCAAGACCTTCATTCGCAAGGAACACGAAGATTTGAATACCTTCTCTACACCAACTATAAGTTCAACCTGAAGACTGATCAAAGAGTCTAGTTGCACCAAAGCTTCACCTAAAGAAGAAAGGCAAGATTGAAGAATTAAACCGCTTAGAGAAGCTATCAAATTACCATCGCCAAAACCGAATGACTATTTACAAGCCTTGAGAAAACAAGGGGTAATATCGACAAGAGAAGTATGTCCAATCAACACCCCAAAGTTGCTTGTTACCAAGATCAGAATCGACCGCCACCCACAACTGTGTTTGAGGAGGACTTTGTCGAAGACAAAGCTAACCCAAACCCATTCTCTTTAGTCAGTCTAAATCTAGGGGACGAGATTCCTTTTAAGGGGGGTAGATCTGTAACATCCCGATTCTCAGAATGTTTAAGAAAAAGTTCTCCAAAATCAGGGCGAGAAAATTTCATTTGTTTTATTTGTTAACAAAACTTAAATTGGACTTTTATAATTTAGTGGATTTAATTTGATCTAATGTGAACTTAAATTTAAATTTGAGTTTTGTTCTTCTCTTTTAGTTGGGTTTTCTTTTTCTCGCTCAAAGATATTAAATTATGCGCATTTGTATTTTTGGAACTTGTTTTGATTGTTGTTTGATCTTCTATTCCATGTTAGTTAGTTTTTCTTTTAGGAAAATCTAATTCATTTCCTCTCTCATACTCTAGGCAAAATTCCCTTGCTCAACATATATCTCTTCCGTAGGTGTAGCCATATTTTTTTTCCATCCAAATGGGCTAACTCCATCTTTTCTTCCTTCCTTTCCAGTTGGGCTAAAGGAAGTGGCCCATCTCTCCAGCTAACGCCTCTTCTCTTTCTTCTCTTATGTACGTTCCTAACCTACAGAAACGAAACAGCCATGTACCTTGATTGTTGCCTTCCTTTAATTCCTCCTGCCTTCCTATTTCTCTCCACTCTCCACCTCTCCCAACGAGGGCCTCTTCTCCTTCCCCTTCATTCGTCCTTACGCTCGCTCGCACACACAGAGGAAACGTCAGAAGAAACGTACAACCACAGTACAGAAGAGAAACAACCCTCCCTCTTTCCTAAAAATCCCATCAGTTTCCAAAACGGCAGCCCCTCCTTATTGTGCGCCTCTACCTCCTCTTGCACCCCCGCAGAAACTCCTGCCTCTCCCTTCCTTGTTCTCTCCAGAACACTCTGCAAAGAAACGTTGCTCCATGGACACTGGTGTTCGACCCCGATGAAGGAGGCCATCCCCATCCGTTTTCTTGCGCCGGGAACTTCTCCTCCATGCCGCAGCTCCGTTCAGAGAAGAAACAACATGTTCCATCCACCACATGAGAACAATTTTACATGTTCGTCTACACTGTTCATCGAGTTCTTCACACTGTTCCATCAAACTTGGTGAGCCTCTATCAAATTCCTTTTGCACGTGTATTAAACTATGTTCAATCTATCTCCTAGACATCATAATTCGGCCTATTTTTTAGTTGGCCGCGTGCATCCAAAATCTAAGGTCATCCGGTGGCATCGACATGTTTCTTTAGTTTCTAGTCATCATATGACTTCATGTCCAACATATGAAATTCTTCCTATGCCCATAGTAACCCCATGGTGGAGTTAGATCGCTAGTTTAAATAATCGGGTTTTACTATATATGTTATCTAGTCGCTCTTGTTAATAAAAACAATATTTTTGTTGCATGGTTATGTGTAGATAACATTGTGGATCGTATAATAGTGTGATATACCATTGTATTGGTTCTTAGGAATTATTACCATGTATAGCAGTGGATCGATTAAATTGTGTGTTAACATGTTATTTATCTTATGTTTATGTCATGCCTAGGAGTGTTTGATATTTATCTCATAACTTTTGGTTTGGCATATAACTTGTCAGATTTATTTATTTACCGGTTATAGCTATTTAAGATAAGTTTTGCATATTGTTTTGAGTGGACAATTTGTTCAGTGTCTATAGTTCCCTTTTGTGCATGTGTAGAATATTCTGTGAACTTTTCGTTAGAATGTAATTCTCATTGTTTTTAATATGCCTAGGAGTCGCTCCTAATTATTTCTTAATGTTAGGAGTAAAATAGGATTTATTAAATTTATTTTACTCTTGTTTAATTGTTAAAATAGTTATACGTATTTCCTTCGGTGCGGTAATTTGTGCTACCCCATATTTTTTTTGGCATGTGTTCTAATTTTTTTAGAACTATTGCCATGCGTAGAAATCTCCATGTTTAATCTATAGGATTTGTTTGATGTCTATAGGTATTTATTGCGTGTGATTTTGCATAGTTTTCTTTATGCTAGGTTCTAGATGTTAAATGAAGTGATAGGCTACTTTAGAACAATTCCATTATAGTTCCCTGTGGCATAACACATTTTGTGTAGTTGTTCCTATGTTTTCTTACATGTCACCATTCTAGAATCATGGTTGGTTGCTTTATGACATGGTTCATATTTGTATTTCTATATAGAATTTATTCTTATGGCATACAACCTTGTTTTACTTTTGATAATTGTTTGGTGTGTGTTTATTTATCTTAGTTCAATGCCATGCCATGTTAACAATTGCTTCAAGTAGAATGCTTGTTTACTTGTCTCCTACCATGTGTTATAGTTATCCCATTGTTGTGAGTTTTATTCCATTAGCAATGTGAGTTGTATTCTATATATATTAGTATCATACTTTGGCATCTCGTGTGATGATGATTCATACTTATCATTATACATCTATATCTAGTTGTTGTATATTTAGACGTCGTCCATGCAAGTGATATTTCCTGTCTTGTGATGTTTCATGTGTTATAGTTGCACTTTTGTTGCTCTTATATGTTTGACTTGTCTCACATTATTATTATGAGTGTTGTATACTTGTTGCAATAGTTCATCCCATGTTTAAGATAGTTTACCTTCCATGTTAGTTGAGTTGTGCCTTCCTCATATGCTTAATGCACATAGTTTACTCGTTGTTTAAGCATGTGCGGTAATCTTGCCTAGTGGTCATTGGATATATGTTCTTTCTTACATAAAGAGCATGTACTACTTTAGTATCTTCTCATGATCACTTGTATGTTTGATGCTTGTGGTTTTAGTTAAGATCTCTTTATGATTCTTTATTCACATGCCTTGTATGATACGTGCCATATTACTGTATTGTTTATTTTCTTCCTTAGTATTGTGTTGGCTTTTTGATATAAGAATACTTCTTAATAGTACTTATGGATGATGTTTATACTTTGCTTGTTGTTAACCATTATAAATATTTGGATTCATCCAAATATTTATTATTGGTTGATTACTACACTTAATCATACAATGTCTAGGATAGTAGTTCATCCACTTGTTTCATGTGTTGTATAGTTCTTGTTGATTGTTTTATAAATGAATTTGGTTTGATATAATGAGGTTGATCTTATTTCCTTTTAATAATGTTATAGGGTTCGACCTAGGTCAATTCAATTCATGTTGTTGAGTGCTGTTTGATTTCTTAACTAGTATGGTTTGTAATGTTTGTTCGTTTGTCTTGCGGAACTATTGCCTTTCGAATTATTATGTAGTTGATGCAAATGTTTGGCTACTATTGACCATTACAAATATTTAGGTTCCATCTAAATATTAATTTGTGGTTATCTTTTACCTTTATAATGCCATGTTGTGATTGTGTAGTTAAAATGCATATGTTGGTTCCATTCAATGTGTGTTGTTGTCATTGTGTTTGTTATATAGTAGTTTAATATATAGTTAACCGATGTGTAGTGGGCACTACTAATGTTTAGTAGCATATTTTGTATCAGGATGTTAGTCTTGATCTCCAAGCCTTCCTTAGCCATGTCAACCTAAACCATGTCAATTCATTGAGTCCTCTGCTTACCTTCCAATCATGCTATCTCCTTTTGGAATCTCCATCTGATCAATATATATCTTGCTATCCATCCACTCTTAATTGTTTTGGTTGTTATTTGGATTTACTTTTGCTTTGGTATTTATGGTTTGTCTTTTGCTATCGTACTGCAAGTAGGGAGTGATGAAGCACATGGACAGAACCAGGTTACTGAAGAAGGACTCAACAACGAAGGCATGCCTCCTTCTTTGATCATACTTATCCTATGTTTACAAAATTGCATTGTGTTTTATGGTTCTACATGCATGCTTTTTATTCTCGTAGCTAGTGTGTCAATTGACACATTATCTTGATCCGCTTGTCGCCCATTCACTTGACACCTGAGTAGAATTGTAGTATTCTTGTAGAGTAGAAATGCTTAGCCATGCTTATTACCCTATAGGTGCTTTGTTGAATGACCTCTGAGTCATTGATAGTTGAAACTTACCGCTGAGCTAGGCCGGTTGTCCCTTGTTGACCTTCTCTATTCTCTTCTACTCTGGGTGAAACTTACCATCTGAATGCTGGCGCGGGCGACAGCTGAATCAAGGATTGAAGGAGCGATTGGCTGCCCTTCATAAATGAAGGGGGCAATTAGTTGTCCGTGCCGCATGAGGCCTAATAAGTCTTAGATTTGAAGATTGTGATAACAGTACAACCACGTGCTATATGGGCACTGGCTTGGTTAATTAGTTAGTTCACTCTTATTTTCGTCATCGCCGTACCGCAGATGGGATAGCTGCCTTGCGAGGAGTATCCTTGGCACAAAAGGGGGGCCCGGACTGTGAACTGCGGTTACTTCCGTGTTGAAACCTAGTGGGCTTGGCACAGTAAGTTTGGTCTAATGAAAGACCTCGTCACAATCTCCCTGCCGGTATACCAAATGGTGTACTATGCCAGCGGCCACTGGTGGCAACAAGTCGGGATTGTGTCGTGTGGGTAAAGTGTACAACCTCTGCAGAGTGTAAAACTATTCGAATAGCCGTGTCCACGGTCATGGACAACACATGAATCTTTCTTGACATACAGGACCTGTCTTGCTTATTCCCTCTTTGCTCCTATTCTTGGAACCTATGAAGAGTGTGAGTTGATCGAGGATCCTCACTTTGATGAAAGTTATTCTGGAGATAAAACATGTTTTCATCAAAAACTACTTTTATCCAACTGCTATTTTTTTTCAAACAAAATTAGCGTTTATGCAAATGAGCCATACAACCTTCCTTTGAAGCCACATGTAGTTCTTAGGACCCTTCCCCAAGGGAGGCATGTTGAGTACGTAATGTACTCATGGCAATAATTTTGTTGACAACAGAGATGCATGCAGATGAAGATGATGACTACGACTACTATGGCGATCTGTAGAAGTGAGGTCACGTGGACTACATCGACTGCCTGTGGCTGAGATGGTGTCGCTACGCATTGTACTTTCCGCTGTTTCTCTGAATGTAATAAATGTCATGAGACATTTCACTAGGTATGTCTTGTGACTAAATATATTACTTGTAATACTTTAATGTATTAGGCAATGATATCATTTCACTGTGTTGTCAGCAATGATCCTGGGGTTGACAAATATACAGAGGAGGATCTGGAAGCTAATTTCAGGTTCTCACATAGGTTTAGTCATCAACCCTCACGTGTGAAGTTTGAATCCCGCTTCTCTCAAAAAAATCTTTATATTTGTTGTGTTTGAGAGCAGGTCGCATTTGTTCGGCCGACGCACCTGAGCACGAGGTGCAACAACTGGCGCTGTAGGCCTTGCATAGGAGCTCTCCTCGCTCAAAGACCTTCAAGTAAGCACTTTTGGTTCAGATTTTGGCAGCGAATTTGTGGAATCGGATTCTGCTGGGTTCGCCCTTTGGATCAGATTCTGCTGCGCGGCAGCAGAATCCATCGATAAAAGCTGAACCAAACAGGGCCTTAACGTCGAGCTGCCAAACCAACGCCCACGCGCTTCCCTAGGTGGACTGACCCAACTAAGCGAGCAACCCACTCACTAAGTTGCTCCCAACTAAACCAGCGCCCACATCCATTTTAAGAAAATTTTGAAACAAATTTGGAAATAAAAAAAGTGTATGGTTTTGAATAAAATTCATAAAATTTCCAATAAATAAATAAATTTAAAATAGAAATCGAATTCGGAAAAGGTTCATAAATTTGAAGGAAGCTCGCGAGTGGAAAAAAGTTGCTAAATTTTGGCTTTGATGTATTTGAAAAATGTCAAAGATTCAAAAACCAATTTCGTGAATTTAGCAAAAGCTTTCAAATTTATAGAAGTACACTGATTTGAAAAATGTTCACAGATTGAAAAATTGTTCACGACATCGAAAACAGTTCATGAATTTAGAAATTGTTTGCCATTTAAGAAATCATGAAATTCAAAAAATCTTCAAGAAAGTTGATGACCTACAAGTGCACAGGTCTGTTGTAGCACTTCCGTGATAAGTGTTGAACCCACAGGGAGCTGATAGGTAGGCACCACAAAGCCCACAACTACGCTATCACTTATGCAGCTACGTACGCATCCAAAAGTCTACTCTATCGGTTGCTAGGAAAACTAGATAAAAAGGGGGTTTAACTAAACTAAAAAAGAGATAAAAATAGGAAATAAAGAACAATAAGTTAGTAAGGACGGTGCTTGAGTAGTAAAGTGTTCTCGAGGGTTTCGGAATCACTGCCACTACAGCATGATGCTGCTAACACGACACATGAATCAGAGGCCATTCGACGAAACTGTGTGTGATGCATGCATCGCAAACGATGTCGTAATAAAACTGTCAGCAATAAGACAAACTATGTGCAATGCCGGAGACATCAAGCACGATTCAGATTAGAGTTATATGTGCGATACGTGGCATATAGTTGATCCATACGAAGTGCTTGCGATGAGCCTGGACAACAGAAACGGCCAGCCAGATCAAGGTGTGTGCAATATACGACATACAGTTTACTCGAATGAACTATTTGCGGTTATGCAACACAACAGGAAAGGTCAGCCAGATCAAGGTGTGTGCGATAGACGGCATACAGTTCACTCTGATGAACTGTTTGCGATGAGCCAAAAAATAGAAACGGTTCAACTTAACAAGATATATGTGATACGCGACAAACAAGTCTGTAATTAGAAATGTGTGCGACAAATGATAATAACATAGATGATTGTTGTTAATAAGCCGTGTGTGTTGTGGGCAAACGCTTGCTAGTATACAATTGTCATCGATTAATGAAATCATCACCGACGGGTTACCTAGTTTAGTCCGTGCGCGATGTGATTTGCTATGTCTATAGAACAACAACATATATACTTATAAGGACGTGACTGCGTAACCAAATTAAACATCCAATTACATAAGTGGCTAGTGCACACATGACATTTGTACACACCAAATTAAACAATTACATGCATAGTTAACAAGGATACACGATCACCTAATCATCATCTACTTCTTCTTGTGATGCTTGTCGCCATTGCTATGCTGGTGGCTCGATCCCTCGTCGATTACAGGAAGGAGGCACTCCCTCATGTGAATGATTCGCCTGTGCATCTCATAGCATGTGTACATGTTCTTGACCGCGAACTTGAGATGAGCTTCATCCGGTCTCCTCACCCAGGCATCGTGCCAGGCTATAGGATTTTTATTGCCATCTTCCTTCATGTTTTTGTAGGCGGGGTCGATGATGGCTAAGGTGAGGTCAACAAGGGAGTCCTTCTTCGTGCTGCTCCAGACTGTGTAGTGGCCACGGATTTCGATAAGCTTCTGGCAGGCCAAGCCCGAAACCTCGAGCGCTTTTACATTATCGGCAATGTCCACCGAAGCGAACTTGTAGTCAAGACTGTTGGCAAACCTGGCAAAACACTTGCAAGGCTTTTGTTTCCAGGTAGTAGTGGTAGATGAGGTTATGATGGCGCACGCACAACTGGGCAACGACAACCTTCTGATCTTTCCCGGGAGGACTATTCGTGTACTGGAGGTCGATGCCGACCTCTTTGTACTTGTCATCCTCGGCAAGGAACTGCTCCATGATGTTGATGGAGTCCTCCACGACGACCGACCGATGGTGTACACCACCGAGAGGTCCTCCTCCCTCACGTGGGAGTGCCTCTAGATATCCTCTCTGTACGTGTCATCGTGGGTGTGCTTGTTGTGTTGTGGGGCGCGATCAAAAGGTTGAAGAGACTAAGGTTATAATGGCTGCGAGAATTAATGGGGAAGTCTGACGGCCTGGAATGTCGGCATGCCCGGATGGCAGTTTTTGCAGCGCGTAACTCCATCGTGCCGCACGTAACTGCATCTTGGCGACACGCACGGTGCAACCACATGCATATGGCCCCCCAACGTGATCATGTGCCGGCCCCAACCGCTGGCTGAGCGCGCGCGACACGATGGCATGTGTCATTTTAAATTATCTGGAATATGTAAGACAATTATTATCCGTTGCCATTGTAAATTGGTCGTTGTATTATTTCGTTTGTAACCTTGTAGGTACATGTATACGAGTCGAAAATAGGCTAAAATCACGTTCTCAGCGAGGCACGAACAAAACAATGCTAACATTGAGCGGGGCCATGGGATCACAACCAAACACCATCTGCCCAGGTGCATTAACCGCATGTTAAACAACGTCTTGGGCGCCATTAATGGAGAAGTTGTGAGCGAGGGGGCGGTAGGTGGTGGTCAAAGAGTTCGCTTCCTTGGTGAGCCTGCGTGGCTAACTGCTCGCACGTGTCTCGTCAAGCCTGCGCGGCGGACAGCTCGCACGCGTCCCGTCGAGTCTGCGCGGTGGACCGGTCACACGCGTCCCGTCAAACCTACACGGCAGACTGCTCGCATGCATCTCGTCAAGCCTGCGCGGCAGACTTCTCGCACTCATCCCGTCTAATCAAACAGTTGCACGCATGCCACCAACTACGCTAATTTTTTTCCAGAAAATACAAAGTGGACCAATAAACCAGGAACGAGGTTGTTGGGATATGACCCCAGGATATAACCCGCCCGTCCAGGGCCGGGTCATGAACGACGACTTACAAGGAGCTAGGCCAGGTGGGCCATATTCTACTGAAGATCATCGGGAGGAGGATGAGCCGCCCTCCGTTGGGCCGGCTCATTCGCGCTGGCCTAGGCCTGTTCGTAAACCGCCATATATGTATTTTTATTTACTTAGGGGACAAGTTATAGACTCGTTCCTAGCTTGGAATCTCGTGTACGACCCAGACCTCCACCTATATATAAAGGGGAGCCCCGGGTTAGAGGATATAACTTACAATATCTCGAGTTTTAGGGTTGGCCCAACGCACCTGAGCATCGAGATCATAATCGATACACCCAAAACAGGACGTAGGCTTTTACCTCTCCAAGAGGGGCCAAACCTGTATAAACCCTCGTGTCCTTCGTGTCCACTTAACCCCTTCGATCTACCACTTGACGTGATGGCCTCGCGACTAAGTCCTATGAGGACATCTGCCGCGGAAATACCACGATAGTTGGCGCCCACCATGGGGCTATCGCATGGTGGTGTTGAGTATTCGAAGGGCCCTCCTTCGGGACTCGAAGGGTATGTCATCGGCCGCATGACCAAGAGTCATTGCGGCAAGCTCTACATCGACGATTCGGTTTGGGGCCTCGAGGCCGACTCAATCGAGTACGGGTACTGGGTCCCCTTTAGCGGAATCCACGTCTTCATCGGCAGGCACAGCGGATCTGAGCCTAAGCCGGACGCCTCCGCCGAGATCATCGAGTCGGCCTGGTGTTCACAACCCGCCGTTGTTAGGGCTGCCAATAGACCCGCCGCACCTCACGCGGTTCCCAGATCCAAACCTGGGCCGGATGTCTACACCAACCTCATCAAGCCGGCCCAGGACAAGCGACCCGCCCGGCCGAAGCGTGCGTTCGTCGGCTTTATCCAAGGGGATGATTACCCCGACGGCTCAGCTTCCGATAGTGACACGCTCATCCACTCCAACGATGATTTTGCCTCGAGCGATGGTGAGTCAATCGTCCCGCTCCCCGATGGTCTTCTTGGAGGGGGTCTTGGAGGCGGAATGACCCAAGACTCTCCCGACCCGCCCGCTTGGTCCACGATCTACATGGGAGGAGCAACTCTCACGACTGACCCGGCAATGGTGGCCGGCACGGGAACCTCTAACCCTGCATCAGCGCCATCGCCGTCTCAGGCCTTGACGGGGTTGGCCGCGACTCTCACCACGCTCCTCACCACGCTAGTGACGCCTGAGAACCAGGCCGAACGCAACACCGAGATAACCAAGCTTCACGATCAGATGACCAAGATCCAGGCTGACATCGACGCAGAGAACACTCGCCTGGCGGGTGTACAATATGAGATGAGGGCTGAGGCTGAACGACTAAGGACCGAGGCCTGGCACTTAGAGCAGCGGCGAAGTGCATCGGAGGCGGTTCACAAGCGGAGGCATTGTCACCTTCCACCTAGCCTCGAGCCCCCTCAACTGTTCGCCACCCCTCAAGATACGCGCCTTCGTGACCCAGAGGCTGATGCGCCGGGGTCACTCGTGATGTGACCAAACCCTGGAGTTCAGTCCACGGCAGGTCGCGCCGCCCAACCAATGCTGCAGCCCCAGTGGGAGCCGGGTCCATGTCACGATATGCCCCCCGCCGTTTCTTCACACCGGTGGGTCACTTCACTAACCCGGTGGATAACCTTCTCGCCGCAACGACTAATTTGGCTGCTTCCCCATTACGGGATAGTCGCCCATCGAGATCGAGGCGCACAATGCCATCGAGATGTTAAAAACAGCGGTGACTCAGCATGCCAACTATTCTTATAGCAGGGAGCGCCTTCATTCTACCCCGACCCCAAGCCGGAGCAGAAGCCACCATGCCAACTCACCAACTGTGTCCAGCAGCGCCTGTCAACACCGCGAGCCGCCCCGAGTCTTGCCGCACATGAGAGCTCCCAATGCTCAAGACATCATTGACTCCACATGCGCCAAGCGGGCGACTGAGGCGGCAAACGACGCGACTCTGTCTCCACCGGTCACAACCCAATTGACCCCCACTAGGAGGACCCTTGGGATACCTTGTCTAGCTCCGGCTCTACGCAATGAGCGCATGCCCAAGGACTTCAAGGGTCCTAGGAAGGTCCCTAACTACACAGCGGACCTTGAGCCGACGTCTTGGATAGAGAGCTATGAGCTGGCCATGGACATGTTGGATGTCAGTGACGCGGTATGCGCGAAATACCTAACCATGATATTAGAGGGGCCGACCCGTACTTGGTTAAAAACCTCCCCCCCCCCCAACTCCATCAACACGTGGGCTGAGTTGAAGGAGCATTTTATCAAGAACTTCCAAGGCACCTGCAAGCGTCCCAAGACCGTCGTCGACCTCCAACACTGCATTCAGCACGACAATGAGTCAGCCCACCATTGGGTGGGCCGGGTGCCAGAGATCATTCACTCCTCAGAAAACATCACAACGGCTCAGGCAGTCCTGATATTAGAGCAGAACTGTCACTTCGACCCCCTTGTCCAAAAACTTGGGCGCCTCAAGCGAAGCGTCATGGACATGGGGGAGCTCATGAATGCCCTCACCAAGTATGCAAAGTCTGATTCCACTAAGGACCCTAGTGCGGATGAGGCTCCAAACAACAAAGGGAAGAAGGGCAACGATGGTAAGGGCCACCAGCAGGGCAATGGTGGCAACGGTGGAAAATGCAAGAACTCGGAAGGCAGGTCAGACCTAATCGCAAACACCAACGCAGGGCCCAAATATCAAAAAAGGACCAGCGCTGGAAAGAATTTCAAAACCAAGAATTTTGATGAAGCCCTAAAGGGGCCATGTCCAAAACATAGCCTTCCTAATAAGCCGGCCACCAACTCGTGTGAAGATTACATCATCATGAGAGCCTTTTCGCAGCGGTTCCAGAACCACCAAGGAGGTGGCGACAGCGATCCAGGATCATCCGGCGGCGGGTCAACTGGTGGATACCACCAACAGAATTTCCAAGGGTCTGGCGGCTCGGGTGAAAGTTACCAGGGACATGGAGGGAACAATCACCAACCGGGGAACCAGCAACAGGGCAATCAGACTGGTTACCAGAGTAACCCCAAACAGCTGAACATCGGCCAATACCATGTGTTTGCTACCAACATGGACAGGAGGGACCACAAGCTTAAGAAACGCCTGATCAACATGGTTGAGCTAGCAGTACCGCAGTACGTGAGATGGTCAGAGCACCCAATAACCTAGAGTCGGGAGGATCACCCACCCCGGGTCGAAAATCCGGGTCACCTGGCCCTTAGTGGTGGCACCTCAAGTTGGGGGCTATTCTCTCACCAAGGTGCTTATGGACGGAGGGAGCAGTATTAACATTCTCTATTACGACACTCTTCGGCGTATGGGCTTGTCTGAGAAAGACCTCTCCCCATCCACTACCGTTTTCCATGGAATCGTCCCTGGCAAGTCAGCCTATCCGATTGGCCAGGTCAAGTTGGATGTGGCCTTTGGGTCAGACACCAATTACAGATGTGAGTCCTTGTCTTTCGAGGTGGTCAAGATTAAGAGTCCATACCACACCCTCTTCGGACGGCCGACCTATGCCAAATTCATGGCCTGGCCCTGCTACGTCTACCTCAAGCTCAAAATGCCTGACCCTCATGGTACCATTACGGTCAATGGTGACAGGAAGATTGCCCTAGAATGCGAAGAGGGTGACGCCGCGTACGCAGAAACGGCTTGCGCCGCGGAAGAGCTCATGTTCTACGCTGACAATGTAGACCCGGCTGATATGACGCCTCTAAAGAAAACCACCACTGAAGCTGACCCACCACTCAGGTTCAAATCAGCCAAAGATACCAAGGATATTGAGTTCGTCCCTAGCGACTCATCCAAGAAGTTCACTATCGGGGCTGACATGGACCCCAAATATGAAAGCACGCTCGTCGAGTTTATCCATGAGAATCGGGACATCTTTGCATGGAAACCTTCTGACATGCTGGGTGTACCGAGAAAACTCGCCGAGCACCACCTTAATGTGGATCCCAAGTTTTAACCAGTTAAACAATACCTCCGTCGTTTTAATGAGGAGAGACGCAAAGCAATTGGTGAAGAGGTGGCCTGACTCCTAGCTGTCGGGTTCATCGTTGAAGTTTTTCATCCCGAGTGGCTGGCTAACCCAGTGCTTGTTCTCAAGAAAAACGACACTTGACGTATGTGTATTGGCTACATAGACTTCAACAAAGCATGTCCCAATGACCCTTTCGCCCTCCCACACATCGATCAAATCATTGACGCCACTGCAGGCTATGAAATCTTCTGTTTCTTAGATGCTTACTCCGACTATCATTAGATTAAGATGACCGTCGAGGACCAAAATAAGAAGGATTTCATCACCCCCTTTGGAGTTATGTTGCCTTTCGGGCTCAAGAGCGCAGAGGCGACTTACCAGCATTGTGTTCAAAACTGTTTCCACAATCAGATTGGACGCAACGTTCACGCCTATGTTGATGACATTGTGGTCAAATCAGCCAAGAAGGCGACTCTACTGGATGACCTCAAGGAGAATTTTGCAAACCTTTGCACATATCAGATGAAACTTAACCTGGACAAGTGTGTCTTTGGGGTCCCTGCTAGCAAGTTACTTGGTTTCCTGGTATCCGAGCGGGGTATTGAGGCCAACCCAAAGAAGATCAAGGCAATCACTTCACTAACTGAGCCCAAGAATCTCAATGAAGTTCAACGCTTGGCGGGTCGAATTGCAGCCTTGAGTCGGTTTATAAGCCGCCTCAGTGTAGCGACCAGACCTCAAATAGCCTGACCTCTGTGCTTAGGTGTCATCCTGGATCGATAATCTTTGACACCACACAAGATGCTTGAAGGATTTATAACAGAGTAGCAATCACACACTTATTACATCGATTGTCTCAAGAGAGAACTTATTACAATAAAAATGGCTTAAGGCCATCTAAAAACGATAACAGCGGAAGTCTTGGAAGATAAGCGAGTCCATCAACTCCAACGGCATCACTAAGTATAGAACCACGACCTAAAGGCACCTTACTGTCAGTAAATGCGAAAAGTCTAACATGAAACATTGCAGCCTGAAACGGGTCAAGACATGGAATATGCTTTGGCAATGTAACACATAGAGAGTAATGAAATAATAAGCTATACTACATGCATATATGGCTGGTGGAAAGCTCTATGGTTACAATTTTATGTAAAGCCAATTTTTCCTCATCGCAAAGGAATAAATTTTATTTAGCTATCATGGTGGTTGTTAAACATTGAGAATGGTTGATGATCCTCAATCCCAATTAAACATCATCATTAAAACCCAACAAAATTAATTAAAGTAACATGATGAGATTCACATGATAATCCAAGTACTAGATACTCAAAACGTCCATAACCGGGGACACGGCTAACCATGATTAGTTTGTACACTCTGCAGAGGTTTGCGCACTTTTCCCCACAAGACTCGATCGCCTCCGCTGATTTCTCGCACTACATGGTGTTTGAGAAACGGATGGCCGAGACATAGTCTTTCAGAAGCGCTAGCACCTTACGATCGGGTTGACCGTACCAACCTACATCCACTACATCATCTAGTCTACCAATGTAAGAGTTCGCACGACTTAGTCAACTATGCTAGAGCCCATAGTAGCTTGTGGCTGCACACGGAAGTTTCTAGTATGAATAGTCTCATGATCCCTTTGAGCCTGTGTGGCGGTCCAAAAGAAACAGGCAATCCTGGAATACCCAGGTACCTCAATCCACCCAGATGTGTGTTTAAGTTGCCACCTTAGATAAACCATTTATTAACAATCTCACATCTGTCATGGATATCACTCACCCAATCCACATCTACTAGCATAGCATGGCATAAGAAGCAAACGTAGAAGTAACTCCCAAAGGTTTAATAGTAAAACGGGTAATAGGTACTACCTCATCTACTTCCCATCCCACAATTTAATTAGATCCTAATCATGCAATGTTTGAGGATTGATCTAATGCAATAAAAACTGGGCAGTAGAAAGGTATGATCAAAGTGTTACTTGCCTTGCTGATGATCCGAAAAACCTAGAGATTCGGAGTAACAAAGCGGCGACCTGTGTACTCTATCGCAAACAAACAAACAAGCATACAATAAGTACTCATCTAATGCACAGGTAAAACTCAAATAAGAGATCTAACCAGAAATTTCAACTTAAGAACTCCGGTTTTCAAAAAGAATCAAATCAAACGAAGAAACGAAAGTCAAACGGCGAAAGAAAACAACTTCGTTTTACTAATCTGGACTTAAATCAAATTTACAGAAGCATAAACTTGTTTAAGTTGGTTAAACGAAAAGAGGGTTTCGAGACGAAACTCCAGGCGCTTGAATCGCCTGATTCCGATAAACGAGCGAAAAGTTATACTAAAACGAAAATCGGATCAGAAATCGTGATCAGAAATAATCGCGGAAAATCCGAGAAAAAGAAAAACGACGAACAGATTAACGAACGAACGTTCGTTATCTGGATCTAAATGATGAACGCGTTCGTTAAAATGAACGAACGCTCACTAAATAAATAAACCGAAAAAACCGATCTATAAATAAAACGAAACTTTAAAAAAATAAACCGTGGTTAAAAAAAACCGGGTGGTTTTCTGAGGAAAACCGCCGGCGACGGCGGCTACCTCGAAGTCCCATGAGGCGGCGGGCTCGTGAAGGGCGGGCGGCGGCAATGAGGCGCATGGCAACAAGTAGGCGGCGGGCAATGACGGCGGCGGCGGCTGGCGCGGCGAACATGAACGAGGCGGCGGCGGGCGGGCTGGCTGAACGAGGCGGCCAGCTAGGGTTTGGGGGCACGGGCAGGTCGGTGGGCTGGCTTGGGCCCCGGGCGGGCTTATGAAGCCCCGGCCAGCAGTAGTCCCGGCGATTCACGCCCAAGGTCGGTTCGGACTTTCTTTTTCTTTTTTTTTCAAAAAAATTAATTCTGCGCAGAAAAACTAATGAAAGAAATATTAAACGGACTCCAAAAATCCCGAAATAAATTTTCCCCGACTTCTAAAATCAAGCCGGACAAAGTGAACATTTATTTGGGGCCTATATGCAATTTTTAAAAATGCATATTTTCCTAAATTCAAATAAAGTAGCGGAAAACTCCGAAATAAAATCTTATTTGATTTTATTATTAAATTCTCAATATTTCTTTATTTTGGGAAAGTCATTTTATTCCCTCTCTCATATTTTTTGTAATATAAATAATTAAAGATAAAATAATTAAAATCAAATGATCCTATTCTCAAAATTTGAGAAAACTCAAATATGAAAATAACGAAATCCCCAACTCTCTCCGTGGGTCCTTGAGTTGCGTAGAATTTCTTGGATCAAAACCAAAAGCAAACAAAATATGATATGCAATGATGATCTAGTGTATAACATTCCAAATTGAAAATCTGGGATGTTACAAACCTACCCCCCTTAAGATGAATCTACTTTTCGAGATTCGGGTTGGCTAGAAAATAGGTGAGGTGGTCTTTCAAAGAATCTTCCTCTCGCTCCCGGTGGCTTCATCCTCGTGTGGTGGCTCCACTAAACTTTGCAAAACTTGATAACCTTCTTTGCGGGTGACTCATTTGGCAAACTCAAGAATCTTAACTGGTTTCTCCTCATAGGTCAAATCGTTATCCAAGCGAATTGCCTCCAACGGCACGGTATCCCTCGGGTATATCGCCCATCTCCGCGTGGCACTTCTTCACCGAGAAACGTGGAACACATCATGAACTCCTGACAATCCTTTGGGCAATTCCAACTTGTAGGCCACTTCTCCCATACGTTCCACAACTCGGTATGGTCCTACAAAACGTGGCGCTAACTTTCCCTTAACACCAACACGCTTAATTCCACGAAGTGGAGATACTCGAAGATAAACTCGGTCTCCGACTTCGTAAACTGTCTCCTTGCGTTTAGAATCAGCGTAGCTCTTCTGCCTGGACTAGGCTACCTTGAGCCTATCGCGAATCAACTTCACCTCCCGTTCAGACTCCTTAATCAAATCCTGTCCAAACAACTGGCGGTCTCCAACTTCGTCCCACGACAACGGTGTCCTGCACCTCCTTCCGTACATAAGGCTTGAAAGGGGCCATCTTCAAACCGGATTGATAGCTATTGTTGTAAGAGAACTCTGCATATGGCAAGTTGTCATCCCAACTTGATCCATAATCTAGCGCCTGAGCTCTTAGCATATCCTCCAAAATCTGATTGACTCTTTTGGTCTGCCCATCCATCATGCGTGGATGAAAAGGCATCTTGAACTCTAGCCTGGTACCCAAAGTTTCGTGCAACTGATTCTAGAACTTTGAGGTAAACTCGGAACTCCATGCAAGCATACGATTCTGGTCATGTATATTTTCGCCAACTTAGCACTGGTGTAAGTGGTCTTTACCGGGATGAAATGAGCTACCTTTGTCAATCGATCAACTACAACCCAAATTGAGTCATAGCTTGAACGAGTCCTGGGTAATCCCGTGATAAAATCCATGCCTAACTTATCCCACTTCCATTCGGGTATCGGCAATGGCTGTAACAATCCTGCTGGCTTCTGACGCTCTGCCTTTACTCTCTGGCATACATCACAAACTGCTACATACTCCACAAAATCTTTCTTCATTCCGTTCCACCAGAAAGTATCCTTTAAATCCAAATACATCTTGGTATTTCCTCGGTGAATCGAATATGGTGAATCATGGGCCTCTAGCAGAATTAACTTTCTGATCTCTGGGTCATTTGGCACATAAACTCGGTCCTCAAACCATAGGGTATTGTGTTCATCCTCACGAAATCCCTTAGCCTTTCCTTTGCTCATTTTCTCCTTTATAGAGGCAATCTCCTTGTCAGTCTTCCTCGAGCTTCTCTGATTTTATCCATCAAAGTCTCATCAATCTCCAATGCTGCTACATAGCCTCTCGGAACTATCTCCAAACATAGCTCACGAAGATCCTCGGCTAACTCCTTTGGCAACTCTCCCGTCATTAGTGTATTGACATGGCTTTTACGGCTCAAATGCGTCAGCTACTATATTAGCCTTTCCGAGATGATAATGCAATCTCATATCATAATCCTTGATGAGTTCCAACCATTTCCTTTGTTTGAGGTTTAACTCCTTCTGAGTGAAAATGTACTTCAAACTCTTGTGATCCGTGTACACCTCACAATGGTTTCCAATGAGGAAATGTCTCCATGTTTTCAATGCATGCACTACGGCTGCTAACTCCAAATCATGCATGGCATAATTCAATTCATGATGTTTCAGTTGCCATGAAGCATACAAAACAACTCTTCCCTCTTGCATAAGCACGGCTCCAAGTCCTCGACGTGAAGCGTCGCAATACACCTCATAATCCTTGTTACGATCCGCAGAATCAACACCGTGAGAGTAACCAAACGCTTTCTTCCACTCCACGAAACTAGCCTCACACTCCTCGATCCATATGAACTTGGTATCCTTCTTCAACAACTCCGTCATAGGCTTTGCAATCCTTGAGAAGTTCTCAATAAATCTCCGGTAGTATCTTGCGAGTCCAAGGAAACTCCGGATCTCTCCAACTGTTGTTGGTGCTTCCCAATTTGTTACAATTGATAACCTTTGTGGGATCAACTGCTATTCCTTCTCCGAATATAACATGTCCGAGGAATCCTACTTCCTTCAACCAAAACTCACATTTGCTGAACTTGGCATACAACCGATGTTCTCTCGAGCTTCTCAAGTACCAATCGCAAATGTTCTTTATGCTCCTCTTCATTCTTCGAGTAAACCAGAATATCATCAATGAACACTACGAACTTATCCAAAACTCCATAAACACTTTGTTCATCATGTTCATAAAATAGGCGGTAGCGTTAGTCGGACCAAATGACATAATGGTATACTCATACAGCCCATACACGTGGTAAAAGCCGTCTTAGGTATGTCCTGCTCTCGAATCATCAACTGATGGTACCCAGATCGCAAATCGATCTTGGAAAACACTTTAGCCCCTTGCAATCGATCAAACAGATCATTGATCATCGGTAGTGGGTACTTGTTCTTGATTGTTACTTCGTTCAATCCACGATAATCAACAACCATCCTTAATGTTCCATCCTTCTTCTCCACTAGAAGTACTGGCGATCCCCAAGGCGAAGAACTTGGGCGAATATACCCTTTATCCAATAACTCCTTAATCTGCTTCTTAATCTCCTCCAAAACTTTTGCGGGCATCCTGTAGGGTCTCTTAGATATTGGTCCTGTGCCTGGCAAAAGCTCAATCAAAAACTCGATGTCTCTATCTGGTGGCATGCCTGGCAACTCTTCTGGAAATACATCCGAAAAATCCTTTACTATTGGTACTTCCTCCTGCACAACTCCTGATAAGGAATTTACTTGAGTCCTTTTCGGCACATGCCGTGATACATACTTGATCCTTCTTCCTTCTGGCGTCGTAAGCAAGATTGTCTTACTAGCACATTCAATGTTCCCTTCATACTTTGATAACCAATCCATGCCTAATATCACATCCAATCCTTGAGATTCCAATACTATTAGGTCCGAGGGAAACACATAGTTACCAATCCTTAATGGTAATCGATCACACCATCGACTAGCCATATACTCTGCTCCAGGCGAGGTTACTAACATGGGTGACCTAAGGGCTTGGGTTGGTAGGTTATACTTATCCACAAATCCCCTTGAGATGTATGAATGCGATGCAACAGTATCAAAAAGAACGAGTGCAGTAAATGACTTAAGCAAAAACTTACCTATTACTGCATCAGGTTGAGCATCAACCTCCTCCACGTTAACGTGGTTCACCTGTCCCCTGTTGAAAGGGTTCGGCTTCTTCCCAGAGCTTCCATTGCCATTCTGGCCTTCGTGACATTCATTGGCATAATGTCCGGGTCTTCCGACACTTAAAACAGATGACTTGGCTTAGGTCACTCTTGGTCAGGTTGATGGGGTGGTACGGTTACGCCGTTGCTTCCTCCATTCCCATTACCATCCTTGGGGCCATTATGGTTGTGCGAGCTACCTCCTCCATGGGTATGCTGAAAATGAACTCCCGGTTTAGGGGTAAGACGGGTTTCTTTGAGCTCCATTGTACTTCCTGTCCATACTTCCTCTTGCGGTTTTCAATTTGCTTGCTTCCTTCAATCATAAGAGCACGATCTACCAACTCCTGGTAGTTGTTGAAGCTTGCTACCATCAACTGCATGCTCACTCGTCATTCACCCTTCCGAAACTTCTCCTCGCTTAGTCGCATCCGTAGCAACGCGTCATCCGGGGCATAACGTGCTAGCTTACTA
This sequence comes from Aegilops bicornis, assembly GCA_021605145.1. Taxonomy (NCBI): domain Eukaryota; kingdom Viridiplantae; phylum Streptophyta; class Magnoliopsida; order Poales; family Poaceae; genus Aegilops; species Aegilops bicornis. The sequence goes on along the minus strand of CM038673.1, from coordinate 322,791,248 downwards.
AAGTCATCCACATACCGCCAACCGTCCGTCCTCCTTGGTGCAAGTTGCGAAACTCACGCTTCTTCATGGCCATAGCTCCTGCTGAAACATGGGCGACGGAAAGCTTGTCAAATCGATCCCATGTGACGGTATCCACAGGTAAGTGGTGTGAAATTCTCCCACCATGCGGCCAAGGGTCCTTCAAGCCGATGAGCAAGAAATTTCACCTTTTCCCCATCTGTACATCCTGCAGTGGTCAACTCCCTCCCGCCTTACGGAGCCAATCATCTGCCACTATCGGCTCGGTGCTCTTTGGAGAACACCGCGGATTCAGCCTAAGAAAACGGGTTAAGTGATCAGCAGTGGTGGCGGTGGTGGGTTGTTGTTGTTGTTGTTCCACAGTTGCAGTTCTCGACTAGCAATCGCATCAAAGCATTCTGTTGATCAATTGAGTGAGCTCCGGTGGGAAAGCAAATCCATTGTCACGTCTCGGAGGCATCTGAGGGTTTAGAAAAGATGAGAATTAAGAATAAAATGAGGTCTAAAGAGAAAACACTACCCAAATGCACATGAGGCAAATGCACACAAAATCACTTCATTCAATCAAACAAGGCATATAGTCGGTCTAGAACTATCATAAAAGTGCTTGGACTATGCTATGTACATGGTGGAACACTACTACTGTTATGGTGGTCTACTAGAAAAAACTGCTCCGATGAAGACTCCATGATATCTGCTCCGGCTTCGTCTTCGAAGTCATCATCACTAGGATCGGAATCGGTGTCGTCGATGATGATGTAGTTGTCTGGACAAGTGCAATCGTCATTTTCTCCTCCGGGTGCTGAATTCCCCATGAGTTCTTCCATCTTCTCCTTAAGGTCACCGTTTTGTCTCACTAGAGCGACGATCTCCTCCATGTAATCCTTGTGAGTGGCCTTCAGTTCTCCTTCTAGCTCGATAATTCTAGCCTTTGCTTTCTTCAACTCCATCATGTCTCACAAGACATCTGGTTCTCTTGGCGTCGAATGTGCTGGTTTAACTCCTGGATGAAGGCTGCAATGGGTCTATCCTTCTTGGTGCCTACTATCTCCCATTGTTCATCTCGGCACCCACAAATCTGGTAGATAGTATCCTTGAGGTCATCTTGGTAGACTTCTCCAATGCGTCCCATGGTGATGTGAGCTGCCATGCTCTTTCCTGCACTCGTGTTGGTGCATTAAAAGTACATTCTATGGGCTCCGTGGATCATGCAAAGCGTTCTTCCCGGAACTTGAGCTTGAATCTTCCAACGCTCCTCTTCGGGTAAAGTGGCGTTGTAGGTCCCGGATGAAGCTTGGTATTCCGATGTTCGTGTACTTAGTGACTTCCTTCGTGTCGTCCAAAGGGTGTATCTTCATCCGACTGCGTGAACTTGATCCTCGCTTCCGTCATCCTAAAAGAGTAGAAAAGATGAGGAGTCAGAAATGAGAAGAGAGTAGTGATCTAGGGCTTTAGCTTAGTGTTTGTGTCCTACAGTCAGCGTGTGCTCTGATACCATCTTGTAGCGACTGCACCTCAAAGCGGTCGACCTCGTGCTCAGTGTCATCCCCGGATCAAGAATGTCGACACCACACAATACTTGAAGGATTTATAACGTAGTAGCAATCACACACTTATTACATCGATTGTCTTAAGAGAGAACTTATTACAATAAAATGGCTTAAGGCCGTCTAAAACGATAACAATGGAAGGCTTGGAAGATAAGCGAGTCCATCAACTCCAACGGCATCATCGAGTATAGAACCACGACCTAAAGGCACCTTACTGGTTATGCAGAAAAGTCTGCAACATGAAACGTTGCAGCCCGAAACGGGTTAGCACATGGAATATGCCTGCAATGTAACACATAGAGAGTAATGAAAGAATAAGCTATACTACATGCATATATGGCTGGTGGAAAGCTCTATGGTTACAGTTTTATGCGTAAAGCCAATTTTTCCCTCATCGCAAAGGAATAAATTTTATTTAGCTATCATGGTGGTTGTTAAACATTGAGAATGGTTGATGATCCTCAATCCCAATTAAACATCATCATTAAAACCCAACAAAATTAATTAAAGTAACATGATGAGATTCACATGATAATCCAAGTACTAGATACTCAAAACATCCATAACCGGGGACACGGCTAACCATGATTAGTTTGTACACTCTGCAGAGGTTTGCGCACTTTTACCCACAAGACTCGATCGCCTCCGCTGATTTCTCGCACTACATGGTGTTTGAGAAACGGATGACCGAGACATAGTCTTTCAGAAGCGCTAGCACCTTACGATCGGGTTGACCGTACCAACCTACATCCCCTACATCAGCTAGTCTACCACTGTAAGAGTTCGCACGACTTAGTCAACTATGCTAGAGCCCATAGTAGCTTGTGGATGCACACGGAAGTTTCTAGTATGAATAGTCTCATGATCCCTTTGAGCACAGGTGGCGGTCCAAAAGAAACAGTAATCCTGGAATACCCAGTACCTCAATCCACCCAGATGTGTGTTTAAGTTGCCACCTTAGATAAACCATTTATTAACAATCTCACATCTGTCATGGATATCACTCACCCAATCCACGCCTACTAGCATAGCATGGCATAAGAAGCAAACGTAGAAGTAACTCCCAAAGGTTTAATAGTAAAACGGGTAATAGGTACTACCTCATCTACTTCCCATCCCACAATTTAATTAGATCCTAATCATGCAATGTTTGGGGATTGATCTAATGCAATAAAAAGTGGGTAGTAGAATAGTATGATCAAAGTGTTACTTGCCTTGCTGATGATCCGCGAAACCTAGAGATTCAAGTAACAAAGCGGCACTCAAGGTACTCTATCGCAAACAAACAAACAAGCATACAATAAGTACTCATCTAATGCATAGGTAAAACTCAAATAAGAGATCTAACCAGAAAGTTCAACTTAAGAACTCCGGTTTGCAAAAAGAATCAAATCAAACGAAGCAGCGAAAGTCAAACGGCGAAAGAAAACAACTTCGTTTTACTAATCTGGACTTAAGTCAAACTTTACAGAAGAAAAAACTTGTTTAAGTTGGTTAAACGGAAAGAGGGTTTCGAGACGAAACTCGAGGCGCTTGAATCGCCTGATTCCGATAAACGAGCGAAAAGTTATACTAAAGCGAAAATCGGATCAGAAATCGCGATCAGAAATAATCACGGAAAATCCGAGAAAAAGAAAAACGACGAACAGATTAACGAACGAACGTTCATTATCTGGATCTAAACGATGAACGCGTTCGTTAAAACAAACGAACGAGCGAACGCTCACTAAATAAATAAACCGAAAAAACGGATCTATAAATAAAACGAAACTTAAAAAATAAACCGTGGTTAAAAAAAACCGGGCGGTTTTCTGAGGAAAACCGCCGGCGACGGCGGCTACCTCAGGCGACGGCGGCTACCTCAGGCGGCGGGGCGGCTCTGGCGAGCGGGCGGGGCGGCGTGCGGCGGGGCGAGGCGCGAAGCGGCAGCGGCGGCTACATGAACGTGGCGCGCGCTAGGGTTTGGGGTGCGGTCAGCTGGTGGGCTGGCTCGGGGCCCCGGGCGGCGGCTTATAAAGCCCCGGCCAGGCGGAGTCCTGGCCGGTTACGGCCCAAGGTCGGTTCAGACTTTTTTTTCTTTTTTTGAAAAAAAATTAATTCCGCGCAGAAAAACTAACGAAAGAAATACTAAATGGACTCTAAAAATCCCGAGATAAATTTTTCCCGACTTCTAAAATCAAGCCGGACAAAGTGAACATTTATTTGGGGCCTATATGCAATTTTGAAAAACGCATATTTTTCCTAAATTCAAATAAAATAGCAAAAAACTCTGAAATAAAATCTTATTTGATTTTATTATTAAATCCTCAATATTTCTTTATTTTGGGAAAGTCATTTTATTCCCTCTCTCATATTTTTTGTAATAGACATAATTTATAAAATAATTAAAATCAAATGATCCTATTCTCAAAATTTGAGAAAACTGAAATATGAATATAACGAAATCCCCAACTCTCTCCGTGGGTCCTTGAGTTGCGTAGAATTTCTAGGATCAATACCAAAAGCAAACAAAATATATGATATGCAATGATGATCTAGTGTATAACATTCCAAATTGAAAATTTGGGATGTTACACTCAGTGAGAAAGCGATTCCTTTGTACCAGATGCTCAAGAAAACAGACAACTTCAAGTGGAGTGCTGCTGCCAACAACGCCCTTGAGGCCCTCAAGAAGCAATTAGCTTAGCCGCCCGTCCTTGCTGCTCCGATCACCAAAGAGCCTATGCTCCTGTACATTGCTGCTGACAATAAGGTGGTCAGTGTTGCGGTTGTGGTGCAACAAAAAGAGGCGGGTAAAGAGTACCCAGTTCAAAGGCCAGTGTATTATGTCACTGAGGTCTTCACACTATCCAAGCAATGTTAGCCTCACTGGCAGAATTTTTTTTGGTGTCTTTATGTCAAGTCGGAAGCTGCGGCATTACTTCCTGTAACATCCCATCACAGTGGTTAGTTAGTCTCCCTTAGATGATATTATTCACAACAGGGAAACAACCGGCCAGGTCGCCAAGTGGGCCATCGAGCTTAGTCCACATAACATCAAGTATGTCCCTCGTACAACTATCAAATCTCAAGCACTGGTGGATTTCATCAACTACTGGACTGAGCTTCAGGCACCTGAGGAGAAACCAGACAACACGTATTGGACTATACACTTTCACGGATCTAGGCAGCTTGAGGACTTGGGGCTGGAGTCGTCTTATCTTCCCCTTGAGGTGACAAGTTCTGTTATGTGTTGAGACTTATGTTTCCCTATACTAACAATGCAGCTGAGTACGAGGCCCTTCTTCACGGCCTCCGTATTGCTAAGGATATGAACCTCAGTCGAGTCAGATGCTTGGGCGACTCAGACCTGGTGGCTCAACAAGTTTCTGGCACTTGGGACTCAAAATATCCCCTCATGGTGGCTTACCGACAATCAGTCACCAATGTTGCTGGTCACTTCAAAGGTTACCAGGTGGATCATATACATCGACAATAGAATGAGGCAACTGATGCTCTATCCCGCCTTGGCTTGTAGCGTAAGCCGGTTCCTCCCAATGTTTTCCTCGACGTCCTTCATAACCCGTCAGTCAAACTGCCATCGGAAGAGGATCTTGCCGTTCCTGACCCGGAGGCTGCACTTGTGGCGGCTCTGCATGCTATCCCAGATTGGACGATCCCTTACCTGGACTACTCGACCCGTGGTGTGCTCCCTGATGATGAGCTTATAGCTCACTTGATTGTCCGACATTCCAAGTCTATGTCAATCGTCAACGGCGAGTTACACAGGAGAAGCATCACAGGAGTTTTCCAATGTTGTGTTTCCCCTGAGGAAGTCCGTGAAATACTCAATGAGATTCACTCTGGCGACTGTGGCCACTGCTACTCCTTGAGCTTGCGTTGGTTTTTCCCTTGAAGAGGAAAGGGTGATGCAGCAAAGTAGAGTAAGTATTTCCCTCCGTTTTGAGAACCAAGGTATCAATCCACTAGGAGACAACGAACAAGTCGCCTAATACCTGCACAAACAATCAACAACTTGCACCCAACGCAATAAAGGGGTTGTCAATCCATTCATGGTTAATTGCAAAAGTGAGATCTGATAGAGATAGATAAACGGTAAAGTAAATATTTTTAGTATTTTTGGTTTATAGATCAGAAAGTAAAAGATTGCAAAGGAAGTAAATAGGAAACTAATATTGTAGATCGGAAACTTATAAGATGGAAAATAGACCCGGGGGCCATAGGTTTTACTAGAGGCTTCTCTCAAGATGGAAAATATTACGGTGGGTGAACAAATTACTGCCGAGCAATTGATAGAAAAGTGCAAAGTTATGACAATATCTAAGGCAATTATCATGAATATAGGCATCACGTCAGTATCAAGTAGACCGACTCCTGCCTGCATCTACTACTATTACTCCACACATCAACCGACTCCTGCCTGCATCTAGAGTATTAAGTTCATGAAGTACAGAGTAATGCATTAAGTAAGATAACATGATGTAGAGGAATAAACTCAAGCAATATGATGTAAACCCCATCTTTTTTATCCTCGATGGCAACAATACAATACGTGGCTTGCTGCCCCTACTGTCATTCGGAAAGGATACCGCAAGATTGAACCCAAAGCTAAGCACTTCTCCCATTGCAAGAAAAACCAATCTAGTTGGCCAAACCAAATCGATAGTTCGAAGAGAGTTGCAAAGATATCAAATCATGCATATAAGAATTCAGAGGAGATTCAAATAGTATTCATAGATAAGCTGATCATAAATCCACAATTCATCGGAACTCGACAAACACACCGCAAAAAAGTATTACATCGAATAGATCTCCAAGAACATCGAGGAGAACATGGTATTGAGAATCAAAGAGAGAGAATAAGCCATCTAGCTACTTGCTATGGACCCGTAGGTCTGTGGTAGAATACTCACGCTTCATCGGAAGGGCAATGGTGTTGATGTAGAAGCCCTCCGTGATCGAATCCCCCTCCGGTAGGATGCCAGAAAAGGCCCCTAGATGGGATCTTACACGTACAGAAGGGTTTTTTTTTGACTGGGAACTGTGGGGTAAAACCCCCATAGCAGATCAAAACCTTTATTCATCAAAAGTAACAAGGTACAAAGAAATGATTACAAGGGGTAATCTAACATACAAGGACTAAGCTAAAAGGAGGGGGAGGGAGGCAGGGATGCGGCGGTGGAAAAGTGTTTTCGTGGCTCTCCTGATTGGTTTTAGAATATTTGAGAATATATAGGCAGAAGAAATAGCTCGGTGGAGTCACGAGGGGCCCACAAGGGTGGGGGGCGCGCCCTCCGTCCTTGTGGCAGCCTCGTGGCTTCCCCGACTTGCACTCCAAGTCCTCTAGATGTCTTCTGGTCCAAGAAAAATCACTGCGAAAGTTTTATTCCGTTTGGTATTCCTTTTTTGCGAAACTCTAAAACAAGGAAAAAATAGAAACTGGAACTGGGCTCTAGGTTAATAGGTTAGTCCCAAAAATAATATAAAATAGCATATTAATGCATATAAAACATCCAAAACAGATAATATAATTGCATGGAACAATAAAAAATTATAGATACATTGGAGACGTATCAGCCACCATGCCGGCTCAAAGTCCTTGGTGGCAAAGGCTTTTCGTCACGGTTTTTTATGGCTCACGGCTCACGCTGATGCCAAGGACATAGTCAAAAGGTGTGATGGATGTCCGAAGTTCGCACGTCAGGCTCACGTGCCGGCTCAGGAACTCGGGATGATCCCAATAACTTGGCCCTTTATGGTCTGGGGGCTCGACATGGTTGGTCCGTTTAAAGCATCCCAAGATAAGAAGACTCACTTGTTGGTCTCTGTCGATAACTTTACCAAGTGGGTTGAAGTAGAGCCTATCAGCAAATGTGATGCAGCTACAGCAGTCAAGTTCTTGAAGAAGTTGATTTTCAGATTTGGCTTTCCACACAGCATCATTACCGATAACGGAACAAACCTTCCTAAGGGAGCTATGGCACAATTCTGTCAAAGAGAGCACATTCGGCTCGATGTGGCGTTTGTTGTGCACCCTCAGTCTAATGGTCAAGCTGAACGCGCCAACCAAGAGATACTACGAGGCATCAAACCTCGACTCCTGTTTCCTCTCTAGCGCATGCAGGGTTGTTGGGTTGAAGAGATTCCTTCTGTATTATGGAGCATACAGACTAACCCCAACAGATCAACTGGTTTCACGCCTTTCTTCATGGTTTATGGCGCCGGAGCCGTCTTACCTAGCGACATACGTCATGACTCGCCCCTTGTCACTGCATACATCGAAGATGACAATGAACAAGCTCATCAAGATTCTTTGGATGCACTGGAGGAGGAGCGTGACTTAGCCGCAGCCCACTCTGCCATATACCAACAAGACCTACGCCGCTATCACAGCTGTAGAGTTCGCAGCCGCACTTTCCAGGAGGGCGACTTAGTGCTCCGGCTGATTCAAGATCAGTCTAACATGCATAAGCTTTCACCCACTTGGGAAGGGCCCTTCATCATCAGTAAGAACCTTCATAATGGATCTTACTACCTGATTGATCTCCGTCCTGGTAAGGAGTCTCGCACATCCGAGGAGGAGAGCAACATGCCTTGGAACATAGCTCATCTAAGGCCTTACTACACCTAGAGCTCCAGCTCAGGTTCCCTTTGTACATACATATGTACATATATACTATATTATGATCAATAAATAAAGCCGGCACCCCCGAAACTTGGGTCTCTGTCGTTTCATCTCAATCATTGTGCATGAGTCTTTACCTTTTTCTGATCATGGGTCACTTGGGGGCTTCCAAACTCCACGAGTTAAGTTATCTCACCCTTTTGACTGGCACCAAAACGACATTAATCTTGGTTAAACCCGCTTGTCTACTTGCTGCTTCTCCGATCATATGACTCGATGTACTCTTGCCAAGTTGCTTATTATAACTTTGCAAGGTTCAAACGATGTTTGTGTCATGCGAGAGCCAGTCTACAGTAGCGAGGATACTCCAAGGGCTATCACGCCAAACACTTCTTTGAAGTGAGACTTAAGCCCCGAAAGCAAAGTCCGTCGAGCCTCGAACGCCGACTTAACATTTCTACGTTGTGTGTTTTTTTTCAGGCTATCTTAATGATTATGACTGGCCCTTGAGCCGCCAGTTTTATATTATACTGGCTCCATCTTATACGTTTACCAGATTTACTTCTTCTGGGTTAAGCCGCCATAACTCGTCTCTATGACCTTTATGGGAACTTAACATGCCCATATCTTACAACGTTTTCTCAAGAGTTTTAACACTATAAAGGATTACATTCAGGTCAAGACCTCGCACACAAATATTTAGATGTTTTAAACCTCATCTTGATCAACAATTATCAAACAGGTGCATGATGCCATAGCCAGAAGTTTTACTATCCTATTACATGGCCACAGAAGGGCTCTAAAAAATAATCAAGAAGTCTTTTGAACCCGTGCCATGGATAGTTCTACTTGCCAAGCTGGGCTACTTTTGAGCCGCATGTTCTTCACCCTGTGCCGTCTTTTGTGCTTCCACGATCTGAACATCATCAACATCCCAATCAATGGTTGACAAAGCTTCAAAGAAATCACACTCTTCAATAAGTTCAGAGGGGTCAACATCAGAAGCAAAACGGTCCTTACGTCCGACAGGGACAGAATGACCGTCTTGAAGCTGGGTTGCTCTATGCGTTTACCCGCCTCATCGAAACCCGCCTGGTACCTATCCAAATTCACTTCTTGTGCGAGTTTGGTAGCCACAGATCGGGTCTCTTTCCGCAGGCGGGTATAATCATCACTGGTAAATACTTTACCATCAAAGTTGAATTCTGGAAAGCCGTCAGCTAATTCAGACACGTCCATGTCTTCTTATGAGCTTTGGCCCGGGTCAGCACATACATGGCGGCTGAACATGCTGACGATCTTTTCAGTTTTCGCACTTGACTCGGCAATGTTGATAGCACGTTGAGCGTCTCCTTGATGGTCTTTGGCATATCTACTGCACCCACTATATAGCGTATGGTACGGAGACTTCTAGTATATACCTGCTCAAGGAGGGTATAAGCCGCCTTCAATTGCACAAGAGGCTCCTTTTTCAGGCTCAAACTTCTCTTACCTATCAAAGGAAGGATGGTCAAGTCAGTTTTCCTCCTCATCATATCATTATGAACATTACAAGGATATGGCGACTTACCAAATACAACTTGAGTCATTTGGAAGATATGCCTCTTCAATCCAGCAAGCTCATTGTCGGTGTCAAAACCGGCGGATCTCGGGTAGGGGGTCCCGAACTGTGCGTCTAGGCGGATGGTAACAGGAGACAAGGGACACGATGTTTTTACCCAGGTTCGGGCCCTCTCGATGGAGGTAATACCCTACTCCTGCTTGATTAATATTGATGATATGGGTAGTACAAGAGTGGATCTACCACGAGATCAAGGAGGCTAAACCCTAGAAGCTAGCCTATGGTATGATTGTTGTTCATCCTACGGACTAAAACCCTCCGGTTTATATAGACACCGGATAGGTTAGGGTTACACAGAGTCGGTTACAAGGGTAGGAGATCTACATATCCGTATCGCCAAGCTTGCCTTCCACGCCAAGGAAAGTCCCATCCGACACGGGACGAAGTCTTCAATCTTGTATCTTCATAGTCTTGGAGTCCGCCGTGATGATAGTCCGCTATCTGGACACCCCTAATCCGGGACTCCTTCAAGAGCCCACGAACCAGGCTTCAATGACGACGAGTCCGGGCGCGCATATTGTCTTCGGCATTGCAAGGCAGGTTCCTCCTCCGAATACTTCATAGAAGGTTTTGAACACCAGGATAGTGTTCGGCTCTGCAAAACAAGTTCCACATACCACCGTAGAGAGAATAACTTTTGCACAGATCTGCTGACGTATTCCGCGGCGTGACATCACACCACGGCCAGGCCTTTATATGAATCGTTTTTTACCGTTTCCACCTTAGCACGTTTAGCGAGGCGGTTTCCTTGGCACGTCTTATCAAAGCATAGATCATGCCCCTTTATTCCGGGATTCTCATCAATACGGACGTGGGTAACCCATCCGTGCCCGTTGGCATGCCTCCTCTATCGAAGGCGAGTCCTAATCGACCACGGGGTGGGCTCTTGGTATTCAACCTCTTTATAATGAGACCAAGGCCCTGTTCTTTTTACACCCTCCAACGAGTTCGCCTCGCGCTTCGAGTTCCCACACCCAAAGCTTCAGATTTAGGCGCTTCGGACCCTCGACGATGTACGGCTCCGACCAGCACGGCCGATGGATGTCTTCCTCCGTTACAGAAGAAGACGTGCTAAAGCTGCGAGACGCCAGGTATCTAACCGGCGAGATCTCGCATAGGCTACCTGCTCCAGGGCAGGTCATTCCCAGTCCTGAGCCCGGCGAGAACGTGGTGTTCGTGTCTCACTTCCTTCGCGGTTTAGGTTTCCCGACGGATCCCTTTGTGCGAGGGCTCATGTTTTATTATGGGCTTGATTTCCATGACTTGAATCCATAGTCCATCCTCCATATCTCGTCATTCATTGTCGTATGTGGGGCCTTCCTCCATATTACCCCCCACTTTGGATTGTGGCTCAAGACCTTCAAGGTGGAGCCAAAGATGATTGAGGGGCAACAAGCAGAGTGCGGAGGGGCGGTCATACGCAAATGTGCTGATGCTCCGTGGCCCGAGGGCTCTTTTCAAGAGGAGCTTGGTTTGTGGCAACATGAGTGGTTTTATATCATCGCTCCTAGGGGCACCAAATGGGTGGCGCCTCGCCTTCCGCCAGTCCACCACAATGGGCGGGCGTCATGGGTCAACAAGGGGCTCGACTGGGGCCGTCCCAAGGACGTTCCCTTGCTGCGGGCCGTATTCGAGACCTCCAAGAAAGAGAGATCAATCTAGTTGCAGTGGCGCAAGTTATGTTGATCCGCGCCTTTCAGCCCGCAAACGCCGCCTTCGCCTGTGGGAATTTAATCCGGAGGGACCACGAGCTCTCCAAAATTTTATGGGCACAACGCCTGTGGAGATGTATGAACGGTTCTTGGATCACGAGAGAAGTGTCCGGACTGGCCCGAGGACGCAGGCTAAGCTGCAATCGCCAGACATACTCAAGTAAGTAGTCCCTGAATCGGACAAGCTGTTCATTCATTTATTATATACATGCCCTTTTAATGGAGCCGTTTCTTGAACAGGAGTGGATAGCCAAGGCAAAGTTGATAAGGTGTCCGGCTCCCCTCCCGGAGACCATGCCGGATCCCATGCTGACCAAGATGTTGAAGGTCACGCCTTTTGAAGAAGGCGAAGGGGGGAGCAGGGAAGCAACTGCCTCTACGAAAGAGGCTATCAAGGAAGGAGGGATTAAAGGTCCCATCTTTCGAGGAGAGAAGAGGACCGCTTCAGAAGATCCGAAGGTCAAGGCCTCCAAGAGGGGAAAGGAATCTTCGTCAGAGAGTCCGCGGGAAGTAACCCAGCCGCACTATTTCCCCAAGGGATCAGCCCTCCAAAGAAGCCGTAAGTAAAAAGTAGGGGTCTTGTAAATAAGGAACATCCTCACATATATTTCTAAAGATAACCGAAATTGTACCTTGTAGTTCGGACCTCAGCCCTTCTCGTGAGCTCGTCTTGGAGATCTTCTTCCGGAGATGATGGAGAGCGAAACGCCTCCACCTGTTGCACCCTCGCGAAGCGGACGACCCTGAGGTGTCGTCGCGAAGGGCTCCTCCCAGTCCGGCGGGGCCGAAGGGTTCAGCGCCAACTGGCGTGCGGTCGGAGGATCTGAAGGATCTGCTCGGGCGAGCGGCTATCTCAGAGGAGCACCGTGCTCTAATGGGTACGGTGATTGAAAGAATTGCATCTGTGGAGAGCGGATTGCATGAAGCCGTCAGAAGCTTACTGACGGGGTTCGAGGTACGCAAAAATGATGTACCTTCGGACAGTTATGCATATAGAATGCGCCCTGTATAGATAGTAGCCCCTGAGACTCGATATGTTGTCAAAATTGACAGCGTGCCGAGGATCAAAATCTCAGCTTCAACATATCGCCGTTCCTAAACAGGCGGCGGGGCGTCCGGTGGCCAGCCGGACTGATGAATATGCCGAACTAAAGCGGCAACTTGACGAAGCGGATGCGGACATCGCGCTGGTCAATAAATGGTTTGACGAGTCGCAAGGTATGCGACTTCTATGCGGACACCTAGTAAGGGAGCTTGACGCTCATGTCTTACTATTTGTATGCTTAATGCAGATGGTGCCGCTGTTGTGGAGGAGCTGCGGGCGGAACTCGCCCGAGCGAAAGAGCAAGCCAGGAATAGTAATGCGGCCGCTTTAAAGGCGGCCGAAGAGCTAGAAGCCGAACGGGCTGCTCACTGCCGAAGCAAGGAGGAAATGGCCGATCTGGCCAGAAAGTTGAAGGATACTACCGATCTCTGCGAGGTTCTTGAAAAAGAACGTCAAGCGGAGCAAGAGGGCCTAAAAAAGGCCGTCGCCGAATCCAAGAGTGCCCATTCGGCTTTGAGAGCTGCCAAGGAGGAGCTGAGTCGCCGGGCAATTGCGGCCGGAAAACCGTTTACTTTGTGGAGGAAATATACGGATCCAAAGTATGCTCAGTTGGATAAGTTGTGGAGTTCGGAGGATGCTTATCTGGACTTGGCGGCGAGCGCTGCGGACGCGGTTGAGCACTTCCGGGGCCAGAAGGGGCACATAAGGGAAGAGCTATATTGGTCGCAATTCCATAGTCCGGAGCGTCCTCTGCCGTTGACCGATCGGTTGGCCGAATGGGCCGAGCTGAATCGGTTATCCGGATTTGCCATGAAGCGTGTCTTGACTCATTTGTGGCCGGGCGGACCCCAGCCGAAGAGCTATTTTGGTTTAGTGCAGCAGTTCCTTGGTGCGGTACCGCGTATCAATGCAATGAAGCGGTCGACGTGTATTGAGGGAGCTGGATGGCTCGCCCGTGTCAAGACATACCGGGCAGAGATGAAGGCCACCGACGTTGCATCCCAAGATTCGGATGAAGCCGAGTACCGCCGAGCACTACTTTGAAGAAGTCCTGCCGGGCGCTAGTTTAATAGAGACGCAGTGCTCGAAGGATATTATGTTTAAATGACATGTATGTTTTTTGAAAACAATGTTTCAATATAATATAAGAGCTTTTTATACTTGTGCGTTCAAGTAGTAAACTACTCTCAGGCGGCCGTTTATGTATATGTATATATAACCGAAAGATGGCAGTCCTTGGTTTCAGCCCCCACGCACATAGTGCGGGGTGTTTGCAAAGAAAGCGCTTTTTCACACTTAATCCAACGCCTTGGTCCTGTTAAGGAGGTGGTAGTAGCAAACTAGGCAACCGGACTATAATGCTTTATCACTTTCACTTAGCCATAGGAGTTCGAGGGTGGGGCTACTATATAGCCCCTGGGGGCACCGCACTCTCCCGAATTCGGGGTGCGTATGTGCCTGACTGAAAACCGGTCCTTCGTTAATGCGGAGGAATCCTAAACATTCCAGTGAGTCATCGAGTGGTTGACCAGTCTCCCGCTATATCATGACAGTCAGTTTTCGGCTTTCTCTACTGAGGTGCTCGCCCGGCCGAACCGGGGCACAATCGCAGTAGTTCTCCTGGTGCCGCGTTAGCCGTGAAAACGGAACGTAAGGCAGCAAAACACAGGAGCCGGGCAACCCAACATTTGACCAAAGACATGATTCGGAGCTGATGCATATAAGGCCTAACTCGAGACGCCGAATACTCCCTAAGGTATTCGGTCTTTATGAAAATGGGCGGAATAATGCCCTAAGCCCCTAGTGTCCAGGTACGCGCAAAAATTCTGGTGCGGCCAATGCCAAAACGCCAGCCTCCTCCTCGGTTATAGTAAGGAACCGGGGGATGTATATCAACAAGAGACAGAAAAAGGTTTACGCAGGTCTTAATCTGAAAAGAATCCTTGCAACGGGTCCCTACTGCACGTCTGCGCCTGTGTCTCCATTGTGCCGTATCCTGGACGGGTGTAGCACGTTGTTCGTCTGTAAAAGAGAGGAACTTAGTTTGAAAGAAAAAAAGGCCGTGCGAATGATGTACTTTACATTAAATAAACAGAGTACGATTTGAAGAGGTGAAGAAAATTTGAGCTTTATTGTCTCTTGTTGTACATGCATGCAACCCCTTGTATGAGGGTATGCCGCTAGTAGGCGCCAGACTCCTCTAACCGTGTCTGGGGTTCGAATTACCTGTTCAGGTTCTTTGGTTAGCGGAGCCGGATTGGTGTGGGGCTGTCAAGGCAGCCTCGCATTCTTCCGTGCTCGAGTGACACTTAATACTCCCTTTTAATGAGATGATGCCGCGTGGACCGGGCATTTTAAGTGTAAGAGATGCATAGTGCGGTATTGCGTTAAAGCGGGCGAAAGCTTCATGTCCCAATAGTGCTTGATGGCTACTTGTAAATGGGGCGACATGGAAGATTAACCTTTCGCGACGGAAGTTGTCGGATGAACCCAACACAACTTCAAGCAGTATGTAGCCCGTACAATGGGCATATGGCCTGGCACTACCCCTTTAAAGGAGGTGTTGCTAGGGCGAATTTTTTTTGGGTTTATCCCCATCCGGCGGATTGTGTCCTGATATATCAGGTTTATGTCACTGCCGCCATCCATGAGGACTTGTGTAAATTGGAATCCGTCGATTATAGGATCCAATATCAAGGCAGTCCATCCTGCGTCCGGATATTTTCGAATAGTCCCGATGGTCGAAGGTGATTGGTTTTGACAACCCGATTAATGCGGTAGCGCCTTTTAGTGGGCGCCCGCTTTTTTCCCTTTGATCACGTGAAGTGAGTTTACTGTTTTAACCTCTTGCGGAAATTCTTTTGTTTCCCGGGGCTCTGCTTGTGGTGCTCGTCATCATCTTCACTTGGTGTGTCGAGACCCTTGTGTTCGGCGTTAAGTCTGCCGGACTGTTTGAAGACGCAGCAATTTCTGTGGGTATGGTTTGCAGGCCTCCCAGGAGTACTGTGGATTTGACATATCTTGTCCAAGATTTTGTTGAAGTTGGATAGCTCATCGCCATTGTCTTTAAGGGGCAGTTTTTTGCTGTTACGCCGTGAGCTTTTGAATCCGGCGTTGACCGCCGCGCTCTTTGGACCGTTCCTTTAATCTGGCGCTGGTCCTTGTTGCGCCCGTGGTTTCCGTTCCATCCCTGACTTCGGATGTACTTGGGTCGCTGGTGCTGCATCTTACTAGTCAGCTGTCCTCTCCCGCGCAAAAGCGGGTCATGAGGCTTGTTAATGCGGCCATTGTTCCTGGCTTTTCTTGGCCGAGGTGTCTGGCGAGCCATTCGTCTCGGACGTTGTGTTTGAAGGCTGCTAAGGCTTCGGCGTCCGGACAGTCGACTATTTGGTTCTTTTTAGTAAGGAACCTGTTCCAGAATTTCCGAGCTGACTCTCGGCTGTTGAGTTATGTGACTTAGATCGCTCAGATCCGGAGGGCAGACATAGGTCCCCTGAAAATTTGCCCGAAACGCATCCTCGAGCTCTTCCCAGCTTCCAATGGCATTTTCGGGAAGGCTTTTGAGCCAATGCCGAGCTGGCCCTTTGAGTTTGAGGGGTAAGTATTTGATGGCGTGAAGATCATCTGCTCGAGCCATGTGTATGTGGAGGATGTAATCCTCAATCTAGACTCCAGGTTCTGTTGTTCCGTCGTATGCCTCTATGTTTACGGGTTTGAATCCCGCTTGAAATTCATGATCCAGCACCTCATCGGTGAAACATAGGGGATGTGCGGCGCCCCTATATTTGGGTGTGTCGTGATGTTCGGATTTTTGGCGTGTTGCATTGCTTTGAAGAGCTTGCTTTTTTGGCCCATAGATAGACCTAACCGGGCCATCCTTTTGATGTGAATCCTTATGCGGATCGCATACTAGCTTGTGTGCGGCGCCATTTGCCGCTTACTTTTTGCCGTAGGGTCGTCCATCCGACCGGGTGGCCTTCTTATTTTTTGATTGTGGGGGCTCTAAGGCCTCCTCGTCGAATTCGGGCAGTAGCTTTCTTTTCGGGTAGCTCTTTGTTCGGCATCGTCGCCAGACTTGTTCATGATGCTGAATACTTTGCTCCATCTGATCCTGAGTGCATCTTCACCTGTTTTGAGCTTCCGCTTCGCTTTTTTCGTGCTACGCGATGGCATTTGAGCCTTTTCTGGAGGTCATTTTGCTCCAATAGTTTGTCCGGCGTGAGATCGTCCGGACTGTTGTCTTCGTCGGGGACAGATTGTTTATCCAAGTTGTCTTGTTCGAACGATTGCTCGATAGCTTGTTCACCATCCACCGGTTCGCCCTGCTCTATGGCTGGGTCTTTGTTGAGGCGGGACTTGGTTCGGCGTTTACGTTACCGTTTTGACTGCTTTTCGAGGGATTTGTCCTTCGTAGCATCCCGTTGTTCCTCGTTTTCATTTCCTTTAGGTGTATCCACCATGTATACATCATGGGGTGAGGTGGTTGTCCAGCATCCTATAGGTG
This sequence comes from Aegilops bicornis, assembly GCA_021605145.1. NCBI lineage: Eukaryota > Viridiplantae > Streptophyta > Magnoliopsida > Poales > Poaceae > Aegilops > Aegilops bicornis. Next base: position 322,774,173 of record CM038673.1, on the reverse strand, counting down.
CTGGTTCATTGTTATCTCCTACATCGTCGTCCATACCGTCGATGTCTTGAGTCAAATCGAGCACGCCATGTAAGCCGTCGATGCGGCTACGAAGTGGGTGGTGGGTGGGCGTTGAATTTCTTCGTCGTCTGCATCCCAACCTTCCCGACCTTAGTCCGCCAGGCTCTCCGGATAAAGAGAGAGACTTTAGTGAATTCGAGGATGTCGCCAAAGGGCGAAAAGTCTTTGAAAAGATGTCCGCGGCCGTGAACTCCATGACCGGCGCCCAATCGGATTCGATTGGCAGGGGCGCGGAGGGTCCGGAGTCCGGCACCTTGGAGCCAAGGTCTTCGAAAAGGACAGGGATGGAGTTCGGCTCAATTGCCGTAGAGATTGTAGCCCCCGAGGCGGTGTCCAACCATTCGTCCTCGATCAGGGAATCCAGCTCCGGATCAAGGGCCGGAGCGGGTGCTGGTGCGGCCTCCAGGACACTGTTCGGCTGCAGAGCTAGATCATGCCCATCAAGACAGTGCGGCGCGCTTGGCTGCGGCTCAAATCCGTCAAAGATCAAGTCCCCGCGGATGTCGGCCGTATAGTTCAAACTTCCAAATCTGACCTGATGGCCAGGGGCGTAGCTTTCGATCTGCTCCAGATGGCGTCGTTGCTGATGATCGAAGGAGCCATCGGGCCTATTGGTGACGACACAAAGGAACTCTCAATGAAAGCACCAATGTCGGTGTCAAAACCGGCGGATCTCGGGTAGGGGGTCCCGAATCGCGTCTAGGCGGATGGTAACAGGAGACAAGGGACACGATGTTTTTACCCAGGTTCGGGCCCTCTCGATGGAGGTAATACCCTACTCCTGCTTGATTAATATTGATGATATGGGTAGTACAATAGTGGATCTACCACGAGATCAAGGAGGCTAAACCCTAGAAGCTAGCCTATGGTATGATTGTTGTTCGTCCTATGGACTAAAACCCTCCGGTTTATATAGACACCGGATAGGTTAGGGTTACACAGAGTCGGTTACAAGGGTAGGAGATCTACATATCCATATCGCCAAGCTTGCCTTCCACGCCAAGGAAAGTCCCATCCCGACACGGGACGAAGTCTTCAATCTTGTATCTTCATAGTCTTGGAGTCCAGCCGTGATGATAGTCCGGCTATCCGGACAACCCCTAATCCGGGACTCCCTCACTCATCCCCCACAGATTTGAGCCGCCCTTCTGCGTCTTGGGCACGCTTTTTCAGAGTTGTTCTCTCTTTCTCGTGTTTTGCAAGCTGGGCCTTCAGTTTTTCATCCGCCACAGCTACTACTTTTTCTCAATCAGCAGCGGTTGCTTCGGCGTTTGCCCTTAGCTGTTGCTCCGCCTTGAGGTTTTCTTGGCAACTGGTCAGTTTGCCTTGTGCCTCAGACATCAGCTCCTGTACACATAGAGATTACATGGATTAAACCACTTTGAAAGTCCCAAGAAGACTACAATGCACAATCAAGTTTTTGGTGTATCAACAATAAGAGCCAACCCACATTGGCATGATGACTCTGCCCTTGTCGAAATATCAAAATAACCTCTTTTCAGGACCAAGAGAGTATATTTAAGCAAGACCCGACTGATTCAGAGAATCAAGAGAGCCCTTGGGGGCTACATAGGCGACTTTTTAGTCATTAAACAAAGACCCGACCACTTCTGAAGAAACAAACCGGGCCTTGGGGGCTACTGTATGTCTAACAACTACATTTTTACAACCCTACATACGAATTGGTAATGTTCGTTTTGTATTCAGGATTGGGCGGCTGTTAAAGATATGAACATCTAAGTGGTAAATTCTCAAGATGCAAGATACACCTCATATTTTCTTATAAGCATGTTGACCATGCTAATTTCCACGTTCTGGCTCTCAGATAGCCAAGTCAAATAAGCTTCATGGAGCTCAGCATCATTCAACTCCTCCAAATTTGGCAGCTCAAGTTTCTCTTTCCCTTTAGACGAAACTTGTGACTCGCCCTTGAGTTGCACTTTCGCCAAAGCATGTGATGGCTCGAGAGCCTTGAACTCAGTCCTTATAATAACACGATCATCCTGGAGAGGAGACGTGTTTGATTCATTAGCCATCGTTTTTTACTTCGGCTCACAAGTAGGAGATGGCCGGTTAACTTTTGGTTGGTTGTTGACATATTTCACTTGTGTCTCCATGTCATCACCAGGCGGCGGGTTATTCTTGTTCCAAAACTTCATGAGTTTCCTTAGTTTGCTCCTTGGTGTTTTCTTCATGGGTCAAGACCGGCCCTGACGTCGAGCCCGACTCGCCATATTTCTTCTTCTTTGCTTTTGCCCTACAAATGCACAAGGGATACAATGGTGTTAACCAACATTCAATACCTAGTGAGAGATATATGGCCTGATCACATTCATGCTTACCCTGGCTTGATAACCATTGGAGCCAATTTGGACCCTGACGAGTCCTCTGATGTCAATGGCGACTCCTGATAGCATGAATAAGACGAGTTAAGAGGTTGTTTAAATAAGCCGGCTCGGGGGTAAGAAGGGTTTGGACTGTGAGGCACCTCATTGGCATGTTTGTAAGGATTTGGTGCAGAATCTGAGCCGCCCATTGAAGCACCAGAGTTGCCACCTGCTCCTTGCCGAGATGAGCCAACATACTACGTTTTCTTCATTAAGAAATCAGGGTCCAAATAAGCAAGTGGATGGGAAAAGGCACCTTTCTCACCGCACTTCTCAGCTTTCTAGGAACATGAACATCTGATTCAGATGAGATAGAGATTACCTCAACACCTTTAGCTCGGCTCTCACCAGCGTCGTCCTAGGGAAGGCATTGATAATAGGAATATTATAAGCAGTCAGAGAATAACGAGTTGGTCAGAGGAAAGAAGTTTTACCTCTAAATCATCATCTTGAGGAGACTCATTAAGAGTCGGGTCATTTTCAGGTGACTCCTCAGAGGCCTCCAGATCAGAGACGGTCTTGGCTTTCTTTTTGGGTTTTGGGTCTTCACCGACCATAGCCTTACAACGCTTAGTGGTTGTTTTCTTCACCATTGGTCGTTTGCTCCAGAAAGGGTCATTTTCCTGCCAAGACAAACATCAAAGGATCACACGAATAAAGGACACGTGAGATAAAGATAACCTCATTCTTGACACTTCCAGGGGGTGGCGGGTTAGATGTACAAAATGGCTCTAGCCCAAAATTGCCGATGTCTATTGAAGGGACCTTGATGAGAGACCTCACTGCTTCATCAGTTTCCGTTTTTGTAAAGTTGATTGAGCTACTCTGCTGAGGATCAGTCGTTTGACCATTGTAAGCATACATCAAGCTGGAACGGTGGCTTAATGGCATTATCCGCCAAGAGATCCAGCAACGTGCTAGATCGATCCCTGTCAATCCATTGGCCACTAGCGCGCCCACCTTTGAGCGAAGGCCACTTACTTGTGCCCGTTCCTCAGGTGACGACCAGCCAGGATAAGCCGCCGAAAGAGAGAGCCGGGCCGGACGATAACCCGGCAAAGGATTTTCACCCTCTCGCGCAGTATTTTTTACAATAAAACCAAGTCCTGTTCCAACCCTTTGGGTGACTCGGCAGTTGAGCAGCAGGGAAGTTGGTATCCCTTCGCCTCTGAAATGAGACTCTTCCAAGCTCCAGGCTAAGGCCCTTTGTGGTTTCACATTGTTTGTTGACATAGAAAAACTCTCTGAAAAGAGTCACGAACGGCTCTACTTGCAAATATGCCTTACACATAACTTGAAATTGGCATAAATTCACAATGGAATTAGGGCCAAGATCTTGTGGGTGCATACCGTAAAAATGGAGGACGTCTCTAAAGAATTTCAAGCCAGGTGGGGAAAATCCCCTTAACAGGTGGTCAGTTGAAAGCACAAGTGCTCCCTAGGTGGTTTTGGTAATTAATGTCAACATATCTCTTGTTGGACTAACACTTTTATCTAGTATGTTTCAGATGAGTTCAACAATGGAGTGGCATGGACTAAAGGATGTGGGAACTCCTTCAAGATGCTAAGGACAAAGGATTGGCTCAAGCTTCAAGCTCAAGACTCTTCATTTTACATTTTAGTGATCCAAGATCACATTGAGTCTATAGGAAAAGCCAATACTATCAAGGAGGGATGAGGTGTTGCTTAATGAGCCTCTTGCTTCAAGTGCTTAGTGATATGCTCCAAATACCCTCAACTACTTTCCCACTTCCACACATATGTCCTAAAACCCTAAAGTCAAACTCATTGCCCCACCGATTCTTCCTATCCGCACCACCAAGTTTGGATGTCTTAGCCACTGCCACAAACCCTAGGCAAATCGGTCTCACCGATAGGGATCTCGGTCTCACCGAGATGGGATTGTAATCTCTCTGTGTATGTCCATTATCAAAATTGGTCTCACCGAGTTTGAGCAATCAATACTGCCGAGATTACAATGCAAACTTTCTGGTTGACTCATTATCAAAATCGGTCCCACCGAGTTTGAGTAATCGGTCCAACCGAGTTTGCCTGACCAACTCTCTGGTTAACTAATTACCAAAATCGGTCTCACCGAGTTTGTGTAATCGGTCTCACCGAGATTACGTTATGCCCTAACCTAACCATATCGGTCGTACCGAGTTGCATTTCGGTCCCACCGAAAATCCTAACGGTCATTTCTGAGAAAGAACTACCTACTCATGTGTTGAGGCCAAGATATTCCATTCCTACCATATGAATCTTGATCTCTAGCCTTCCCCAAGTTGCTTTCCACTCAAACCCTCTTTCCACCAGATCCAAATCCTATGAGAGAGAGTTGAGTGTTGGGGAGACTATCATTTGAAGCACAAGAGCAAGGAGTTCATCATCAACGCACCATTTGTTACTTCTTGGAGAGTGGTGTCTCCTAGATTGGCTAGGTGTCACTTGGGAGCCTCCGACAAAATTGTGGAGTTGAACCAAGGAGTTTGTAAGGGCAAGGAGATCGCCTACTTCGTGAAGATCTACCGCTAGTGAGGCAAGTCCTTCGTGGGCGAAGACCATGGTGGGATAGACAAGGTTGCTTCTTCGTGGACCCTTCGTGGGTGGAGCCCTTCATGGACTCACAAGAACTGCTACCCTTCGTGGGTTGAAGTCTCCATCAACGTGGATGTACGATATCACCACCTATTGGAACCACGACAAAAACATCCGTGTTTCCAATTGCGTTTGAATCCTCCAAACCCTTCCCTTTACTTTCTTGCAAGTTGCATGCTTTACCTTCCGCTGCTCATATACTCTTTGCATGCTTTCTTGTTATGTATTGAAAAAGTTAAACTTGTGCCTAAACTCCACTTAAACTTTAATAAGGTTAAAAGCGCAACTTTGGTACTTAGTGTCTAATCACCCCCCCTCTAGACACCTCTTCTCAAGATCCTACAAGTGGTACCAGAGCTTTGGTCTCCATTGCCTTGGTTTAATCACCATTGGAGGAAGATGGATGAGTCTACTTTGGGGAGTCTTAGACATAGAGTGCATATTCTTGATGGAGAGTATTTTCATGAGTGGAAAAATGAGATGCTTGTAATTTTCAATCAGTATCATTTGAACAAGTACATTGCTAGCCCTTGTGCACCTTATGTTGACCCTATGCATCCAACCCATGATGAGTCAATTGACATGATTAGGAATCTTAGAACTGCCGAACTTATTATTAGAGGATTGCCTAGAAACTTGATTGGATGTTTGCCTACTCTTAAGTGTGCCTATACTATATGGAAATTTCTTGAGGAACGATTTCCAAATTATTCCTTGAAAAATCTAGATGAAATTCTCCATAAGTCTATTGCTTTGAGTAAAATGAATACTAGTGATCCTATGTTTGGTGATAGTCTATTTGAGCTTACAAACCTTATGCGTGCCAAAGGAAATGTTGGTATTATTAGTGATATTATTTCCGAAGCTATAAGAATTCATAAGCAAGATCATTGTCAAACTCACCCTAATGAATTACCCTCTCTAGGATTTGATCCACCACATGACGATGTTGAACATGGATACTATGATGAGGATGATGATAGTGACTTCGATCTTGATGATGCAATGAGACACTTTGGTCTTATGGCAAATCTTCGGGGATATATGTCAGGAGGAAAGGAATGGGTTCTTGATAGTGGATGTACCGATCACATGACCGGAGATAAAGACATGTTTCACGAGCTTGCTGATAATGATAGCCCTCGAAAGTATGTCACTTTAGGTGACAACTCAAAGGGTAAGGTGGTTGGTCTCGGTAAGGTGGCCATCTCACATGATAGCTCCATTCAGAATGTCATGCTCGTTGAATCTCTTGGCTACAACTTACTTTCAAAGATTCAGACTTGCTGATTTTGGTTTCAATGTCCTATTTACTGAAATTGATTGCCAAGTGTTTCACGAGAGAATCACAAAATGGTCTTTACCGGTATAATGAGAGGTGATCTATACATTGTTGATTTCACTAAAAGGCTCAACCTAAAACTTGCTTCATTGCTAAATCCTCAAAAGATTGGTTATGGCATAGACGATTAGGTCACGTTGGCATGAGAAACCTTGACAAGCTTATTAAAGGGAATCATATCCTTGGAGTTAACGATGTCATATTTGATAAGGATAGACTTTGCGATTGCTTGTCAAGCAGGTAAACAGGTTGGAGGAAGGCATCCCGTGAAGAACATCATGACCACAAAGAGGCCACTCGAGCTACTTCACATGGATCTCTTTGGTCCCAACTCCTACAAGAGTCTCGGTGGAAATTCTTTTGGTTTACTTATAGTTGATGATTTTTCAAGATTTACGTGGGTGTTCTTTCTCGATGATAAATCGTAGGTCCAAAAGATCTTCAAAAACTTCGCTAGAAAGGCCCAAAATCAGTTTGAAGTGAAGATCAAGAAGGTTCGCAGCGACAACGGAACGGAGTTCAAGAACGCAAATGTGGGCACCTTTCTTGACGAAGAAGGGATTTCACACGAGTTCTCGGCTACGTACACACCTCAACAAAATGGAGTTGTTGAGAGGAAGAACCGGACACTCATCGAAATGGCGAGAGCGATGCTTGATGAGTACAAGACGCCGAAGCACTTTTGGGCAGAAGCGGTTGAGACAGCTTGTCATGCAACAAATTGCTTGTATCTTCACAAGCTACTCGGCAAGACGGCATACGAAGCTCCTCACCGGTAACAAACCCCAAGTTGGATACTTCCGTATTCGGCTCAAAGTGCTACATTCTTGATAAGCATCGTCGTTCTAAATTTGCTCCTAAGTCTCATGAAGGTTTCCTACTAGGTTATGGCTCAAACTCTCACACTTACCGTGTCTACAACAATTTCACCCGAAAGGTTGAAGAGACGGTAGATGTGAAGTTTGATGAATCTAACGGCTCGCAAGTAGAGCAATTGCCAATTGATGTAGGAGACAAAGATCCTTCGGAAGCAATCCAAGACTTGTCTATTGGCAAGGTTTGTCCAACAGAGGTGAAGGAGAGTACCTCGTCCGTCCAAGTGGAAGCTTCTACTTCACAACAAGGTGAACCAAGAGTTGATACGGAAGCATCCACAAGTGGGACACACCAAGATGAAGAAAACGAGGGAGTGCATCAAGATGAACGTCAACGACCTCCTTCTCCACCACGACAAGAGAACAACAACGCCAACAATGAAGAAGGCCAAGAAGAAGAACAAGATGAAGAAGATGTTCAACGAAGACCCAAGCAAAAGCTTTCACGAGTTCGAGCAAGAATTGCTAAAGACCATCCCGTCGAGAAAATCTACAATGATATTCAAACCGGGAGAATCACTCGCTCTAAAACTCGTTTAGCTAACTTTTGTGAAAACTATTCTTTCATCTCTAGCATTGAACCTATGAAGGTCGAAGAAGCATTGAAAGATCTGGATTGGATAAATGCTATGCATGAAGAGCTACACAACTTTGAGAGGAACCAAGTTTGGACATTGGTTGAGAAGCCCGACAACAACCACAACATCATCGGTACCAAATGGGTGTTTCGTAACAAGCAAGATGAAGATGGACAAGTAGTTCGCAACAAATCACGTCTCGCCGCCCAAGGCTACACACAAGTCGAAGGTATGGACTATGGTGAGACTTATGCTCCCGTTGCTAGACTTGAGTCCATTCGCATCTTACTTGCCTATGCTAATCATCATGATATCACCTTGTACCAAATGGACATTAAAAGTGCTTTTCTAAATGGTGAAATAGAGGAGGAAGTTTATGTTAAGCAACCTCCGGCTTTGTCAATCCTAAGAAACCCAATCATGTTTACAAACTTCACAAAGCTCTTTATGGTCTTAAACAAGCTCCTAGAGCATGGTATAAATGCTTGACCAAGTTCCTTGTTGAAAAAGGCTTTGAAATTGGGAAAATTGATTCCACACTTTTTACTAAAAGGGTTAATGGTGAACTATTTGTGTGCCAAATCTATGTTGATGATATTATATTTGGTTCAACTAACCCTCATTTTAGTGAAAAGTTTGGGAAGCTAATGTCGGAGAAGTTTGAGATGTCTATGATGAGTGAACTCAAATTCTTTCTTGGGTTGCAAATCAAGCAAACTAAGGAAGGTACTTTTGTTTCTCAAACGAAGTACACCAAGGACTTATTCAAGAAGTTCAATATGCAAGAATGCAAAGGTATGACTACACCCATGCCTACTAGTGGACATCTTGACTTAACCAAAGATGATGAACCGGTTGATCAAAAGGTTTATCACTCTATGATTGGTTCATTGTTATATCTATGTGCTTCACGTCCCGATATTATGCTAAGTGTGTGCATGTGTGCACGATATCAAGCTGCTCCTAAAGAATGTCATCTTAAGGCCATGAAAAGGATAGTGAGATACTTAATCCATACACCAAATTTTGGCATTTGGTATCCTAAGAGGGCCTCTTTCGATCTTGTTGGCTACTCCAACTCGGACTATGCCGGTGACAAGGTTGATAGAAAGTCCACTTCGGGTACTTGCCAATTTCTTGGTAGATCTCTTGTGTCTTGGTCCTCCAAGAAACAAAACTCAGTATCCTTATCCACTGCCAAGCGGAATACATTGCCGCTGGTTCATGTTGTGCTCAATTACTTTGGATGACCCAAACTCTTAAAGATTATGGGATATATGTGAAACATGTTCCATTGCTTTGTGACAATGAAAGTGCTATCAAAATTGGTCATAATCCCGCATAACATTCTCGAACTAAGCATATTGAAGTTCGTCATCATTTCATTCGAGATCATGTTGCTAAGGGTGACATTGATCTTAAGCATGTTCGCACCGAAAAGCAATTAGCGGATATATTCACTAAACCTCTTGATGAGAAAGTGTTTTGGAGGTTAAGAGGAGAATTGAACATCATCGATGCTTCAAACTTGGAGTAGAGACTCCATCGGATACATGCAAGACATGAGCTTATGCCTAATCCTTGATATCTCTCCTATGATGGAAATCTTATGTATTGGATATATTTGTATCTTGCATGTTATCTAACCCATGTAGGTACTTGGTTGACTCAAATTCCATGAGGTTGTAACCTACTCATATCTTGAGCAATCTCTACATCACCAAGTCTCTACATAAGGTGGTTGAACCCAAGGAAGCACAAAACCATTTAAACATATCCTTTGACAAATTCTATGTTGAGCTTCATGATTGTAGTTGTTGGATACACAAGTGCTCTTCCTTGCACGAACTAACCCATGTAGGCAGATGGACTCAAATTCCAAGTGGTGCTCCAAATTCTTGATGAGCTACATCAACCTTGAGCAACCCACACAAGTTCAACTACATGGACGACACCACCAACCAAGGTATGTTATTCCATCTTAGAGAAGCTTTACTCCAAGTCATGAGTTAAAGCAACTCGACAAGGTGTGAATACATCAAGATGCTTAAACAAAAAATGGCAACCCCATTTTGAGCTTAAAACGATGAGTATGACCTATGATCAAGTGATCTCACTTGACTCCTAAGTCAATATACTCTAACATAGGTGACTTTGTCGCCAACCATCTCTAGATGAAGTTCTCTTGTGTTCTTTTCTGAGTTTTTGCATTTGTCTCATGCATATGTGTTTCCCCTTTCAAAAAAAAAAACTTCATCTAGATTTCTTTCTGTTTGCTCTGCATTTTTTGCATTCCAATTCATTGCATATCATTAAGTAAATTCCTTGCAAATCTTTGTGAGATCTTATTAGTCAAGTGAGATGAGATGACAAGAGTTTTCTCTGCGATGAACTCGGTTACACCGATTTGTTGTTTTCGGTCCAACCAAAAACTTTCGGTACCACCGAAGCATACCACTCGGTGCCACCGATTTCACAACAGGAAAATCAGTTTGCCACTTATTCTGTGTTTCTTTTGATCTAGCTCCACTCAATGAATCTTGTCCTCTACAAGCATCACATTTTTATCATTGCTTTATGTTGTGACTCAAGGATCAAACCCATTCACGACAAATTCCAGCGGGGTGAGAGAGCTCACATTTTTTTATCAAGCCCTTCTTGGAAATTGATGTCAAAGGGGGAGAGAGAGATCACATCAAAGCTTATCATTTAGAGAGAGAGATCACATCAGAGAAAGAGATCACATCCCAGAGGGAGAGAGAGATCCTTCAGGGAGAGAGAGAGAGAGAGAGATCTCCAGGGGAGAGAATACTAGTAGAGAGTATTTCTCAAGGATCCCAGATGCTTGGTGTTCAAGAGGAGAGATGCCACATGTCTTCTTGAGGGGAAAGACATGTTCACATGTGTTTATTTGCATTAGCTCTGTTCATTTATATCTTTCAGCTCTGATTTTCTGTTCCCTATCTTCTCCCAGTATCCCATGCTAGATTCAGGGGGAGCAAGACATCTAAGGGAAAGAAATCATCTAAATTCATTACATATCTTTACTCTTGGGGGCATGTCTAATCCAATGTATTACTTAGTACTCACTCTCTACATGTCATCCCAGTCTTGGTATTCTTGTGGTTTCTTTTGTTTGCTCTGGCTAGTAGGTGCATCTGTGTTATCTAACCTTGCACAGGTTCATTCCATCCTAAGCCAACTCAAGACTACAAGGTAAGTATATGCATCACAATCATGTGCATGAGGAATTCTTGCTGATGTACATACTATTTGCAAGAAGGACTCATGGGCATGAAGGTATTTTCTTTAATATTATTTGCTCTGATGCATATGGCCAAGATACATGTAACACATTGCCTGCTCTATCATGGTCATGCTATCACATGCTCCTATATTCCATATTCACATGATTGCATACATGTAGGGGGAGCCTATGCCTGTTACACGTCTTTCCAAAGCTTTACTTGCTATTCTTTATATCTTTATCTAAATCTTTGATGTATGTTGTCATCAATTACCAAAAAGGGGGAGATTGAAAGCACAAGTGCTCCCTAGGTGGTTTTGGTAATTAATGTCAACATATCTCTTGTTGGACTAACACTTTTATCTAGTATGTTTCAGATAAGTTCAACAATGGAGTGGCATGGACTAAAGGATGTGGGAACTCCTTCAAGATGCTAAGGACAAAGGATTGGCTCAAGCTTCAAGCTCAAGACTCTTCATTTTACATTTTAGTGATCCAAGATCACATTGAGTCTATAGGAAAAGCCAATACTATCAAGGAGGGATGAGGTGTTGCTTAATGAGCCTCTTGCTACAAGTGCTTAGTGATATGCTCCAAATGCCCTCAACTACTTTCCCACTTACACACATATGTCCTAAAACCTAAAGTCAAACTCGGCCCCACTGATTCTTCCTATCCGCGCCACCGAAGTTTGGATGTCTTAGCCACTGCCACAAACCCTAGGCAAATCGGTCTCACCGATAGGGATCTCGGTCTCACCGAGATGGGATTGTAATCTCTGTGTATGTCCATTATCAAAATCGGTCTCACCGAAGTTTGAGCAATCGGTCTTGCCGAGGTTACAATGCAAACTTTCTCGTTGACTCATTATCAAAATCGGTCCCACCGAGTTTGAGTAATCGGTCCAACCGAGTTTGACTGACCAACTCTCTGGTTAACTAATTACCAAAATCGGTCTCACCGAGTTTGTGTAATCGGTCTCACCGAGATTACGTTATGCCCTAACCCTAACCATATCGGTCCTACCGAGTTGCATTTCGGTCCCACCGAAAATCCTAACGGTCACTAGATTTGCTGAATCGGTCCGACCGAGTTTCTCAATTCGGTCCCACCGAGTTTGGCAAATTGTGTGTAACGGTTAGATTTTGTGTGGAGGCTATATATACCCCTCCACCTCCTCTTCATTCGTGAAGAGAGCCATCCGACTGAACCTACACTTCCAACTTACCATTTCTGAGAAAGAACTACCTACTCATGTGTTGAGGCCAAGATATTCCATTCCTACCATATGAATCTTGATCTCTAGCCTTCCCCAAGTTGCTTTCCACTCAAACCCTCTTTCCACCAGATCCAAATCCTATGAGAGAGAGTTGAGTGTTGGGGAGACTATCATTTGAAGCACAAGAGCAAGGAGTTCATCATCAATGCACCATTTGTTACTTCTTGGAGAGTGGTGTCTCCTAGATTGGCTAGGTGTCACTTGGGAGCCTCCGACAAGATTGTGGAGTTGAACCAAGGAGTTTGTAAGGGCAAGGAGATCGCATACTTCGTGAAGATCTACCGCTAGTGAGGCAAGTCCTTCGTGGGCGACGGCCATGGTGGGATAGATAAGGTTGCTTCTTCGTGGACCCTTCATGGGTGGAGCCCTCCGTGGACTCAAGCAACTGCTACCCTCTTCGTGGGTTGAAGTCTCCATCAACGTGGATGTACGATAGCACCACCTATCGGAACCACGACAAAACATCCGTGTCTCCAATTGCGTTTGAATCCTCCAAACCCTTCCCTTTACTTTCTTGCAAGTTGCATGCTTTACTTTCCGCTACTCATATACTCTTTGCATGCTTGCTTGTTATGTATTGAAAAAGTTAAACTTGTGCCTAAACTCCACTTAAACTTTAATAAGGTTAAAAACTGCAACTTTGGTACTTAGTTTCTAATCACCCCCCCTCTAGACACCTCTTCTCAAGATCCTACATCAGTAAAGACAATGACCTCCCCGTCTTGAGGAGTTGGGGGACACTCGCCCATCGGGACCCAGCAGGTGGCAGCCTCCTTTGCAGACAAAAGCCCCTGGGCCACGTAATCCTGCATAATGAGATCCGAGACCTGGGAAGCAACCCAGTTGCGGATGTTCGGTTCCTTGGTTTAGGTTCTCGACATCTTTTCAAGTGGCCTAAGCATGAATTAAAGCATGGAGAATGTCAGAAGTGGTCTACGTCTAAAAACATCATATGGCAGGCGGCTTAAGAAGACGAGTCGTGAGCCGCCTTATCTCCAAGTTTATTGAGACAAGATCAATGATCAGCAACTAAGTAAACACCAGCCGTCGAGATATGTTGCAACTTTGAGTCGCCCTAGTCAGAAGGGCGCTCATTCTACGGTAAAGGATACCAATATTCCATAAGTATGCAACAACAAGTTTCCAAACGAAGTGGAGGAAATAATGGATCAAAATATTTAGTTTTAAAGGGAATAAAAACAGTTCTTGACAAGTTCGTATGGAGAGACAGTGGGCTAGTAGAATTTGCATCTCTTGCCTAAACAAACTACGCCAGATCTGTTTTTTTATTGCGAATAGAGAAAGAAGAACTTCCCGTGGACATGAACGATGGTTCGGCTGGCCAACTGCGGCCGCGACATTCATGGCCGCACAATCGAGGTCAAGAACGCGATGAACTAGGTTTGAAGATCTGAAAACAATCCAGAGCAATGGCGATGAGTACCTTAATCGCGTGAAGGGTGTCCTCGCATGGTCGAAGGAAGCTTGTCGCGACACCCGCGGAGGTGCTTGAGCTTCGGACGCCGGTGAGCTCTGCGGGATGGTGGTCGAGCTTTAGACGCAACGACGAGGGGAAGGAGAAGAAGCAGAAGCGGCAAACAAAAAAATGAAACCCCGAGTGGGTATTTAAAAGGAGGTGGAATAGGGAAAGGCAGGAACGAAAAATAAGGATCTATAGTGCCGATGGATGCCTCGATTATCACACCTATCAGATCCACTCAAAGTAGGGATGACGTCATGAGAGATCCGTTATGATTTGCTAAATGACGTCACAGAGTTTTCAAGGGGCGAGTCAAAGAGTACTGCGTGAGTAGGCTTTTAAGCCGGTGCAAGGCAGAAGATTCACTCAGAGTAACATGATCCAGAAGCCTGAAATGAACAAATTCAAATCAGTTTGAGGGCTAATGTTGGGGATATGACCCCAGGATATAACCCGCCCGTCCAGGGCCGGTTCACCAGCGGCCACTTACAAGGAGTTGGACCGGGTGGTCTGTATTCTACTAAAGATCGTCAGGAGGAGGATGAGCCGCCCTCCACTGGGCCGGCTCATCGCGCGCTAGCCTAGGCCTGTTTGTAAACCGCCATATATGTGTTTTTCTTTACTGAAGGGACAAGTTATAGACTCGTTCCCAGCTTGGACTCTCATGTATGACCTGGACCTCCACCTATATATATATATATATAAAGGGGAGCCCCAGGTTAGAGGATATAACTTACAATCTCTCGAGCTTTAGGGTTGGCCCAGCGCACCTGAGCATCGAGATCATAGTCGATACACCCAAAACAGGATGGATGCTTTTACCTCTCCAAGCAAGGCCGAACCTGTATAAACCCTCATGTCCTTCGTGTCCACTTAACCCTTTCGATCTACCACCTGACGTGATGGACTCGTGACTAAGTCCTATGAGGACATCTGCCGCGGAAATACCACGACAGAGGTAGTACTCTCCAATAAGAAGAGGGACGCGTGGCCACATGTAAATGGTTACCGGAACGCCCATAGTTCAAACAATATAATCGTTTCCCATAGTTATGTGTCAGCTATTTGTTCCAAAATGCCTAAGTTGGCTATTAATGTGTGCGCCTTGTCTCAAATTGGACAAACAAATTAGCACGACATATATCTGCCATATAAATGCCAAGTTTCATGAATTTCAGGAGAGGTTTGGATTAACGGCGATTTAAAAACCAAGATTCACAATGTTTGAGGCCAAGCCAGGACGCTGAGATGTTTGTGATTCAATCTCTTTCCTTGCATGGGACCTAAACATGCACCCAAGGACACATATATGTATGATTTTTCAAGCCATTTTAGTGTACTGGAGCATATGCTTGCAGTTCAAATTTGAATTACGGACATTAAATGTGTAGAAAACTCAATTAATGTATAAAAAGCCAAATGAACCCTGAACAATTTCATATTTTAGCATGAATCTCTTGTTGGTCTATGTTGCCTGTAGAAAACAAATACAAGGCGAGAAGAGGTAGCGATTGTCGTTTTGCCGACAAGGGTGACACGTTCCCTATTGGAATCACGAGGTTTCTTGCGAGAAGCTCCGCTTTGTAAGAGGCTTGTACCAAAACTTGCCGGAAATCGGACAATTTTTTTACCACATCCTATATGTGCCATGTCATGACACCATGCTAAGTTTCATGAACTTTGGGTGAGTTTTGGATTTATGGGGATTAAAAAAACAAGATTCTCAATGTTTGAGACCGAGCCAGGATGCCAAGATGTTTGTAATTCATCCCCATTTCTTGCATGGGACCTAAACATGCACCCAATGACACATATATAATTTTTCAACGCATTTTGGTGCACTGGAGCATGTGCTTGTAGTTCAAATTTGAATTATGTAAATTAAATGCCTAGAAAACTCAATTAATGTATAAAAGGCCAAACGAACCCAAAATAATTCCATATTTCAGCACAAATCTCTTGTTGGTCGATGTTTCCTGAGAAAAAATACAATGCGAGAAGAGGCAACGACTGTCGTTTCGCCCAGAAGGGTGACACATTCCCTATTGGCCCGCTCGAGCACTGGGGCGCGATGATACCGCTCATGCTCAGCGGTGCCTTGTATTTTTCATTTTTTAGCATAAAGGATTAGCAACACAAGTGATAGAAATATTTGTCTCCACAAGATCGGTTCATCTACATAAGCACCTCGCTTAAGATGATACACTATGTCTAGGAGTGGTACCTCTCCTAGGTTGGAATGAAATGCATGTGAGACAAGATAAAACCACAAGTATGCAGATCCTAAGTGCTTGATACGTCTTCAACGTATCTATAATTTTTTATTTTTCCATGCTATTATTGTATCATTCTTGGATGTTTTATATCATTTTTTGGGAGTAACCTATTAATCTAGTGCCCAGTGCTAGTTGTTGTTTTTACTTGTTTTTGGCTTTTCAGAAAATCAATATCAAACAAAGTCCAATGGAGAAAAATATTAGGATTAATTTTTTCTGGACCAGAAGGGACCCACGGAGGTTCGAGGGAAGACCAGAAGAGCCACAAGGGAGCGACAAACTCATAGGGCGCCCCCAGGGGGGCGCCCCTAAGCTTGTGGGACCCTTGTGGAACCTCTTGACCTAATTCCGCCTCTATAAATTCCCAAATATTCCCATTATACCAGCAGAGAGCCACCCGAAACACTTTCCACCACCGCAAGCTTCTGTTCTTCCACGATCCCATGTGGAGGCCTTTTTCGGTACCCTGCCGGAAGGGGAATCGATCACGGAGGGCTTCTAAATCATATTTGGTGCCTTCCGATGATGCATGAGTATTCCACCACAGACCTACGGGTCCATAGCTAGTAGCTAGATGGCTTCTTCTCTCTCTTTGATCTTCAATACAATGTTCTCCTCGATGTTCTTGGAGTTCTATTCGATGTAATCTTATTTTGCGGTGTGTTTGTTGGGATGCGAAGAATGTGGGTTTATGATCTGGATATTCATGAGAAGTAATTGAGTCTTTTCTAAACTTTATTATGCATGATCGTTATAGCTATGTATTTCTCTCTGATCTATCTATTTGGTTTGGCAAACTAGATTGATTTATCTTTAGTGGGAGAGGTGCTTTTGATGGGTTCAATCTTGCGGTGCTCGATGCTAGTGACAGAAAGGGACAAGACACGTAGTTGTAATGTTGCCATTAAGGGTAAAACGATGAGGTTTATTCATATCAGTTGAGTTCACTTTGTCTACATCATGTCATCTTGCTTAAGGTGTTTACCATCAGGAACAACATTAATGCCTCCTTTCTTAGGGACACAATGAACATGACTTACCCATCTACTATCAGCTATGGGATAAATTATACCTCCTTCTAGAATCTTTAATATTTTAGTCCTTACCGTATCCTTCATTTTAGGATTCAACCATCATTGATGATCAACAACTGGCTTAGCATCTGGCTCCATATTAATCTTGTGCTGACATAAAGTGGGACTAATGCCCTTAAGATCATCAAGAGTTTATCCAATAGCAGCACGATGCTTCCTTAGAGTTTCAAGTAATATCTTTTCTTCATGCTCTGAAAGGTTAGCATTGATAATAACAATATATATCTTATTTTCATCAAGATAGGCATATTTCAATGTATCGGGCAATTTCTTGAGTTCAAACACATGATCACCCTTAGGTGAAGGATGACCTCCAAGAATTTCAACAGGAAAAATATGTTTAGGGATTGGTGCTTGATTGAAGAATGTCTCATCTATTTCATTTCTTTCATTCATATGCATATCATTTTCATGGTCTAGCAGATATTGTTCTAACGGATCAGTAGGAGGTACGACAATAGAAGCAAGACCAATAATTTCATCCTTACTAGGAAATTCCCTATCATGTGGTTGTCTATGAAATTTAGAGAAATTAAACTCATGAGATAAATCACCAAAATTAACACTGACTGTTTTCCTATTGCACTCAATCTTAACATTAACTGTATTTAGGAAAGCCGTACCAAATATAATGGGACAAAAATCATATTGTGGAGAACCAAGAACTGGAAAATCAGTAGGGTACTTGATCTAGAAGGAAATATTCCCTAGAGGCAATAATAAAGTTGTTATTTTATATTTCCTTATATCATGATAAATGTTTATTATTCATGCTAGAATTGTATTAACCGGAAACTTGATACATGTGTGAATACATAGACAAAACAAATGTCCCTAGTATTCCTCTACTTGACTAGCTCGTTAATCAAAGATAGTTAAGTTTCCTAACCACAGACATGTGTTGTCATTTGATGAACGGGATCACATCATTAGGAGAATGATGTGATGGACAAGACCCATCCGTTAGCTTAGCATAATGATCGTTAAGTTTTATTGCTATTGCTTTCTTCATGACTTATACATATTCCTCTGCCTATGAGCTTATGTAACTCCCGGATACTGGAGGAACACCTTGTGTGCTATCAAATGTCACAACGTGACTAGGTGATTATAAAGTTTCTCTACAGGTGTCTGAGAAGGTGTTTGTTGGGTTGGCATAGATCGAGATTAGGATTTGTCACTCCGTGTATCGGAGTGGTATCTCTGGGCCCTCTCGGTAATGCACATCGCTATAAGCCTTGCAAACAATGTGACTAATGATTTAGTTGCGGGATGATGCATTATAGAACGAGTAAAGAGACTTGCCAGTAATGAGATTGAACTAGGTATAAGGATACCAACGATCGAATCTCGGGTAAGTAACATACCGATGACAAAGGGAATGGCGTATGTTGTCATTGCGGTTTGACCGATAAATATCTTCGAAGAATATGTAGGAACCAATATGAGCATCCAGGTTCCACTATTGGTTATTGACCGGAGATGTGTCTCGGTCATGTCTACATAGTTCTCGAACCCGTAGGGTCCGCACGCTTAACATTCGATGACGATTTATATTATGAGTTATGTGTTTTGGTGACCAAAGTTTGTTCGGAGTCCCAGATGAGATCATGGACATGACGATGAGTCTCGAAATGGTCGAGAGGTAAAGATTGATATATTGGAAGGTAGTATTCGTACACCGGAAGGGTTCCGGAGTGTATCAGGTACATACCGGAGTACCGGAGGGGTTACCGGAACCACTCGGGGAAAGATATGGGCCATATGGGCCATAGGAGGGAGGCTAACCAGCCCACAAGGGGCTGGTGCGCCCCCCACAAGGGAGGAGGCCGAATTGGACTAGGGAAGGGGGCGCCACCCCCCTTTCCTTCTCCTACTCCCTCTCCTTTCCCCCTTTCCCCCTCCATGAGAAGGAAAAGAAGGGGGGCCGAATCCTACTAGGAATGGGAGTCCTAGTAGGACTCCCTCCTTATGGCGCGCCCCCTAGGGCTGGCCTCCTCCCTCCCCCTCCTTTATATACGTGGGCAGGGCACCCCTTGGAGACACACCAATTGTTCCAAGCCGTGTGTGGCGTCTCTCTCCACAGTTCGCTCCTCCGGTCATAGCGTCGTAGTGCTTACGCGAAGCCTTGTGCGGATCACATCACGATCACCGTCACCACGCCGTCGTGCTGACGAAACACTCCATCGACCCTTTGTTGGATCAAGAGTTTGAGGGACGTCATTGAGCTGAACGTGTGCTGAACTTGGAGTGCCATACGTTCGGTACTTGGATCGATTGGATCGTGAAGACGTTCGACTACATCAACCGTGTTAACATAAATCTTCCGCTTTCGCTATGAGGGTACGTGGACACGCTCTCGCCCTCTCGTTGCTATGCATCTCCTAGATAGATCTTGCGTGATCATAGGATTTTTTTTGAAATTACATGCTACGTTCCCCAATAGTGGCATCCGAGCCAGGTCTATGCGTAGATGTTATATGCACGAGTAGAACACAAAGAGTTGTGGGCGACAATAGTCATACTGCTTACCACCAACATCTTACTTTGATTCGGCGGTGTTTTTGGATGATACGGCCCGGACCGACATTACATGCACGCTTTCATGAGACTGGTTGTACCAACGTGCTTCGCACACAGGTGGCTAGCGGGTGTCTGTTTCTCCAACTTTTGTTGAATCGAGTTTGACTACAGCCGGTCCTTCTTGAAGGTTAAAACAACACACTTGACGAAAAAGCATTGTGGTTTTGATGCGTAGGTAAGAATGGTTCTTGCTAGAAGCCCGTAGCAGCCACATAAAACTTGCAACAACAAAGTAGAGGACGTCTAACTTGTTTTTGCAGGGCATGTTGTGATGTGATATGGTCAAGACGTGATGAGATATAAATTGTTGTATGAGATGATCATGTTTTGTAGAAGTTATCGGCAACTGGCAGGAGCCTTATGGTTGTTGCTTTATTGTATGAAATGCAATCGCCATGTAATTGCTTTACTTTATCACTAAGCAGTAGCGATAGTCGTAGAAGCAATAGTTTGTGAGACGACAACGATGCTAATATGGAGATAAAGGTGTCAAGCCGGTGACAGTGGAAATCATGACGGTGCTTTGGAGATGGAGATCAAAAGCACAAGATGATGATGGCCATATCATGTCATGTAATTTGATTGCATGTGATGTTTATCTTTTTATGCATCTTATTTTGCTTAGTACGAGGGTAGCATTATAACATGA
This sequence comes from Aegilops bicornis, assembly GCA_021605145.1. Lineage (NCBI taxonomy): Eukaryota > Viridiplantae > Streptophyta > Magnoliopsida > Poales > Poaceae > Aegilops > Aegilops bicornis. Next base: position 322,753,725 of record CM038673.1, on the reverse strand, counting down.
TCCCTCACTAAATTTCAAGGTATAACTATTTTCCCTGAGTATGCACCGTTGAGATAGTTCGTCCTGCCGAGACACCACGTGATGATCAGGTGTGATAAGCTCTACGTTCACATACAACGGGTGTAAGACAGTTTTGAACATGCGGAATACTTGGGTTAAACTTGATGAGCCTAGCATATGTAGATATGGCCTCGGAACACTGAGACCGAAAGGTCGAGCATGAATCATATAGTAGATATGATCAACATAGAGATGTTCACCATTGAAAACTACTCCATCTCACGTGATGATCGGACATGGTTTAGTTGATATGGATCACGTGATCATTTAGATGACTAGAGGGATGTCTATCTAAGTGGGAGTTCTTAAGTAATATGATTAATTGAACTTTAATTTATCATGAACTTAGTCCTGATAGTTTTTTGCATATCTTTGTTGTAGATCAATAGCTCGCGTATAGCTTACCTGTTTTATTTTTTGATATGTTCCTAGAGAAAAATAAGTTGAAAGATGATAGTAGAAATGATGCGGACTGGGTCGATGATATGAGGATTATCCTCATTGCTGCACAGAAGAATTATGTCCTTGATGCACTTCTAGGTGACGGACCTATTGTAGGAGCAGATGCAGACGTTATGAATGTTTGGCAATCTTGGTATGATGACTACTTGATAGTATAGTGCGCCATGATTTACGGCTTAGAACCGGGACTTCAAAAAAAATTGAACGCCACGGAGCATATAAGATGTTCCAAGAACTGAAATTGGTATTTCAGACTCATGCCCGTGCCAAGAGGTATGAGACCTCTCACAGTAATTTGCCTACAAGATGGAGGAGAATAGCTCAACCAGTGAGCATGTGCTCAAATTGTCTGGGTACTACAATTGCTTGAATCAAGTGGGAGTTAATCTTCCAGATAAAATAGTGATTGACAAAGTTCTCTAGTCACTATCACCAAGTTACTAGAACTTCGTGATGAACTATAATATGCGAGGGATGACAAAAATGATTCTCAAGCTCTTCGTGATTCTGAAATCGGCGAAGGTAGAAATCAAGAAAAAGCATCAAGTTGATCGTTGGCAAGACCACTAGTTTCAAGTAAAGGGCAAGGGAAAGAAAGGGAACTTCAAGAAGAATGGCAAGCAAGTTGCCACTCCCGTGAAGAAGCCCAAAGCTAGACCTAAGCCTAAAACTGGGTGCTTCAACTACAATGGGAATGGTCACTAGAAGCGGAACTACCCCAAATACTTGGTGGATAAGAAGGATGGCAAAGTGAACGAAAGTATATTTGATATACATGTTATTGATGTGTACTTTACTAGTGTGCATAGTAACCCCAAGGGTATTTGATACCGGTTCAGTTGCTAAGATTAGTAACTCGGAACAGGAGTTGCAAAATGAACAGAGACTAGTTAAAGGCAAGGTGACAATGTGTGTTGAAAATGATTCCAAGGTTGATAAGATCACCATCGCACACTCCTTTTACCTTCGGGATTAGTGTTGAACCTAAAATAAATGTTATTTGGTGTTTGCGTTGAGCATGAATATGATTGGATCATGTTTATTGCAATACAGTTATTCATTTAAGTCAAAGAATAATTGTTGTTCTGTTTACACGAATAAAACCTTCTATGGTCATACACTTAATATAAATGGTTTATTGAATCTCGATCGTAGTGATACACATATTCATAATGTTGATGCCAAAAGATGCAAATTTGATAATGATAGTGCAACATACTTGTGGCACTGCCGTTTAGGTCATATTGGTGTAAAAAGCATGAAGAAACTCCATGCAGATGGACTTTTGGAATCACTTGATTATGAATTTGATGCTTGCTAACCATGCCTCATGGGCAAGATGACTAATACTCCGTTCTACGGAACAATGGAGCGAGCCACTGACTTATTGGAAATAATAATACATAATGATGTATGCAGTCCGATGAGTGTTGAGGCTCGCGGCGGGTATCGTTATTTTATAAACCTTCACAGATGATTTGAGCAGATATGGGTATATCTACTTAATGAAACACAAGTCTGAAACATTTGAAAAAGTTCAAAGAATTTTAGAGTGAAGTGGAGAATCATCATAACAAGAAAATAAAGTTTCTACGATCTGATCGCGGAGGCGAATATTTGAGTTACGAGTTTGGCCTTCATTTAAAACAATGTGGAATAGTTTCACAACTCATGCCACCTAGAACACCACGGCTAATGGTGTGTCCGTAGTAACCTATTAGATATGGTGCAATCTATGATGTCTCTTACTGATTTACCACTATTGTTTTGGGGTTATGCATTAGAGATAGTTGCAGTCACGTTAAAGAGGGCACCATCTAAATCTGTTGAGACGACACTGTATGAACTATGGTTTGGCAAGAAACCTAAGCTGTCATTTCTTAAAGTTTCTCGTTGCGATGCTTATGTGAAAAAGCTTCAGCCTGATAAGCTCGAACCCAAATCGGAGAAGTGCGTCTTCATAGGATACCCAAAAGAAACTGTTGGGTACATGTCGGTGTCAAAACCGGCGGATCTCGGGTAGAGGGTCCCGAACTGTGCGTATAGGCGGATGGTAACAGGAGACAAGGGACACGATGTTTTTATCTAGGTTCGGGCCCTCTCGATGGAGGTAATACCCTACTCCTTCTTGATTAATATTGATGATATGGGTAGTACAAGAGTAGATCTACCACGAGATCAAGGAGGCTAAACCCTAGAAGCTAGCCTATGGTATGATTGTTGTTAGTCCCCACGGACTAAAACCCTCCGGTTTATATAGACACCGGATAGGTTAGGGTTACAGAGTCGGTTACAATGGTAGGAGATCTACATATCCGTATAGCCAAGTTTGCCTTCCACGCCAAGGAAAGTCCCATCCGGACACGGGACGAAGTCTTCAATCTTGTATCTTCATAGTCTTGGAGTCCGCCCGTGACGATAGTCCGGCTATCCGGACACCCCCTAGTCCGGGACTCCCTCCGTAGCCCCTGAACCAGGCTTCAATGACGACGAGTCCGGCGCGCATATTGTCTTCGGCATTGCAAGGCGGGTTCCTCCTCCAAATACTTCATAGAAGGTTTTGAACACAAGGATAGTGTCCAGCTCTGCAAAACAAGTTCCACATTCCACCGTAGAGAGAATAACTTTTGCACAGATCTGCTGACGTATTTCGTGGCATGACATCACACCCCGGCCAGGCCTTTATATGAATCGTTTTTTACCGTTTCACCTCATCGCGTTTAGCGAGGCGGTTTCCTTGGCACGTCTTATCAAAGCATAGGTCGTGCCCCCTTATTCCGGGATTCTCATCAATACGGACGTGGGTAACCCATCTGCGCGATTGATTACAGCGCTTGGGAAATAGGCGAGTTTTACCAGGCTGGTGGGAGACGCATAGCTTCGTCATTCATATAAGGGGATAAGGATCCACCTTTTCACCCTCGCCTTCTTCCTCCTTTGCTTATCCATTTCTGACTTTTCGAGCTCCAGCGCCCAAGTCCGCACATCCCACCTCAACCTTTCTCCAACCATGTCGAGGCGAGGCAGGTGGATGGCCTCCTCTGTCACGGAGGGGCACATCACAAGACTGCGGGAGGCCGGATACTTGTCCGGCAACATCGTGCACTGGCTTCCCGACGAGGGGCAGCTTATTCCGACCCCTGGGCCCCATGAGAGGGTGGTGTTCCTCCCCCACTTCCTCCGCGGACTAGGTTTTCCTCTTCACCCATTTGTCCGGGGGCTCATGTTCTACTACGGCCTGGACTTCCACGACCTGGCCCCGAATTTCATCCTCAACATCTCAGCGTTTATCGTCTTGTGCGAGGCCTTCCTCTGCATCCAGCCCCACTTTGGCTTATGGCTGAAGATCTTCAACGTCCGGCCGAAGGTAGTGGGCGGCCGCTGCCGGAGTCGGAGGCGCCATGGTTGGCAAGATGGCCAAAGTCCCATGGCTCAAGGCGCCTTCATGGAGACAATAAAGGGGTGGCAATCGGGTGGTTCTACATCACCGAGCCCCATGACACCGAATGGGCGGCGGCCCCCGAATTCAGATCTGGCTTCCCCACATGGCTCTCGTCATGGAAAGAGACGGGCCTGACGTGGGGGAATTTGGACGAGACATCCGGACTCCAAACATGCGTCCGAAACCTGGCGGCCAAAAATCTTAGGCTTGTCAACATAATCCAGGTGATGCTCATCCGCCGGATACTCCCATGCCAACAACGGGCCTTTAATTTGTGGGAGTTTGATCCGGCACAGCACCAAACCTTGAGCCGGCTCTTCGACACTACGTACGAAGACGCTGGAAGAGTCTTGTTCAAGGGCGCCTGAGGCCCCGATCCGCTATCAAAGATCACGGATACAGCTCGCTGCGTCAAGCCGCCGAGGTAAGTTATTTTACCCTTTACGGGACTCTTCTCTCATAGATTGACTCTATGCGGGATCTAAAACTCCCTAACCTCTGACAGGACTAGCTGAAGACGTCCGGACAGATTAACTGTCCGGCTCCTTTGCCAGAAGACCCAGCGGATGCCCGATTGACGGGGCTGCTGGCTCTGGCACCCTATGTGGTGCCGGAGAAGAAGGCCAAGAAGGAGGCCACGGGAACTCGAAGGAGCTCCCGATGCCAGGTGTTGTCAGATTCTGAAGCGGAATCTTCTCCTGGGGACGAGGAGGAGGAAAGAGAAGCTTCTCGCCCAGCGGGGGAGGAGAGGAAAAGGAAGGCCGCCCCAACTAGGGAGGCCGGAGGGTCCAAGAAGGGAAGAACCCTTCCTCCGGACTTCTCCACCAACATTGATAGCGACAAGGAGGATTGGCCAACAAGGGCCAAGCCCCTGGCGAAATCGTAAGTGTCCGGATACCCATGGCTTTTCATTATCGCATAATGTTCTCTAATGTCAAAAAATCATGCAGCCCGCCGAAGGGCGAGCTCGCCGCTTCAACGAAGCGGGTCCTCGGGTTCGCCGGAAATGGAGAGTACTTCACTTCCGACCGCCTCCTCACCTCACGCTGCGGACGATGTCAAGGGGCCCCAAGAGGGGCTTGGTCAAGAGGAAGTGGCGCAGAGGCGCCACAAAGGCGACCTCCCGACTCAGGCGTGGGGCAAGGCCCCGTGGGCTCTAAGCCCGATCCTTGTCCGGACTCCATGCCGGAACCTTCAAGGTTCCGGAGTCCGCAAGCGGTCCTTCGTAAGAAGGTAAGACACCGGTGTCCTCCGGTCCAACCGGAGGCACCGGATAGCATCTTGGGCGCTTAACAGCGCCTCCATCGAGGAGGAGCACCACACTGTTATGAGCGCGGTGATCCGGACAGTTCAGTCCGCCAAGAGCGGGCTGACCGAAGCTTGTACCAGCCTTCTAACAGGCTTTGAGGTAAGTTTATAATATGTAAAAAATATTACCGCATAGACAGTAGCCCCTGATGCTTAGTTTGGTGTTCGGGAAGAAAAACCGGACTAAGGATCTAAAAAGATATACGCAGGAGTCTAACATAAGTATGTCAATATGGGAATGCAGGCTGCCGCTGACCTCTGCCGCATTGATCATGGAGGTTAATGCATTGAAGCGTAACCTCGGCGGTCCGAGAACGAGCTCGGACAAGCCAAGAAGGAGCTCGAGGACAACGAAGGTAAGTAATACCTTATTAAAGAAATACCTTATAGAAAAGGTTTTGGTTGCAAAAAAGAACAGGAATAACATGGGTACTGCAGGGGCCACGAACGAGGTGGAGACCCTGAAGGAAGCGGTGTCCGTGGCCGAAAATAAAGCGGCTGCGGAGCGCACCGAGCGAGAGAAGTGGGAGGCACAGCTGGCCAAGGTACGGCAAGAGCTCCAAGCTCTCGTGAAAAAACACGAGAGTTTGGAGCGTGACTCGAAGACTCAAGAGTCCGAGCTCGCCTCGGCTCTTGAAAGTGCCAAAGCTGCTAAGGCGAGGCCCAAAAAGCCCTCCAAGAAATTGAAGCATTAAAGAAGATAGCGGCAGGTAAGGCATGCTTTATGCAAAGCAAGAATGTGAAAGTGAATTACCTATTACTTACCCGGATTCAGAGCTCTCCAGGAGCGTTCGCAGATTTGCCCGCAAGGTCGTCCGATGCTGCCACATTCTACCGCGCCAAGGAGGGAGCTCGACGGAGAAAGGTGTTCTGGTCTCGATGCTGAGGCCGGACATCCGGTGCCCCTGAGCGACCAGCTGAAGCAGCTGGTCGAGCTCCACAAGGTCGCCGAACAGGCCATGAAGGGCCTTATAGTTCGGCTGTGGCCATTAGAAGCCATGCCTGGGAGCTAATTCGGCTTGGTGGTGCAGCGGCTGGTGGACGCCTGTCCACGAATTGAAGTCATCAAGCGCTCCATCTGCATCGAAGGTGTCCGTTGGGCCCTTGCCCGTGCTAAAGTGCACTGGGGCAAGCTGGATGCGGAGAAGCTTGTGACGGACAGGCCAATCAAGGGCAAGGAGCATCGCATACGCCGAAATGTATTATGAGGGCCTCCTAAAGGGTGCCCGCCGAATAGCGGATGAGTGCTCCAAAGATGTAATTTTTGAATATACTCGCATTTGTTATCCTGTACGCTGAAAACTTGTTCATATGCGCTAAGCAACGCTTGTTAATTTAAAATATTACCTTCTATGCAGCCGTTTATCAAATTTGAGAGATGGCAAGTCGTTGGCTTCAGCCCCCATGCCACGAGTCTTTGGGGTGTTCGGATAAACTTGAGCACTCTTGTTCCCATTCTTGGGTCCATCTAGGGAGGCGCTCAACGCAACAAACAAGGCAACCGGACTTATAATGCTTGAACACTCTCACTTAGCCATAGAATTCTATAATTTTAAATTTGGCGAAGCCCTAGTATTCGGAAGACCGAGTTCGGGCGCTATCCACGCCTTGGCCGGACAGTTCGGTTCCTCGCTCTAAGGGGCATAAGTCTTTCGGGACCCGAAAAAACCTATCGAACAGCGACCGACTCTCGCCCTATCATGACGGTCAGTTTTAGCTTTCTCCACCGAGGTGCTCGACCCAGCTCAACTGGGGCACAATCGCAGTGGTTCTACCGGTGCTACCTTAGCCGATATAGCGGAACGTAAGGTACCAAAACACGGAGCCGGGCAAACCCAACTATTGACCCAAGACATGATTCGGAGCCGATTCATATAATGCTATAAGTTCGGGGTGCCGCACTTATGAAAGTGTTCGGACTTATCACACCATAATTTTGGGGTACTTAAGCCCCTGGTGTATTGGCCGTACCAAAGTGTACGGGTGCAACATGTCATGAAATGAACGTATATAGAAAAAGAAAGGAGTGAAATAATAGACAAAAAGCTATGTATTGTTTATTCAAAAAGGTACTGCAATGAAAGCAGAACGATACAAATAGTGCGATAAGCAAGGGATGGGACTATCTAACATGTCCCCCTCCAGGGGTAAGCTGCGGGATGGTATGTAAAACAGGTATAATGCTCGTAATAGAGACCACCTGAACACTCGACGGAGCTTTATTGCTTCCCTGGCTGTTGCATCGTGAGTTCGGCGATTCTAGTGCCGGACAGGACTTCTGAAAAACGGAGTCCTGAAAAGAAAGAAAAGAAAAAAGAAAAAGAATGACACAATCGGGAGCCCCTGGTGCGGTTGAGCCACATTCTTGGCGTGCCGTGGTCGTGCCCCTCCCCATATGCCCATTGTATCTCCAGAGCGTAGTTATGTACGCGTAATACTGGCTTCACAAATTCGCGAGGGCTGGGGTTGGGGCCGGATTGCTACTCGTGCTTGAATCGTGCCAGGTGGTCTTGTTGTAGGTTTCTTTGGGCGCGCTTGGCAGTGTCCGGACGCTTAGTGGCTGGACTCGAAAATTGCCGTGAGAGGCTGCTTTGCACCTCCGCTGCAAGGGTCGCCGTGTGCTCCTCCGTTCGGAGAGAGCGTTCAGTGTTTCCATTGACCGTGATTACTCCTCGAGGGCCTGGCATCTTGAGCTTGAGGTATGCGTAGTGCGGCACCGCATTGAACTTTGCAAATGCGGTTCGTCCGAAAGCGATGCATGATAGCCGCTACGGAACGGGACTATGTCGAAGATTAACTCTTCGCTTTGGAAGTTATCCGGTGATCCGAAGACCACTTCGAGTGTGACTGAGCCTGTACAGTTGGCCTCTACACCCGGTATGACGCCTTTAAAGGTCGTCTTTGTAGGTTTAATCCTTGATGGGTCTATGCCCATCTTGCGCACTGTACGGGGGCGACTGGCTCCATCGCATATAAGTCCCGTAGTGCACGCTTACGCTCCCTTCTGGGTATGTGGGTTGCATATATCATGTTCACCGTTCGCACTTGTGTGGGAAAACCCTTCTGTCCTCTATTGTTCGGCGGCCGGGGCTCTTCCTCGTCATCGCTATGTAGCCCCTTGTCATTGAGTTCGGCACCTAACTTGCCTGCTTGCTTGAACACCCAACAATCCCTGTTGGTGTGATTGGCTGGTTTTTCGGGGGTGCCATGTATCTGGCACAAGCGATCGAGTATGCGGTCCAAGTTGGACGGGCCCTGGGTATTTCTTTTGAATGGCTTCTTCCGCCGACAGGTTTAGAGCCTCTGAATCCGGCATTGGCCGTATCTTCGATGATATCGCCGTTGATGCGGCGCTTGTTCTTGTTGCAACGCCGAATCGCCATTGCTGTCCTTGGTATCTGAACTATCAGGGTGTTTGGCCAAGTTGTTGCTTCGAGCTAGCCATCTGTCCTCTCCCGCGCAAAAGCGAGTCATGAGGGTTGTGAGGGCTGCCATAGATTTCGGCTTTTCCTGTCCTAGGTGCCGGGCAAGCCACTCGTTGCGGATGTTATGTTTGAAGGCTGCAAGGGCCTCTGCATCCGGACGATCAACGATTTGATTTTTCTTTGTGAGGAACCGTGTCCGTAACTGTCGCCGATTCTTCCGGCTGCTGAATTATGTGGCTAAGGTCATCGGCGTCTAGTGGTCGCACATATGTTCCCTGGAAGTTATCAAGGAATGCGGCTTCCGGGTCCTCCCAACAACCAATTGATTTTGCTGGCAAGCTGTGGAGCCAATGCCGAGCTGGTCCTTTAAGCTTCAGGGGGAGGTATTTGATGGCGTGTAGATCATCACCGCGGGCCATGTGGATATGGAGGAGACAGTCCTCGATCCAGACCGCAGGATCGGTGGTACCATCATATGATTCGATGTTTACGGGTTTAAAGCCCTCGGGATTTGATGATCCATTACTTCGTCATGAAGCATAGTGGGTGTCTTGGCGCCTACATGATGGGCTATATCACGACGCAGCTCAAATGAGCTTTGTCTATTTTGTTCGGCCCTGCCGGAGTTTCTGTATCCGGCGTGACTGTTATCATCACGTGTCGTGGGGTGCCCACGCGATCCTTAGATCGATCTTGTATGTTTTGCCTTATCCTCCAATATATCTCGCAAGTCCGGTGCGTTTTCCCGTGCCCTGGTACTTTTTGAACGGCGTCGGGGTACGGCTTGAATGGAGGGTCTAGAGGCCTATCTATCGCGGCCACGAGGTGGCCGGTCTGCCATGTCGTACGCTGGTGACTTGGGTGCTTCCTCCTCTAATCGAGGCAACGACCTGCGTTTGGGGTAGCTTTTGGAGGGGCGTTCGAGTTCATACTCTTCGGCTGCAAGGACTTGATCCATCCGTCACCTAGCAGGTCTTGATCAGCTCTAAGTTGTTCCTGCTTTTCTTGAGGCTGCTTGCCGTGGCTATGAGCCTGCGTTTGAAACGCTCCTGTTCGGCGGGATCCTCGAGCCACGACAAATTCGTCGTCGAGGCTTGCCTCATCTTGAGAGGAGGCACATAATTATCATCCTCGACCTCTCTTTCTGCTGCCGTCATGCGGACTTGCTTCTCCCTCCTCCTGCGCTGAGTCCTGCTGGAGGGGGTTCTCTTCGGCACTGTCCGGGGTGTTATTATCTCCCGTGCCGGAATCACCGTTTTTGCTGTGGCGGGATTTAGAGCGGCGCCGCTGACGTTGGTGTTTCGGTTGTTTCTTGGAGGGGTCATCCTCCGTTGTTCCATCGCCGTTCCCATCCTTTGAGATGTCCACCATGTATATGTCATAGGACGAGGTGGCCTTCTAGTGCCCTGTAGGCGCTGGGTCTTGGTTGTCTCCGGCATCGTCGTCCATACCGTCGATGTCTTCGGAGTCGAAGTCGAGCATGTCGGTTAAATCATCGACAGTGGCTACAAAGTGGGTGGTGGGTGGGCGTTGAATTTCGTTGTCCGTATCCCAACCTTCCTGTCCGCAGTCCGGCCAGGGCTCTCCGGATAAAGAGAGACTTTAGTGAATTCAGAATATCGCCAAAGGGCGAGTCTTTGAAAAGATGTCCGCGGCAGTGAACTCCATGACCGGCGCCCAATCGGATTCGATTGGCAGGGGCGCGGAGGGTTCGGAGTCCGGAGAGGAGTCCGGCACCCTGGAGTCGAGGTCTTCGCAAAGGACATGGATGGAGTTCGGCTCAATCGCCGTAGAGATTGTATCCCCCGAGGCGGCGTCCAACCACTCGTCCTCGATCGGGGAATCCGGCTCCGGATTACGGATCAGAGCGAATACTGGTGCGGCCTCGAGGCAATCGCTCGCCGCAGAGCTAGATCATGCCCATCGAGACAGCGGCACGCTTGGCTGCGGCTCGAATCCGTCGAAGATCAAGTCTCCGCGGATATCGGCCGTATAGTTCCAACTTCCAAATCTGACCTGATGGCGGCGTAGCTTTTGATCTGCTCCGGATGGCCAAGCCTTAATTGGCCCGCAGGCAAAGCCGCCGAATCTGAAGATCTGTCCGGGGAGAAAAGTCTCACCCTGGACCGCGTCGTTGTTGATGATCGAAGGAGCCATCGGGCCTATCGGTGACGACAGAGAGGAACTCTCAATGAAAGCATCATTGTCGGTGTCAATACCGGCGGATCTCGGGTAGGGGGTCCCGAATCGTGTCTAGGCGGATGGTAACAGGAGACAAGGGACACGATGTTTTTACCTGTGTTCGGGCCTGTCGATGGAGGTAATACCCTACTCCTGCTTGATTAATATTGATGATATGGGTAGTACAAGAGTAGATCTACCACGAGATCAAGGAGGCTAAACCCTAGAAGCTAGCCTATGGTATGATTGTTGTTCGTCCCTACGGACTAAAACCCTCCGGTTTATATAGACACCGGATAGGTTAGGGTTACACAGAGTCGGTTACAATGGTAGGAGATCTACATATCCGTATCACCAAGCTTGCCTTCCACGCCAAGGAAAGTCCCATCCGGACACGGGACGAAGTCTTCAATCTTGTATCTTCATAGTCTTGGAGTCCGGCCGTGACGATAGTCCGGCTATCCGGACACCCCCTAGTCCGGGACTCCCTCAGTACACCTTCTATCACAAATCCGAATGCAAGATCTTTGTTGCTAAGAATGGATACTTTCTAGAGAAGGAGTTTCTCTTGGAAGAAGTGAGTGGGAGGAAAGTAGAACTTGATGAGGTAATTGTACCTTCTCTCGAATTGGAAAGTAGCTCATCACAGAAAACCATTCTTGTGATGCATACACCAACTAGTGAGGAAGCTAATGATAATAATCACGAAACTTCAGATCAAATTACTATCGAACCTCGTAGGTCAACCAGAGCATGTTCCGCACCAAAGTGGTACGGTAATCCTATTCTGGAATTCATGTTACTAGACCATGACGAACCTACGAACTATGAGGAAGTGATGATGAGCCCAGATTCCGCAAAATGGCTTGAGGGAAATCTGAGATGAGATCCATGTATGAGAACAAAGTATGGACTTGACTTGCTCGATGATTAGCAAGCCATTGAGAATAAATGGATCTTCAAGAGGAAGACGGACACTGATAGTAGTGTTACTATCTGCAAAGCTCGAATTGTCGCAAAAGGTTTTTCGACAAGTTCAAGTTGTTGACTACGATGAGATTTTCTCACTCACATCGATGCTTAAGTCTGTCCGAATCATGTCAGCAATTGTCACGTTTTATGAAATCTGGAAAATGGAAGTCAAAAACTATATTCCTTAATGGATTTCTTAAAGAAGAGTTATATATGATGCAACCAGAAGGTTTTGTCAATCCTAAAGGTGCTAACAAAATGTGCAAGCTCCAGCGATCCATTTATGGACTGGTGCAAGCATCTCGGAGTTGGAATACACGCTTTGATGAGTTGATCAAAGCATATAGTTTTATACAGACTTGCGGTGAAGCCTGTATTTACAAGAAAGTGAGTGGGAGCACTACAACCTTTCTGATAAGTATATGTGAGTGACATATTGTTGATCGGAAATGATGTAGAATTTTCTGGAAAGCATAAAGGAGTGCTTGAAAGGAGTTTTTCAAAGAAAGACCTCAGTGAAGCTGCTTACACATTGAGCATCAAGATCTATAGAGATAGATCAAGACGCTTGATAAGATTTTTCAATGAGTACATACCTTGACAAGATTTTGAAGTAGTTCAAAATGGAACGGTTAAAGAAGGAGTTCTTGCCTATATTGCAAGGTGTGAAGTTAAGTAAGACTTAAAATCCGACCACGACAGAAAATAGAAAGAGAATGAAAGTCATTCCCTATGCCTCAGTCATAGGTTCTATAAAGTATGCTATGTTGTGTACTAGACCTATTGTTTACCTCACCTTGAGTTTGGCAAGAGGGTACAATAGTGATCCAGGAGTGGATCACTGGACAGCGGTCAAAATTATCCTTAGTAGAACAAGGAAATATTTCTCGGTTATGGAGGTGATAAAGAGTTCATCGTAAAGAGTTACGTCGATGCAAGCTTTAACACCGCTCTGGATGACTCTGAGTCTCAATCTGGATACATATTGAAAGTGGGACCAATTAGCTAGAGTAGCTCAATGCAGAGCATTGTAGACATAGAGATTTGCAAAATACATACGGATCTGAATGTGGCACACCCGTTGACTAAACTTCTCTCACAAGCAAAACATGATCACACATTAGTACTCTTTGGGTGTTAATCACATGGCGATGTGAACTAGATTATTGACTATAGTAAACCCTTTGGGTATTGGTCACATGACGATATGAACTATGGGTGTTAAATCACATGGCGATGTGAACTAGATTATTGACTCTAGTAAACCCTTTGGGTATTGGTCACATGACGATATGAACTATGGGTGTTAAATCACATGGCGATGTAAACTAGATTATTGACTCTAGTGCAAGTGGGAGACTGAAGGAAATATGCCCTAGAGATAATAATAAAGTTGTTATTTTATATTTCCTTATATCATGATAAATGTTTATTATTCATGCTAGAATTGTATTAACTGAAACTTGATACATGTGTGAATACATAGACAAAACAAAGTGTCCCTAGTATGCCTCTACTTGACTAGCTCGTTAATCAAAGATAGTTAAGTTTCCTAACCATAGACATGTGTTGTCATTTGATGAACGAGATCACATCATTAGGAGAATGATTTGATGGACAAGACCCATCCGTTACATATTCCTCTGACTATGAGATTACGCAACTCCCGGATACCAGAGGAACACCTTGTGCGCTATCAAACGTCACAACGTAACTGGGTGATTATAAAGATGCTCTACAGGTGTCTCCGAAGGTGTTTGTTGGGTTGGCATAGATCGAGATTAGGATTTGTCACTCCGTGTATCGGAGAGGTATCTCTGGGCCCTCTCGATAATGCACATCACTATAAGCCTTGCAAGCAATGTGACTAATGAGTTAGTTGCAGAATGATGCATTACGGAATGAGTAAAGAGACTTGCCGGTAATGAGATTGAACTAGGTATAAGGATACCGACGATCAAATCTCGGGTAGTAACATACCGATGAAAAAGGGAATGACATATGTTGTCATTGCGGTTTGACCGATAAAGATCTTCGTGGAATATGTAGGAACCAATATGAGCATCCAGGTTCCGCTATTGGTTATTGACCGGAGATGTGTCTCGGTCATGTCTACATAGTTCTCGAACCCGTAGGGTCCGCACGCTTAACGTTCGATGACGATTTGTATTATGAGTTATGTGTTTTGGTTACCAAAGTTTGTTCGGAGTCCCAGATGAGATCACGGACATGACAAGGAGTCTTGAAGTGGTCGAGAGGTAAAGATTGATATATTGGAAGGTAGTATTCGGACACCGAAAGGGTCCCGGAGTGTACCGGGTACATACCGGAGTACCGGAGGGGTTACCGAAACCCCCCGGGGAAAGATATGGGCCATATGGGCCATAGGAGGGAGGCTAACCAGCCCACAAGGGGCTGGTGCACCCCCACAAGGGAGGAGGCCGAGTTGGTCTAGGATAGGGGGCGCCACCCCCCTTTCCTTCTCCTACTCCCTCTCATTTCCCCCGTTCCCCCTCCATGAGAAGGAAAGGAAGGGGGGGGGGGGAGGGCGAATCCTACTAGGACTGGGAGTCCTAGTAGGACTCACCCCTTATGGCGTGCCCCCTAGGGTCAGCCTCCTCCCTCTCCCTCCTTTATATACGTGGGAAGGGCACCCCTTGGAGACACAACAATTGTTCCAAGTCGTGTGCGGCATCTCTCTCCGTAGTTTGCTCCTCCAGTCATAGCGTCGTAGTGCTTACGCGAAGCCCTGCGCGGATCACATCACCATCACCGTCACCATGCCGTCGTGCTGATGAAACTCTCCCTCGACCCTCTGCTGGATCAAGATTTCGAGGGACGTCATCGAGCTAAACGTGTGCTGAACTCGGAGGTGCCGTACATTCGGTACTTGGATTGGTTGGATTGTGAAGACGTTCGACTACATCAACCGCGTTAACATAACGCTTCCGCTTTCAATCTACGAGGGTACGTGGACACACTCTCCCCCTCTCGTTGCTATGCATCTCCTAGATGGATCTTGCGTGATCGTAGGAATTTTTTGAAATTGCATGCTACGTTCCCCAACAGATCTTACCAAATAATACTTCAACATCTCTAACAATCCCAAGTGGTGAAAGAGTATCACTATTTGCGAGCTTAATAGTAACATCGATATCCTCTATCTCAGCAGGTGCAATATCATTGATAATCTCTTGATATAAGGTAAATGGAATAGCACTCACACTAGGACCCAAATCACACAAACCATGATAACAATGATCTCCTATTTTACCAGAATCAACAGGCATGCCAACAACAGGTTTATTCTTGCCTTTAGTATCAGGCTTAGCAATCCTAGTTGCTTCATCACAGAAGTAAATAACATGCCCATCAATATTATCAACCAAGAGATCTTTAACCATAGCAATATTAGGTTCCACACTTATTTGTTCAAAGGGTCTAGGTGTTCTATTATAACTTATATTAACCACAGTTGAAACTTTAGCATTTTCCTTAATCCTAACAAGGAAAGGAGGTTTCTCAATATAAGCAGTAGGCACAATTGGATCAACATTATAAATAATAGTTCCATCTTTAACTATAATAGGTTCCTCAATCTTTTCTACAATAGGTGTGTGATATTTAAACCACTTCTCCTTGGGGAGATCAACATGAGTAGCAAATGATTCACAAAAGGAAGCTACTATCTCAGAGTCAAGTCCATATTTAGTACTCAACTTATGAAAAGCATTGTCGTGGTTCAACACGATCACCTATGGGGCCATCGGCCCCTTGTGGTTCGGCAAGGGGGAAGGGCGCGCTGCACAAAGAGCGGAGACCATGAAGCAGCCCAACAGTGATGACACGGGCAGTTTTTACCCAGGTTCGGGCCGCCGCGAGGTGTAAAACCCTACTCCTTCTTTGGTGGATTGATGAGAGGACCATGGTGGAGATGCGGCGCTCAATGATACGTCCATTTTGCATCATGCTTTTATATCGATATTTATTGCATTATGGGTTGTTATTACACATTATGTCACAATACTTATGCCTATTCTCTCTTATTTTACAAGGTTTACATAAGGAGGGAGAATCTTGCCTGGAATTCTAATTTGGAAAAGGAGCAAATATTAGAGACCTATTCTGCACAACTCCGTAAGTCCTGAAACTCCATGAAAGTTATTTTTGGAAATAATAAAAATATCTTGAGCGGAAGAAATACGTCGGGGCCACCACCATCCCACGAGGGTGGGGGACGCGCCCCTGCCTTGTGGGCCCCTATTGGTCCTCCGGTGGCCATCTTACGCTATATGAAGTCTTTCGTCCAAGAAAAATCATAAGCAACCTTTCGGGCGAGACTCACGCCGCCGAGGCGGAACCTTGGCGGAACCAATCTAGGGCTCTGGCGGGCTGCTCTGCAGGAACACTTTCCCTCCGGAGGAAATCATCGCCATCGTCATGACCAACGCTCCTCTCATCGGGAGAGGGCAATCTCCATCAACATCTTCACCAGCACCATCTCCTCTCAAACCCTAGTTCATCTCTTGTATCCAATTCTTGTCTCATAGTCTGGGATTGGTACCGGTAGGTTGCTAGTAGTGTTGATTACTCCTTGTAGTTGATGCTAGTTGGTTTATTTGGTGGAAGATCATATGTTCAGATCCTATATGCATATTAATACTCCTCTGATTATGAACATGAATATGCTTTGTGAGTAGTTACTTTTTCACGAGGACATGTGAGAAGTCTTGCTATTAGTAGTCATGTGAATTTGGTATTCGTTCGATATTTTGATGAGATGTATGTTGTCTATCCTCTAGTGGTGTTATGTGAACGTCGACTACATGACACTTCACCATTATTTGGGCCTATAGGAAGGCATTGGGAAGTAATAAGTAGATGATGGGTTGCTAGAGTGATGAGCTTAAACCCTAGTTTATGCGTTGCTTCATAAGGGGCTGATTTGGATCCATATGTTTCATTCTATGGTTAGGTTTACCTTAATACTTTTGTTGTAGTTGCGGATGCTTGCAATAGAGGTTAATCATAAGTGGGATGCTTGTTCAAGTAAGAACAACACCCAAGCACCGTCCACCCACATATCAAATTATCAAAGTACCGAACGTGAATCATATGAACGTGATGAAAACTAGCTTGACGATAATTCCCATGTGTCCTCAGGAGCGCTTTTCTCTATATAAGAGTTTGTCCAGGATTGTCCTTTGCTACAAAAAGGATTGGGCCACCTTGCTGCACTTTATTTACTTTTGTTACTTGTTGCTCGTTACAAATTATCCTATCACAAAACTATCTGTTACCTATTATTTCAAAGGCTTGCAGAGAACACCTTGCTTTGGAAAACCACTTATCATTTCCTTCGCTCCTCGTTGGGTTCAACACTCTTACTTATCGAAAGGACTACGATAGATCCCCTATAATTGTGGATCATCAAGACTCTTTTTCTGGCGCCCGTTGCCGGGAGTGAAGCGCCTTTGGTAGGTGGAATTTGGTAAGGAAAAATTTATATAGTGTGCTGAAATTTACTTTCACTTGTTACTATGGAAAGTAATCCTCTGAGGGGCTTGTTCGGGGTATCTTCATCCCGACCAGTAGAGCAAATAGTTGCTCCTCAACCTACTGAACCTACTGAAGATGAAAATGTCCACTTTGAAATTCCTTCGGGTATGATAGAAAAACTACTAGCTAATCCTTTTGCAGGAGATGGAACATCACATCCTGATGAGCACCTAATATATGTGGATGAAGTTTGTGGATTATTTAAGCTTGCAGGTGTGCCCGGTGATGTTATTAAGAATAAGGTCTTCCCTTTATCTTTGAAGGGAGATGCATTGACATGGTATAGGCTATGTGATGATACGGGGTCATGGAACTACAAACGATTGAAATTGGAATTTCATCAGAAGTTTTATCCTATGCATCTTGTTCATCGTGATCGCAATTATATATGTAATCTTTGGCCTCGCGAAGGAGAAAGCATCGCTCAAGCTTGGGGGAGGCTTAAATCAATGTTATATTCATGCCCCAATCATGAGCTCCCAAGAGAAATAATTATTCAAAGTTTTTATGATCGGCTTTACGATAACAATTGCACCATGCTCGATACTTCTTGTCTTTGGCTCTTTTATGATGAAGACTATTGAATTCAAATGGGATTTATTGGAAATAATTAAACGCAACTCTGAAGATTGGGATCTCGACGAAGGTAAGGAGTCAGGTATGACACCTAAGTTTGATTGTGTTAAATCTTTTATGGATACCGATGTTTTCCGTAAATTTAGCACTAAATATGGACTTGACTCTGAGATAGTAGCTTCTTTACGTGAATCTTTTGCTGCTCATATTGATCTCCCTAAGGAGAAGTGGTTTCAATATCATCCTCCCATAGAAGTAAAAAGTAGCTGCACCTATTAAAGTTGAAGAAAAGACTATCACTTATAATGATCCTATTGTTCCTACTTCTTATGTTGAGAAACCACCTTTTTCCTGTTAGAATAAAGGATCATGCTAAAGCTTCAACTGTGGTTCGTAAAAGCAATATTAGAACTTATACACCTCCTGAGCAAATTAAAGTTGAACCTAATATTGCTATTGTTAAAGATCTCTTGTCTGATAATATTGATGGGCATGTTATTCATTTCCGTGATGAAACTGCTAGAATTGCTAAACCTTGTGCTAAAGATAAACATAGACCTGTGGTAGGCATGCCTGTTATTTCTGTTAAAATAGGAGATCAATGTTATCATGGCTTATGTGATATGGGTGTAGTGCTAGTGCAATACCTATTGACTTATACAAAGAAATTAAGCATGATATTGCACCCTCTTGAGTTAGAAGATATTGATGTCACAATTAAACTTGCCAATAGAGATACTATTTCACCAATGGGAATTGTTAGAGATGTTGAAGTCTTGTGTGGGAAAGCTAAATATCCTACTGATTTTCTTGTTCTTGGTTCCCCACAGGATAGCTTTTGTCCCATTATATTTGGTAGACCCTTCTTGAACACTGTTAATGCTAGGATAGACTGCGAAAAGGATGTTGTTACTATCGGTCTAGGTGATATGTCTCATGGGTTTAACTTTTCTAAATTTCGTAGACAACACCGTGAAGAGGAATTGCCTAGTAAGGATGAAATTATTGGTCTTGCTTCTATTGTCGTACCTCCAAGTGACCCTTTAGAACAATATTTGCTAGACCATGAAAATGATATGTTTATGAATGAAAGAAGGAAATAGATGAAGTATTCTTTAAACAGGAACCCATCACGAAACACAATTTACTGTTGAAATCCTAGGGATCCTCCTCCACCCAAGGGTGATCCGTGTTTTAGCTCAAACCGCTACCGATACTCTTAAATATGCTTATCTTGATGAGAAAAAGATATATCCTGTTATTATTAGTGCTAACCTTTCAGAGCATGAAGAAGAGAGATTATTGAAAACTCAAGAAGCACCGTGCCGCTATTGGATATACTCTTGATGATCTTAAGGGCATTAGTCCCACTCTATGTCAACATAAAATAAATTTGGAGGAAGATGCCAAACCAGTTCGTGATCATCAACGACGGCTGAATCCTAAGATGAAAGAAGTGGTAAGAAAGGAAATACTAAAGCTTCTTGAGGCAGGTATAATTTATCCCGTTCTTGATAGTCGCTGGATAAGCCACATCCATTGTGTCCCTAAGAAGGGAGGTATTACCGTCGTTCCTAATGATAAAGATGAGTTGATCCCGCAAAGAATTATTACAGGTTATAGGATGGTAATTGATTTCTGCAAATTAAATAAGGCTACTAAAAAGGATCATTACCCCTTACATTTTATCAGTCAAATGCTAGAAAGATTATCCAAACACACACATTTTTTTCTTTCTAGATGGTTATTCTGGTTTCTCTCAAATACATGTGTCAGCCAATGATCAATCAAAGACTACTTTTACTTGCCCTTTTGGTACTTTTGCTTATAGACGTATGCCTTTTGGTTTATGTAATGCACCTTCTACCTTTCAAAGATGCATGATGGCTATATTCTCGACTTACGTGAAAAGATTTGTGAGGTTTTCATGGACGATTTCTCCGTTTATGGATCCTCTTTTGATGATTGCTTGAGCAACCTTGATCGAGTTTTGCAGAGATGTGAAGAAACTAATCTTGTCTTGAATTGGGAAAATTGGCATTTTATGGTTAATGAAGGTATTGTCTTGGGGCATAAAGTTTCTGAAAGAGGTATTGAGGTTGATAAAGCCAAGGTTGACGCTATTGAAAAGATGCCATGTCCCAAGGACATCAAAGGTATAAGAAGTTTCCTTGGTCACGTCGGATTTTATAGGAGGTTCATTAAGGACTTCTCAAAAATTTCTCGACCTCGACTAATTTATTACAAAAGATATACCATTTGTCTTTGATGATGATTGTGTAGAAGCATTTGAAATACTTAAGAAAGCATTGATTTACGCACCTATTGTTCAGCCACCGATTGGAACTTACCCTTTGAAATTATGTGCGATGCTAGTGATTATGCTGTAGGTGTTGTTCTAGGGCAAAGAGTTGATAAGAAATTAAATGTTATTCAATATGCAAGTAAAACTCTAGACAATGCTCTGAGAAATTATGCTACTACTGAAAAGGAATTCTTAGCAGTTGTATTTTCTTGTGATAAGTTTAGACCTTATATTGTTGATTCTAAAGTAACTATTCACACAGATCATACTGCTATTAAATATCTTATGGAAAAGAAAGATGCTAAACCTAGACTTATTAGATGGGTTCTCCTGCTACAAGAACTTGATTTGCATATTGTTGATAGAAAAGGAGCTGAGAACCCCGTTGCAGACTACTTGTCTAGGTTAGAAAATGTTCTTAATGACCCACTACCTATTGATGATAGCTTTCCGGATGAACAATTAAATGTCATAAATACTTCTCGTACTGCTCCATGGTATGCTGATTATGCTAATTATATTGTTGCAAAATTTATACCACCTAGTTTCACATACCAGCAAAAGAAAAAGTTTTTCTATGATTTGAGACATTACTTTTGGGATGACCCACATCTTTATAAACAAGGAGTATATGGTGTTATTAGACGTTGTGTACCCGAGCATGAACAGGAACAGATCCTACGCAAGTGTCACTCCGAGGCTTATGGAGGACACCACGCTGGAGATAGAACTACACATAAGGTATTGCAATCCGGTTTTTATTGGCCTACTCTCTTCAAGGATGCCCGTAAGTTTGTCTTATCTTGTGATGAATGTCAAATAATTGGTAATATAAGTAGATGCCAAGAAATGCCTATGAACTATTCACTTGTTATTGAACCATTTGATGTTTGGGGCTTTGATTATATGGGACCTTTTCCTGCCTCTAATGGTTACACACGTATTTTAGTTGCTGTTGATTACGTTACTAAGTGGGTAGAAGCTATTCCAACTAGTAGTGCTGAGCATAACACTTCTATTAAAATGCTTAAAGAAGTTATTTTTCCGAGGTTTGGAGTCCCTAGATATTTAATGACTGATGGTGGTTCACATTTTATTCATGGTGCTTTTCGTAAAATGCTTGGAAAGTATGATGTTAATCATAGAATTGCATCCCCTTATCACCCGCAGTCTAGTGGTCAAGTAGAATTTAGTAATAGAGAGCTCAAATTAATTTTGCAAAAGACTGTCAATAGATCCAGAAAGAATTGATCCAAGAAACTTGATGATGCATTATAGGCCTATAGAACTGCATATAAAAATCCTATGGGTATGTCTCCATATAAAATGGTTTATGGAAAAGCATGTCACTTACCTCTCAAACTAGAACATAAGGCATATTGGGCTATTAAAGAGCTCAATTATGATTTCAAACTTGCCGGTGAGAAGAGGTTATTTGATATTAGCTCACTTGATGAATGGAGAACCCAAGCCTACGAGAATGCCAAGTTGTTTAAAGAAAAAGTTAAAAGATGGCATGGCAAAAGAATACAAAAGCGTGAGGTTAATGTAGGTGATTATGTATTGCTATACAACTCTCGTTGAAGATTTTTTGCAGGAAAACTTCTCTCTAAATGGGAAGGCCCTTACATTATCGAGGAGGTATATCGTTCCGGTGCCATAAAAATCAACAACTTCGAAGGCACAAATCGAAGGTGGTGAGCAGTCAAAGAATCAAACATTATATCTCGGGTAATCCCATAAATGTTGAAACCAATGTTCTTTGAAACCGTAACCACGGAGGAATACATAAGGGACACTTTCCTAATGTTTTGGACTCGAAAAGGAATAGGTATGTGGTACGGTAAGTAAACCGACTCCAAAACAGTTCTAATGGTAATATTTCTCCGTTTTGGAATATTTAGAAAAAATAGAAAAATAAGAAGCAGTCCGGGAAGGACGAGAGGCCTCCACGAGGGTGGAGGGCACGCCCTACCCCCCTGGGCGTGCCCCCTCCCTCGTGGGCACCTCGTGTGCTCTCCGGACTCCGTTTTCTTACACGTTACATATTTTGGTCGGTAAAAATTCATTATATAATCTCCCGAAGGTTTTGACTCCTGTATCACGCAATTATCCTCTGTTCTTGTTTTGAGCTGTCCTGCTGCAGATTAGAGCAACATGTCGTCCCAGGATTGGGAAGGAGAAAGCTATGTGGATGATTACCTTGCAGATCCTAAGGTCTATGGAGATGTGGAGCATTGTGGTTGGACTACAGAGGAAGAAGAGGACTATGAACCCAAGAGAAAGGAGGAGACGAGCTCAGATGAAGATGAAGTCCCATTACCTCAACCTGGGGACATGCATGTGGAGTTCAAAAAGTCAAGCCTCCCTGATAGGGCGAAGAAACTTAAGATCGAGTTTATCCCTTTTCGTCTCTTGCAGGAAAACAAGAAGGAACTATGCAAAAAGATATTAATCCTGGAGCAGGAGATTGATGACTTGAGAGATCAAAATTCTGTCCTCAAGCGCAAATTAAGGGAGAAGCCTACGCCATCAACTAAACCATCACCTCCACCTTCTTCACCAGCAAAGGAGACATAATCACATGGGTATGGGCACTCCCCTTGGCAACTGCCAAGCTTGGGGGAGGTGCCCCGGTATCGTATCACCATCACATCTCTATCTTTGCCGTTTTTCTTAGTTCAATCCTATTAGTAGTATCTTGATCTAGTAGAATAAAGTTTATGGCATGATCTAGTTTTGAGTTTTGCTTTATGATCCCTCTTTGTAATCGAGTCCGTGAGCTATATAATAAAGATTAGTGTTGAGTCAAGGGCTTGATTATCTTGCTATGATCTTGAGTGAATTAAAGAAAAGAGAAAAGAATAAAAAGAAATAAATAGATCATATTGATCTTATGGAGAGTAATGACTTCACATAGAAAGAGTATGATGATTAAAAGTTGTTGAGGGTTGACAAACATAGCTTTGGTCATCATTGCAATTAATAGGAAGTAATAAAGAAATAGAGGTTTCATATATAAATATACTATCTTGGACATCTTTTATGATTGGGAGCACTCAGTAAATTATGACATGCTAAAGAGTTGATGTTGGACAAGGAAGACAACGTAATGGGTTGTGTTTTCTTATATATGAGATAAAGTATATTGTCATGGATCATCCAACATGTTGAGCTTTCCTTTCCCCCTCATGCTAGACAAATTCTTTGCACCCAGTAGGGATACTACATGTGCTTCCAAAACCCTTAAACCAGTTTCGCCATGAGAGTCCACCATATCTACCTATGGATTGAGTAAGATCCTTCAAGTAAGTTGTCATCGGTGCAAGCAATAAAAATTGCTCTCTAAATATGTATGATTGCATGGTGTGGAGGAAATAAGCTTTATACGGTCTTGTGATGTGGAAGAAATAACAACGACGGACTGCATAATAAATGTTCATATCACAAGTGGCAATATAAAGTGATGTTCTTTCACATTAAGATTTTGTGCATCCAACCCTAAAAGCGCATGGCAACCTCTGCTTCCCTCTACGAAGGGCCTATTTTTTTATTATTATCTTCTACCTTATGCAAGAGTCATGGTGATCTTCACCTTTCCTTTTTATATTTTATCCTTTGGCAAGCACAAGGTGTTGGATAGATCCTGATATATATATATATATATATATATATATATATATATATATATATATATATATATATATATATATAATTGGATGTAAGTTAGCATGAACTATTATTGTTGACATTACCCTTGAGGTAAAAGGTTGGGAGGTGAAACTATAAGCCCCTATCTTTCTCTGTGTCCGGTTAAAACTACGTAACCACAAGTATTGCGTGAGTGTTAGCAATTATGAAAGACTAAATGATAGTTTAGTATGTGGACTTGCTAGAAGGCTCTGACATAGACTCTTTCTGATGTTATGATAAATTGCAATTGCTTCAATGACTGAGATTATAGTTTGTTGATTCTCAATAAAGTTTCTGATTCATACTTTGGATTGTGAATAGATTATTACTTGAGCATAAGAAATCATATGACAACATTCATATATGTTGCTATTATGAGAATAATCATGATGCCCTCATGTCCGTATTTTATTTTATCGACACCTCTACCTCTAAACATGTGGACATATTTATCGTTATCGGCTTCCGCTTTAGGGCAAGCGAGGTCTAAGGTTGGGGGAGTTGATACGTCCATTTTGCATCATGCTTTTATATCGATATTTATTGCATTATGGGCTGTTATTACACATTGTGTCACAATACTTATGCCTATTCTCTCTTATTTTACAAGGTTTACATAAGGAGGGAGAATGCCGACAATTTGGAATTCTGGGATGGAAAAGGAGCAAATATTAGAGACCTATTCTGCACAACTCCAAAAGTCCTGAAACTCCACGAAAGTTATTTTTGGAAATAATAAAAAATACTGAGCGGAAGAAATACGTCAGGGGGGCACCACCTGTCCATGAGTGTGGGGGGCGTGCCCCCTGCCTTGTGGGCCCCCTGTTGGTCCTCCGGTGGCCATCTTCTGCTATATGAAGTCTTTCGTCCGAAGAAAAATCATAAGCAACCTTTCGGGACGAGACTCCGCCGCCACGAGGCGGAACCTTGGCGGAACCAATCTAGGGCTCCGGCAGAGCTGTTCTGCCGGGGACACTTCCCTCCGGGAGGGGGAAATCATCGCCATCGTCATCACCAACGCTCCTCTCATCGGGAGAGGGCAATCTCCATCAACATCTTCACCAGCACCATCTCCTCTCAAACCCTAGTTCATCTCTTGTATCCAATTCTTGTCTCATAGTCTGGGATTGGTACCTGTAGGTTGCTAGTAGTGTTGATTACTCCTTGTAGTTGATGCTAGTTGGTTTATTTGGTGGAACATCATATGTTCAGATCCTTTATGCATATTAATACTCCTCTGATTATGAACATGAATATGCTTTGTGAGTAGTTACGTTTGTTCCTGAGGACATGGGAGAAGTCTTTCTATTAGTAGTCATGTGAATTTGGTATTCATTCGATATTTTGATGAGATGTATGTTGTCTATCCTCTAGTGGTGTTATGTGAACGTCGACTACATGACACTTCAACATTATTTGGGCCTAGAGGAAGGCATTGGGAAGTAATAAGTAGATGATGGGTTGCTAGAGTGACAGAAGCTTAAACCCTAGTTTATGCGTTGCTTCGTAAGGGGCTGATTTGGATCCATATGTTTCATGCTATGGTTAGGTTTACCTTAATACTTTTGTTGTAGTTGCGGATGCTTGCAATAGAGGTTAATCACAAGTGGGATGCTTGTTCAAGTAAGAATAGCACCCAAGAACCGGTCCACCCACATATCAAATTATCAAAGTACCGAATGCGAATCATATGAACGTGATGAAAACTAGCTTGACGATAATTCCCATGTGTCCTCGGGAGCGCTTTCCTCTATATAAGAGTTTGTCCAGGCTTGTCCTTTGCTACAAAAAGGATTGGGCCACCTTGCTGCACTTTATTTACTTTTGTTACTTGTGGCTCGTTACAAATTATCCTATCACAAAACTATCTGTTACCTATTATTTCAGTGCTTGCAGAGAATACCTTGCTGAAAACTGCTTATCATTTCCTTCTGCTCCTCGTTGGGTTCGACCCTCTTACGTATCGAAAGGACTACGATAGATCCCCTATACTTGTGGGTCATCACTCAAGCCCGGCAAGGTTGCCTTGGGACGAGAGCATCTACGCGCGTATGAGTGTACAAGGGTCCGAATCCTTTCTATGGTCAATGCCCCTCCTTTTATAGGTCAAGGGGTTACCACAATGGAAAACCGTCATTATCCAGTGATTAGATAGCCACAATGTTACCACACCTAACTTTGCAGACATGACAAGGTGCAGTAAATGCACCGCTTAGTGTCACATCGTGGGTGTAGCCTGGCAAGCCTTGCCGTGCAATTCAACTACCTTCTCACCTGCCTACGTGACATGCCTCTGGACGGGTGTCAGTTTAGGGGTGATCTTCCTCAGAAATGGCTACCACGTGCCAAATGGCAGCCACTTAATCACTTGGGGGCTCGACATTGCACCGATGGGTGACTTGCATCACTGTGAGGTGGAGCGGTGGAGCCTTGGCAGGGAAGCGGGCCGCTGGCGTCCCGGCAACCCTTGCCAGGGAGGTCTTGGGACTTGTCTTTTGGGTGACCTCGACCTTGCCCGGCTTGCCTGCCCGGCAAGGGAGGTTTTTCCTTAGTGATATCTTGTTCCTTCGGCTTGTCTTGGTCTTCTTGATCCGCCCTTCGATTCTTTGTTGCCATGCCTAAAGCTGGTCTGTCCCTGCACAACTCAGGGGGAAACATGCACCCATGTTTGTGTACCCCCGACAAGCATCGGTTTCCATAAAAGATTTAACACAATCAAACTTAAGTTTTATACTTAACTCTTTACCTTTGTCGAGTTCCCTATCTTCAGAGTTGCGTTTAATTCTTTCCACAAGATCCAACTTGAATCCAATATTTTTCTTCATAAAGGAACCGGTAGAAGAAAAATCGGGCATGGATTGATCATTATGAGAAAGCTGAGCATAAAAGTTCTATATAATAATTTCTCTTGAGAGCTCATGATTGGGGCATGTGTACATCATGTACTTAAGCCTCCCCCAAGCATGAGCAACACTTTATCCTTCACGAGGCCAAAAATTATATATATAATTCCGATCACGATGAACCAAATGCATAGGATAAAACTTTTGATAAAATTCCAATTTCAATAGGTTCCAATCCCATATTCCTTTATCTTCCAATAGCCTATACCATGTCAATGCCATTCCCTGCAAAGATAAAGGAAATACCTTCTTATTAACTCCATCCTCGGATAAACCTGAAAGCTTAAACAATCCACGAATTTCTTCCATATAGATTAAGTGCATATCAGGATGTACTATTCCATCTCCTACATAAGGATTAGCTAGCAGTTTCTTTAATATACCCGAAGGAATATCATAATAAATATTTTCAGTAGGTTCAGTAGGCTGAGCAGCAACTGTTATTGCTTCCGGACGAGGTGAAGATACCCTGAACAAACCCTTCAAAAGATTAATTTCCATAGTAACAAGTGACAGTAAATTTTAGCACGTAATATAAATGTTTCCTTACCAAATTCCACTTACCAAAGCGCTTCACTCCCCAGCAATGGTGCTAGAAAAGAGTCTGGATGGCCCACAAGTATCGAGGATAAATCATAGTCCTTTCAATAAGTAAGAGCATCGAACACAACGAGGAGCAGAAGGAAATGACAAGCGGTTTTTAGCAAGGTATTCTCTACAAGCATTGAAATTATCGGTAACAGATAGTTTGATAGCAAGGTAATTTGTAATGAGAAACAAGTAGAAATGGTAATAAGGGTGCATAAAGGTAGCCCAATCCTTTTTATAGCAAAGGACATGCTGGAACGTTCTCTTATAACAGGCAAAGAGTTCTCGAGGGCACATGGGAATTATCATCAAGTTACTTTCATCATGTTTGTTTTATTCACATTCGCTACTTTGATAATTTGATATGTGGGTGGACCGGTGCTTGGGTGATATTCTTACTTGAACAAACCTCCCACTTATTATTACCCCCTCTCGCAAACATCCACAACTACGAAAGAAGAATTAAGATAAATCTAACCATAGCATGAAACACGGATCCAAATCAGCCCCTTATGGGATAACACATAAACTAGGGTTTAAGCTTCTGTCACTCTAGCAACCCATCATCTACTTATTACTCCACAATGCCTTCCCATAGGCCCAAGTATGGTGAAGTTTCATGTAGTTGACGTTCACATGACACCACTAAAGGAAGCAACAACATACATATCATCAAAATATCGAACGAATACCAAATTCACATTATTACTTAAAACAAGACTTCTCCAATGTTCTCAAGAACAAAATTAACTACTCACAAATCATATTCATGTTCAAGATCAGAGGGGTATTGAATATCATCAAGGATTTGAACATATAACCTTCCACCAAATAAACCAACTAGCATCAACTACAAGATGTAATCAACACTACTAGCAACCCACATGTACCAATCTAAGGTTCGGGAGACAAAAATTCAATACAAGAGATGAACTAGGGTTTGAAATGAGATGGTGGTGGTGAAGATGTTGATGAAGATTGACTCCCCCCGATGATGAGAGGGTTGTTGGTGATGTCGATGGCTTCGATTTCCACCTCCTGGAGGGAAGTGTCCCCGGCGGAATCGCTCCACCGGAGAGCTAAAGTGCTCCTGCCCAGGTTCCGCCTCGAGACGACAGTACTTCATCCCATAAGTCCTATCTTAATTATTTTTTCTAGGTCAAAACCTTTCATATGGTAGAAGATGGGGGGCAGAGGCCTTCTAGGCCCCCCAAGGCATCAGGGCATGCATAGGGGGGTGGCCATGCCCTGTTTCCTTGTGAACAACTGGCGGGACCCCTCTGGTACTTCTTTGCTCTAGAATTATATATATTCCATAAAAATTCTTCGTGAAATTTTAGGTCATTTGGAGTTGTGCAGAATAGGTATCTCTTATGTAGCTTTTTCTAGAATTCCAGCTGCCGGCAATCTCCCTCTTCATGTAAATCTTACAAATTAAGAGAGAAAAGGCATTAGAATTGCATCACAAAGTGTTGTAATGATCAAAAACATTATAAATAAGAGTAGAAAAGCATGATGGAAAATGGACGTATTAGTGGACTATGTGCAAGGCAAAGGTTTGACCTTGATAGGTTTTCTATTTTACCGGTCTCATGGTGTTAGTGGGGAGACTGGGTTACAAGATTGATTGCCATACTATTAAGGGGGGCTCTTGAGTGAGTAGCTTGATCGTATCGTTTGTAGAGAGCTCAAACCACCGCATCCTTGGCATCATCGTTCGTGGTTCTTGTTGGGCTTTTCTCTGCATGAGTTTTGGAGCTTGTGGTCATTTTCATGACAAGCTCAAGTTCATCAAAAACGAATTTTGATTACATCATCTCTTGTGTTTTTTATGTTGGAGTTTTTTCCAGATCTTCATCGATGGAGGTTTCACACCTCTATGTCATTGGCATATTTCTGTTGCCACTTGTGAAGATTTCTAGTCGTTGATTTGACAGCTCTTGTAATTAGCTCCCTATCAAGCTTGAGTTCGTCGAAATCGAGTTCATTTCCATATGTTATGACAGTTTTGGTCTTACTTGCATCCATCTATTTTACTTGCTCAGTTTTGCAGCTTCCACATGGTAGTACTGCTCCAAACAATGGTAGTTCCGCAGACCAATGTCGCTCCTAGTTCTACTTTTTTAGGCTCCTGTGAGTCTCAGTTTTATAAGCGGTAGTAGAGTGATAGTACCGCTTTAAGCGGTAGTAAAGCGGTAGTACTACTCTAAGCGGTAGTAGGGCGGTTATACCGCTTGCACGGTACTTCTGCTTCTTTCTACCACAACCACTTCCACTTATTTTTGTGCTTTCGTTGCCCATTCGACTTCAGCGGTAGTGGAGCAGTAGTACTGCTTCGGCAGCTAGCGCTTTTGTATTTCTATCTCGTTAGGTTGCATTGACCGTGCTAAGCAGTAGTATCGCTCCCCCAAGCGCTAGTACCGCTTGTGCACGACCAATGGGCATAACTGCTAGATTCAGAGGGGGGCTATTTAAGGGGTCTTCTTCCCCAATGGTTTCTATCATCTAAGCTCGTGTTTGCCCTCCATTATTGACCTTCTTTGAGCTTTCTATCTCTCAATCCCTCCAATGATTCTTGCTGGTTTTTGAGGGAAAACAGAGAGGAGATCTATATCTATGTTTCCACCAATCCATCTCTCCTCTAACTACGGGGAACCCTTTGGATCTAGATCTTGGAGTTCTTTGTGTTCTCTTTTTTGTTCTTTCTCTCATATTCCTCCATAGCTTTCGTTGCTTTGGTAGGATTTGAGAGTGAGGGACTTGGGCACTCTGTGTTCCCTTGCCATTGTATTTGGTGCATCAGTTTGAGTTCTCCATGGTGATACATTGAAGTAAAAGTTGAGAAGCTTATTACTCTTGGGCGTTCGGGCACCCTAGAGCTTGTTCCTCTCGAGTGCTTTGGTGACAGTTGGTGTTGTCGAAGCTCAATCATTGTGGTGTAAAGCTTCAGACAGGCTTCGGGAGACTTCAATTAAGCTGTGGAGACTGCCTCAAGAAATTTGTATGGGTTCGGTGACTGTGCCTAAGAGTTGCTAATTGTACTGGTTTAATGACCTACCTCAAGGGTCCGTTAGTGGAATCACGACATCTTACATTGTGCGAAGGCGTGAGGATATTACGGTGGCCCTAGTGGCATTTTGAGGAGCATTGTGCCTCCACACTGCTCCAAACGGAGATTAGCATCTGCAAGGGTGTGAACTTCAGAATACATCGTCGTCTACGCGTGCCTCGGTTATCTCTTACCCAAGACCTTTACTTATGCAATTTACTTTGTGATAGCCATAGTGTTTCATGATATATATCTTGCTATCACTTAGTTGTTTATCTTGCTAAGCATAAGTTGTTAGTTCACATAGGTGGTCCTAGTTGTTTTAGGTTTTGTGCTTGAAAAATTAAACGCTAGTTTATTTTTCGCAACTTGTTCAAGCCTAAACCGTAATTATTTTAAAGTCCCTATTTACCCCCATCTAGGCAGCATCCATGATCACCTATGTGGTAGTCCTCAACCGACTTGGT
Source organism: Aegilops bicornis (assembly GCA_021605145.1). Taxonomy (NCBI): domain Eukaryota; kingdom Viridiplantae; phylum Streptophyta; class Magnoliopsida; order Poales; family Poaceae; genus Aegilops; species Aegilops bicornis. The sequence continues at coordinate 322,722,735 of CM038673.1, read as the reverse complement.
GCCTTGCTTGAGGAGTTGCAACTTCTTGGAGAGATCACAGTTATACTTGGTAGGCACGAAGCGAGCTTGCGTGATTTCCTTCATTTGGTTCCAAGTTGTGACCAGTGGCTCGCCTTTTTCCCTTCTTCGCTCAACTACTTGTTCCCACCAAATGAGAACATAATCTTTGAACTCAAGGGAGGCCATTGCAATCTTCTTTTCATTGTTATAGTTGTGAAGACGGAATATCTTGTCAAACATCAATGCCCATGAGAGGTATTCTTCGGGATCGGTGCTAGCGGAGAACTTAGGCATGTTGAACTTGACCTTGCCGTATTGTTGCTCCTCATTGTGTTGTTGGTGATGGCGATGTCGCTCTTGTCTTGGAGGTTGGTCTTCAATCTCTTGCTCCTCATGATTGTCTTGATGTTGAGGATGAGAGATTCTTGCATGGTTCCTCTGTTCTTGGCACTTCTCAAGACGTGCGGCTTCATCTTGTCGCTCTTGCCGGAGTGCTTCTTGTTCCTCGCGCATGCGTCAATTGCACTCTTGGACTGTGTGAGTGGCTTCTTGGAGGGCGTGTTGTGCTTCAAGCACTTGTTCTTCACGTCATTCTTGTTCTTGGTGTAGTGCTTTGTTGTCTTGCTCTTCTTGTCGTTGGTGTTGTTGAGCTTGGTCTTTGTCCATGACATCTTGTTCTTGGCAACAATGTCGTTCACACTCCCGAAGGCGGTCTTGCAAACCATTGCCATGGAATGGATTTTGTGAAGCTTGATGATTTTGGTTGTCATCTCGACGATGATAACGAGGTCGTGGTAGACTTGTGCCGGAAGAGGTGTTTGAAGAGTGTTGGCTTCAGTGGCGTCGTCTTGACTAAGAATATGTGGAAGAAGGGCGGTTGACCATCATGGTAGGAACTCTTCCATTTGAGATGATAGCTTGGTGTCAAGGTAGTCCCATGTTCTTCCTTCTGATTGTCTCAAGTCGGTGGTGAGTTTTTTTTATGCGATCACCCAAAGCTTCATTTTCTTGATGCAAAGCTCATTAAACGTGAAAGAGTTGAACCTTGGTGACATAGTCATTCAGTTCGTCTTCTTGATCGAAGAGTGGGTTAGAGGTGCTTGGCCTATCCACCATGCTCAATAAAAATGTGAGTGGAAGAATGAGAAGAACTAGACTAAATTTACCTTTTCCAATGTTGAAGACGAATAAATGATCACCCAATATGGTATTATGGAAGGAGGACAATTGGTACCAGATCTTATCAATCTCACACCTACACAAGTAAAGCTTTTCGAGGAGCTTGGTGAGGATAAGTGGCACAAAATTGATGCAATTGTTAGCAAGATATCAATAATTTTGAGAATGATTGACAAATTCACAAGTGAAGCAAATAGACCAATAGAAAATAATGGTACACGGAAACACACACTAATAGATATGTGGGGTTGTGTAGCCAAGGGATGCGTTCAAAATGTGTTATCCACAGAAAATGCTCCTGTTGCACAACGCGAGAGAGACGTAGCATGATTGCCCCAAGGGCTAGATGCGGAAGTTGTGCACAACCTATGAGAGAGAAAACATACTGACTTTCTATCACAAGTATGCTATGGATGTATGATTCTCGATGAACTCGCACACAATGATCAATGATGTCAATATGCGATGCAATGTGGCATGATGCTATTGCTATTGCTTACAAGCTCTTTGTTTCCTTTTCCTTTTGATTAAAAGCTTTTTCCTCTTTTTTTGATATTTTCTATGGCCACTTATGCGAAATGCTCTAACCAAGATAACAATGATGTATATGCGGGAACAATTCATGACACAAGAGATGATACGATGATAATGCACGCAAGGATAGCTATGCAGAATATGTATCACTAAAGTTCAAAAGTAGCATTGCCCGACAATACTCAGTCGCTAGTCTCGGAAGGGAAGTGAGGCAAAAGGGCTCGGGGCTAACAATGCAATGGCATGGAGAATGTACAAGATGTCGTTGAGGTTACCGCCCTTGCTTATGGTCGGAGTGTCAAATGATGAAGTGGTCGTGGTCGATGTCGAGTCCATGGCAAAGTTGAGTGGCGGTGATGTCGATGTTGCACCATTCCTAGTTAGCTTAAAAACCTTAGGAAACCAGAAATCGTAAACTAAAATTCTCAAGTGGCAAATTTGGAAAAACTTGCGATGGTGGTGAAATGTTGGTGGTGTTGCAGAAATTAGGTGGGGGTATGCAAAAAAGTGTGGGCAAACATGGCGAAATGATAAAAAATTGGGCGAAGTGGTGATGGTGGCTGCGACAGGCCGGATGTCCGGGGGTTGGGCCGGATGTCCGGGCTAGCTAGAAGTCCGGGGGGTCGGGACGGATGTCCGACGCGTGGATCCCGTGGCCAATTTGATCTAGAGGAGATGATGGTGGGGAAGAAAATTTTGGGAGAAAATCAACGGATTTCGTGGATGGAGAAGATGGGGAAGGTGTGGAGAAGCTAGATCCACCAGCAACACTTCGAATCCATGGATCAAAATCAACAAATCATCATCAAAACCAATAAATCGCAGAAATTTTGGTATGGATATCTTTGTGGGGATTTTCTAATTTGGGAAAAAACAAACAAAATTGGCTAGCAAATGGGGGGGGGGGGATTGGGGCTCCAAGATGTGAATCTACCCTACTCTGATCCAAGATGATGTATGGCCAAACACTAGTTCATGATATTTTCACACTTGGAGGTGGTGAAAGGAGCAAATCAAGATAAGAATAAAAGATGAACACTCAATTGACAAAGATCCAATCACACATGTGCTAAATGCACATACACATAAGAGGGATACAAAGGTCCAAATCCAACACAAGATGTCAAAAGAGGAACTAGTTCATCCCAATCCTTAGAGGAATTGAGGTCTTGGTATCCAAGAGGATCTTCCCTGGAAGGGGTCTTGCATCCACTAGGGGATCTTCTCACATGGAGGTCTTGATTTCCATGGGAGAGTGGCAGCGGATGAGCAAAACTCAATCTCAAATGAGCTAAACCTTTGATAACCCTATATAGATGGGGGAGGGGGTCTATATATAGTCTCCGACGAAATAAGAGAGGAGGAGAGGGGATACCTGGGCTTCTGACCCGGTTGTGCATGCGCAGGTGTCGGATGTCCGGGCTGGGGGCCGAATGTCTGGCTCAACAGGAGACGCCAGATGTCCGGCTTGGAGATGGCCGAGGTGAGACGCAATACCGCTGCCCTCTGGCCAGATTTTCGGGGCTCTGGCGCTGGATGTCCGAGGCACGGTCGGATGTCCGGCCACTGCAACTCCTTCAACATTGTCTTGCTGTTGTTCCCCGTGTCTTGGAGCGCCAGATGTCTGGGCTGGGGCCGGATGTCCGGCCACTGTAGCACCTTGACATTTCCTCTTGTCGCGTGCCTTTGTCCGCATCCGTGATTGCTTGGTCTTCATCCCAAGTGTCTCTGAGGTTGCTTGCTTGGTACATAAGCACACATAGGATCTCCCCTTGAGGTAGTAGCCATGTCTCACATGGTTGTATGGAAGCTCATTAAGGAGATATGTCACCTCGGTCTCGATAGCTCTTGCACATGCTCTTGTCATCGGTCCACTTGGTGCTTGGGGAGGATATGGTGGGTCCATGGGCATGACCATGGGATGCTCCGCATCACAAGGTATTCTCATTATTGCTGGCACACTTGTTACTTTAACAATTCCCGTGATTAGGAAAAAATATCACAAACAATGAAGGAAATATGCCCTAGAGGCAATAATAAAGTTGTTATTTATATTTCCTTATATCATGATAAATGTTTATTATTCATGCAAGAATTGTATTAACCGGAAACTTGGTACATGTGTGAATACATAGACAAACAGAGTGTCCCTAGTATGCCTCTACTTGACTAGCTCATTAATCAAAGATGGTTAAGTTTCCTAACCATAGACATGTGTTGTCATTTGATGAACGGGATCACATCATTAGAGAATGATGTGATGTACAAGACCCATATGTTAACTTAGCATAATGATCATTTAGTTTTATTACTATTGCTTTCTTCATGACTTATACATATTCCTCTGACTATGAGATTAATTATGCAACTCCCGAATACCAGAGGAACACTTTGTGTGCTATCAAACATCACAACATAACTGGGTGATTATAAATATGCTCTACAGGTGTCTCCGATGGTGTTTGTTGAGTTGGCATAGATCGAGATTAGGATTTGTCACTCCGTGTATCGGAGAGGTATCTCTGGACCCTCTCGGTAATGCACATCTTTATAAGCCTTGCAAGCAATGTGACTAATGAGTTAGTTGCGGGATGATGCATTACAGAACGAGTAAAGAGACTTGTCGGTAACGATATTGAACTAGGTATGAGGATACCGACGATCGAATCTTGGACAAGTAACATACCGATGACAAAGGGAATAACGTGTGTTGTTATGCGGTTTGACCGATAAAGATCTTCATAGAATATGTAGGAGCCAATATGAGCATGCAGGTTCCGCTATTGGTTATTGACCTGAGATATGTCTCGGTCATGTCTACATAGTTCTCGAACCCGTAGGGTCCGCACGCTTAACGTTCGATGACGATTTGTATTATGAGTTATGTGTTTTGGTGACCAAAGTTTGTTCGGGTCCCGGATGAGATCATAGACATGACGAGGAGTCTCGAAATGGTCGAGAGGTAAAGATTGATATATTGGACGAAGGTATTCGGACACCGTAAAGGTTTCTGGACATTTCAGATATTTATCGGGGAACCGAGGGGTTACCGGAACCCTCCAGAGAAGTTATGGGCCTTAATGGGCCATAAGGGAGTAGGAGAGGGCAGCCGACAGGGTGGCGCCCGCCCCCAAGGGAGTCTGAATTGGACTAGGGGGAGGGGGCGCGGCCCCCTCTTTCCTCTCCCTCCCCCTCTCCTTCCCTCTTTACCCCTCTTGGAATAGGAAAGGGATTCCAACTAGGATTGGGAATCCTAGTTGGACTCCCCATTTGCGCGCCCCCTCTTGAACGCCGGACTCCTCCTCCCCTCCTTTATATACGGGGGACGGGGGGCACCCCAAAGGCACACCAAGATTTGTCTTAGCCGTGTGCGGTGCCCCCCTCCACAGTTTACTCTTCTGGTCATAGCGTCGTAGTGCTTAGGCGAAGCCCTGAGCGGATCACATCACCAACCCCGTTGCCATGCCGTCGTGCTGACGAAACTCTCCCTCGACCCTCTACTTGATCAAGAGCTCAAGGGACGTCATCGAGCTGAATGTGTGCTGAAAACGGAGGTGCCGTACGTTCAGTACTTGGATGGGTTGGATCATGAAGACGTTCGACTACATCAGCCGCGTTAACAAAACGCTTCCACTTTCGGTCTACGAGGGTATGTGGAAACACTCTCCCCTCTCGTTGCTATGCATCTCCTAGATAGATCTTGCGTGATAGTAGGATTTTTTTTGAATTACTACGTTCCCCAACAGTGGCATCTGAGCCAGGTCTATGCGTAGATGATATCCACGAGTATAACACAAAGAGTTGTGGGCGATAATAGTCAAACTGCTTACCACCAACGTCTTCCTTTGATTCGACGGTATTGTTGGAACAAGCGGCCCAGGCCGACATTACATGACCACGTTCATGAGACTGGTTCTACCGACGTGCTTCGCACACAGGTGGCTAGCGGGTGTCTGTTTCTCCAACTTTAGTTGAATCGAGTTTGACTACGGCCGGTCTTTATTGAAGGTTAAAACAACACACTTGAAAAAAAATCGTTGTGGTTTTGATGCGTAGGTAAGAATGGTTCTTGCTTGAAGCCTGTAGTAGCAACGTAAAACTTGCAACAACAAAGTATAGGACGTCTAACTTGTTTTTGCAGGGCATGTTATGATGTGATACGGTCAAGACGCGATGAGATATAAATTGTTGTATAACATGATCATGTTTTGTGTTCACACACGGACACGTCACGTGTACCCTCGACGCCGAGGGTGATGCACCGCAGCTCACGTCGAAGGAGACCCGACCGACAGCGCGATACGCAAGACAGCCGGCGGGCGCTTTTGCAGACCCGAAACCCCGCGCACCCGGGAGGGACCCCGTCAGGGATTGTGGTGGCTATGGGCTGCCCTAGGTCGATTCGCTCGCCCCTAGAGCCTCGGGATTCACAGCTCTCAAACACGAAGAACAACGAAGAACGAGAGAGAAAACGGAGGAGACATAAAACGTAGACTGGAAAAGTAGTATATTGATTTGTTTGATTGTGTGTTGTTCAATCGGCCGTCGCCCCCAACATATATAAAAGGTGGCTGGGCTTACCGTACAAGTAAAGGATTCATCTAGGCTTTCCTTGCAAAAAATTACATCAATTCTCGTCCTAGAGTCCTAGTTCTACTCCAACTCGGATTCAGTCTGAATTTGGCACAACTTCTATCTTCCTCCTTGCGTGGGCCGTCGAGTTTGCATATGATATCCAATCAAGATGGCCCAAATATCATACTTGTGCGCCTCGACGAGACGAACAACTTTCATGTTGATCACTTTTTCAGATAAGGCCATCTTGAATACTTTTCGAGGTCATCTTATCTTCCAGTCAGACTCGGTCTTGCAGCAGACTGGATTATCTGAATCTCGTAGTGAATTCGCAGGCCATATATTAGCTCTGATGATGATGACTCCAAAACCAAATTTTACCGTTTTGACGATACGCACAACTTCCGTATTAAACACTTCTCCATCCGAGGTCATCTTGATAAACATTCGGGCACATGTTCAGTTTCACTCGGATTCGAGCTCATGCACTCAGATATTAGAGTCTTTCTCTCGGATCGTCCGACTGGACTTTTTCACTCGGTTGTTAGAATCTTTCACTCGGATGGCAAAATTTTCACTCGGAAGACAATCTTTCACTCGGATGATTATATTTGCACTCGGAAGGCAATATCTTACTTGATCGGCAAGTTTCCATTCCGACGGTAATCTTTTCACTCGGAATATTTTCACCTGGAGGAAAATTTCACTCGGATGACTATATTTTCACTCGGATGATAATAAGTTCACTCGGATGGCAAACTTTCACTTTCGATCGGTAAGTTTTCACTTTCGGATGGTAAGCTTTTCACCGGATTTCCCCCGGAAAACATAGTCTGATCTTGATTTGTCTCTCCAGGTCTCGTACGACCTCGGATTGAGACGAATTATATATGAAAATCGATCGGCTTGACGAGACAAAACTTTTCTGTGTTGAAGGTTTTCGATTCAAGGCCTTCCCGAGGGCCGAATTTCTCACCCATTGCATCAGACACTCATCAACATGTGTCTGGTGTCAAGCGTAATATTTTGGTCTCTGGCCGATCCGGACCGTATTGACTGTAACTTCTGCATATGAACTCGGATTAAGATGATTTATATATGAAAATCAATTGCCTCAACGAGACGAATACAATTCCTTTAGAGTGCTCCTTCATCCGAGGTAGTCCTGAATGCGTCATTGGCCAAAAAGCACTCGGAACACTAAATTCTGTCACTCGGAGTACAATTTCGGCCCCTAAGATGAGGTCGGATGTCGATGACTTAAACATCAACGTTGTTCCACTCGGTGACGTGAAGATTTCCATGCTGAAAACCCTTTCACTCGAAGCCATCTCATTTCCTTTTATGCCATGCCAAAATCTGGTGTCAACACATGCCCCCTGTTTTTCGGCAAAGCTTGCACGCCGAAAAATAATATGCAGGTGTTTGTTCTAAGGACGATGTCAACACTCCATCGGCCATTTATTTTTCTCAGGGCGATAATTATGTATCGGCCATGTTTGTGCTAAGGGCGATAATCGTATATCGGCCATTGCCTACTCAGGTTTCTTGCCACACACTCGGCTGGTATTTCTTCAAGTACTTGCCATTGAGAGCTCGAGGTAACAATGCCCCTTGTACGGATTCCACCAAATATGAGTTTCCAGGAACTACTCTTGTAATCCAAAAAGGACCTTCCCAACTTGGAGACCACTTCCCGAATTTTTTATCTCTTGAACCAATCGGCAGAATCACTTTCCAGACGAGATCACCAACTTGAAAATTCTTCAACTTAACTTTCTTATTGGAAGCTCTTGCAACCCTCAACTTGTCTCTCTCTATGGACTTCAAAACGTCCAAACGTTTATCAGCAACCACATCAATATTTTCCATCATCAAGTTATAAAAGTCTACTGCCGATAAATCATTTTATTTGGCTATTCTCAAAGCATTCAAATTTACTTCCACTGGTAAAACATCCTCTTGACCATATACTAGCTCATATGGAGTCACCTTCGTAGCACCATGCCTTGAAATTCTATGTGCCCACAAAGCTTCAGACAACAACTCATGCCATCTCCTTGGATTATCCTCAATCTTCTTCTTGATGAGTTTGATTAAAATTTTATTGCTAGACTCAGCTTTTCCATTAGCTTGGGCATAATACGGAGAGGAATTGAGCAACTTTATGTTATAAGATTCGGCAAACTCTCTGATTTGGTGTGATATGAAAAATGAACCTTGATCTGTAGTTAATGTTTGCGGAATACCGAATCTATGAATAATGTGCTTGGTTATGAATTGAATTACCTCCGTATGTGTCATGTTCTTGAGAGGTACTGCTTCAGACCATTTAGTGAAATAATCAGTCGCCACCAATACGAACCGATGCCCTTTTGTGGAAGATGGATGAATTTGCCCAATAAAGTCTAAACCCCATCCTCTGAAAGACCACGGCTTGATAATAGGATGTAACATAGCAGCAGGAGCCAATTGAATATCACCAAATTTTTGACAAGCTTCGCACCCTTTATAATATTTGAAGCAATCATTAACCATAGTCGGCCAATAAAACCCAGCACATCGCAACAACCATTTCATCTTGGGAGCCGACTGGTGAGTGCCACAAATGCCTTCATGTACGTCTCCCATAGCAACTCTTTCCTGGTCCTCATCCAAGCACTTTAAAAGAACATCATCGACCGTTCGGCGACAAAGTCCATCATCTCTCATTATATACTTGAAAGCCATACACCGAACAGCCCTGTCCACCCTTTCACCCAGATTGCACAAGTAATCAACAATGGGCTTCCTCCAGTCGGGATTGTCACCTGCACTAGATTTTTTGTTAATGGCGAATCAAGGGTTCAGGTTCGGCCTATCCCATATTGGCAAGACAAGACATCAGTCTTTGAGAGATATGAAACATTCCATGATCAACATGATATCCAGATGCTTGTTGTGCCAACTCATTTGCTTTCCAATTGTCATGTCTAGATATATGAGCAATGCTAAAACAATCCAAAATAGAAATTATATCTAGACATTTATCAAGATAAACATTAAGTGATTCGTCCAAACACTGAAAGACTTTGGATACTTGCTGCACCACTAGTAACGAATCACCATAAGCCTCAATATGTGTAACACCCATAGAAAGAAACATCTCTAAGCCGAATAACAATGCTTCATATTCGGCTTGATTATTTGTGCAAAAATATTATAAGCGGCATGAGGCTTCAAAAACAGCACCATGAGGAGATATGTAAACAATACCAACACCTTGGCCATTGCTACAAACTGAACCATCAAAATATAATCTCCATGATACTAATGAGACAAGGTTTATATCAATGTCATACTTGTTGTCAATCCGATGTTCAACAATAATATTAGCAACGGTTTGGCCTTTCATGGATTTTAGGGATTCATAAGCCAAATCATATTCAATCAAAGCATAAGCCCACTTGCCAATTCTACCACTAAGAATTGGCCTAGGCAGCATGTGCTTAATGGCATCGGTTTGACAAACTACTACGCAAGCACTCGACACTAAATAATGTCTCACTTTTGTGCAAGCATAATATAAGCATAGACATAGTTTTTCAATAAATGTGTACCTTGTTGCTACCTCTTGAGCACTGCGTTGGTTTTCCCTTGAAGAGGAAAGGGTGATGCAGCAAAGTAGCGTAAGTATTTCCCTCAGTTTTTGAGAACCAAGGTATCAATCCAGTAGGAGGCTACGTGCGAGTCCCTCGCACCTGCACAATACAAATAACTCCTCGCGACCAACGTGATAAGGGGTTGTCAATCCCTTCGCGGTCACTTACGAGAGTGAGATCTGATAGATATGATAGGATAATATTTTTGGTATTTTTTTGATAAAGATGCAATGTAAAATAAAAGCAAAGTAAAAAGCAAAGGAAATAACTAAGTGTAGGAAGATTAATATGATGAAGATAGACCCGGGGGCCATAGGTTTCACTAGTGGCTTCTCTCAAGAGCATAAGTATTTTACGGTGGGTGAACAAATTACTGTTGAGCAATTGATGAAATTGAGCATAGTTATGAGAGTATCTAGGTATGATCATGTATATAGGCATCACGTCCGAGACAAGTAGACCGACTCACACTGCATCTACTACTATTACTCCACTCATCGACCGCTATCCAGCATGCATCTAGAGTATTAAGTTCATGAAAATAGAGTAACGCCTTAAGCAAGATGACATGATGTAGAGGGATAAATTCATGCAATATGATAGAAAAACCCATCTTGTTATCCTCGATGGCAACAATACAATACGTGCCTTGCTGCCCCTCATCCTTTGGAAAAGGACACCGCAAGATTGAACCCAAAGCTAAGCACTTCTCCCATTGCAAGAAAGATCAATCTAGTAGGCCAAACCAAAATGATAATTTGAAGAGACTTGCAAAGATAACCAATCATACATAAAAGAATTCAGAGAAGATTCAAATATTATTCATAGATAATCTTGATCATAAACCCACAATTCATCCGTCTCAACAAACAAACCGCAAAAAGAAGATTACATTGAATAGATCTCCACGAGAGAGGGGGAGAACATTGTATTGAGATCCAAAAAGAGAGAAGAACCAATCTAGCTACTAACTATGGACCCGAAGGTCTAAGGTAAACTACTCACACTTCATCGGAGAGGCTATGGTGTTGATGTAGAAGCCCTCCATGATGGATGCCCCCTCCGACGGAGCTCCAGAACAGGCCCCAAGATGGGATCTCGTGGGTATAGAACGTTGCGGAGGTGGAATTAGGTTTTTGGCTCCATCTCTGATCGTTTGGGAGTACGTAGGTATATATAGGAGGAAGGAGTACGTCGGTGGAGCAACAGGGGGCCCACGAGGCTGGAGGGCGCGCCTGGGGGGTGGGGGGGTGGGGGAGGGCGTTCCCCTACCTCGTGGCTTCCTCCTTTCTTTCTTTACGTAGGGTCCAAGTATCCTGGATCATGTTCGGTGAGAAAATCACGTTCCCGAAGGTTTCATTCCGTTTGGACTCCGTTTGATATTTCTTTTCTGCGAAACTCTGAAATAGGCAAAAAAAAACCAGCAATTCTGGGCTGGGCCTCCAGTTAATAGGTTAGTCCCAAAAATAATATAAAAGTGGATAATAAAGCCCAATAATGTCCAAAACAGTAGATAATATAGCATGGAGCAATCAAAAATTATAGATACGTTGGAGACGTATCACTTGTCTCGGCGTCCAATAATCGCCTGCTCAAATATGTAATATATGATCTTTTCCTTCGGTTTCTTGAGTCAAAACAACACCAATAACACCATCCTCTACTGCAATGTAAAGCTTAAAGGGTTCCCTATGCTTGGGTGCTTTCATCACCGGAGGAGTGCACAAATAATTCTTGATCATATCAAAGGCTTCTTGTTGTTTTGCCCCGCAAGTGAAATTAACATCATTCTTTAACCGAAGGATAGGAGTAAATGCATCAACTTTCCCTGACAGATTAGCTATGAACCTTCTCAAATAATTGATCTTGCCAAGGAACTTTTGCATATCTCTCTTGCATGTTGGAGTCTCTACTTTATGTATGGCCTCTATCTTTTTGGGATCAATCTCTATGTCATCTTCATGAATAATGAAACCCAAAAACTTGCCAATTGACACGCTGAATGCACACATTAAAGGATTCATCTTTAGTCCATACTTTTTCATTCTTTCAAAAGCTAAACACAAATAGGCCAAGTGAGATTCAAAAGCATCCGATTTGACAACAATATCATCAATATAAACTTCAAGTATGACACCGAGTAAATCATGAAAAATTAAATTCATAGCCCTTTGATATGTGGCGCCAACATTTTTTAATCCGAATGTCATCACTGTCCACTCGAATAAACCAAGGAAACCAGGGCATCGAAAAGCTGTTTTGGACATGTCCTCTTCGGCCATAAAAAATTGATTGTATCCGGCATTACCATCTAGAAAGCTAATAACCTTATGTCCAGAAGCATCATTAATAAGCATATCGGCTATTGGCATGGGATACTCATCTTTGGGTGTAGACCTATTTAAATCTCTGAAATCAATGCACACCCTCAACTTTCCAGATCCTTTCTTCTCCACTGGGACAAGGTTAGAAATCCACTCGGCATACCTGCAAGGTCTAATAAAATTAGCTTTAAGCAAGCGACCGATCTCTTCCTTGATCCGGTCATATGTTCTTGGATTAAATTTTCTGGCCGATTGTTTGTAAGGTCTAAAACCAGCCTTTATAGGTAACCGATGGTCCACTAGCTCCCGGCTTAAACCTGGCATTTCATTATATTCCCATGCAAAGCAACAAACATATTCTTTCAATAGCTTGATTAACTTAGCTTCAAAATCGGCTTTCAAATACCATCTCCAATATATATTTCTTCTAATGGATCGGCCGATGTAAAACCTTGTCCAAGTTTATCCATGTCATCCAACTCCTCTATGGACTCATACATATCGTTCTCGCTGGACCGCTATTTCAAAAGACGTTTTTGTAACCACTCGGAACTAGAATCCATTTAAACATATCATACCTTGGAGCCGATTGCATTCAGTGGGCTTTAAAGAGACGGGCACGAAAGCATTCTTGGTCGCACTGAGAAAATCAAACTCTGACAAGTCACGTCCCGTCAAGCAAGTAGCATTGGGATGTTGCCAATCCACCGATGCATCGGCCAAAGCAACACAGGCCGAGCTATCCGCAAGAATGACTTCCACTTCATCATCAACCCATTGGATCAAAAACTGATGCATAGTGGATGGCACGCACTGGTTTTCATGAACCCAATCACGGCCTAGTATGACGTTGTAGTTACCTTGCACGTCAGCGACAAAGAATGTAGTAGCCAAAGTTTTGCTTCTGACTGTAAGCTCCACATACATCACACCTTTGGCTTCAGTTTTATCTTTGCCTTCAAATCCATTGAGCACCATATTGGTCTTGATTAATTCTTCATCAGGCAAACCCAATTTCTTGAAGACCAAATAGGGCATAAGATTTACCACAACACCTCCATCAACAAGTATCCGAGTGAGCGGCGACCCATTTATATGGCCTCTGAGATATAACGGTTTTAGATGCGTTACTGGTTCTTTTGGTTTCACGAATATTGCGTTCTTAGGGCCAAATTCCAGCTGAGCCACTTCCCCTTCTTCATCTACAACGCGAAATTCAGCGGGTAAGTAATAAACCATATTGATATCCATATCTTCATGAACCGGTGTAGACTCATAGTCCAACATATCATCCTCTTTCTCAAGTGTATCCATTGATTCTGAAAACTGTTCGAGTGAAGGAGAAGTAAGAAGTGTCGTGGACGATGTAATAGATGTCACATCATCCTCTTTTGGTGGCACAGGTGCTGTTGTGATAGATGTAGAAGCTGATGCATCTTGTATTTGTTTAGGCCTCCATACTTGTTTTGCAGGAACCATGGGCCGGGTGTTATTGAACAACTTATCCCTTTGCTTCTCGGCCTCCTGTTCTGCCATCTCTTAACTCCTTAACCTCTATAGTTTCCTCTTCTGTGTTTTTGTTAACCCTGGAGGACACCACTTTGGTTGAGTGTATTTAGGATTTCTCAGCTTCACTTTGCTGGTGCTTGCTTCATGGTCATTAGCCGAGTGCTTTGGCGCGATAGCAAGTATCGACTCAGTCGGTTTGCTATGCACAATCGGCTGCTGTATGGTGAATGTTTCGGTGCCCAAGATAAGTGAGTCGGCATCGGTTTTCTCCTTGCCTTTTCCTGATTCAACTATTGCAGCACTTGGTGACTTAACACGCTATTCTTTCTGACTTCCCTGATGCATGAAATTTCCACTCGGGCGCACCTTTTTACTCGGATGGAATCCACTCGGTTGGGTGTCACTCGGAAATCTACCCAGCCACATTTTTTCACTCGGATGGCTTCCACCTGAGTGCATTCTTACACTTGGATAGTTTCCACTTGGTCGTATATTTTGACCAGCCGACTGATAGTTACCAATGTTCAGTCGACCATTATATGAGTATTCGAGTTGGTCCTAAACAGTTTGCCTCTGCTCTTTTGGAAACAACGCCTTTGGTCCACTCGGTTTCATATACTGATTGAACGTATCATCTGATGGTGACCTTGGTCGCTTCAAGTATGATGGCCGATTAGAGCTGGAACCAACTAACTGATTGGCATATTTGGACAACAACATATCAAAAGTTAGTTTGATCCGCTTGCGCCGTACTTTGGCTTCATTCCTCTTCCACTTGCCAACTTCTGGACTTTTGGGCTTGACAAATTTAACACGAGTATTTCCTTGCACTTGCGGTTGCCCCCAGAGTGTAGGATTCTTGATGGTGATTTTGATCACTTCCTTGGCATCGGGTTGCTTATCAAGCACAACCTGTCTTCCCAAGACCTTGTTGTCCTCCTTGTCTTTCCTGGGCTCACCAACAATAACATTAGCTTTATTAGCAGATTCGGCTACCTCCGGCCGAATTAGTAGCTTCTTCCCCTCCAAATCCACGGTATTCATTGGAAAAGGCTGTTTATCAACTTGCATCTCAGAAAAGTTCAATCGTCCGTCATTAATGGCCGATTGTATCTGTCGTCAAAAAACATTGCAATCGTTAGTAGCATGAGAAAAAGAATTATGATACTTGCAATAAGCGTGCCGTTTCAGCTCTTCAAACGGTGGTAAAGTATGAGATATTCTAATAATCTTAGCCTACATCAAAGCATCAAATATTCTATCACACTTAGCAATGTTAAAAGTAAACTTCATCTCTTCATCACGATTCTTATGAATCGGTTTCGGATCATTGCAAGTAAAGGGTTTGGCTTTAGATGGCCAAACAAATTCAGTAGCAAAAACATCACCCTCATCATCCGAGTGATCACTATCATATTCAACCATATTCATCTTTGGACGATCGGCTTTGTATCTATGCACTTCTTTGAGATCTTTGCTTCGGCTTTCTGATAACCCACAAGTGTAGGGGATCGCAACAACTTTCGAGGGTAGAGTATTCAACCCAAATTTATTGATTCGACACAAGGGGAGCCAAAGAATATTCTCAAGTATTAGCAGTTGAGTTGTCAATTCAACCACACTTGGATAACTTAATATCTGCAGCAAAGTATTTTGTAGCAAAGTAGTATGATAGTATGGTAACGATAATAAAAGGTAACGGCAGCAAAAGTAATATTTTTGGTGTTGTGTTGTTATTGTAACAATAGCAACGGGAAAGTAAATAAGCAAGAACCAATATATGGAAAGCTCGTAGGCATTGGATCGGTGATGGATAATTGTGCCGGATGCGGTTCATCATGTAACATTCATAACATAGGGTGACACAGAACTAGCTCCAATTCATCAATGTAATGTAGGCATGTATTCCGAATATAGTCATACGTGCTTATGGAAAAGAACTTGCATGACATCTTTTGTCCTACCCTCCCGTGGCAGCGGGGTCCTAACGAAAACTAAGGGATATTAAGGCATCCTTTTAATAGAGAACCGGAAATTACCACTTAGTGAATACATGAACTCCTCAAACTATGGTCATCACCGGGAGTGGTCCCGATTATTGTCACTTCGGGGTTGCCGGATCATAACACATGGTAGGTGACTATATACTTGCAAGATAGGATCAAGAACTCACATATATTCATGACATAATAGGTTCAGATCTGAAATCATGGCACTCGGGCCCTAGTGACAAGCATTAAGCATAGCAAAGTCATAGCAACATCAATCTCAGAACATAGTGGATACTAGGGATCAAACCCTAACAAAACTAACTCGATTACATGATAGATCTCATCCAACCCATCACCGTCCAACAAGCCTATGATGGAATTACTCACGCACGGCGGTGAGCATCATGAAATTGGTGATGGAGGAAGGTTGATGATGACGACGGCGACAGATTCCCCTCTCCGGAGCCCGAGCGGACTCCAGATCAGCCCTCCCGAGAGGTTTTAGGGCTTGGCGGCGGCTCCGTGTCGTAAACGCGATGATTTGTTCTCCTTGATTTTTTCTCCCGAAAGAAAATATATAGAGTTGGAGTTGGCGTCGGAGGAGCTCAGGGGGCCACGAGGTAGGCGCGCCCTAGGCGGCGCCCCACCCTCGTGGGACAGGTGTGGGCCCCTTGGTCTTCATCTTTGGCGAGGATTTTTATTATTTTTAACTAGACGATCCATGGAGTTTCGTGTCATTACGAGAACTTTTGTTTACGCACATAAATAACACCATGGAAAGTTTCTTTGAAAACAGCGCCGGTCGAGTTAGTTCCATTCAAATCATGCAAGTTAGAGTCCAAAACAAGGGCAAAAGTGTTTGGAAAAGTAGATCTGACGGAGACGTATCAACTCCCCAAGCTTAAACCCTTGCACTGTCCTCAAGCAATTCAGTTGATAAACTGAAAGTGATAAAGAAAAACTTTTACAAACTCTATTTGCTCTTGTTGTTGTAAATATGTAAAGCCCGACATTCAAGTTTTCAAAGAAAGATCATGACTAACCACATTTGCAATAATTTTCAGGTCTCATGTTTACTCATATCAATAGCATAATCAACTAGCGAGCCATAATAATAAATCTCGAATGACAACACTTTCTCAAAACAATCATAATATGATATAACAAGATGGTATCTCGCTAGCCCTTTCTGAGACCGCAAAACATAAATGCAGAGCACCTTTAAAGATCAAGGACTGACTAGACATTGTAATTCATGGTAAAAGAGATCCAATCATAGTCATACCCAATATAAATTAATAGTAATGAATGCAAATGACAGCTGTGCTCTCCAGCTAGTGCTTTTAATAAGAGGGTGATGACTCAACATAAAAGTAAATAGATAGGCCCTTCGCAGAGGGAAGCAGGGATTTGTAGAGGTGCCAGAGCTCGGTTTTGAAATAGAGATAAATAATATTTTGAGCGGTATACTTTCATTGTCAACATAACAACTAAGAGATGGTGATATCTTCCATGCTACACACATTATAGGGGATTCCCAAACAGAATGGTAAAGTTTATGCTCCCCCTCCACCAACAAGCATCAATCCATGACTTGCTCGAAACAACGAGTGTGTCAGGGCAGGCTGATCTGGCCCACGAACACCTATGGGACCGGCGGACCGAGCCCCTTTCGGTTCGGCGGGGAGCGGAGGTCGCACGAAGAAGCGGTCGAGGCGAAGCACGCGAGAGGTTTACCCAGCTTCGAGCTCTCCGAGAGATAACACTCCTCTTGCTGCATGTCTAGGTGTATTGCGTTCTTGCTCGGGGAGCGCTGAGTGCTACAAGACACACGAGCTGCTAACGAGACCGGCGTGGGGGAATCGACCGACCCTTTCTACGTTGCACATGGGCCTCCTTTTATATGCTCAAGGGTCTCCGGTGTGGCAACGTAGACAAGGGTACAAATGGAAAAGTAGTGGTTGGTACACCTACTTGTACAGTGTACAGTGTACCATACCTAACCCTGACGACAGGGGACAAGGGCATTAAATGCCCGTCTAGTCGCCCTAACAGTGCAAACAGGGACCGTCAGGGGCGCCACTGCTTGCCACGATGGCAAACTTGTCAGCGCTGCTTGCCACCTCGCACCGGGTGCACCTCTCGCCACGCAGCGCTGGAAAGGTCCTGTAGGCGACACGTTAGTGGATGTGCTGGAGTGTAGGTACAGAGTGGTGGTCTGCCATGACAAGCGCCTTTTGCATGGTTGTTGTCTTGTCGCGCCCGGAAGCTTGTCGCGCACCAGGCCTTCCCGGCAAGCTCCTCTTGCCGGGGCCTCGTCTTGTAGGTGCCTTGGGTGGCCTTCCCGGCAAGCTCCTCTTGCCGGGGCCTTGTCTCCTTAGCTTGAATACTTTGTTCTTGAATGGCTCCAAAGGAACCACGGAGGATCTTGGAGGTCACCCGGTAAGCCTTGCCGCGGAGGGCTGCAACTGCCCGTGCACAAGTTCGGGGTACTAGGGTACCCCTACTCTAGTACACCGACAGAGTGTCTCCAACTAGCAACAGTCCCAGGGGGAGTTTTGTTTGCAATTATTTTGATTTGGTTTGCATAAAGCATGGGACTGGGCATTCCCGGAGACCAGCCATTTTCTCGTGAATGAGGAGCGGAGTCCACTCCTCTTGAGAATAACCCGCCTAACATGGAAGATAAGGGCAGCCCCAGTTGATACATGAGCTATTCGAGCATACAAAACATAATGTTTATTTGAAGGTTTAGAGTTTTGGCACATACAAATTTACTTGGAACGGCAGGTAGATACCGCATATAGGAAGGTATAGTGGACTCATATGGCATAACTTTGGGGTTTAAGGGATTGGATGCACAAGCAGTATCCCCGCTTAGTACAAGTGAAGGCTAGCAAAAGACTGGGAAGCGACCAACAAGAGAGCGACAACAGTCATGAACATGCATTAAAATTAATAAACCTTGGATGCAAGCATGAGTAGGATATAATCCACCATGAACATATATATTGTGAAGGCTATGTTGATTTTGTTTCAAGTACATGTGTGAACATGTGCCAAATCAAGTCACTTAAATCATTCAAAGGAGGATACCACCCCGTCATACCACATCACAATCATTTTAATAGCACGTTGGCACGCAAGGTAAACCATTATAACTCATAGCTAATCAAGCATGGCATAAGCAACTATGATCTCTAATTGTCATTGCAAATATGTTTATTCATAATAAGCTGAATGAGGAACGATGAACTCATCATATTTACAAAAACAAGAGAGGTCGAGTTCATACCAGCTTTTCTCATCTCAGCCAGTCCATCATATATCGTCATAATTGCCTTTCACTTGCACAACCGAACGATGTGAATAATAATATGAGTGCACGTGCATTGGACTAAAATTTGGAATCATGCGAGCATTCAATAAGCGAGGAGAAGACAAGGCAGTATGGGCTCTTGGTTAAATCAACAGTAATGCATATAAGAGCCACTTCAACAATTTAATCATGGTCTTCTCCTATCGACCCCCAAAGAAAAGAAAAGAAACAAAACTATTTACACGGGAAAGCTCCCAACAAGCAAAAAGAAGAACGGGAAATATTTTTGGGTTTTCTTTTTAAGTATTACTACTACAGCAAGAAAAGTAAACTACTACTAATTTTTTTCGGTTTTTCTTAAGGTTTAACAAACACACAAGAAGAAAGCAGAAAAAAGAAAATAAACTAGCATGGATATTACAGTGAAAGAGTATGAGCACCGACATCTAGCAATGAGTGTGTAAACATAAATGTAATGTCGGTGGGAAATACGTACTACCCCAAGCTAAGGCTTTTGGCCTAAGTTGGTTCATTGCCAGGGATGGCCTGGCGGATATCCGTAGGTGTAGCTGGGGTCATACTGCGATGAAGAGGACTCTGACTGCCATTGGCTGGCAGCCATCTCCGGATTCCAAGAATAAACAGACTATCATGGAGGCTCGTATTGTGGTTCCGGTTCCGGGACTGGTGCAGGATTCCGGTAAGCTTGAACGGCCGCCCACGTAACGAGATACGGTCCTTCAAAATTACACAAGGAAGGAGCAGGCAAGGTAATAGTCTCAAGGTGATGTTTATGAAACAATAATTTGTATTTAAGCTCCCCTTCCCGACTCTTAACAATAAAATCATGCGCTAGCATACTCTTATAATCTAAATAAGCACTAGGCAGAAATTTTTCTTCTTTCTCATAAAGCCTAATAGGTATGTTAAAATGTGCAGCGAGGCGTGAAGCATAAATACCTCCAAAGATGGGGCCCTTAATGCAGTTCGAGACTTAACCGTTTAGCAATAATTCCGCCCATACTAACAGTGTTATCGTGGTATAAACCATGGAACAAAATAATAATATCAGGAACACTAAGGTTTCCACAGTTTCCACGACCAATCAAGCAAATACTAGAAAATATGGCAAAGTAGCGTAAAACAGGAAAATGTATACTAGTGATTCTTGCATCAGAAACCTTCCTGGTTTCTCCCACAGTGATGGTGTCAATAAATTCTTCCACATCTTTATGGTGTGGTTCATCTAAGGTACCCTCAGAGGGTATTTTGCAAACCTTGCAAAATTCAGCTAATGGCATCTTCTTAACAACGTCATACAAATGAAACTCTACTGAAGGAGGTGATTCCTTAGGAAAATAGTAGAAGTTTTGCACAAAAGTATTGGTGAGTAAGAGATACTGATGACGTTGGTCGCGGAGGAAGTCGGTGAGGCCAACATTATCAACCAATGAATAAAAATCCTCATAAATCTCGGCTTGTCTCAAGAACTCATCGGAAGGCCATTCACACGGCCGGACCTCCGCGGTACGAGGCAAATTATATTTGGGCATCTGTGCTTCTTCATTTTGCTTTTCCTTTGAGCTTCGGCTCGATGAGCCCCTCAAAAGTCTCTTCATTATTTTCTGAAATATTCTGAAATTTTTAGTAACTTCAAACAAAAGTGAACCAAGCTCAACAAAAGTATAGCAACTACTCCTACAAGTGCCTTGAGCCTATAGCAAGCATTAGAACTACTTGGAACCATATAAATTTGACATGCAAGCTCAAGAACATGGTCACCTAGGCAGCACAAATTTGCAATGAATAGAGCACTAGAACAAAAACTAATTGGACCAATGGATGAGTCACATACCAAGGAACAATCTCCCCAAGCAGTTTTGTGAGAGGTGCTTTGGGCAAGGAGATCGAAAATCACAGCAAAGTGAGCTAGAACTCGTGCTTGAGTTGGATATTCGTGTTTGTGGGAGGAAGAAGAAGAGGATGGGTGCAGGAATAAGTGGAGGAGGGCCACCGTGGGCCCTGAGGCGATGGGGCGTGCCACAGGGGTAGGCGCGCCCTCCACCCTCGTGGCCAGGTGGCAGCTCCCCCCTCAGTGTTTTCAGTACCATAAATCCTCAAAAATTCCAGAAAAAATCATATTAAATTGGCATGGCATTTGGAGGACTTTTATTTTCGGGGTATTTTTATATTGCACGGATAAATCAGGAAACAGACAGAAAATACTATTTTTACTTTATTTCAACTAAATAACAGAAAGTATAAGGAGGGTACAGAAGGTTGTGCCTTCTAGTTTCATCCATCTCATGCTCTTCAAAAGGAATCCACTAACAAGGTTGATCAGGTCTTGTTAACAAACTCATTCCGAATAACATGGAACCGGAGAAATTTCAAATAACACTATGTTACCTCAACGGGGATATGCACATCCCCAATAATAAGAATATCATATTTCTTCTTGACATTAGGAAGCGGAAATTCAAAACCTCCAAATATAATCGATGGAATTTTTCCAATAGAGTTGATACTATAAACTTGAGGTTGTTTCCTCGGAAAGTGTACCGTATGCTCATTACCATTAACATGAAAAGTGACATTGCCTTTGTTGCAATCAATAACAGCCCCTGCAGTATTCAAAAAAGGTCTTCCAAGAATAATAGACATACTATCGTCCTCGGGAATATCAAGAGTAACAAAGTCCGTTAAAATAGTAACGTTTGCAACTACAACAGGCACATCCTCACAAATACCGACAGGTATAATAGTTGATTTATCGGCCATTTGCAAAGATATTTCAGTAGGTGTCAACTTATTCAAATCAAGTCTACGATATAAAGAGAGAGGCATAACACTAACACCGGCTCCAAGATCACATAAAGCAGTTTTAACATAGTTTCTTTTAATGGAGCATGGTATAGTAGGTACTCCTGGATCTCCAAGTTTCTTTAGTATTCCACCCTTAAAAGTATAATTAGCAAGCATGGTGGAAATTTCAGCTTCCGGTATCTTTCTTTTATTTGTAACAATATCCTTCATATACTTAGCATAAGGATTCATTTTGAGCATATCAGTTAATCGCATACATAAAAGATAGGTCTAATCATTTCAAGAAAGCGCTCAAAATCCTCATCATCCTTTTTCTTGGATGGTTTGGGAGGAAAAGGCATGGGTTTCTGAACCCATGGTTCTCTTTCTTTACCATGTTTCCTAGCAACAAAGTCTCTCTTATCATAATGTTGATTTTTTGATTGTGGGTTATCAAGATCAACAACAGGTTCAATTTCTACATATTATCATTACTAGGTTGAGCATCATCATGAACATCATCATTAGCATTTTCACTAGGTTCATGTTCATTACCAGATTGTGTTTTAGCATTAGAAATAGAGATATCATTTGGATTCTCAGGTGGTTCAGCAATAGGTTCACTAGAAGTTTGCAAAGTCCTATCATTTTTCTTCTTCTTCCTTTTAGAAGAACTAGGCGCATCAATATTATTTCTCTGAGAATATTGCTCAATTGTCTTAGGGTGGCCTTCAGGATACAAAGGTTCCTGAGTCATTCTACCAGTTCTTGTAGCCACTCTAATAGCATAATCATTTTTCTTACTATTCATTTCACTGAGCAAATCATTTCAAGCCTTAAGTACTTGTTCTACTTGAGTGGTAACCATAGAAGCATGTTTGCTAACAAGTTTAAGTTCACCTCTAATATTAGCCATATAATCACCCAAGTGTTTAATCATATAAGCATTTTGTTTTAATGTAACATCCCAAATTTTCAATTTGGCATGTTATACACAGGTCATCCATGCATATCATATTTTATTGCATTCTCATTTGCCATCCTCGAAATCCTAAGCAACTCCAGGACCCTCGGAGAGAGTTGGGGATTTTCCGATTTTCATATTTGAATTTATCCAATAATGAAGACGAGGATTTTGAATTTTATTATTTTTCTCTCCGGAAAAATACTTCAAGTTTTATAATAAACGAGAGGAGATAATATGACTTCTCCAAAAATAATTGAAATACTGGGAGGAAAAATATTAAAATCATTATTTGGAATTTTATTTTATTTATTTGGAATTTTATTTGCCTAGAGAAAATTTGCACATATTTAAAATTGCATTTTAGGGGCCAAGAAAAGTTCATCTTGTTCTAAATATTTTATTTAGGCAAAGAAAACTTGTTTTGGCATTTTTAGATTTTTATTTATTTTCCGAGGGTTTTTACAATTTTCGGCGGAATTATTTAAAAAAATAAAAAATAAAAAAATAGAACCGCGCCCGACTGGGCCAAAGGCCCAGCCGGCAAGCCCAAAGCCCGCCGCCTCACTTCTGGCCGCCGCCGCCCGCCACAAGACGCAAGAGTCCGAGCCGGACTCTTCCCCGCTGCCTTGCCCTCCTCCAAGCCACCTCTCTCCCCTTTAAATACCGCCCCTCTCCCCCTAACCCGCCACCACCACCACCACCGCCCGCCCGCCGCCCTTTGCCTCGGACTGACCCGAGCCAGGCGAAGCGCCCGCCACCGCCACGTCGCCGCCGCCTCCAGCTGTCGCCGCCCCTCGAGTCGCCGCCCGCCCGCCCTCGCCGCCCCTCGTCGGACCCGCCGGAGCAGCCGCCGCCCCGCCGGACTATCGCCGGAGGTAGCCGTCGTTTTTTTTAAATAACCCTTCGGTTTTTTTTATATAAAACCCTTGCCGTTTTTTTAGATTGGTTTTTTTTCTGGTTTATTTATTTTAGGAACGTTCACCCGTTCGTTCGTTTTTACGAATCGTTCGTCGTTTAGTTTCCGCTAACGAATGTTCGTTCATTTAGCCGTTCGTCGTTTTCTTTTATCGGTTTTATTCCGCGATTATTCCGATCGCGATTTCTGAACCGATGTTCAAATTAGTATAACTTTTCGCTCGTTTATCGGAATCAGGCAATTCAAGCGCCTGGAGTTTCATCTTGAAACCCTCTTTCCGAATAGCCAACTTAAATCAGATTTTGCCTCTGTAAAATTTGACTCTAGTTCAGATTAGTAAACAGATCTTGTTTCTCTCACCGTTTGAGTTTCGTTGTTTCGTTTGGTTTGATTCTTTTCGCAAACCGGAGTTCTTAAGTTGAACTCTCCGGTCAACCTCTTTCAGTTGAAGTTTCGTTTGTGCATCTTTGTTTGTTGCTTATGTATGTATTGTTTGCTTGCGATAGAATTCCCGGAGTGCGAAGCGTGTTACTACGAGTCTCTAGGATTCACGGATCGTCAGCAAGGCAAGTAACACTTGATCATACCTTTTCATACCCAATTTTTGTGCATTAGCTCAATCCTCAAAAATTTCATGATTAGGATGTCATTAATTTGTGGATTGGGAAGTAGATGATGAGATAGGAACCTATTGCCCTGTTACTATCAAACCCTTGGGAGTTACTTCTACGTGTTGCTTATATTGCTATGCTATGCTCGTAGACGTGGTTTGGGTTGAGAGATATTCACGACAGATGTGAGATTGTTAATTAATGGTTTACTTTAAGGTGGCAACTTAAATACACATCTGGGTGGATTGAGGCACCTAGGGAACCCAGTGTTGTCTGTTTTATTTTTGGAAATCCCGGGGTACCCGTGTGATCTTCCTAAGGACCGCCACCCAGGCTCAAAGGGAACTGAGACTATTCATGCTAGAAACTTCCGTGTGCAGCCACAAGCTATTATGGGCTCTAGCATAGTTGAGTAAGTTACGTGAAGCTCTCGAAGAGGTAGATCAGCAGGTAGTGGGTTTTATAGGTTTGGTATGATCTATCCGGAGTAGAGAGTTAATGTTTACGAAAGGCGTGTCTCGGTCATCCGTTTCTCAAACACCATGTAGTGCGAGAAACCAACGGAGGCGATCGAGTCTTGTGGGGAAAAGTCGCCAAACCTCTGCAGAGTGTACAATCTAATCATGGTTAGCCGTGTCCCCGGTTATGGACAATTTCGAGTATCTAGTACTTGAGTATTCACATGTATCTCATCACTCTAAATTAATATTGCTGGGTTGTTAATCACTTTAATTGGGATTGAGTTGGGGTTATACCTTCTCAATGATGTTTCAACCACCATGATAGTTAAAATAAATTTTATTCCTTTGATGTAGGGAAAAATTGGTTTTTGAAAAATTGTAACCATAGAGCTTTTCCACCAGCCATAACATGCATGTAGTGTTAGCGTATTTCATTACTCTCTATGTGTTACATTGCCAGTATATTCCATGTGCTGACCCGTTCTCGGGCTGCAACATATTATGTTGCGAACTTTTTAGACGAGGAGTAAGGATTGGTAGGTCGTTGCCGTGCAGCTCAGTTATGCCGTTGGAGTTGATGGACTCACTTTGTCTTCCAAGCCTTCTGCTGTTATCGCATTAGATGGCCTTAAGCCATATTATTGTAATAAGTTCTCTTTTGAGACATTCGATGTAATAAATGTGTGATTGCTACTCGTTATAAGTCCTTGAGTCTTGTGTGTGTCGGCATTACCGATCCAGGATGACATGTAGCACGTAGACTTGACCATCTGAGGTCGGGTCTCTACAAGATGGTATCAGAGCACACGCTGAGTGTAGGACACGACCACTAAAATAAAACCATAGGTCACTCCTCTCTACTCATTTCTGACCCCTCTCCATTTTTCCACTCTTTAGGATGACGGAGATGAAGTACAAGTTTGCACAACCGGATGAAGACACACCTTTTGGACGCCACTTGAAGGAAGTCACTAGGTACTGAATATTGGAATACCAAGCTTCACCGGACGCATAACGCCACCTTACCAAAAGAAGAATGCCGGAAGATTCAAGCTCTAGTTCCCGGAAGGACGTTTGCGTAAGCACGGAGCCCATAGTATGTGTTTTCAATGCACCAACATGGAGTTTGGGAAAGAGTATGGCAGCTCACATTACCATGGGACGCATTGGAGAAGTCTACAATAAGGAGCTTAAAGACACCATATACCAAATATGTGGGCGCCGAGACGAGCAATGGGAAGTAATCAGCACCAAGAAGGATAGATCCATTGCAGCCTACATCCAGAGCTAAACCAGCACATTCGACGTCAAGAGAACCCGGATGTCTTGCAGACATGATGGATTTGAAGAAGGCGAAAACTAAGATCATCGAGCTGGAGGAAGAACTCAAGTCTACACGCGATGGATATGAGGAAGAAATCAAAATACTCTTTGGAGAAGAACGACGACCTAGTCAAGAAGATCGGAGTCTTCATGGGAGGACCAACACCCAAGGAAGAGGAGCAAGAAGAGGAAGAAGATCCCGCTCGTCCGGAACAACTACATCATCATCGACGACACCGACTCAGATCCAAGTGATGATGACTATGAAGACGAAGCTGGAAGCGGACATCATGGAGTCTTCCACCGATCAAAATTTCTAGATGACCACCATATTATAGTAGTATTTCCCCATGTAACTATTAGTAGTTGAGCACTTATGCGATAGTCCTAGATCGTTTTGTATGCCCTTGCTTGCTTGATTGAATGAATGTGTGTTTGCCTCATGTGCATATGGGTAGTGTTTTCTCACTAGACCTCTTTCTATTCTAATCTCTCCCATCTAAACCTTCATATGCCTCCGAGACGTGACCCGGTTTTGTTTTCCCACGGAGCTCACTCAGTTGATCCAACAGCGAGAATGCCTTGATGCAATTGCTAGTTCGTAACCAGGGCAATGCCAACAACAACAACAACAACCCGCCGCCAAAGGGACAATTTAGCCCGTTTTCTAATGTTACAACCGCGGTGTTTTCCGGAGCACCGAGCCAATAGTTGTAGATGAGTGGTTACGCCGTATTGGAAGGAGTTAACCACCGCGGGATGCACGGATCTTTGAAAGAGTGCGCTTTGCCGCACATCAATTGGATGGACCAGCAGCCGCATGGTGGGAGAATTACGACTACTTTTCCTATAGCCAATGTCACTTGGGACCAGTTCCAACAAGCTTTTCGCCCGGCCCATGTTTCAACCGGAGCCATGCGGATAAAGAAGCGTGAGTTCCGCAACTTACGCCCGAGAGAACCGTCTGATGTCTCTCAGACGTGGATGAGTTTAGCAAGTTATCATGCTATGCCCCGATGATGTGGCCACAGATGCCGAAGCAAGAGAAGTTTATGGAAGGGTTGAATGATGAGATGAGTATGCAGCTGATGGTGGCAACTTTCAACAACTACCAGGAGTTGGTAGATAAGGCCCTAATGATTGAAGGAAAGCAGGAGCAAATTGAGAGTCGTAAGAGGAAGTATGGACAAGGGAAGTATAACTCAGGAGCTCACCAGAAGCCTCGCTTAACCCCGAACTCAGGAGGACTAGTTCATAACCATGGAGGACATAACCATACTGGAGGAGGATCACATAATGGTGCGAAGAATTGGAATGGAAATGGAGCCAACAATAATCAGAATCGCTCAAACCCAGCTACACCCGCCAAGAGAGACTTGAGCCAAGTTATTTGCTTTAAGTGCGGGAAGACAGGGCACTATGCCAACGACTGCCCTGAAGGAAAGAATGGAAATGGAAATGGAAGCGCCGGGAAGAAGCCAAATCCATTCAACAAAGGACAAGTGAACCACGTTAATGTGGAGGAAGTTGAAGAGCAGCCGGACGCGGTAATAGGTAAGTTTTTGGTTCAGTCATTTACCGCTATTGTTCTTTTAAATCTTGGTGCATCGCATTCATACATATCAAGGGATTTGTGGATAAGTTTAAGTTACCAACCTGCACCCTTAGGACCCCTCTTTTAGTGAGCTACTTTGGAGCAGAGTACATGGCTAGCAAGTGGTGCACCCAGATACCCCTAATCATTGGCACGCATGTTTTTCCGTCTGACCTAATTATCTTGGAGTCGCAAGGATTGGATGTGATATTAGGTATGGATTGGATGTCAAAGTTTGGAGGAAGTATTGATTGTGCTAGCAAGTCAATTTATCTTACCACCCCAGAGGGAAAAAGGATTAAGTATGTATCTAGGCATGTGCCTAAGAGGAGCCAAGTGAATACCCTCACGGGAGTTGTACAAGAGGAAGTACCAGAGTGAAGGATTATCCAGATGTTTTTCCGGAAGAGTTACTGGGCATGCCACCGGATCGAGACATCGAAGTTTACGATAGAACTAATGCAGTGCAGGGCCAATATCAAAGAGACCCTATCGGATGCCCTCAAATGATGCGGAGGAAATTAAGAAGCGGATCAAGGAGCTATTGGAGAAAGGTTATATTCAGAGAAGTTCATCACCTTGGGGAGCGCCAGTACTTTTGGTGGAGAAGAAGGATAAATCCCTAAGGATGGTTGTTGATTACCGAGCTCTGAATGAAGTAACGATAAAGAACAAGTATCCCTTACCAATGATTAATGATCTGTTTGATCAGTTGCAAGGAGCTAAGGTGTTTTCTAAGATTGATCTACGATCAGGATACCATCAGTTGAAGATCCGAGAGAAGGATATACCAAAGACAACATTCACCACACGATATGGATTATATGAGTATACGGTCATGTCATTTGGACTGACTAACGCCCCTGCCTATTTTATGAGTATGATGAACAAAGTGTTCATGGAGTATTTGGACAAGTTTGTTGTGGTGTTTATCGATGATATTATGGTTTACTCGAAGAACGAAGAGGAGCACGCAGAACACCTACGTTTGGTTTGAGAAACTCAGGGAACACCAGTTATACGCCAAATTCAGCAAGTGCGAGTTTTGGTTGAAGGAAATTGGATTTCTTGGGCATGTTATATCAGGAGAGGGTATAGCAGTAGATCCCAGTAAAATTCAGTCGATCATCGAATGGTTGGCACCCACTTGATCGTGAGATTCGCAGTTTCCTTGGGTGGCGAGGATATTATCGGAGATTCATTGAGAATTTTTCCAAGATTGCTAAACCAATGACAGAATTGCTAAAGAAGGATACCAAGTTCAAATGGACGGAGGATTGTGAGACAAGCTTCCAAGAGTTGAAGAAAGCGGTTGACTACACTCCAGTCTTGACATTGCGGATATACATAAGGAGTTTCAAGTGTATTGTAATGCCTCTCGCTTGGGACTTGGATGTGTTCTTATGCGGAGACGGAAAAGTTGTTTCAGTATGCCTCACGACAACCGAAGCCACATGAGTTGAACTATGCCACGCATGATTTGGAGTTAGCAAATGTAGTACATGCGTTGAAGACCTGGAGACATTATCTCATTGGAAACCGTTGTGATGTGTACACGGATCATAAAAGTTTGAAGTACATTTTCACACAGAAGGAGTTGAACCTCAGACAGAGGAGATTGCTGGAGCTTATAAAGGATTACGATATGAAGCTACACTACCATCCAGGAAAGGCCAACGTCATAGCAGACGCTTTTAGTCGGAAGAGTTATGCCAATATCCTTGAAAGTAGAGGACTGCCAAAGGAGTTAGCAGAGGATATTATGGAACTTCGGTTGGAGATTGTTCCAAGAGGTTTTCTTGCAACAATGGAGATTCAGTCGACGTTGTTAGACAAGATTCGAGAAGCTCAGAAGGAGGATAAAGAGATTGCTGAGATAAAAGAGAAGATGGGCAAAGGAAAAGCCAAAGGTTTTCGCGAGGATGAGCACGATACCTTGTGGTTGAGGACCGGATTTATGTGCCCAACAATTCGGAGATCGAAGTTAATACTTCAAGAGGCCCATGACTCCCATACTAGATTCACCCGGAAACACCAAGATGTATTTGGACTTGAAGGAACATTTACGTGGACTGGTATGAAGAAGGATATTGCCGAGTACGTAGCCGTTTGCGATATATGTCAGAGAGTGAAGGCAGAGCACCAAAAGCCAGCAGGACTGTTACAGCCTATGCCAATACCCGAATGGAAGTGGGACAAACTTGGCATGGATTTTATCACTGGATTACCCAGAACCAAAGCAGGATATGATTCAATATGGGTAGTTGTGGATCGTTTGACCAAAGTAGCTCACTTCATCCCAGTGAAAACAACTTATACAAGTGCCAAGTTGGCCAAAATATATATGGCCAGGATCGTATGTTTGCACGGAGTTCCAAGGAGCATCGTATCAGATAGAGGAACACAGTTTACTTCAAAGTTTTGGCATCAGCTACACCAAACTTTGGGTACCAGATTGGAATTCAGTACCGCGTTCCACCCACAGACGGATGGACAGACAGAGAGAGTTAACCAGATCCTGGAGGATATGTTAAGAGCCTGTGCGCTAGATTATGGATCTAGTTGGGATGACAATTCGCCCGTCGCAGAATTCTCATATAACAACAGCTACCGAGCCGGTTTGAAGATGGCACCGTTCGAAGCTCTGTATGGACGCAGATGTAGAACACCCTTGATGCGGGATGAGGTCGGAGACCGTCAGTTGTTTGGACCAGATTTGATCAAAGACTCAGAGGAGAAGGTTAAACTGATCAGAGACAGACTAAAGATTGCACAGTCTAGATGTAAGAGTTACGCAGATTCGTAACGCAAGGAAGTAACCTATGAAATTGGAGATGAGCCTATCATGCGAGTATCACCCCGAGGGGAGTGAAACGCTTTGGAGTAAAGGAAAGTTAGCCCCAAGATTCGTAGGACCATATCGTGTTTTGGAACGAATGGGAGAAGTTGCCTACAAGCTGGAGTTACCCGAAGGATTGTCAGGAGTTCACGATGTGTTTCACGTATCACAACTGAAGAAGTGTCACGCTGAGATGGCCGACATACCGTTAAAGGATACAGTGCCCCTAGAGGCGATATGTTGGATATAATTTGACTTATGAGGAGAAGCCAGTAAAGATTTTGGATTTCGACAGCCGAGTCACTCGCAGCAAAGTTATCAAGTTTTGTAAAGTTCAGTGGAGCCACCATACCGAGGAGGAAGCCACACGGGGCGAGAAGATGATATTCGCAAGGACCATCCGCACCTATTTTCTAGCCAACCCGAATCTCGAGGGCGAGATTCATCTTAAGGGGTAGGTTTGTAACATCCCAAATTTTCAATTTGGCATGTTATACACAGGTCATCCATGCATATCATATTTTATTGCATTCTCATTTGCCATCCTCGAAATCCTAAGCAACTCAAGGACCCTCGAAGAGAGTTGGGGATTTTCCGATTTTCATATTTGAATTTATCCAATAATGAAGACGAGGATTTTGAATTTTATTATTTTTCTCTCCGGAAAAATACTTCAAGTTTTATAATAAACGAGAGGAGATAATATGACTTCTCCAAAAATAATTGAAATCCCGGAGGAAAAATATTAAAATCATTATTTGGAATTTTATTTTATTTATTTGGAATTTTATTTGCCTAGAGAAAATTTTCACATATTTAAAATTGCATTTTAGGGGCCAAGAAAAGTTCATCTTGTTCTAAATATTTTATTTAGGCAAAGAAAACTTGTTTTGGCATTTTTAGATTTTTATTTATTTTCCGAGGGATTTTAAAATTTTCGGCGGAATGTTTTAAAAAAAAGAACCGCGCTTGGGCCCAAAGGCCCACCGAGCAGGCTTGCCCAAGCCGCCGCCTCACTTCTTGAAGGCCGCCGCCCGCCCGTCTTGGGACAAGAGTCCGAGCCGGACTCTTCCCCGCCGCCTTGCCCTCCTCCAAGCCACCTCTCTCCCCTTTAAATACCGCCCCTCTCCCCTAACCCGCCACCACCACCACCACCGCCGCCCGCCTCGGACCCGAGCCGAAGCCGAGCCCAGCGCCCGCCACCGCCGTCGCCGCCGCCTCCCGCCGTCGCCGCCCCTCGCCGAGTCGCCGCCCCCTCGTCGGACCCCGTCGGAG
Organism: Aegilops bicornis; assembly: GCA_021605145.1. NCBI lineage: Eukaryota > Viridiplantae > Streptophyta > Magnoliopsida > Poales > Poaceae > Aegilops > Aegilops bicornis. The sequence continues at coordinate 322,690,872 of CM038673.1, read as the reverse complement.
CAGCCGCCGCCCCGCCGGACTATCGCCGGAGGTAGCCGCCGTTTTTTTAAATAACCCTTCGGTTTTTTTATATAAAACCCTAGCCATTTTTTTAGATTGGTTTTTTTTTCTGTTTATTTATTTTAAGAACGTTCACCCGTTCGTTCGTTTTTACGAATCGTTCGTCGTTTAGTTTCCGCTAACGAACGTTCGTTCATTTAGCCGTTCGTCGTTTTCTTTTATTGGTTTTATTCCGCGATTATTCCGATCGCGATTTCTGAACCGATGTTCAAATTAGTATAACTTTTCGCTCGTTTATCGGAATCAGGCAATTCAAGCGCTTGGAGTTTCATCTCGAAACCCTCTTTCCGATTAGCCAACTTAAAACAGATTTTGCCTCTGTAAAATTTGACTCTAGTTCAGATTAGTAAACGGATCTTGTTTCTCTCACCGTTTGAGTTTCGTTGTTTCGTTTGGTTTGATTCTTTTCGCAATCCGGAGTTCTTAAGTTGAACTCTCCGGTCAACCTCTTTCAGTTGAAGTTTTGTTTGTGCATCTTTGTTTGTTTCTTATGTATGTATTGTTTGCTTGCGATAGAATTCCCGGAGTGCGAAGCGTGTTACTGCGAGTCTCTAGGATTCACGGATCGTCGGCAAGGCAAGTAACACTTGATCATACCTTTTCATACCCAATTTTTGTGCATTAGCTCAATCCTCAAACATTGCATGATTAGAATGTCATTAATTTGTGGATTGGGAAGTAGATGATGAGGTAGGAACCTATTGCCCTGTTACTATCAAACCCTTGGGAGTTACTTCTACGTGTTGCTTATATTGCTATGCTATGCTCGTAGACGTGGTTTGGGTTTGAGAGATATTCACGATAGATGTGAGATTGTTAATTAATGGTTTACTTTAAGGTGGCAACTTAAATACACATCTGGGTGGATTGAGGCACCTGGGGAACCCAGTGTTGTCTGTTTTATTTTTGGAAATCCCGGGGCACCCGTGTGATCTTCCTAAGGACCGCCACCCAGGCTCAAAGGGAACTGAGACTATTCCTGCTAGAAACTTCCGTGTGCAGCCACAAGCTATTATGGGCTCTAGCATAGTTGAGTAAGTTACGTGAAGCTCTCGAAGAGGTAGATCAGCAGGTAGTGGGTTTTATAGGTTTGGTATGATCTATCCGGAGTAGAGAGTTAATGTTTACGAAAGATCGTGTCTCGGTCATCCGCTTTCTCAAACACCATGTAGTGCGAGAAACCAACGGAGGCGATCGAGTCTTGTGGGGAAAAGTGCGCAAACCCTCTGCAGAGTGTACAATCTAATCATGGTTAGCCGTGTCCCGGTTATGGACAATTTCGAGTATCTAGTACTTGAGTATTCACATGTATCTCATCACTCTAAATTAATATTGCTGGGTTGTTAATCACTTTAATTGGGATTGAGTTGGGGTTATACCTTCTCAATGATGTTTCAACCACCATGATAGTTCAAATAAAATTTATTCCTTTGATGTAGGGAAAAATTGGCTTTTTGCAAAACTGTAACCATAGAGCTTTTCCACCAGCCATAACATGCATGTAGTGTTAGCGTATTTCATTACTCTCTATGTGTTACATTGCCAGCATATTCCATGTGCTGACCCGTTCTCGGGCTGCAACATATTATGTTGCAGACTTTTCAGACGAGGAGTAAGGATTGGTAGGTCGTTGTCGTGCAGCTCAGTTATGCTGTTGGAGTTGATGGACTCACTTTGTCTTGCAAGCCTTCCGCTGTTATCGCATTAGATGGCCTTAAGCCATATTATTGTAATAAGTTCTCTTTTGAGACATTCGATGTAATAAATGTGTGATTGCTACTCTGTTATAAATCCTTCGAGGACTGTGTGTGTCACCATTACTGATCCAGGGATGACACAGAAGCACAGAGACTTGACCATCTGAGGTCGGGTCGCTACATTTAATTGTCTACCAAAATAAGCATTGAAGTCTTCTTGCTTAAACATAAAATTATCAAGACCTGGAGGTTCTTCAATAGGTAATGGATTAAGATGATGTGTTTCTTCAACATGCGGTAAATTAAGACCATGTATTTCTTCAATAGGAGGTAAAATTTTAACATCTTCAGCTTTAATACCTTTTTCTTTCATAGAGTTCTTTGCCTCTTGCATATCTTCAGGACTGAGAAATAGAACACCTCTCTTCTTCAGAGTTGGTTTAGGAATAGGCTCAATAATTGGAGCAGGAGCTGGCTCAGGAGATGCCCGATTATTTTCATTTGTCAACATATTATTCAATAGAATTTCAGCTTCATCCGGTGTTCTTTCCCTGAAAAGAGAACCATCACAACTATCCAGGTAATCTCTGGAAGCATCGGTTAGTCCATTATAAAAGATATCAAGTATTTCATTTTTCTTAAGAGGATGATCAGGCAAAGCATTAAGTAACTTGAGAAGCCTCCCCTAAGCTTTTGGGAGACTCTCTTCTTCAATTTGCACAAAGTTGTATATTTCCTTCAAAGCAGCTTGTTTCTTATGAGCAGGGAAATATTTAGCAGAGAAGTAATAAATCATATCCTGGGGACTACGCACACAACCAAGATCAAGAGAATTAAACCATATCTTAGCATCACCCTTTAATGAGAACGGAAATATTTTAAGGATATAAAAGTAGCGAGATCTCTCATCATTAGTGAATAGGGTGGCTATATCATTTAATTTAGTAAGATGTGCCACAACAGTTTCAGATTCATAGCAATGAAAAGGAGCAGATTCAACCAAAGTAATTATACCAGGATCAACAGAGAATTCATAATCCTTATCGGCAACACAAATAGGTGAAGTAGCAAAAGCAGGGTCAGGTTTCATTCTATCTCTAAGAGATTCCTTACTCCATTTAACTAATAGCCTCTTGAGCTCAGATCTACCTTTGCAGGCAAAAATAGCTGCAGAAGCTTCCATATCAAAAACATAACCCTCAGGAATAACAGGCATATCTTCATCATCACTTTCATCAATATAATCATGTTTCAATAATTTCTTTCTCTCTAGCCCTAGCAATTTGTTCATCAAGAAACTCACTAAGGGGCACAGTAGTGTCAAGCATAGTAGTAGTTTCATCATAAGTATCATGCATAGCAGAAGTGGCATCATCAATAACATGCAACATATCAGAACAAATAGCAGAAGCAGGTTTAGGTGTCGCAAGCTTACTCAAAACAGAAGGTGAATCAAGTGCGAGCTAGATGGCGCTTCCTTACCTCCCTCGTAGTTGAGGGATAAATTGTTGTCTTAAGCGTCTTTCAAGTTCTTCATAGTGACCAGCAGATATAAATCCCAAGTGACTCAAAGAATAGAGCTATGCTCCCGACATGGCGCCAAAAATTAGTCTTGATAACCCACAAGTGTAGGGGATCGCAACAGCTTTCGATGGTAGAGTATTCAACCCAAATTTATTGATTCGACTCAAGGGGAGCCAAAGAATATTCTCAAGTATTAGCAGTTGAGTTGTCAATTCAACCACACCTGGATAACTTAATATCTGTAGCAAAGTATTTAGTAGCAAAGTAGTATGATAGTAGTGGTAACGGTAATAAAAGGTAACAACAGCAAAAGTAATATTTTTGGTGTTTTGTAGTGATTGTAACAATAGCAACGAGAAAGTAAATAAGCAAGAACCAATATATGGAAAGCTCGTAGGCATTGGATCGGTGATGGATAATTGTGCCGGATGCGGTTCATCATGTAACAGTCATAACATAGGGTGACATAGAACTAGCTCCAATTCATCAATGTAATGTAGGCATGTATTCCGAATATAGTCATACGTGCTTATGGAAAAGAACTTGCACGACATCTTTTGTCCTACCCTCCCGTGGCAGCGGGGTCCTAACGGAAACTAAGGGATATTAAGGCCTCCTTTTAATAGAGAACCGGAACAAAGCATTAGCACTTAGTGAATACATGAACTCCTCAAACTATGGTCATCACCGGGAATGGTCCCGATTATTGTCACTTTGGGGTTGCAGGATCATAACACATGGTAGGTGACTATAGACTTGAAAGATAGGATCAAGAACTCACATATATTCATGAAAACATAATAGGTTCAGATCTGAAATCATGGCACTCGGGCCCTAGTGACAAGCTTTAAGCATATTAATGTCATAGCAACATCAATCTCAGAACATAGTGGATACTAGGGATCAAACCCTAACAAAACTAACTCGATTACATGATAGATCTCATCCAATCCATCACCGTCCAGCAAGCCTACGATGGAATTACTCACGCACGGCGGTGAGCATCATGAAATTGGTGATGGAGGATGGTTGATGATGATGACGGCGACGAATCCCCCTCTCCGGAGCCCCGAACGGACTCCAGATCAGCCCTCCCGAGAGGTTTTAGGGCTTGGCGGCGGCTCCGTATCGTAAAACGTGATGATTTGTTCTCCTTAATTTTTTCTCCCCGAAAGCAAATATATAGAGTTGGAGTTGGCGCGTCGGAGGAGCTCCAGGCCCACGAGGTAGGGGCGCACCCTGGGGCGCGCCCCCACCTGGTGGATGTGGTGTGGGCCCCTGGTCTTCATCTTTGGCGAGGATTTTTATTATTTTTAACTAGACGATCCGTGGAGTTTCGTGTCATTCCGAGAACTTTTGTTTACGCACATAAATAACACCATGGAAAGTCTGCTGAAAACACCGTCGGTCCGGGTTAGTTCCATTCAAATCATGCAAGTTAGAGTCCAAAACAAGGGCAAAAGTGTTTGCAAAAGTAGATACGACAGAGACGTATCACTTTCCTGAGCCAAAGCCCTTTGCAAGACTTGGTTGATATTTAAAAACTCATAGCCTTCTAGCTTTTCTCTAATGGGATTTCTCAAACCACTCAGCACTAGGTCCGCCAAGTACCTCTCGATTATCACCAAACTAAAACACCGGTTTTTTGTTTCTCTGAATCTCTTGACATAATCGGAGACCAATTCATCATGCTTCTATTTAACCAATGTTAGATGTGACAACTTGAGTTCATTATCGGCGCTATAAAAGTGATCATGAAATTTCTGCTCTAGCCGCGACCAAACTCGAATAGAACCATGTGGTAAACAAGAAAACCATGAAAATGCGGTACCAATTAATGATAAAGGAAATAACTGCACTTTCAATTCATTCAATGAGCCTGCCTCACCCAATTGTGCTAAATATTGACTAACATGCTCCCATGTGGTTTTTGTGCCTTCTCCATTAAACTTAACAAAATCTGGAATTTTATATCCCGAAGGGCACTGGATGGCATCAAAGTACTTGGGCTGCGGCTTTTAGTAAATCCGATTCCGAGGTAGCTCAACTCCAAAATTCTGTCGAAGCATCTTAGCCATATCCTCTCTAAGATTGGCTAGACCATCATCCATAGTGGATGATGCAGCTTGTGGCAGTGGTATAGAAGGAGTAGGGTTACTAGCTGTAGGTAGGAATTGTGGCATGTACGTCGACCCATAATTTGGTAGTGGTCGAGTGGATGTAGCTGTAGGTAGGGTTTGGTTCGGCGTTGCCACCGAACCTGTCATGCTCATAATAGGATTAATGGGTGCAGCCACAATCTGATTTGTTTGGATAGGATAATAAGTCATCGGCATGGGAGGCGCCGATGAGATAGGTAAAGCCAGATTAGGGTTTTGGACACTAGCAGCTAAACCATCATTACCACTAGACGATTGAGATATATTCTTCTGAGCATTAGTATTTTCTATGGAAGTTTGATAGACTAGATTGTTACCATCAGCAATACGACTCTCAATCTCAGCCCACTGCTCAGGAGAAAAGGTAGTAATCACAGAGGGTTTAACCTACTCGGCTTGTAGAGGAGGGAACTTGATTTCTTCAATCGGAGTGATGTTGCCTTGGCGATCCTTCTTGAATTTTGCAAGGAATCCTGCAAATCCTTCTCTTCACGAGCCTTCTTGTACTCCTCATAGACTTGTCGATGATCGGCCGATATCTCATCAAGGCTGGGCTTAATGATGTTATCGGCGTCTACCTCAGATGGCTTGGGAAGATCAGACATGGTGGATGATGATGATTGATCTTCGTTCCCCAGCAGAGTTGCCAAAAAGTGTATTGACACACGAAAACATCATGTGTACCCTCGACGCCGGGGGTGATGTACCGCAGCTCACGTCGAAGGAGACCCGACCGACAGCGCGATACGCAAGACAGCTGGCGGCGCTTTTGCAGACCCGAAACCCCATGCACCCGGGAGGGACCCCGTCAGGGATTACGGCGGCTATGGGCTGCCCTAGGTCGATTCGCTCACCCCTAGAGCCTCGGGAATCTCAGCTCTCAAACACGAAGAACAGCGAAGAACGAGAGAGAAAATGGTGGAGACATAAAATGTAAAATGGAAAAGTAGTATATTGATTTGTTCGATTGTGTGTTGTTCAATCGGCCATCGCCCCCAATATATATAAAAGGCGGCTGGACTTCCTGTACAAGTAAAGGATTCATCTAGGCTTTCCTTACAAGAAATTACATCAATTCACGTCCTAGAGGCCTAGTTCTACTCCAACTCGGATTCAGTCTGAATCTGGCACAACTTCTATCTTCCTCCTTGTGTGGGCCGTCGATTTTGCATATGATCTCTGATCAAGATGGCCCAAATATCAAACGTGTGTGCCTCGACAAGACGAACAACTTTCATGTTGATCACTTTTTCAAATAAGGCCATTGAATACTTTTCGAGGTCATCTTATCTTCCAACCAGACTCGGTCTTGCAGCAGACTAGATTATCCAAATCTTGTAGTGAATTTGCATGCCATATATTATCTCTGATGATGACTCCAAAACCAAAGTTTATTGTTTTGATGATACGCACAACTTCCGTATTGAACACTTCTCCATCTGAGGTTATCTTGATGAACTTTCGGGCACATGTTCAGTTTCACTCGTATTCGAGCTCATCCACTCGGATATTAGAGTCTTTCACTCGGATTGTCCGACAGGACTTTTTCACTCGGATGGTAAAATTTTCACTCGAAAGACAATCTTTCAGTCGAATGATTATTTTCACTCGGAAGGCAATATCTTACTTGACCGGCAAGTTTCCATTCCGACGGTAATCTTTTCACTCGGAATATTTTCACCTGGAGGAAAATTTCACTCGGATGACTATATTTTCACTCGGATGATAATAAGTTCACTCGGATGGCAAACTTTCACTCGATCGGTAAGTTTTCACTAGGATGGTAAGCTTTTCACTCGGATTTCCCGACTGAAAAAACATAGCCTGATCTTGATTTGTCTCTCCAGGTCTCATACGACCTCAGATTGAGATGAGTAATATATGAAAATCGATTGGATCGACGAGGCGAAACTTTTCCGTGTTGAAGGTTTTTCGATTAAAGGCCTTCTTGAGGGCCTAATTGCTCAGGCATTGCATCAGACACTCATCAACATGTGTCTGGTGTCAAGCGTAATATTTTGGTCTCTGGCCGATCCAGACCGTATTGACTATAACTTCTGCATATGAACTCGGATTAAGATGGTCTATATATGAAAATAAACTGCCTCAACGAGACGAAGACAATTCCTTTAGAGTGCTCCTTCATCCGAGTACAATTTCGGCCCCTAAGATGAGGTCGGATGTCGATGACTTAAACATCAAAGTTGTTCCACTCGGCGACGTGAAACTTTCCATGCTGAAAACCCTTTCGCTCGTAGCCATCTCATTTCCTTTTATGCCATGCCAAAATCTGGTGTCAACATTTTGTACAAGTTATCAACAACTGGCATGAGCCTTATGATTGTTGCTTTATTATATGAAATGCAATCGCCATGTAATTGCTTTACTTTATCACTAAGCGGTAGCGATAGTCATGGAAGAAATAGTTGGCGAGACGACAACGATGCTACGATGGAGATCAAGGTGTCAAGCCGGTGACGATAGAGATCATGACGGTGCTTTGAAGGTAGAGATCAAAGGCACAAGATGATGTTGGCCATATCATGTCACATATTTTGATTGCATGTGATTTTTATCCTTTATGCATCTTATTTTGCTTAGTACGGCGGTAGCATTATAAGCTGACCCCTCACTAAATTTCGAGGTATAAGTGTTCTCCCCGAGTATGCACCGTTGCTACAGTTCATCGTGCCGAGACACCACGTGATGATCGGGTGTGATAAGCTCTACGTTCACATATAACAGGCGCAAGCCAGTTTTGCACGTGCAGAATACTTGGGTTAAACTTGACGAGCCTAGCATATGCAGATATGGCATTGGAACACTGAGACCAAAAGGTCGAACCTGAATCATATAGTAGATATGATCAACATAGTGATGTTCACCAATGAAAACTACTCCATCTCACGTGATGACCGTACATGGTTTAGTTGATATGGATCACGTGATCATTTAGTTGACTATCGATGTGTGGAGTAATAGTAGTAGATGCAGGCAGGAGTCGGTCTACTTGTCTCGGACGTGATGCCTATATACATGATCATACCTAGATATTCTCATAACTATGCTCAATTCTGTCAATTGCTCAACAGTAATTTGTTCACCCACCGTAATACTTATGCTCTCGAGAGAAGCCTCTAGTGAAACCTATGGCCCCGGGTGTATTTTCTATCATATTAATCTTCCAACACTTAGCTATTTTTATTACCTTTTATTTTGCTTTGCATCTTTATCATAAAAATACCAAAAATATTATCCTATCATATCTATCAGATCTCACTCTCTTTAGTGACCGTGAAGGGATTGACAACCCCTTTATTGCGTTGGTTGCGAGGATTTATTTGTTTGTCTAGGTGCGAGGGACTCGTGCGTGGCCTCCTACTGGATTGATACCTTGCTTCTCAAAAACTAAGGGAAATACTTACGCTACTTTGCTGCATCACCCTTTCCTCTTCAAGGGAAAACCAACGCAGTGCTCAAGAGGTAGCAAGAAGGATTTCTGGCGCCGTTGCTGGGGAGTCTACGCAAAAGTCAACATACCAAGTACCCATCACAAACCCTTATCTCCCGCATTACATTATTTGCCATTTGCCTCTTATTTTCCTCTCCCCCACTTCACCCTTGCCGTTTTATTCGCCCTCTCTTTTCTGTTCGCCTCTTTTTCGCTTGCTTGGTCTTTATGGCTAGTCCTCTATCTTCTCTGTTGTCTCCCGAGAATGAAGTTCTAAATTTTAAGCAAAGGGAGGGAGAAAATCTGAAAGACGCTTGGTATAGAATTTGCAATGCTCAAAATAGATCTACCAGGAAGCAATCTACTTCCGTTCTTCTCCTCAATTTCTATGTAGGCACTACTCCTTGGTACAGATATATCCTTGATACCATTACCGGAGGGAGTTTCTTGGGTAGCCATACTTTTGATTCTTATAATGCTATGACAGATTTGTTTGGCTCACCACCTCTTTTGGTTAATGGAACTATGTTAACTTTGTGTTGGAGATATGCCCTAGAGGCAATCATGTATGATGATATTTCCTATGTGTTTATGAATAAAGATAGTCCTTGGACATTATCAATGATGTGTATCAGCAAGTATGTGACTTGTTTGTGGGACTATGCATTGTATGATGACTGTCCTAAAAGGTCCCTAGTCGAAAGTGCTGTGTGGACGCGCAGCCGACTAGACTGGCATATGACACGGTCGATGGCTTGGTCTCACTAGCCATGGAGCATGGGATGCTAACCGGATAATATGGACTTGGAAAGGTCTGGTCGGATTCGACGTAGTCAGATCCGAGTCGAGATAAGGCCCGAGTCGGACAGACCCAACTATGAGACGCAGCGATATGTCATCTGCGAGTCTCTAGTACAACATACGTTCTATGTCCTAAGACCTGAGCTGACGCATGTACTCGGGATGGTGACAGACTTGCTTTGGGCCGACCAAACGCTACTCCGTGATTGGGTAGTTACAAAGGTAGGTTTCGGGTTTGTCCGATCCGTCTTTGCGAGACATGGTCGAGCAAGATGGGATTTGCCCCTCCGATCAGGAGAGATATAATCTGGGCCCCTCGTGTGATCCAACCAGGATAAGCATGGCCATGCGACAAGGATTATGAGATAATCCGGATTGTGGTCGTATCCTTTGGAGCGAGAAAGAGGTCGGGCTAGCACAAGGATGACAGTCTCGCCTTGAGCCCGACAACATATATCGTGTGGCAAACGGAACAGAAGTGTGACACGTTGTAGAGGTTCGCCGTACCAGCTTCATAGTCTGCTTGGTGGTCGGCACGCCTTGCTAGAGGCCACTACCAACCGTGTAGGTCGGAGGTGATCCGAACTGTGACCAAGCCGACTTGAACCTAAGGGGTCGCGCGCTTAAGGGAAGGAACCTACGAGGTTGGTTCGTAGGACACTGGTCGGATGTGATCCGAACTGGACTAGGAACATGACCGAGTAGACTTTGGGCTTTAGGGTCCGTGCGAGGCCCAAGTGTTGAGCCCGCGACGGACGCCTATATAAAGTGGAGGTACGGCACACTCAAGTGGCTGATCACTTCGGCGCTGCGACTAGGGTTTGCATGTGTTGCGAATAGCCACCTCCACTCGCCGCCGACTGTGTGGTCGGACCTACCAGTCCGCCGCACAGTGTTCCTCCTGCACGCGCGGATACCGTTAGAGGTGGTGCACTTGCGCCGCTCCGGCGAACTCGTACGTGGGATCGGACGACCGGCTGTTCGAGGGAGATCGTAACAAGGAGGAGACGATCCACGCGAATGCGCTGCCCCAACTCTTCTTCTTCACCGCACTGCGCGTCTAGTGGTAACGAACTGTGATCCATCTCCCGTAGCATGTTCCTGGATGTTCTGCGCGTAGGAAAATTTTAATTTGCAGTCTACGCACCCTACCGTAGAATCCAACAGTGGTATCAGAGCCTCTGCTATAGGATTTGGTTTCAGATCGTATGCATATTAGATATGTGGAGGCGGCAGATGAGATCTGTTGTCCTTGAAGAGATCGGCTATGTGCACGGTTGATGTGATCAACTGCACATGGGGATCGTTGAGGCTATGTTTTCTGTAAATCGGGATCGATGAGGTCGTGACACGATCTACCCCTATCGGTCGGTTATCCGCCATCAGGGTTAACAGTGAAACGTAAACCGAATCGGATTCGCGATGATCGATGAGATCGGTAAGATTAGAAAATTCGGCGTGAACGGAGTTCAGATGCGATCTGTGATTTCTGAATGGACCACCGTGTGCGTAGCGCCGTGTATTTCGTACCCGACACACAAACCGGTAGAATGCGATTCTATGCATAACTCTGTTTTGCAGGTTTGATGTGAATAGTATGGCTCATGTGTATGTGATGCATGTGTGTAATTTATACGTGGCTCATGCGTGTCATGTTTGTCGTACCAAGAGCCAAAGTGTTGTCATTATATTGTATAACGACCTGCGTGTCGACTTGTGACTCTATGTAAAATTCATTACTAGTTGTAGTAGTTGGATAATAGAGATTAGGTTGGTGGCTTGGCGTCCCGGCGTGACAAACAAGATGGAGTTCGTAGATGGTCATCGGAGTCGGAGCCGACCTAGAAGAACATCCATGAAGGAGCCATACTATTTCACAATATGTGTTATATTTGTGATTGTTATGGTTCTTTGTTTCTATGCATGTTAGAATGGTAGAATGATCCCTCATGAATATCAAGTGAATTGCCATCCCCGATGTTGCACCTTCGCACGTCAAGTACGTATAGTAGTGGGCTCATAAAATTGGGGTGCTGCTAGGTGTCCTTGAACTGAAGGGTTCGTGGTTTGACACGGACATGCACCGCATCAAAGTTAACTTGACAAGGCTATCAAAAGCGGTTTTGGGCCTTGTGGCAAAGAAGGTTGGGGGCCGGGGTATGAGATACCTTCCCGACCGACAGGAGTCGTATAGAGATACGATTAGCAAGGAGTTGCTTACCGGATAGGTATGTTGGCTAGCAGTGATGCTAAAGCTCACTAGTCGCATGCGCTAGTCGGATCCTGAATCACTGAGAGTTTGCGGAGGGATGTTGACTTCAGTGGGAGTATTTCTGTTTAGGCTAGAATTACTCTACATAAACACATTGCTTAGTGATTGCATATTTTCTGTTGTAGATCAATGGCACCACCTGCTCAACCCAACTTTGCATTGAAATCAATTCGGAAAAGGATAAACTGAATGGAACAAACTTTACCACCGGTATAGAAATCTGAGAATTGTTCTCAAGCACGATAAAAGGAACATGTTCTAGAGGATCCACTTCTAGAGGAACTGCCGATAATGCTAGTGCCACATGACTAAGAATGTGACGCCTTGGGATAATCAAGCTACAGAATCCTCTCGCTAATAATGCCACGTCAGCCTCACATCGCTACTAATCTCGCGTTAGTTCGAAACCGATTCAAATTCAAATTTGAAATTAAGGCAAACAACAAAAATTTCCAAAAATAAAACTAAAAATGTTCTAAATGTGTTGGATAAATCATAGGTAATTGTGGTGGTGAAACCAAAATTTTATGAAATGCTTAACTACACTATAATGATTTAAATAGTAGCAAAACTAATTATTTAAATGCCTTTACTAATTAATAAAATATCAAACTAAATTAGTTGGGGACTAGAGTTTTTGTGGCAGTGGACTAAATTGAAATACCAAATTAGATGCCAAGTATATATTTTACAAAAACTAAAACAATAGGAAACAACGATAAAAAAGAATAAAAGAAAAGGAAATAAAACAAAACAAGAAATAATAAGAAAAAGAAAAGAAACACCCCCATGTTGGGCCAACTGGCCCAGCTAGCCAAGAGGCCGGCCCAGCCGCCCCCTCTCTGGCCTACTTAGGCCCCTGCAGTCCCACCGAACCCTAACTACCACACGCACTCCCCCCCACTCTCCCTCTCCTTCCGATCCAATCGGGATCGGGGCGCACCACACCGTCGCCCCTCGCCACCACCTCGACCCCGCGCCCCCTCTCCTTCCACGCGGCGCTGCCCGACCCGAAGCCGCTCGTCGTCCCGACCCCTTCGCTCGCGCCGTCGCCGTCGCCGGATCGCCGGCGCCACCTCGCCCAGACGTTGCCCCGCCGCCTCATCCTCATCATCGCAACGTCCTCGACCTCCTCCTCAACCGCGGCTCCACCGAGCCTCGCCGGTGTTCCCCTACAACGGGGGTGAGCTGCCGTCCTCCATTCCTCTCCTCTTCCCTACAGATCGAACGCACCCACGCCGTCCCGATTCAATGCGACCTCACCGCGCCCCTGCTGCGCTCCGGCCGTGCCTGGCTGAGACCTGCACACGCCGCCCACACGTGTCCGCAGCCCCGCACTACGGCCGTGCCTGCCCGCGCCTTGTCCGAACGCGTCCACGCCACACCCATCGACGCCCGCGCCGCCTCGCTTCTCCTCCTCCTGCCGCCATCACCGGCGACCGGCCGACCGCGCGCCCCCGCCGCACTCTCTGCTGCTCCCGACCGAGTACCCCGCGCCGCTTCCACTGCAGCGCGCCGCCACGCTTCCCCACGCCTCCGTCTCTCGCTCACCACACGCAGCCTCGCTGGCCGACTGCGCCAAGTCGGGCTCCCTGCCATGGCCGCGAGCAGGCCTCTCACCGCTGACACCTTGGGCGTTCGTGAATGCCCTGCCTGGGAGGCCGGTTGTGCCTCTGCTAGTGGTTCAACCCAAAATAGATTAGGGGGCCTAATTTTTTCAATTAGCTTAACCTCTTGCTAAACCTTCACTTACATGTGGGTCCTCCTGCTAATAAAACGTGGCTAAATAAGTTTTCTAAAACTAAGACTATGACATGTAGGACCCATTATTAGATTAAAATAAATAGAACAAATTAAAATACCTGGGTCAATGACACATGGACCCCACTATCACTGTTCATCAGTGGACTACCAATGTTGATCGGGTCAATCTGAGCCCTCTGGCCCCGCATGTCCTGCACATGCACACAATGCCGGGTAGACTAATGTGTACCCATAGCATTTAGCTAGTTAATTTTCGAATTAATATTAACTCCGTGAATTGTCTAAATCTTTAAAATTAATATAAAATAATCCATAACTCGGATGAAAATACTTTGTACATGAAAGTTGCTCGTAACGACGAGACGATTCCGGATAAGCAACCCGTTAAATCCGCCACACACCCCTATCATATCAAACTCGCAACTTTCCCCTCCGCTCCTCCGCAAACGCGAAACACCGGGATACTTTCCGGATGTTTCCCCTTCACCGGTATCACCTCATACCGCGTTAGAACACGTCTAGCTCTGCTTGTTGTCCTGTTATGCACTTGCTTGCTATGTATTTATTGTTTCTTCCCCCTCTTCTTCCGCTAGACACCGAGACCGACGCCGCTGCTACCCAGTACGACTACGGTGTTGAAGACCCCTCTCTCTTGCCAGAGCAACCAGGCAAGCCCCCCCCCCCCCTTGATCACCAGATATCGCCTATTCTTCTCTATACTGCTTGCATTAGAGTAGTGTAGCATGTTACTCCTTTCAGTTAATCCTATACTGCTGCATAGCCTGTCCTTGCTACTACTGTTGTTACCTTTACCTGCTATCCTACTGCTTAGTATAGGATGCTAGTGTTCCATCAGTGGCCCTACATTCTTGTCCGTCATTGTGCTATACTATCGGGCCATGATCACTCGGGAGGTGATCACGGGTATATACTATATACTTTATACATGATACATGTGGTGACTAAAGTCGGGTCGGCTTGTGGAGCACCCACGAGTGGATCTTTGTGGCGGAGCGACAGGACAGGTTGAGACCGCCTGGGAGAGAGGTGGGGCTGGCCCTGTTCGGCGTTCGTGGATACTTAACACGCTTAACGAGATCTTGGTATTTGATCTGAGTCTGGCTACTGGCCTATACGCACTAACCAACTACGCGGGAACAGTTATGGGCACTCGACGTCGTGGTATCACCAAGCATTTGGTGACGCTACGAATCGAAGCGGCGCGTACCGATTGGACTGAACGCCACTACGATAGGTCTGCTTCCGCCACCCATAGCGTGCAAGTGTGCTCAAGGCGATGGGCCCTGCACTTGGCGCTTAGGTTTAGACCGGCGTGCTGACCTCTCTGTTATGCCTAGGTGGGGCTGTGACGTGTTGATCTTCCGCGGCCGGGCATGGCCCAGAAAAGTGTGTCCGGCCAAATGGGATCAAGCGTGTTGGGTTATGTGGTGCACCCCTACATGGAAGTTAATCTATTCGAATAGCCGTGATCTTCGGTAACAGGACGACTTGGAGTTGTACCTTGACCTTATGACAACTAGAACGGGATACTTAATAAAACACACCCTTCCAAGTGCCAGATACAACCCGGTGGTCGCTCTCTCTCAGGGTTACGAGGAGGGGATCGCCGGGTAGGATTATTGCTATGTGATGCTACTTGGAGGACTTCAGTCTACCCGCTTCTACATGTTGGAAGACGGAGGCTGCCAGAAGCGTAGTCTTCGACATGATTAGATATCCCCCTCTTATTCTGGCATTCTGCAGTTCAGTACACTGATATGGCCTTTACACACATATCCATGCATATGTAGTGTAGCTCCTTGCTTGCGAGTACTTTGGATGAGTACTCACGGTTGCCTTGTTCCCCCTTTTCCCCCTTTCTTTACCCGGTTGCTACGACCAGACGGTGGAGCCCAGGAGCCAGACGCCACCGTCGATGGCGACTACTACTACACCGAGGCGCCTACTACTACGTGCAGCCCGGCCAGCGATGACCAGGAGTAGTTAGGAGGATCCCAGGCAGGAGGCATGCGCCTCTTCGATATGTATCCCAGTTTGTGCTAGCCATCTTATGGTACCTTGTTTAAGTTATGTCTGTACTCAGATATTGTTGCTTCCGCTTAACTCGTCTATGATCGAGCACTTGTATTCGAGCCCTCGAGGCCCCTGGCTTGTATTATGATGCTTGTATGACTTATTTATGTTTTAGAGTTGTGTTGTGATATCTTCCGTGAGTCCTCGATCTTGATCGTACATCGCTTATGCGTGCATGATTAGTGTACGATTGAATCGGGGGCGTCACAAGTTGGTATCAGAGCCGACTGCCCGTAGGAATCCCCCTTCTATACTCCTTAGCCGAAGTCGAGTCTAGTCAATACAAAACTTTTACTAACATGGCTGTGTGTCTTACGGGCACACGTCGCAATTGGGTGGTATTAGGATCTTTTACTCCTTGTCTATACTCTGGGACACTGATCTCTCTTCTATGCAGGTTAAATGAATTTTACTAAATCTAACATTAGGATCTCGTTATCACTTTCACCCGGAGAGCCTCTTATTACTGATGATCGTCTGCTGCACGTGAAGACCCTGAAGATACTCTCCGCTGTTAACCCGAGAACTTGTGTTCATCGTGTTTGCAATTCCCTTCCACCGTCAACCCTTATGGATAACTACTTGCAGTTGTTATTCTTACATTCATCCCCAGTTTGTCTTGTTATTACAAGATACCCCAAACACTAAATGCGTTGTTTCGATAATCCTTTGAGCTTCTCGCCTTTGCTGTTCTATGTCAATCGAATACCCAAACGGATAATTCCTCGCACTTGTCGAGTATCCCCTCATCCCTAGCCGCTCATGTGTTTCACATAAGTCCTCAAAATACCATTCGATTTTTACGAAAATCCTCAGTAGCCCATTGCTATTGATTTCCTTGCCTTCCGGCATTATGGTTAATTCCATACTTCTAGTAATATCCGTTGACATCCTCTGTCACTATCATTTCGAGTCACTTGATTCGATATGTTGTGAATGCTCACAATCCTCAATCAGATCCTAGAATTCATCCTTCCGGCTCAGACGTCATTTTAAACGTGAGCTGGTTCTCGGCCAATCAGATTGCCATCGACTGTACCCCTAAGTCTATTCAACTTATCCATCCTTGATCCGAGCGTTTGCTCCTGATTCCTTGATTCGAAAATCATAATTCCTTTGCTATTTAAACGTTGAATTATTCAGATGTTCTATAAACCGATGCATTTGCATTTTTTCTTCCTCTGATTGGGTATCGATACTCACATCAGCTTCACTGTGGATCGCCATATCCACTGTTGGATTATTATATCCGACAGTGTCCTTCATAATCAATCACCTTGTGAGTTCTTTCTCCGATACATAATGACTTTGGTAAATTGTATCCTCTGCTTTCTCAACCATGCTCTGCCTTCGAGCTTGAGTTAATTACTTCTAAAGATTCTGGTATATGATTCTAAGATGCCCCGATGGGTTGAACCTATGCCTTCCTTAATATGTGTGAACTCGAAAGTTTTCACGAGTCGTACTCTTCCGGTATTTTGCGGATAAAATTTCAACACTACAACTTCATTGAACGCGAGAAGTGAATGAAAGGTTGTGCATTGGAGAAGTGGGAGTCGACCTTGAACTTTGCGTTCATGCCCATGGACACGATGCAAATCTTATCATGGAAGCTTCTCGCAGAATAGTTACCCCCTTGTTATAAGTGCTTGTATCTGTGGTTTGATCATGTACAAATGTGATTCTGACCATATTGTTCCCCTTTGATTCAATTTCTCAGACAAGTTAAAACCACTTGTCCTCTGCAGAGCATTACCCTAGTCCAACCTCTACTTTGATTTGTCGTCGAGTATTACCCCCCTGGTATCTCGAGATTATCATGGAACTGCATAACTTCTTATGAGTTCTTCATCAAGTGCTACCTTCCCACTGATTCCAATTTTTCACAGGCTCTGAGTTATTAAACACTCAAAGACACCGATAACTGAACCGAGTCCGCACTATGGTTCAACAACTCTTCAATAAGCTTCTATAAGTACGAAGTTTAGACCCGATCACGCCATTCCTAGCCTATTTGGCTATATCATTGTCGTGGTGATTCTAAGCTGCTACCTGGTCCTTATTCTCGGAGCACCAATTTGCGGCGATAGCTAAGCTTACGTCGATTTTCCTCGTCATACCCTTTCACCTTAAACAACAAGCTTGAGTTCGAGTTTGTGTCTTAAATGTGGTTCCAATAACCTCTTGCTTCATCATTCATTTGACTTGATGTCGTCGCTGATTGATTACATCTGCATAAAATCTCTCGACAATTGTGTCGTGATCATCATCAACCTTATGAGCTCTTCCAGGATATCATTTGAGTTCATGATGAGAAATACGATCCTTGCCCCCGATGATTTGTGTTATCTTTGACCACTTTATTGCCTTCCGTTCAACACAAACTTGTTTGTGTTTTGTGTTATACCTTGAGTTCCTTGCTATCCAACGTTTGTTATTCTTTAGCTTGGAATATTACCACCCTTTTATGTGAAAAATGTCGTGGGAATTTCACCACCTCTTGATAATTCTTGATACAAGTGATACTTCTCACCGTCACCATTCCTTCTTGTTCCCTGTGTTGATTCTAACCGGGATTCCAACAAGGGAATGATGCTACTTGGATTCTGTACTTCTAGCAAACTTATTACTTTGAAGTTAATGTTCGATAGTCCATCCTTAGACTATTGGTTATTAAATCACCATTCTAACATTGATCATGCTACCTATGCCCATATTTCGGGTGCACCTGTCAACCAATGTTTAACTGTGGATGTATTCCTCGAACATACATAATTATATCATTTGCTCTGACAAATGTTATCTCCTTGTTCACATAACTGTGGAATTCCATCTTTAGTTAATCTCAATGAATTGTCATTGAGTCCATCAGCCACCTCCTCGTCCTCTCCTTGGTTTAATGATGAACTATTGTTTCAGGAACCCGCTCCCATAGTTCATTTCCTGAGAATCTTAGAATGTCATCTCGTCAAATTGTGTCACACCTTTTCTTCTCAAGCATCCTAAGTCTGAGGTATCGTGACACCAATCAGATCTGAATCTCGGTCAGATATGATGGTTGGAACATATTTCCAAGAGTTATAATGTTGGTCTTTATATGACACGGTAATTTGGTGTCATGCCTAGTACACCTGGCCAGAGGACTTGTTGTTATAGTTTCCTTTTTAGCAAGCTTAGCGATTCTTCCATGAGGAAATCGTAAGACTTATTCTATAAGTTGTTCCTGATGAAACCTTTGTGTATGCAAAGTCCGACTTTTGCTTGAAGACCATGTCAATGCTATCTCGAAGCATGTATGTAGTACTCCTATCATCAATAAGGACATTTGAAGCACAATGCTAAATTTTCCTTATTAATTATCCAAACGCTGTTTGCATGGGTAATGTCATGAAATTTCTCTCCCTTACATAAAGGGTTTTCTACATTATATCCTGCCATGGATATCATGCTCGCTTGTCCTTGGGAAGGATATACCCCACGAAATATGTGTTTAAACACATTTTCCTTTCCATTGATCTGTTTAATCGATAATCATACTATCCTTTCCATTGTATTGTTTAACCTTTCCAAGAATCTCGACTTAATCGGCAAAGTGGCATTTCCCTGCTTAGGTAAGCACCTTGTTGTACCACTCTGTCAGTAGGACCCTGTTCCTATTGTTGATAGCATTCCGGTAACCGCCGATGGATGAGAACTCTACCTATTGGTCTGCCTCGTTCAACGAGCAGGAAAATGGTTCTCTTCATCCCTCGCCCTTGGTACCGATGTTGTTGCCGACATAACCAACAGACTATCCTCTGACATGCCTTGCTTACATGATCGTGCAAGACGTCACCGCCCTTCCTGCTTTTAACCCACATGGTGGGCCCATAACCCATAGTTTCACATGATCGAAACCTGACTCTACTGTACACCCCCTGTTCCCAAAGTTATTCCTCCCGCGTGGACTCGTATGTAATTCATGAGCCACCTTCCGATGAGATCATCAATTCTGGCATAAAAAAATTATTATTCCGTCGCTTGAAACCCCTTTCACCTTCTCACTAGGCATTGAACGATTATCTGGCTGCCTGAAACTTCTTGTTGGACCTTCCAACTTTACTCTCGATGTGTTCTATTTGTTCAACTCGAGAGGTACTCATATGCTCATTCATGGGTTAATCCTGTGTTATTACCCTTATAGCATTCTGTCAGTTTCCGATCTACCCTGCTACCTATTCGTAAATACGATGAAGATCCCGAAGAAAGGATGCCGACTTCATCATAAGGACCTGAAGCAGAGAAATGAAGACATCAATGTATTGGACCGGTTCTTTTCGAGAAGAGCAAGCCAGAATGAGAAGACCCGCTAGATTCATAACCAAACCTTCCCCCTTTCACTACCTCTTAAATCTCGGGACGAGATTTCTTGTAGTGGAGGAGAATTGTGACGCCCGGATAATCAAGCTACAGTAACCTCTGCTAATAATGCTAATTCGCCTCCGTTACTGTCGCTAATCTCGCGTTAGTTCGAAACCGATTCAAATTGAAATTTGAAATTAAGGCAAACAACAAAATTTTCCAAAAATAAAACTAAAAATGTTCTAAATGTGTCGGATAAATCATAGGTAATTGTGGTGGTGAAACCAAACTTTTATGAAATGCTTAACTACACTATAATGATTTAAATAGTAGCAAAACTAATTATTTAAATGCCTTTACTAATTAATAAAATATCAAACTAAATTAGTTGGGGACTAGAGTTTTTGTGGCAGTGGACTAAATTGAAATACCAAATTAGATGCCAAGTATATATTTTACAAAAACTAAAACAATAGGAAACAACGATAAAACAGAATAAAATAAAAGAAAATAAAACAAAACAAGAAATAATAAGAAAAAGAAAAGAAACACCCCCATGCTGGGCCAACCGGCCCAGCTAGCCAAGAGGCCGGCCCAGCCGCCCCCCTCTCTGGCCTACTTAGGCCCCTGCAGTCCCACCGAACCCTAACTACCACACGCACTTCCCCCACTCTCCCTCTCCCTCCGATCCAATCGGGATCGGGGCGCACCACACCGTCGCCCCTCGCCACCACCTCGACCCCGCGCCCCCTCTCCTTCCACGCGGCGCTGCCCGACCCGAAGCCGCTCGTCGTCCCGACCCCTTCGCTCGCGCCGTCGCCGTCGCGGATCGCCGCGCCACTCGCTTCGACGCCGCCATACCGCCGCCCTCATCATCGCAACGTCCTTGACCTCCTCCTCAACTGCGGCTCCACCGAGCCTCGCCGGTGTTCCCCTACAACGGGGGTGAGCCGCCGTCCCGATTCAACGCGACTTCACGCGCCGCTGCGCCCGCCGTGTTCGGCCGAGCCTGCACGCGCCGCCGACGTGTCCGCAGCCCAGCTACGGTCGTGCCCGCCAGCGCCTTTGTCCGGACGCGTCCACGCCACACCCACCGACGCCCGCGGCCGCCCCTGCTTCCCCTCCCGTGCCGCTGCCACCGGCGACCGGCCGACCGCAGCTGCCGCGTCCCCGGCTGCACCCTCTGCTGCTCCCGACCAAGTACCCCTGGCGCCGCTCCACTGCAGGCGCGCGCCCGCCGCTCCACGTCTCCGTCCTGCCTCACTCGACCACCGCAGCCTCGCTGGCCGACTGCGCCAAGTCGGGCTCCCTGCCATGGACGCGAGCAGGCCTCTCGCCGCTGACGCCTTGGGCGTTCGTGAATGCCCTGCCTGGGAGGCCGGTTGTGCCTCTGCTAGTGGGCCAACCCAAAATAGATTAGGGGGCCTAATTTTTTCAATTAGCTTAACCTCTTGCTAAACCTTCACTTACATGTGGGTCCTCCTGCTAATAAAACGTGGCTAAATAAGTTTTCTAAAACTAAGACTATGACATGTAGGACCCATTATTAGATTAAAATAAATAGAACAAATTAAAATACCTGGGTCAATGACACATGGACCCCACTATCACTGTTCATCAGTGGACCAGTCAATGTTGACTGGGTCAACTGGGCCCTCTGGCCCCGCATGTCCTGCACATGCACACAATGCTGGGTAGACTAATGTGTACCCATAGCATTTAGCTAGTTAATTTTTGAATTAATATTAACTCGAGGAATTGTCTAAAAATTAATATAAAATAATCCATAACTCGGATGAAAATACTTTGTACATGAAAGTTGCTCAGAACAACGAGACGATTCCAGATACGCAACCCGTTCGTCCGCCACACACCCCTATCATATCAAACTCGCAACTTTCCCCCTCCGGCTCCTCCGCCCGAAAACGCGAAACACCGGGGATACTTTCCCGGATGTTTCCCCCCTTCAGATATCACCTCATACCGCGTTAGAACACGCCTAGCTCGCTTGTTGTCCTGTTATGCACTTGCTTGCTATGTATTTATTGTTTCTTCCCCTCTTCTTCCGCTTAGACACCGAGATCGACGCCATTGCTACCCAAGACGACTACGGTGTTGGCGACCCTCTCTCTTGCCGAGCAACCAGGCAAGCCCCCTTGATCACCGAGATATCGCCTGTTCTTCTCTATCTTGCTTGCATTAGAGTAGTGTAGCATGTTACCGCTTTCGATTAATCCTATACTACTGCATAGCCTGTCCTTGCTACTCTTTATTGTTACCTTTACCTCGCTATCCTACTACTTAGTATAGGATGCTAGTGTTCCATCAAGGCCCTACATTCTTGTCCGTCTGCTGTGCTATACTATCGGGCCATGATCACTCGGGAGGTGATCACGGGTATATACTATATACTTTATACATGATACATGTGGTGACTAAAGTCGGGTCGGCTTGTGGAGCACCCGCGAGTGGATCTTTGTGGCGGAGCGACAGGGCAAGTTGAGACCGCCTGGGAGAGAGGTGGGGCTGGCCCTATTCGGTGTTCGCGGATACTTAACACGCTTAACGACATCTTGGTATTTGATCTGAGTCTGGCTACTGGCCTATACGCACTAACCAACTACGCGGGAACAGTTATGGGCACTCGACGTCGTGGTATCACCAAGCATTTCGTGACGCCAGCCGATCGAAGCGGCGCGAGCCGGATTGGACCGAACGCCACTAGGCTAGGTCTGCTTCCGGCCGCCACGCAACGTCTTGGTATGCTCGAGGCGATGGGCCTGCACCCTGTGCGCTTAGGTTTAGACCGGTGTCTTGACCTCTCTGTTATGCCTAGGTGGGGCTGCGACGTGTTGATCTTCCGCCCCGGGCATGACCCGAAAAAGTGTGTCCCGCCAAATGGGATCAAGCATGTTGGGTTATGTGGTGCACCCTGCAGGAAGTTAATCTATTCGAATAGCCGTGATCTTCGGTAACAGGGCGACTTGGAGTTGTACCTTGACCTTATGACAACTAGAACCGGATACTTAATAAAACACACCCTTCCAAGTGCGGATACAACCCGGTGGTCGCTCTCTCTCGTGGTTATGAGGAGGGATCACCGGGTAGGATTATTGCTATGTGATGCTACTTGGAGGACTTGATCTACCATCTTCTACATGTTGCAAGACGGAGGCTGCTGAGCGTAGTCTTGACATGATTAGATATCCCCTCTTATTCGGCATTCTACAGCTCAAAGACACTGATATGGCCTTTACACATATATCCATGCATATGTAGTGTAGCTCCTTGCTTGCAGTACTTTGGTTGAGTACTCACGGTTGCCTTGTTCCCCTTTTCCCCTTTCTTTACCCGGTTGTCGCGACTGCACGATGGAGCCCAGAGCGACGCCACCGTCGATGACGACTACTACACTGGAGGCGCCTACTACTACGTGCAGCCCGCTGACGACGACCAGGAGTAGTTAGGAGGATCCCAGGCAGGAGGCATGCGCCTCTTTCGATATGTATCCCAGTTTGTGCTAGCCATCTTATGGCAACTTGTTTAACTTATGTCTGTACTCAGATATTGTTGCTTCCGCTGACTCGTCTATGATCGAGCACTTGTATTCGAGCCCTCGAGGCCCCTGGCTTGTATTATGATGCTTGTATGACTTATTTATGTTTTAGAGTTGTGTTGTGATATCTTCCCGTGAGTCCTTGATCTTGATCGTACACGTTTGCGTGCATGATTAGTGTACGATTGAATCGGGGGCGTCACAAAGAATGCCTACCAGAAACTCGTTGATGAATCAACGGAGATCAGCTGTCTGATGGTGGCTTGTATGGAGCCCGATTTGCAACAGCATTTCGAAAATCTTGAGGCTTACGATATGATCGAGAGTCTCAAGAGCATGTTTCAGACACAGGCTAGGACCGAAAGGTTCAACGTCTGGCGATCCTTGATGGATTGCAAGCTGAAAGAAGGTGATCCACTGAGCCCACATGTGATCAAGATGATCCAATATGTGCAAGCTTTGGATCGTTTGGGCTTCCCGCTCTTAGATGAGTCACTATCGATGCAGTTCTGGGTTCTCTTCCGCCCAGCTATGGGACGTTCATCTCGAACTATCATATGCATGGCATGGATAAGAAGCTCACTGAATTGCATGGGATGCTCAAGGTGGCAGAGCAGGATATTAAGAAAGGCACGCATCAAGTATTGATGGTGCAGAAATCGGCTAAGTTCAAGAAGAGTTGGTCCAAGAAAAAGGCTAAGGCAAAGGGCACGAAGATGGTAACCTCTGCCGCTACCAAGTCTGGACGGACTCAAGACCGCTTGCTATCACCGCAAGTAGACCGGTCACCGGAAGAGGAATCTGTAGCAAGTGGCTTGCGAGCATGGCAAGAAGGCCGGAAATGCTTCTTCGTGCAAAGGTACACTTGTTGCATATGTTATAGACATTTACCTTGCTGACATACCTAGTAGCTCTTGGATATTTGATACCGGATCGGTTGTTCATATTTGCAACTCGATGCAGGGGCTGGTAAGAACTAGGCGTGTGGCACAAGGGGAGATTGACATCAGGGTCGGCAACAAAGCAAGAGTTGCTGCGTTGGAGGTCGGCACAATGCAGCTCCAGCTTCCTTCCGGATTCATAATGGAATTGAATAATTGTTATTACATTCCTGCACTTAGTCGGAACATTATTTCTACCTCTTGTTTGATGAGTCAAGGTTATGAATTCAATTTAAAGGACAATGGTTGTTTGATATTTTTGAATGGTATGTTCCACGGCTATACACCCATTGTTGATGGGCTGTTTATATTGAATCTAGAACAGGAAACGGTCTATAACATGAATGTCAAGAGGCATAAGCCTAATGAGATAAATCCGACATACTTCTGGCATCGCCGGCTTGGACACATTAGTCTGAAACGCATGAAGAAGCTCCATGATGATGGGCTCTAACCCGTCCGACTTCGGTCGTTGAGACATGTGAATCATGCTTGCTCGACAGGATGACTAAGTTTCCTTTCGCAAAGAGTTGCGAGAGGGCGTCCGAGCTGTTGGAGCTTATACACAGTGATGTGTGTGCTCCAATGAGCACAACCGCCAGAGGTGGCTATCGATTGCCATTGACTTTTACCGATGACTTGAGTAGATATGGATATATCTATTTGATGAGGCACAAGTCGGAGACTTTTGAAAAGTTCAAAGAGTTTCTGAGCGAGGTTGAGAATCAGCTCGGCAAGACTATAAAGCTTCATGCGATCTGATCATGGAGGTGAGTACATGAGCCAGAGTTCGATGATCATCTGAAAAGTCGAGGTATAGTACCTCGGCTCACACCTCCTGCACGCCACGTAGAAACGGGCGTGTCGGAACGGAGGAATAGGACCTTGTTGGACATGGTCCGGTCTATGATGAGAAAATCGGATTTACCCTTGTCATTTTGGGGATACGCTCTAGAAACTGCAGCTTTCACACTTAACAGGGTACCATCAAAATCAGAGACAAGGCACCACATGAGATGTGGACCGGAAGACTCCGATTTGTCTTTTCTAAAGATTTGGGGTTGTGAAGCATTTGTCAAACGACTTACATCGACAAGCTTACACCCAAGTCGGATAAATGCATATTCGTGGGATATCCGAGGGAAACCTTGGGATATAGCTTCTACAACCGTGAAGAGAACAAACTGTTTGTTGCTCGGAACGGGGTTTTCCTTGAGAAAGAGTTTCTCAGTCGGGAGGCCAGTGGGAGGACGGTTCAACTCGAAGAAATTCGAGGACCACTCGGGGACGGCTCGGCTAGTGATGAGATCATACCGGAGTCTGTCAGGGAACCCGTAGTGGAAGCGGCACCGGAACCACGGAGGCCGGAGAGATTGCGCAGAGTGCGTGATGTATTGTTGCTAGAAAGCGACGAGCCGGCCACGTATGCGGAAGCGATGGTGAGCCCAGATTCCAAGGCATGGCTAGAGGCCATGAGATCCGAGTTAAAGTCCATGGATGAGAATCAAGTCTGGGACTTGGTTGATCCGCCACCTGGCGTAACTGCCATTGGTTGCAAATGGGGCTTTAAGAATAAAACCGATGTGGATGGAAATGTTCAGATCCACCAAAGCTCAGCTTGTCGCTAAAGGTTATGGACAAGTTCAAGGAATTGACTACGACGAGACTTACTCGCCGGTAGCGATGCTGAAATCGGTGAGGATCATACTAGCTATAGCTGCATATTTCGATTACGAGATATGGCGGATGGATGTCAAAACGGCTTTCCTTCACAGAAATTTAACCGAGGACATGTATATGATACAGCTCGAGGGTTTTGTCGATCCTACTAGCACTAGTAAGGTATGCAAGCTCAAGAGATCCATTTATGGGTTGAAGCAAGCATCTCGGAGTTGGAACATTCGTTTTGATGAGGTCGTCACTGGTCTCGGTTTCACAAAAGCGAAGAGGACTCTTGTTTATACAAGAAGTTAAGTGGGAGCTCGATAGTGTTTTTGATCTTGTATGTGGACGACATACTACTGATCGGGAACGATGTTTCGATGTTAAACTCGGTCAAGGGATCATTGAATGGCAAGTTTTTGATGAAGGACCTTGGTGAGGTAGTCTATATTTTAGGCATTAAGATCTATAGAGATAGATCGAGGAGGCTGCTCGGCCTAAGACAGAGCACGTACATAGATAAAGTGTTGAAGCAGTTCAACATGAGTGAGGCGAAGAAAGGGTTCTTGCCACTCTCACATGGTATAAGGCTAAGCGAGACTCAGAGTCCTTCGACATCTGATGAGCGAAGCAGGATGAGTAGGATTCCGTATGCCTCGGCAATCGGATCCATCATGTATGCCATGATATGTACAAGGCCTGATGTTGCTTTTGCAATAAGCCTAACAAGTAGATACCAGGCCAACCCAGGAGAGAGTCACTTGGCAGTGGTTTAGACTATTTTGAAGTACCTGAAAAGGACTAAAGAGATGTTCCTAGTTTATGGAGGTGATGAAGAGCTCGTCGTAAGGGGTTACGTCGATGCTAGTTTCCAAACCGACAGAGATGATTGTCGATCACAGTCCGGATGTGTGTACGTCCTGAATGGAGGAGCGATTACCTTTGGATGAGTTCCAAGCAGGATACGGTGGCCGATTCTACCACAGAAGCCGAATACATTGCGGCTTGTGAAGCTGCAAAGGAAGGTGTTTGGATCCGGCATTTCCTGGATGATCTTGGTATTTTCCCAGCCTCGGTGAAACCATTGGACCTTTATTGTGATAATTCTTGTGCCATCGCACAAGCCAAGGAGCCGAGGAATCACCACAAGGTCAGACACATAGATCGGAAATATCACCTGATACGAAAGATCATAAAGAATGGTGATGTAGAGTTATGCAAGATTCACACGGATGCAAACGTTGCAGATCCGTTGACTAAGCCGCTTCCACAACCCAAGCATGAGGGGCACGTTAGAGCAATGGGCATTCGATGTCTATTTGATTGACTCTAGTGCAAGTGGGAGACTGTTGGAGATATGCCCTAGAGGCAATCATGTATGATGATATTTCCTATGTGTTTATGAATAAAGATAGTCCTTGGACATTATCAATGATGTGTATCAACAAGTATGTGACTTGTTTGTGGCACTATGCATTGTATGATGACCGTCCTAAAAGGTCCCTAGTCGAAAGGGCTGTGTGGACGCCAAGAACCCACTAGACTAGCATATGACACGGTCGATTGCTTGGTCTCACTAGCCATGGAGCATTGGATGCTAACCGGATGATATGGACTTGGAAAGGTCTGGTCGGATTCGACGTAGTCGGATCCGAGTCGAGATAAGGCCCGAGTCGGACAAACCCAACTATGAGACGCAGCGATATGTCATCTGCGAGTCTCTAGTACAACATACGTTCTATGTCCTAAGACCTGAGCTGACGCATGTACTGGATGGTGACAGACTTGCTTTGGGCCGACCAAACGCTACTCCGTGATCGGTAGTTACAAAGGTAGGTTTCGGGTTTGTCAGTCCGTGTTGCGAGACATGGTCGAGCAAGATGGGATTTGCCCCTCCGATCGAGAGATATAATCTGGGCCCCTCGTGTGATCCGACCAGGATAAGCATGGCCATGTGACAAGGATTATGAGATAATCCGGATTGTGGTCGGTATCACTAGAACGAGAAAGAGGTCGGGCTAGCACAAGGATGACAGTCTCGCCTTGAGCCCGACAACATATATCGTGTGGCAAAGGGAACAGAAGTGTGACACGTTGTACAGGTTCGCCTAACTAGCTTCATAGTCTGCTTGGTGGTCGGCACGCCTTGCTAGAGGCCGCTACCAACCGTGCAGGTCGGAGGTGATCCGAATCGTGACCAAGCCGACTTGAACCTAAGGGGTCGCAGCAAGGGAAGGAACCTACGAGGTTGGTTCAGGGACACCGGTCGGATGTGATCCGAACTGGACTAGGAACGTGACCGAGTAGACTTTGGGCTTTAGGGTCCGTGCGAGGCCCAAGTGTTGAGCCCGCGACGGACGCCTATATAAAGTGGAGGTACGGCACACTCAAGTGGTTGATCGCTTCGGCGCTGCGACTAGGGTTTGCATGTGTTGCGAATAGCCACCTCCACTCGCCGCCGACTGTGTGATCGGACCTAGTAGTCCGCCGCACGGTGTTCCTCCTGCATGCGCGGATACCGTTAGAGGCGGTGCACTTGCGCCGCTCCGGCGAACTCGTACGTGGGATCGGACGACCGGCTGTTCGAGGGAGATCAGAACGAGGAGGAGACGATCCACGCGAACGCGCTGCCCCAACTCTTCTTCCGCTGCACGGCACTGCGCGTCTAGTGGTAACGAACTGTGATCCATCTCCCGTAGCATGTTCCTGGATGTTCTGCGCGTAGAAAAATTTTAATTTGCAGTCTACGCACCCTACCGTAGAATCCAACACTTTGGAGCATATAATGCAAAGACTTGAAATTATTGAAAATAAAGTTGCTATCGTAGAGTTAATCAAAAATTTGGATAAAAAGATCCACAACCAATGTCGAATTTCGGGTTCTGGCAGACCCTCTGGGTTCGAACTCTGGGGTGCACACGGAGATCTCACCCCCTACCTACCTGCACCTCGCCGCCTCGCTAGGATCTAAACTACCAAAAGAACAACACAGGATACACAAGGTTTATAATGGTTCGGGCCACCATTGTGGTGTAACACCCTACTCCAGTGTGTGGTGTGGTGGATTGCCTCTTGGGCTGATGATGAACAATACAAGGAAGAACAACCTCGCGAGGGTCTGTTCTTGGCTGGTGCGATGAACTGCTAGGGGAAGTTCAGTCGCTCCTCTCTCTCTCTCTCTCTCTCTCTCTCTCTCTCTCTGATTCCAAGATGCCTCTACCCTGTGGCTGGCTAGTCCTATTTATAGGCAGAGGCCCTGGGCCTCTTCCCAAATATTGAGCGGGAAGGGCGCCAACAATTGGCCATTTCAAAGGGGAACATCTGGTACACTTATCCTGACTAAAGTTGGTCCTCGCCTGTCAAAGGCTCTGGTGGTGATGCCGGCTTGGGCTCCACAATGACTTCCTTCCCGCCGCTATGACGGTCTTGGTCTTGTTGCACCAAACGGATGCCTTTGCTTGATGCTCGCTGCGCTTGCCCCTTTGCACCAAAGAGGAAATGAGGACCTTGCGCGGGCTGGCGCCGCCCGCACCCTTGGTCGTCATGGCTTGCGTCATGGACACCTCGTGAGGTACCCGCCTTGATCTTTCCGCCTCCTCGAAGCCACCGACGAGGCCGTGCTCGAGGAAGCTTCCTCACGTCGCCCTTCATGAGGCTTGGCCCCTTGTGAGGGTCTTGAGCTTGTGTTGATGTAGATGGGACGTGCTGGGCCACCCCTTGAGCCACGCCGCAGGCCGCATGCAGGCAAGTCTGGGTACCCCCGTTCCCAGAACGTCGACAGTAGCCCCCGGGCCCAAGGCGCGCCCGGACTTGGCTGTGCAGAGAAGCGAAGGAGCAAGTGCGAAGCGCCGCGGGCCCTAACAGCCTGCGGCCTTGGGCGCCGCGTGGCGGTTGATTGGACGTGGGAGCCTTTAGCAACTGCGCGAATCGACAAAAGAGCGGCATCTGTCTAGGCTTTGCCTCCCTTGCCTCCTCCGGTCATTGCCCAGATCCCCTTTCTTGCGCCTTTCCTTCCTGCCTCCGAAATCTCCAGATCTACTTCGACCGCGTGCCCTAGCAAGACATGGCGCCGCTGCACCCGGCGGAGCTTGGTACTCACCTGCCTTGGACTCACCGAACGTGTCGGAGAAGGGCCTTGCCCGGGTGCGCCGGACGGTGGCGGCGCAAGGCAACGACGGGGCAGAGGTGCTCAGGGCTGGCTCCGCCCTTCCCGAGGGCCAAGTAAGCACCTTCTATCCGCTCTTCGTGAGCGCCATTGCTGCCGGTCTGGTGCCTCCCTTTTCTGAGTTCTTCTTTTCTGTCCTCCGACATTACAAACTGCAAGCTCTGCACCTCCTCCCCAACTCCGTGTCGGGGAGGCTGATCGTACCCACGGACACCTATGGGGCCCGGCGGAGCGGGTCCCTTTTGTGGTTCGGAGGGGGGCGGAGGTCGCACGAAGAGCGGATCGAGGCGATGCACACGAGCGGTTTACCCAGCTTCGGAGCTCTCCGGAGAGATAAAACTCCTACTGCTGCTTGTCTGATCTATTGAGTTCTTGCTAGGGAGCAATGCGGGCTACAAAACCTAGCGTGAGTGTATCTAGTCTATGGCCAGTCGAATGAACTGAACCTTGCGGAAGACGCGAACCGAACCCTGGCCTCCGCCTTCTACGTTGCACTCGGGCCTCCTTTTATATGCTCAAGGGGTCTCCGACGGGTGGCAACATAGGCGGGGGTACGAATGTAAAAACAGGGGTTGGTACACCTACTTGAACAAAGGTATGCAGTGCAAAAATACCTAACTCGACGGCAAGGGACAAGAGCAATAAATGCCTATCGTTGTCGCCCAAATAGTGTAACAGACCCTCAGTGCGCCTCCGCCGCCACGATGGCGAGCCTGTCGGCCATTGCCGCTGCTCTCCTCCGGGCTGCACAGCTGCTCGACGCGCCCATGGAACGGTCCCGGCGACACGCCGCTGGGTGAGCTGGAGCGGAGACGGAGAGGAGTTGCATGCATGGCAAGCGCCTTTGCCGGCCGGTCTCTTGTCGCGCCGGAGACTTGTCGCGCCTGAGCCTTCCCGCAAGCTCCTCTTGCCGGGCCTTGTCTTCTCCATGCCCGAGGTGGCCTTCCCGACAAGCTCCTCTTGTCGGGGCCTTGCCTTCAGAATGGTCATGAGGGTCTTGGCGGACGCCTTGGCGAGGCTTGCCGCTGACGCCGCGATCGCCTGCAGACAAGTTCAGGTACTAAGGTAGCCCTACTTTAGTACACCGACAGGAGCCCCCGGGTCTGGGCCATACACGGTGCCGAGCGCTGTTGGGCCAGGCCCAAAACAGGGCACGGGCACGCGCGGCCTGGGTCCAAACCAAACCCACTCCGTATCCGCCGTGTCCCCCCGTAACGACACACGTCGACTGCGGCGTCGTGGGGGAAGTGGGCGGCGTGCGGGGTCGCTCCACCCTTCGCCCCCGTTCTGCATCCCCGCCACGTGGTTCCCATGCTCTTGGGGTCACGGACGGTGGAAGTGGGAACTGGCCACGGCAGAGGCAGCTGGTCGGCCCCGATTCCCCGCTTCTTCCTACACCCCTGATTTGTCGGCGGGCGGTTGAGCCCCCACCTTGCTTCCTTAAAAGAGCGGAAGGGGAGCGCAAGGCCGCACTCTCCCACCTCCTCCTTTCCTCGGTTTACTGCTCCCCTTTCTCTCATTCGCCATGGAGAAAAGGAGCCTTGGTTTTCATCGGTGGCGGCGAGGGTCGCCAGGCAGCACTCCCTCCCAACCCCACGCCTGGGCGGCAGAGCCAGCCCCAAGAGGAAGAGGGAGGCGAGGTCGTGGGCAGATCGAGGCGCCCGGGAAGAGGCGGACGGGCGGCGCGCCGTCTCCGCTTCCGCCGGGCGGTTCCCCTCCTGCGGCGGTCCATACCGGGACGACCCTTGTGAGTTCTTTGTCGAGGCTGCGGGCGCCTCGTCGCCGCCTCGGCTTCCAGCTCCGCTTATGGCGCGATGGAGTCGGATCCGCCTCGAGACACCGAGATTGCACATGAGGGGCTGTGGAATCAGCGGCATGCGAGTCCGTGTTGTATTCCCAGCCCCTAATGTGATGTATCTCGATCGTGGGTGGAAGACGTTCACCCGCATCCACAGCTCGAGGGAGCGGGGTTTACCCTCCATTTTAAGTTAATGGAGGGTGATCCCTCTCCGTCAAGGTCTTCGGGGATCTTGGCACTCGGGCGAAGTGCTGCGTGGACAGCTCCTCCGACAGCGAAGATTCCCCCTCGAGCGAGAGTGACAAGGAGGAGAGCGACAGCGACGACGAGGTTGGCGGGCCCGACTAGTTGTCGGCGCGCCGCTGCAGGCCACCGGGCGACCCCATCATCCGTGTCGCTGCCTCCCCTGAACTCCCGGGGCGCCTCCTTGGGCGATCGGGCGAGGGAGGCTGCGGAAGGGGAAGAGGGATGGCGACAAGGCCGCCAAGTCGGAGTACGAGGCGTGGCGCCCTTGACAAGCGGTGACGCCGACGCCTCGCCTGCCTTCGAGCCCCGCTTCCGGCGCTGCCATCCCCGTCAAGCCCTCGGGGAGCTCCCGGGATGTTCTCTTGGTGTCTTCTGGCACCCGTAGCTCGTCTAGGCGTTTCTTTTGCCCTTGCCGCTTCCTTGACTTACCTCCTGAAGAGAGGGACAGAAAAAGGATTACGGGCATCTTATCTTTTTAATTTGTAAGCCTTCGGGCCTTATCCGCATTTAAAGCTTGTAATCTCCTCTTTCATGTTTTTCATTCCCCACGGACTGTATCCGAGTAGAATGTTTTTAATGAAAAAGGGATGCTTGAAAAAGGACGCAGGGCTTATCTGACATCTCAGCCCCCGGCAACCCTGGCTTGCCGCAGCTCCCGACAACTCTGGTTTGCCGCAGCCCCCGGCAACTCTGGCTTGCCGCAGCCCCCGGCAACTCTGGCTTGCCGGGGTTTGGGTACCAGCGCGCCCTTCTTCTCCTCTTCGCTGTTATTTCAGTTCTGAGAACGATTCAGCCAGTGCCGCGATAAGTTATTTTTGTAACATAACTTTATCCTGGGCAACATCTGCTATGTTACTTCCTTTACTCGACCCTTGGCTTTGTATGTTATTACCCTACGCTCTTCAGGGAGACTTGCCGGTGCAGGCACCCTTGCCGCGAGCGCCGAGTGCGGAACTTCAGCAGCCTGCTGGCGGGGTCGCTACCGACAAGCAACCTTGTCGCGGGCTAGCCGCAGCTCACTTAAGTTGTTGAGCGGACTCGAAACAAAGTAAGGGCGCGACCAGTCACAATTTGGTTCCTCCGCGCACGGGTTTTTCATACAAAGCGCGGTCGTTCAAGGAAGATAACTTTACAAATTTATTACTGATCTGAATCGATCGATGCAATGTTATTTCCTCTATTCGATTCCTTCCTTTGTACGTTGTTGCCCTACGCTTTTCAGGGAAACTTGCCGGTGCAGGCACCCTTGTCATGGCGCCGAAAAGCGGAACTTCAGCAGCCTCTTTGGCGGGGTCGCTACCGACAAGCAACCTTGTCGCGGACTAGCCACAGCTCACTTAAGTTGTTGAGCGGACTCGAAACAAAGTAAGGCGCGACCAGTCACGATTCGGTTCCTCTGCGCTACAGGTTTTCCATACAAAGTACTATCGCTCGAGGAAGATAACAAAAATTTAAAATCGATTGCTCAAACTTTGGCAACTTAGCTTTTCTGCTTCTTGCTTCCCGATGAGGTGAAACTTTCTCGAGCGGTGCCTGGTCCATAGTATTATCTCCTCCCCCTGGTTAACTTGTGCGCGAGGGAGCCTTCCTTTCTTTGAGAAAAAAAAAGAAGAGGAAATAACGTTATGGAGCCTAGCGGCTCGATTCTGCTTACCGGGTGTGGTTGCTGCACAAAGTGTTAGTCAAAACATGCAATAAATTGATGAAAGCATGAACTTGACAAGTCGTGCGCAACACATGGGCTTTACTGATGCACGGGGTCTGCGCCCGGCTTTGTACGAAGGATTACATGCAACAGCGGCAAGACTTGTACAAAAGGTGGTTGCCGGAACGGATTCCGACAACCGCGCCTTATGGGTAAAACTTACGAAGATGCTCAATGTTCCAGGAGTTGCTCACCGGAATGCCATCTTCGGTCTCAAGGCGGACAGCGCCGGGCCTAGTGACTCGTTTCACCCGATAAGGGCCTTCCCACTTTGGCGTCAACTTGTTTGAATTCTTGGCGGACTGAACGCGCCGAAGAACAAGGTCGCCTTCCTCGAGGCTTCTGGCATTAACCCTGCGGCCATGGTAGCGACGCAGAGCTTGCTGGTAGCGAGCGGCTCGCACAGCAGCCTGAAGACGATCCTCCTCGAGGAGCAGCGCGTCATCTTGTCGCAGCTGCTCTTGCTCAAACTCATCATAAGCGAGCACTCGAGGCGACCCGTATCTGAAGTTCCGTGGGGAGAACTGCCTCTGCTCCATAGACTAGAGCAAAGGGTGCACGGCGGTGGCTCGATTTGGCGTCAGTCTGATCGACCAAAGAACCACCGGCAGCTCCTCGATCCAGTTTCTTCCGCACTTGTGCAGCCTGTCGAAAGTTCTGGTCTTGAGCCCGCGCAACACTTCAGCATTTGCCCTTTCTGCTTGACTGTTGCTTCGCGGGTGAGCAACGGAAGCGAAGCAGACCTTGGCGCCAAGGTCTTGGACGAACTGCATGAAGGTGCGTCTCGAAAAGTGTGTGACGTTGTCGGTGATGATCCTGTTAGGGATTCAAAGCGGCAAACAATCGACCTGAAGAACTTGATCTGCCGATCGTGCGGTCACCTTCCTCATCGCTTCCACTTCCGGCCACTTTGTGAACTTGTCGATAGCGACGTACAAGTACTGAAAGCCCCCGACAACTCGGGGGAAGGGGCCGAGGATGTCGAGCCCCCAGACCGAAAATGGCCAGGATAAAGGGATCGTCTGGAGAGCTTGAGCAGGCTGGTGTATCTGTTTGGAATGGAACTGGCACGCTTCACACTTGGTTACTTGTGCAGTTGCATCCTGGAGGGCTGTCGAGCAGAAGAAACCTTGCCGGAAAGCTTTGCGGCAAGTGCTCTTCTTGCCAATGTGGTGACCACATATGCCTCCATGTATCTCTGCCAACAGTCATTCATCTTCCCGGGCAATACACTTCAATTTCACACCGTTGAGTCTTCTTACATGCAGTATCAGCCGACAAAGCTGGTACATACTTGACTGCCGGGCTACTCTTTCCGCTTCTTCTTGCTCTTCGGGAAGTTCTCCTGTCTGAAGGAAATGGACAATCTGTTGTGCCCATGTTGGAGCTTGTGGCTCGACAACAAGGACTAAAGGCACATCTGCTGCTGCGGGAACATCAGCTTCTACGGCAAGAGCCCGCGGCTCTGCCGGAGCTAGATGCTCCCCGACAAGCTTGCCGGGGCAAGACTTGTCGGGAGCGTTTGCTTCAACGAACAAACCACAGGGTCCAGCAGATCGCTTCCTCAAGACTGTTGGTGTTGATCTTGGGGACCTTTGCAACGACGGCTTCGGAAGCTCGTGCGAAAGTAGTCACCAGAGGCCAACTTCCTCTTCTTGCTCTGTCCAGTCGATGGTGTTACGGTTGGCTGAGTCAGCTTGAGCACGACAATCCCTGGTTCCACAAGTAACTTAAGCGCAGCGCACTTTGACAGGCCGTCAGCAATATCATTCTGAGCTCTTGGAACATGTTCCATTTGCAGGCCGTCAAAGTGCTCTTCTAGCTTCCTCACTTCATCAACGTAGGCTTCCATCAATGGACTCTGGTAATCTTTGTTCACTTGTCGGACGACGAGTTGCGAGTCACCCCTGACAATAAGCTTCTTGATCCCAAGGTCCACGGCGATCCACGAGACCGGCAAGCAAACCTTCATACTCTGCGGTATTGTTTGTCGCTTGCTCCTTGGGAAAGTGCATCCGACGACGTGCTTGAGGTGCTCTCCGGTGGAGTGCGATAAGCGACGCCGCACCGTGCCTTTGCAGCGAGAAGGCACCATCAAAGTACATCAGCCACTCTTTGCTTGCTTCTTTGGCCGGGAATGCTCGTCTCCGAATCTCTTCATCTGGCGTTGGCGTCCATTACGCTATGAATTCTGCCAAGGCTCTGCTTTGGATAGTTGATGTGCTTTCAAACTTAAGACCAAAGCTTGACAGCTCCGATGCCCACTCGACAATCCTGCAGCCGCTTCGGATTCTCGCAGATCCTCTTGAAAGCGAGTGACAACTATGATCTCATGTGCCTGGAAGTAATGGCGCAGCTTTCTCGAGGCCATGAGGAGGCCGAAAAGCAATTTTTGCACACCAGAGTACCTTGACCTAGCCCCCTGCAGAAGGGAACTGACAAAGTAGACTGGGCGCTACACCATCCTTTTCTGCATCTGTTCACGTGTTTGCGCGGACTCATCCTTGTCGGGACGAGAGCTTGTCGGCGAAGCCCCCTGCTTGTCGCTGGATGTGTTTGCCGTGGTTGCTGGCTCGTCATCCGCCTCCCTCTCCGCCACTAACGCAGCACTAACCACTTGATTGGTCGCCGCTATATACAGCAAGCAACTTCTCTTGTGGCTTAGGCGCGACAAATGTTGGAGTGGAGGACAGGTATCTCTTCAAGTCTGCAGCGCAGCCTCCGCTTCGAGTCCATTTCTTGGACCTGCCTTTTTCAAAATCTTGAAAATGGCGGTAGCTCAGCAGAACCTAGAAATAAACTCCGCCGAGAGCGGCCACGCAACCGCAAGTCTTCGTATATCCTTGACGCGCTTTGGTGCTTCAATCTGCTCAATGGCCTTGATCTTGTCGGGATTAGCTTCAATCCCCCGAGACATCGAAGAACCCGAGAAGCTTGCGGAAGGGACTCCAAACACGCACTTCTCGGGGTTGAGCTTGAGGTTGATCTTGCGGAGATTTGCAAAGGTCTCGTCCAAATCTTGAACCGAAGTTGCTTTGTCCTTGCTCTTGACCACTATGTCATCCATGTAGGCTTCTACATTTCTGTGCATTTGCGGCTCAAAAGCGTCGTGGACTACCCTTGCAAATGTCGAACCAGCATTCTTCAAACCGAAAGGCATCCGTACGAAACAGTATGTGCCACATGGTGTGATGAATGCGGTCTTCTCTTCATCTTCTTCAGCCATGAAGATCTGATGGTACCCTGAGTATGCATTAAGAAACGAAAGCAGGTCACATCCGGCCGTGGAGTCAACAATCTGGTCAATGCGCGGCAAGGGAAATGGATCTTTGGGACAAGATTTATTAACATCCGTGAAGTCAATACAAAGTCTCCATTTCCCGTTTGCCTTGCGCACGACTACAGGATTGGCCAACCACGTGGGATGGAGCACTCCTCGACAAGGCCTGCTGCTTCCGGTTCTTGATCTCTTGACTATGAATTCTTGGCGCTCACCGCTTGTTTCTGACTTTTGCTCGACGGGTCGCGCATGAGGACAAACGGCAGCGGTGCTCAATCACTTTCCTGGGAACACCGGGGATATCAGACGGTTGCCATGCAAACACATCGACATTCGCCCGCAGGAAAGCAACGAGCGCGCCTTCCTATTCGGGGTCGAGAGAGGCGCTGATGGTGAAGGTACCACCAGCGTCGTCCTCCTTGGCGGGCACCTTCTTGGTTTTCGGCGGAGCCACTATCTTCTTGCACTTGCCGGTGGAGCTCGATGGTGCGTCCTCGACGGTAGCACAGCACTCCGAAGAGGCGCGCTTGCCGGAGTGAGCATCAAAGCCCTTGCCGGACTTGGACTTGGTCTTCTTCCCCCCGGGAGCTTCAGCGGCAAGTGTTGGGCAGTCTGTCGCGGCTGCTGCATCCCGGAAGATCTTGTCGGCACAGATAAGGGCATCCTTCTTGTCGCCATGGACAGAGATGACGCTTATCGGGCCTGGCATCTTGAGAAGGTTGTAGGCGTAGTGAGAGGCCGCCATAAACTTGGCGAGTGCTGGACGGCCAAGTATCCGATTGTAAGGCAATGGGAAATCGGCAACGTCAAATGTAACCCTCTCAGTCCTGAAGTTCAGCTCGCTGCCAAATGTGACCGGCAACGTAATCTTCCCTTCGCTTGCTCCTTCCCGGATTGATTCCTTGGAAGGTTCCGGTCTCTTCGAGCTTCGCTGTCGAGGATTTGAAGCTTCGAGCACCGCGGAGGAGATCAGATTCAAGCCGCCCCGCCGTCAACTAACATTTTGTGACCTTGAGGTTGCGGATGGTTGGAGAGACCAACATCGGCAAGCACCCGACCACAGTTATGCGATCGTGGTGGTCCTCAATATCAAAAATGATAGGCGTCTTGGACCACTTCGTGAGGCTTGCGTGACTCTACGGATGGTTCCGCTGCGTTGACCTCCCGCATCCATTGCTTGAGTTGGCGGTGGGAGGTATGCAGGGAAGCACCTCCGTCAATGCAGAGAACCTCTGTGGCTTTCTGAAACTCCTGCTCGTCGGCGTCGGCGTCCTCCATATCTTCGTCGTCATCATCATCTTCATCCTTGTCGCGGCCGCGGGGAGGTTGATCTCCTTGTCGCTGCTTGACTTTGTCGCGGCGTCCTCCCCGGCCGGGACGTTTCTTGCTTGCTCCCCCTGCACCTTCCTGGGCCTTCTCCTTGTCTCGCCGCTCGTACTCAGCTCTCTGTTGTTCGACGAGCTGCTCGACCTTCTTGCAGCTCTGGAGATCGTGGCCCTTGGTGCGGTGGATCTTGCAAGATCGCTTGCCGGAGTTGTCCTGCTTGTCGGCGGCCGCCACCGACTGGTGGTTGGCGTCAACGGCAGCCTCCTTGCCGGAGCCACCAGCCTTGGCGTTCTTGTCGCCGCCTCCGTTGCCGGACTGCTCGACAGCTAGCACTTCTCTGCTTTTCTTCTTCCTGTTGCCTCGCCGCCGGCCCTTCTTTGCCGGGGCGGTGTCATCACTGTCAGATCCTGCTTCCATATTCTCTCCAGGGAGTCTCCTCCCTTCCTCGGTAGCGTGCACACTGGCGGCCAAGGCGTACAGCTCATCGACGTCCTTGACTTTTGCACATCGCCATCTCCTCCCTCATCCTGCGGTTCCGCACATTCGATGAAATCTGCGCTGATCACCCCGGCAGGTGGACGTCTGGGATGTTGTAGTGCACACGGCTGAATCTCTGAATGAACTTGCGCGAGGACTCTCCTTCTCTGCAGGCGAGCAAGTGAAGGTCACTCTCTTGGCCATGAGGTTTGTGGCCACCGTGAAGGCGCCAACAAACCGATGGCATAGATCCGCCAAGAGGATATGGAGCTGTCCGGCAAGTGCATGAGCGAAGATCGGCGTTGGGCTTGAGCACGGCGGGAAGTAGTTGGCGAGGATCTTGTCGTCCGTCCCCCGCAGCCTGCACCGCGATGGTGTAGATGCCGAGGAACTCCGACGGATGCGCCCTGCCGTCATACTTCTCCGCACGTCTGGTTTGAAGTTTTTACGGCTGGGCCCTTTGGACTTGCCGCAGCTCACGAGTGAACGCAGGGCAACCTACCGCGCACGGCAGGTCGCCTGGTCCCTCCGGGCGCGTGCATGTCAACAGAAGGCCCGCCAGCGCTTGTCGGATCGACGTCGCGCTTCTCTTCGGGCGCCGATGCGGTTCGAGCGTCCTCTTGTTGTCGCTCATGAAGAACTTGGCGCTGATCGCGGCGAGTCGCGGATCCGGCGGCAGCGGTGGAGTCGCTGTCGAGATGGATCCGTTGGGTCGGCGATCTTGGCCTTCTTGGCGGAGAGTGCACGGTGGTTGCACCTCCGATAGTCTCCTCACCACCGGCTCGTGCCTTGTCGTCTCGCCGCGGCAACGATGGGGTCGCTTGCCGCGGAGCGTCGCCGTTGGCAAAGCCGATGAGGCTCTGGATAGTGGCCCTCCACTCGTCGACCTTGTCGGCCGTTGGAGGGTAGTCGAGGAGTAGCTGGGCTCTCGCCAGAGCTTCTCCTAGAGTAGTAGGCGGCATTGGAGAACAGTGCGAGGAGCGGGACACGCTCGGACTTCTAACTATGTTAGAAGGAGCGGCGCCTCGTCCGGCGATCAGATCTCACTTGCGCCAAAGACGCTTACGCGCATGCTGGTCTTGAGGGTCTCGATCCAACGAACGTATGGCGTTGTGAGTGCCATGACGTTGTTGGTCCCGCGTCTCCCGAGATGGGCGCGGGGGATGCGCGGACGCCGAGGTTTGCGGTGCCTTGTCCTTGGACTTGGCAACGTCGCGAACACCTTCGTCGGCGCCCGTTCTTCCGCCAGCGTCTGTCGCCCAAACAGCAAGGGACAAGAGCAATAAATGCCTATCGTTGTCGCCCAAACAGTGTAACAGAGACCCTCAGGTGCGCCTCCGCTCGCCACGATGGCGAGCCTGTCAGCGCCGCTCGTCGCTGCTCTCCGCTGGCTGCACAGCTGCTCGACACGCGCCCATGGAACGGTCCCGTGGCGACACGTCGCTGGGTGAGCTGGAGCGGAGACGGAGAGGAGTTGCATGCCGCGGCAAGCGCCTTGCCGCGGCCGAATCCTTGTCGCGCCCGGAGACTTGTCGCGCTCCGAGCCTTCCCGGCAAGCTCCTCTTGCCGGGCCTTGTCTTCTCCGTGCACAGGTGGCCTTCCCGACAAGCTCCTCTTGTCGGGGCCTTGCCTTCGTAATGGCCGCGGAGGGTCTTGGCGGACGCCTTGCCCGAGGCTTGCCGCTGGGGCCTTCTGCGCCCGTGCAGACAAGTTCGGGGTACTAAGGTACCCCTACTTTAGTACACCGACACTCCGTTCTTCTCCTGCCGATCTTCGCCTACAATTGTGAGGCTCCCGTCGGGGTGCAGCCCTCAGTGGCCTTGCTTCGCCACTACTTCTACCTCCGGACCTCTCGCGGTCCCATCTCCGCGTGTGCGAGCTTTGTCGCGTATGGCAGCTCCAACACCATCTCGAAGCCCGGGAAGAGGATTGAAGGCTTCAGGAGCAAGTGGGTCATGGTAGACGCCGGGCGCATCCACCCTCGGCTGATTCTGCCCATGGAGCAGCCCACGACCTCCGACGATTGGTCTCGCGCGGAACTCGTGGATCCCCGCGCGAAGCCGGTGCTGGAGAAGATGGACGCGGATCTATGGCCGGTCAACATGGCGGCGGCGAAGCTGACCGGGGCGTCGCTCCTGAGGGAGTTTCTGGAGCACCAGGTGGCCCCGCTTCATCAGTAC
Organism: Aegilops bicornis; assembly: GCA_021605145.1. NCBI lineage: Eukaryota > Viridiplantae > Streptophyta > Magnoliopsida > Poales > Poaceae > Aegilops > Aegilops bicornis. The sequence continues at coordinate 322,649,373 of CM038673.1, read as the reverse complement.
TCGCTTCCGCTGTGGAGGCCCCGCCTAAGCCCCGCAGTCTTAGCCGACGAAGATCTGGCCGCGGTCCTCAAATCTTTGGTCGGGGGAGACGTGGCGAGGCTGGAGGGCGCTCCTGTACCCCTGTTCCTTCGAGATGATTGGGAGCAGGCGGTGGACTCCATGCCCGTCTTCGATGGGGATGGGCCCGTGCCCACGGAGGTTCCCGAGACCAAGCGGGCTGGCGGCCAGTGAACGTGTCCTCCGCGACTCCAAATAAGAGGAGGAAGAAGATGAGCGGGAAGAGGGGCCTGACTCCGAGGCAACCGACGGGGAGTCCAGAGCGCCCCTCCCCCGGCGCAGGTCCCGCGCTCTCCGCCTCTTGCCGAGCGACGACGAGGATGGCGAGGAGCGGGGCGGCGAGAGCTTGCCCCCGGTCCCGAAGAAGGACAGGACTGGGCTGGTCCTCCGAGGGTCTGCCCCGGCTCCGACGCGATCCGCGGACATGCCTCCTGCCCCCGGGCCTCCTGAGGCTGATCCCTGCAGCCGGATCTCGGGATTCAAGTATGGCCGGAGGTTGCTTGAGCTCGCGAGCGATGACTGGTAAGTGCTTGATCCTTGTTTTTTTCCTTGCTTTATCGCTGAGCCTTGATATCTGTATTCCTTGGCTAGGCTGGCGCCTGCGGCGAAGAAGCTGAAGGGGGATCCTGAGGCTCCGTCTGGGGCAATGCCTTCGCCCGCGAAAGAAGGTGACGGCAAGACACGGGCCTCTCCTGCCCGGTCATCCTCGCGAGCCCTGGCGGAGCTAGCTGGGGCGAGCTCAGCCCCCATGGCCCAAGCGACTCCTGAGGTATCCTTGCCTGATGCCACCGCCGCAGCTGTTGGGGTGCAGCAGGTCCCACCTCAGGATGCCGTGGTGACGCTGCCGTCCTCTCCTCCTACTCCACCAACTGATGTCTCTCCGACTCCTCCCACTATCCTGGATCGTGCTGCTGCTGAACTGGACCGGTTGCGGCAAGATCTTCTGGGCGCCGACCCTCGCTTGGTGGCCGGGCGCTTGGAGCTGGTCCTCGGTTGGGTTCGCTCTGACACTTCGATTCGAGCGGCGCTGGTTCAGGCCTCGATGGATTGAGACGGGGAGAAACAGGTCGTCCTTGGGGCGAAGGCTGCTCGCGATGCCGCCTTGGGGGAGGTAGCCGATGTCCGAGGTCGCTGCAAGGCGCTGGAGAGCGAGCTGCAGGGCCTGCGTGACCAGCTCGCCAAGGAGGCCCGCATTCGCCAAGAGAAGGAGGAAGACATGAAGGCTCGCGAGACGGCCGTCAAGGACCGGGACGCCAAGCTTAACAAGCGCCGTGACCACCTGGGTGCGCTAGAGCAGGAGTTGGAGGCGAAGAGGGTCGAGCTGGATGGCAAGGCACGGGTCCTCGCCGAGGACCGCGTGGCCTTCGCTGAGATGGAGGTGAAGGCTCGCACCTTGCTGAGGTTGCTTTACGACAGCGGCCTGGAAAGCCCGCTGGCCGGCGTCAAGGACGGCCCTGCCAAGCTGCTTCCCTTCCTGATCCGTGCCCTCGAAGATGTCACCCTTGGCCTTGGCCCTACGGCTGAGGCCGAGGCGCGGTCTCCGTTTTCTCGCAATACGACGCGTGTCCTTACCCACGTCTACCTTCGTGATCCCGACATCGACCTCGACAGCCTGCTGGAGCCCGTGAGCGGCGAGCTTGCCGCTGCTGCTGCTGAGGCAGTGAAGGATCGAGCGGTGGCTCTGCTGGCGAAGTTCTGGTCCTTCAGCACCAAGCCGAAGCGAGGCGCTGCCGGTCCTGAGGCTTCATGAGGCGAACCCGCTCCGCGCAGCTCCGTCGTCGACAAGTGACTCTTTTGTGGCTCCTGTTCTGCTTTCAGCTCCTGCAACATGCGTCATGCCTCGGGGAGGCGTTTAAACTTGCGTTTGGTGTTGTGACAACAGTTATGGACTATAATATTTTCTTTTTAAATTACTTGAGATTTGCGCTTTTCCTTCCTACTTGCTTGTGTTCTACGCCGGCAGAGCCCGACCCCGCGCATACCTCAGCCGCCATTAACCCCGACCGGAAACCAGGACGGGACCAATGAGTGAGGGGCTATGTGACAAGTTAGGCTCCTGAGTCGCGATGCTCAGGAGTCCCCCTTGGCGCACGAACAGCAAGTAGGGAGGTGAGATGTGTGGGTGAATCTACCATTCTACGTCTGAGCCTGCCTCACGCATACCTCAACCGTCGTTAGCCTTTCGGAACTAAGGAGTGAGGGGCTACGTGACCAGTTAGGCTCTTGAGTCGCGATGCTCAGGAGTCCCCCTTGACGCTCAAACAGCCTTCGTACCTTGGCTCCACTCAGGGAGAGACGTGAGATGAACCATGCCCGAGGGGCCTGGCTGGGTGGCGTGCGTCTGGGCGTGACCCAGGCGTAGCCCCCATGCCCAGCCCCCTCGCGCGGCACTCCCAAGGGGAGGCATTGCGATGAGGCCAGACATTGAGCTCTGGACTCCCTGAGGTTGATGCGGCCGGGGGCCACCCTCAGTTGTTTCACAGATCTTCATGCATCACCAGCTCCTCCTTCATCTTGATGTTGCGCACACCGTCGGAGAAGGCTGAGATGATGGCCTCCTCGGTCACCTTGGGAATCTTGAGGCATGCGTTGTTGAAGCGCTGGATGTACTTCTGCAGGGTCTCCCCTGGCTGTTGCTTGATGCGGCACATGCCGCTCACGGCAGGAGGCCGGTCACGAGTACCTTGGAAGTTGGCGATGAAGCGGGTGCGCATCTCGTCCCAGGAGGAGACCGTGCCAGGAACCAGGTTCAGGAGCCATGTGCGGGCCCCGTCCTTGAGTGCCATGGGAAACCAGTTCGCCATGACCTTCTCGTCCCCGTTGGCGGCTTCGATGCCCAGCTCGTAGAGCTGAAGGAACTCCGCAGGGTCGGCCGTGCCGTCGTAGCGATGAGGTAGGTCTGGCTTGAACTTGCCGGGCCACGCGATGCTGTGCATCTCGGTGGTGAAGGTGCGGCAGCCTGCTGTGGCCACGGGAGGCCTTTGGTGACGAAGAGCCTGGTCTTGCGGGTCCCCATGCGCTGCCGCTGGGAGCAGCGCGGGGTCTTGGCGTGCTGGAGCAGGAGCGCGGTCGTGACGAGCCGGTGCAGGGAGCACTCGGGCAGCTTCTTGGGGGCGAGGGACCTCTTGACAGCTCTGCTCTTGCTGCGCTGGCGCCGGACGGAGCGGGTTCCGCCCAGGGGCCACACGCCTTGGGGCCAAGGCGCCTTCTTGAGGGGGAGGCGGCTGAGGCACCCCTGGAGCTTCATCGCCCATGCAGGGCGGGGCGCGGTGCAGCGGGAAGGACGGCGCTGGGAGCCCTGCGGCGCTGGACGAAGCTTCAGCGGCAGCGGTCGAGCCACTCTTCATAGATGTCATCGACAGGCGGTAGAGCAGCAGAGCTCGTTTGCCGCGATGAGTGCAGCTCGAGCCTCCATGGGCGCGCGGAGCGCGCGAGACGAAGAACCAGCTGGGGCGAGTGAAGGAGTAGCAGTACAGCTGTCTTGCCTCACGGACGGATGCTGGGACGATGCTTGCTGCTCGTTCCCCGCCGGGCTGGTGGCGGCGTTTACGGCAGGCGACGGGGAACGGCGGGGGCGGCCGCCGACAGGCGCCGTCTGGGCGACGCAGGTAGCGAGAGCGGCTCGGTGCTCGGTGCGGGCCCGACGAGCATCTGACATGGATGCGATGGGCGGCGAAGAACAGGGCGGCGGAAGACAGATTCCGGTGCACCCCTACCTGGCGCGCCAAATGTCGGATTTCGGGTTCCGGCAGACCCTCTGGGTTCAAACTCTGGGGTGCACGCGGAGATCTCACCCCCTACCTACCTGCACCTCGCCGCCTCGCTAGGATCTAAACTACCAAAAGAATAACACAAGAGACACAAGGTTTATACTGGTTCGGGCCACCATTGTGGTGTAACGCCCTACTCCAGTGTGTGGTGTGGTGGATTGCCTCTTAGGCTGATGATGAATAATACAAGGAAGAACAGCCTCGCAAGGGTCTGTTCTTGGCTGGTGCGATGAACTGCTAGGGGGAGTTCAGTCGCTTCTCTCTCTCTCTCTCTCTCTCTCTCTCTCTCTCTCTTTCTCTCTGATTCCAAGATGCCTCTACCCTGTGGGTGGCTAGTCCTATTTATAGGCAGAGGCCCTGGGCCTCTTCCCAAATATTGAGCGGGAAGGGCACCAACAATTGGCCATTTTGAAGGGGAACATCTGGTACACTTATCCTGACTAAAGTTGGTCCTCGCCTGCCAAAGGCTCTGGTGGTGACGCCGGCTTGGGCTCCACAATGACTTCCTTCCTGCCGTTGCGACGGTCTTGGTCTTGTTGCACCGAAACGAATGCCTTTGCTTGATGCTCTCGCATGCGCTTGCCCCCTTTGCACCAAAGAGGAAATGAGGACACTGCGCGGGCTGGCGCCCGCCTTGCGCCCTTGGTCATCATGGCTTGCGTTATGGACACCTTGTGAGGTACCCCGCCTTGATCTCTCCGCCTCCTCGTGAGCCAGCCTGACGAAGCCGTGCCTGAGGAATCTTCCTGTCATCCGCCCCGCGAGGCTTGGCCCCTCGCGAGGGTCTTGAGCTTGTGTTGATGAAGATGGGTTGTGCAGGGCCACCCCTTGAGCGACGCCGCGGGCCGCATGCAGGAAAGTCTGGGTACCCCCGTTCCCAGAACGCCGACAACCAAATTACCCAATATGGAAGTAGGAGTCACTTTGAAAAATATTAAGGAGAAGGAAACCATAGTTAATGAAAGAATAGATCAAGATTCCACTAGAATCGATAAACTTGAGGGTATCATTACCAACTTGGGAACCACTTTTTCTTCCGTAAAGAATACTCCAAGTCCTCCAACTAAAATTGCCAAGCTTATGTATGTTCCTAAAAATAAGGGTGAATCCTCTAGTAAGGAAACTATGGATCTCAAATCTATAAGTATTCATCCCAATCTTTTTGCTATCATTAAGGAACCATTTGCTACAAATGAATTTTTCGATATTGTGCCTAGAAGTTTGATGATTAATAAAAAGAAAGAAACTCCTAAGGGTGATAGATGTTTCATTAAAGAATTGCCTACCAAATATGGCAATACCTAGATCTATCCTTACTTTTACGCCTAGCTAGGGGCGTTAAACGATAGCGCTTGTTGGGAGGCAACCCAATTATATTTTTAGTTTTTTTCGCTTTTTGCTTCTGTTTAGGAATAAATCTTTGATCTAGCCTCTGGTTAGATGTGTTTTTATGTTTTAATTAGTGTTTGTGCCAAGTTAAACCTATAGGATCTTCTTGGATGATAGTTATTTGATCTTGCTGAAAATTGCAGAAACTTTCTGTTCACAAAAATAATTGTTAAAAATCACCAGAACATGATAAAATATTGATTCCAATTTATGCTGATCAATAAACAAATTGTAAAAAACTAAACAAATTGTCTAGGTCTTCCTATTTTTGCTGAATTTTCGGAGTTCCAGAAGTTTGCGTTAGTTACAGATTACTACAAACTGTTCTGTTTTTGACAGATTCTGTTTTTCGTGTGTTGTTTGCTTATTTTAATGAATCTATGGCTAGTAAAATAGTTTATAGACCATAGAGAAGTTGGAATGCAGTAGGTTTAACACCAATATAAATAAAGAATGAGTTCATTACAGTACCTTAAAGTGGTGTTTTGTTTTCTTTCGCTAACGGAGCTCATGAAATTTTCTGTTAAGTTTTGTGTTGTGAAGTTTTCAAGTTTCGGGTAAAAGATTCGATGGATTATGGAACAAGGAGTGGCAAGAGCCTAAGCTTGGGGATGCCCATGGCAGCCCAAGATAATCTAAGGACACCTAAAAGCTAAAGCTTGGGGATGCCCCGGAAGGCATCCCCTCTTTCGTCTACTTCCATCGGTAACTTTACTTGGAGCTATATTTTTATTCACCACATGATATGTGTTTTGCTTGGAGCGTCTTGTATGATTTGAGTCTTTGCTTTTTAGTTTACCACAATCATCTTTGCTGGACACACCTTTTGAGAGAGTCACACATGATTCAGAAATTGTTAGAATACTCTATGTGCTTCACTTATATCTTTTGAGCTATATAGTTTTTGCTCTAGTGCTTCACTTATATCTTTTAGAGCACGACGGTGGTTTTGTTTTATAGAAATTATTATTCTCTCATACTTCACTTATATTATTTTGGTATTCTTAAACAGCATGGTAATCTTCTTAAATAATCCTAATATGCTAGGTATTCAAGACTAGTAAAAAACTTTCTTATGAGTGTGCTGAATACTAAGAGAAGTTTGATGCTTGATGATTGTTTTGAGATATGGAGGTAGTGATATTAAAGTTGTGCTAGTTGAGTAGTTGTGAATTTGAGAAATACTTGTGTTGAAGTTTGCAAGTCCCGTAGCATGCACGTATGGTAAACGTTATGTAACAAAATTGAAACATAAGGTGTTCTTTGATTGTCCTCCTTACGAGTGGCGGTCGGGGACGAGTGAGGGAGTCCTGGATTAGGGGGTGTCCGGATAGCCGGACTATAGCCTTTGACCGGACTCCTGGACTATGAAGATACAAGATTGAAGACTTCGTCCCGTGCCTGGATGGGACTTTCCTTGGCGTGGAAGGCAAGCTTGGAGATACAGATATGTAGATCTCCTACCATTGTAACCGACTCTGTGTAACCCTAACCCTATTCGGTGCCTATATAAACCGGAGGGTTTTAGTCCGTGAGGATCGAACAACAATCATACCATAGGCTAGCTTCTAGGGTTTAGCCTCTCCGATCTCGTGGTAGATCTACTCTTGTACTACCCATATCATCAATATTAATCAAGCAAGAGTAGGGTTTTACCTCCATCGAGAGGGCCCAAACCTAGGTAAAAACATTGTGTCCCTTGTCTCCTGTTACCATCCGCCTAGACGCACAGTTCGGGACCCCCTACCCGAGATCCGCCGGTTTTGACACCGACATTGGTGCTTTCATTGAGAGTTCCTCTGGGTCGTCATCTTTAGGCCCGATGGCTCCTCCGATCATCAATAACGATGCGCTCCAGGGTGAGACTTTTTTCCCCGGACGGATCTTCGTATCCGGAGGCTCTGCACTGCGGGCCAATTCGCTTGGCTATCTGGAGCAGATTGAAAGCTACGCCCCTGGACATCAGGTCAGATTTGGAAGTTTGAACTACACGGCTGACATCCGCGGAGACTTGATCTTCGACGGGTTCGAGCCACAGCCAAGCGCGCCGCACTATCATGAGGGGCATGATCTAGCTCTGCCGCCAGACAGTGTCCTGGAGGCCGCACCAGTGTCCGCTCCGACCTTTAGCTCGGAGCCAACTGCGCTGATCGAGGACAGGTGGCTGGACACCGCCTCGGGGGCTGTGATCTCTATGCCGATTGAGCCGTACACCTACGCTGTCCTTTGCGAAGCTCGTGACTCCGAGGTGCCGGACTCCTCTCCGGACTCCGAGCCCTCCGCGCCCCCGCTAATCGAATCCGATTGGGCACCGATCATGGAATTCACTGCCACGGACATCTTTCAGCATTCGCCCTTTGGCGACATCCTAAATTCAATAAAGTCTCTCTCCTTATCAGGAGAGCCCTGGCCGGATTATGGTCAGGAAGGTTGGGATGCGGACGACGAAGAACTTCAGAGCCCACCCACCACCCTCTTCGTAGCCACTGTCGATGATTTAACCGGCATGCTCGACTTCGACTCCGAAGACATCGACGGTATGGACGACGATGTAGGGGAGGAGCATGAACTAGCGCCTATAGGGCACTGGAGAACCACCTCATCTCACGATGTATACATGGTGGACACACCTAAAGGAAGCGACGACGAGGAACAACGGACGCCACGAAGCGATCGCTCCATCGAAAAGCAGTCAAAACGGCGACGTAAGCGCCGCTCAAAGTGCCGCCTCGACAAAGACAACAGCCACACAGACCCAGCTATAGAGCAGGGTGAACCGGTGGACGATGAACATGCTATCGAGCAACAGTCCGAACAGGACAATATGGATAAACAACCTGTCCCCGGCGAAGATAACAATCCGGACGATCTCACGCCGGACAAGTTGCTGGAGCAGAAGAACCTCCACATAAGGCTCGTCGCCACAGCACGTAGCCTGAAAAAGCAGAAGCGGAAGCTCAAAACAGCGGAAGATGCACTCAGAATCAGATGGAGCAAAGTACTCAACACCGCAGACAAATACGGCGACAGCCGCCGAACAAGGAGCTACCCAAAGCGAAAACTACTGCCCGAATTTGACGAGGAGGCCGTAGAGCCCCCACAATCAAAAAACAGGGAGGCCACCCGGTCGGATGGACGATCCCATGGCAAACAGAGAGCAGCAAACGACGCTGCACACAAGCCGGCACGCGATCCGCACAAGGATTCACATCAAAAAGATGGCTCAGTTAGATCTATCTATGAGCCAAGAAAGCAAGCTCTAGTAAGCAAGGCAACACATCAAGTATCCGAACATCATGGTACACCTAAATATAGGGGTGCCGCACACCCCCTATGTTTCACCGATGAGGTGCTGGATCATGAATTTCCAGCAGGATTCAAGCCCGTAAACATAGAGGCATACGACGGAACAACAGACCCTGGAGTCTGGATTGAAGATTACATCCTCCATATACACATGTCTAGAGGAGATGATCTCCACGCCATAAAATACTTACCTCTCAAGCTCAAAGGGCCAGCCCGGTATTGGCTTAAAAGCCCTCTCGAAAACACCATTGGAAGTTGGGAAGAGCTCGAGGATGCCTTTAGGGCAAATTTTCAAGGGACCTATGTCCGACCGCCGGATGCCGACGATTTAAGTCACATAGCTCAACAACCCGGAGAGTCAGCCCGGAAATTTTGGAACAGATTCCTTACTAAAAAGAACCAAATAGTCGATTGCCCGGACGCCGAAGCCTTAGCAGCTTTCAAACACAACGTCCGAGACGAATGGCTCACCAGACACCTCGGCCAAGAAAAGCCAAGAACAATGGCCGCATTAACAAGCCTCATGACCCGCTTTTGCGCGGGAGAGGATAGCTGGCTAGCAAGATGCGGCACCAGCGACCCAAGAACATCCGAAGTCAGGGATGGAAACGGGAAACCACGACGCAGCAAGGACCAGCGTCGGACCAAGGGAAACAGCCCGAAGAGCACGGCAGTCAATGCCGGATTCAAAAGCTTTCAACAGAATCATAAAAAGCTGCCCCTTAAGGATAACAGGGACGAGCTATCTAACTTAAACAAAATCTTGGACAAGATATGCCAAATCCACAGTACTCCCGGGAACCCTGCAAACCACACGCACAGAGATTGTTGGGTCTTCAAGCAGTCCGGCAAACTCAACGCCGAATACAAGGGGTTCGACACACCAAGCGAGGACGATGACGAACCCCAAAATCAGAGCACCAGAAAACAAAAGAATTTCCCACAAGAAATCAAAACAGTGAACTCACTTCATTTGACAAAAAGGAAAAATAGAGCGGCACCCATAGAGGTACGCGCCATACGGCCTATCCCGGAGGAGTCCGGCCACTGGTTGTTCAGACCAATCACCTTTGACCATCGGGATTACTCTAGAAGTGTACGGAATGCAGGTTGGACTGCCTTGATATTAGATCCGATAATTGGCGGACTCCAATTTTCACAAGTCCTAATGGACGGCGGCAGTGATCTAAACCTGCTATATCAGGATACAATCCGCAATATGGGGATAGACCCAACCAAATTTCGCCACAGCAACACTTCCTTTCGAGGGGTAATGCTAGGCCCATATGCCCATTGTACGGGCTCTCTACCGCTAGAAGTTGTGTTCGCTCAACCGACAACTTCCGCCGCGAAAAGTTAACCTTCCACCTCGCCCCATTTACAAGTAGCTATCAAGCAATATTGGGACGCGAAGCTTTCGCCCGCTTTAACGCAATACCGCATTATGCATCACTTACACTTAAAATGCCCGGTCCACGTGGCATCATCTCATTAAAGGGAAACATTGAGGGTTCCTCGAGTCCGGAAAATTGTGCGGATGCCTTGACAGCCCCATAATAAACCGGCTTCACCAATACAAGAACTTAGACAGGTCGGCCAGACCCCGGACACGGTTGGACGAGTCCGGCGTAAACATACAAGGGCCCGCAAGACGCATACCCCGCATAAGGCTCCAGCGCATCCACAACAAGAGACAATAAAGCTCAATTCTGTTCATTCTTTGAATTATACTTTGTTTATATAATATAACGTACATTTTATCATGAACTTTTTCAACTAAGTTCCTCTCTTTTACAGATGAACACCGTGCTACACCCGTCCAGGATACGGCACAACGGAGACACAGGCGCAGACGTGCAGTAGGGACCCATTGCAAAGGATTCTTTTCAGATTAAGACCCTGCGTAAACCTTTTTTAATGTCTCTTTTTCATACACATCCCCCGGTTTTTTGCTATAACCAAGAAGGAGGTTGGCGTTTTGGCATAGGCCACGCCAGAATTTCGCGCGTACCTGGACACCAGGGGCTTTTTACCAAGGGCGATTGTTTGACCCATTTTCATAAAGACCGAATACCTTAGGGAGTGTTCGCCTCGAAAGTTAGGCCTTATATGCATCAGCTCCGAATCATGTCTTTGGTCAAATGTTGGGTTAGCCCGGCTCCTGTGTTTTGTTGCCTTACGTTCCGCTCTATCGGCTAACGCGGCACCAGGAGAACTACTGCAATTGTGCCCCCGGTTCGGCCATGGGAGCACCTCAGTAGAGAAAGCCGAAAACTGACTGTCATGATATAGCGTGAGACTGGTCAACCACTCGATGACCCGCTGGAATCTGTAGAACTCATTCGCATTGACGAAGGGCCGTTTCCCGGCCAGGCACATACGCCGCCCAATTGTGAGCGCAGCGTGCCCCTAGGGGCTATATAGTAGCCCCACCGTCGAACTCCTATGGCTAAGTGAAAGTGATAAAGCATTATAGTCCGGTTGCCTAGTTTGCCGCGCTATCACCTCCTTTGTAGGACCAAGACGTTGGATCAAGTGTGAAAATTCATTTTCTGCAAACACACCCGCATTATATGCGTGGGGGCTGAAGCCAAAGACTGCCATCTTTCAGGTTATATACACATATACATTAACGGCCGCACAGGAGGTATTTTTAATTCTTGATAGCACAAGTATAAAAAGCTTTTATATTCCATCGAAACATTGTTTCACAATAATACATGTTATTCGAACATAATATCCTTCGAAAGCACTGCGTCTCTATTAAACGAGCATACGAAGAACTTCCCGAAAACAAGGCTCGGATGTGTACTGCTTCCGTCCGAATCTTGGGATGCAACATCGGTGGCCTTCATCTCCGCCAAGATGTCTTGACACGGGCAAGAGCCATCCGCGCACCCTCTATGCATGCTGACCGCCTCATTGCTTTGATATGCGGCACCACACCAAGGAACTGCTGCACCAAGCCAAAATAACTCTTCGGCTCGGGCCTTTTCGGCCACAAATAAGTCACAACATTCTTCATGGCAAGTCCGGACAACCTATTCAGCTCCGCCCATTCGGCCAAACGATCGCTTAATGGAAGTGGACGCTCTGGACTACGGAACTGTGACCAAAATAGCTCTTCCATCTCGTGATCCTTTTGATCTCCGAAGTGTTCGGCCGCGTCCGCGGCACTCGTCGCCAAGTCTAGATAAGCATCCGCACTACTCCACAGCCGGTCCAATTGAGTGTACTTCGGATCCGTGAATTTCCTCCACATCAGAAAGGGCTTTCCAGCCGTGATATCTCCAGCCTGACGTAGCTCCTCCTTCATAGCTCTCATCGCAGAGCGAGCATCCATGGCCTCGGTGGTGGCCTTCTTCAGGCCCTCTTACTCCGCTCGACCTTCTTTTTCAAGAAGCTCGCAGCGGTCGGTAGCATTCTTCAACTTCACGGCCATCTCGGCCATTTCCTTCTTGCTTGGCAAAGGAGCAGCCTGTTCGGCTTTTAGCTCTTCGGCCGCCTTTAAGGCAGCCGCATCACTTTTCCTGGCCTGCTCCTTGGCTCGGGCAAGCTCCGCCCGAAGATTCTCCATGGCAGCGGCACCATCTGCATCAAGCATACATGTTGTAAGGCACGGGCATCAAGCTCCCTTACTAGGTGTCCGCGGAGAAACTGCATACCTTGTGACTCGTCCAGCCGCTTGTTGACAAGCGCGATGTCGACATCCGCCGCGTCAAGTTGCCGCTTTAGTTCGGAAAATTCATTAGTCCGGCTAGCCACCGGACGCCCCGCCACCTACATAGAAAGGGCGACATATTATATCTGGGATTATGATCCTCGGCACGCTGTCATTTTTGACAACGCACCGAGTCTCAGGGGCTACTATCTACACGGGCGATCTTATATATGCGGAACCGTCAAAAGGTACATCATTGCACGTACCTCAAAACCCGTCGAAGAACTCCTGGCGGCCTCGTACAACCCGCTTTCCACGGACGAAATCTTTTCAATCACCGTACCCATCAATACACGGTGATCTTCTGAGATAGACACTCGCCCGAGCAGATCCTTCAACTCCTCCGACCGTGCACCAGGAGGTGCCGGACTCGTCCGATGGTCCTACGACCGCACTCCACCCCTTCCGGATTCGGGGAAACCCTCCGCGACGACACCTCAGGATCATCCGCCTCGCTAGGCGGTACGGCAGGGGGAGGCGTTCCGCTCTCCATCATCTCCGGACGAAGCTCCCTCAAGACGAAGCTCACGAGAAGGGCTGAGATCCGAACTACAAGGTAAAATTTCGGTCATCTTCGTAAATAAAACAGGATGTCTTTTATTTTATAAACTCCCTCTCTACTTACGGCTCATTGGAGGGCTGATCTCCTTGGGGAACAATGCGTCAGGGCATCTTCCGGCGCAGGACCCTCTGCAAAGATTTCTTCCCGCTTTGAGGCCTTGGTCTCCGGATCTCCAGAGGCGGTCCTCTTCTCCCCTTGGATGGAGGGATTATCGATCCCTCCTTTCTTGATAACCTCCTTCACGGAGGCAGTAGTTTCCTTGTTCCCCCCTTCGCCTTCTCCTAAAGGCGCAGCCTCCAGCATCCTGGTTAACACTGGATCTGGCATGGTCTCAGGGAGGGGGGCCGGACACCTGATCAGTTTTGCTTTCGCTATCCACTCCTGCTTAAGGGACAACTATTTTAAGGGCAAGTTTATGATAAATTTACGGATAGCGTGTCCGGGTACGGGACTACATACTTGAGCATCCGGGCGATTGCAGCTCAGACCTGCGTCCTCGGTCAAGTCCAGACACATTGCTTGTGATCCGAAGAACAGTTTGTACATCTCCACGGGCGTTGCGCCCATGAAGTGTTGAAGAGCTCGTGGTCCCTGCGGATTGAACTCCCACAAAGTGAGGGGGCGGCGCTTGCTCAAGGCAGGATGCGACGAATCAGCATGACTCAAGCGTTACGCACCAGATTGATCTCTCTCTCTAGGAGGTCTCGAATACGACTGCAACAAGGGCACGTCCTTGGACGGCCCCAGTCAAGCCCTTTATTGACCCATGACGCCAGCCCATGGTGGAGGACCCGAGCGAAAGGCGGGTGGCGCCACCCATTTGGTGCCCCTGGGAGCTGTGATATAAAACCACTCTTGTTGCCATAGACTGAGCTCCTTTTGAAAAGAGCCCTCGGGCCATGGAGCGTCAGCATTCTTACTTATAACAGCCCCTCCGCACTCTGCCTGTTGCCCCTTGATCATCTTCGGCTCCACCTTGAAGGTTTTGAGCCACAATCCGAAGTGTGGGGTAATGCGGAGGAAGGCTTCACATACGACGATGAACGACGAGATGTGGAGGATGGACTCCGGATCCAAGTCGTGAAATTCCAGCCCGTAATAAAACATGAGCCCCCTCACGAAGGGGTCCATCGGGAAGCTTAGTCCCCGAAGGAAGTGAGACGTGAACACCACGCTTTCAACGAGCTTGGGAGTGGGAATAACCTGCCCTTGAGCAGGCAGCCTATGCGAGATTTCGCCGGTTAGATACCTGGCATCTCTTAGCTTTAGGATGTCTTCTTCCGAGACGGAGGAAGGCATCCACCGGCCTTGGAGGTCGGAGCGGACATCATCTAAGGTCCGCGCCTGAATCTGGAGCTTTGGGTGTTGGAACTCGGCGAGGCGGATTCGATGGAGATTGAGAAAAGGAGCAGGGCCTTGGTCTCTTTATAAAGAGGTTGAATACCAGAGCCCTCCCGTGACCGTTCGGGACTCGCCTTCGATAGAGGAGGCGTGCCAACGGGCACGATTGGGTTACCCACGCTCGTATTGATGAGAATCCCGGAATAAGGGGACACGATCTCTGCTTTGACAAGGCGTGCCAAGGAAACCGCCTCGCTAAACGCGCTGAGGTGGGACAATGAAAACGATTCGAATAAAGGCTTGGCCGTGGTGTGATGACACGCTGCGGAATACGTCAGCGGATTGAACTTGTGTAAATATTATTCTCTCTATGGTGGTATGTGGAACTTATTTTGCAGAGCCGGACACTATTCTTGTGTTCAAAATCTTCTATGAAGTATTCGGAGGAGGAACCCGCCTTGCAATGCCGAAGACAATATGCGCCGGACTCGTCGTCATTGAAGCCTGGTTCAGGGCTACCGAGGAGTCCTGGATTAGGGGTGTCCGGATAGCCGGACTATAGCCTTTGGCTGGACTCCTGGACTATGAAGATACAAGATTGAAGACTTCGTCCCGTGCCCGGATGGGACTTTCCTTGGCGTGGAAGGCAAGCTTGGTGATACAGATATGTAGATCTCCTACCATTGTAACCGACTCTGTGTAACCCTAACCCTATCCGGTGCCTATATAAACCGGAGGGTTTTAGTTCGTAGGACGAACAACAATCATACCATAGGCTAGCTTCTAGGGTTTAGCCTCTCTGATCTCGTGGTAGATCTACTCTTGTACTACCCATATCATCAATATTAATCAAGCAGGAGTAGGGTTTTACCTCCATCGAGAGGGCCCGAACCTGGGTAAAAACATCGTGTCCCTTGTCTCATGTTACCATCCGCCTAGACTCATAGTTCGGGACCCCCTACCCGAGATCTGCCGGTTTTGACACCGACAACGAGCGATGGTCTTTTCCTACCAATCAATCCCCCTAGGAGCATGCGCGTAGTTCTTCGTTTTTGATGACTTGTATATTTTTGCAATAAGTATGTGAGTTCTTTATGACTAATGTTGATTCCATGTATTATACGCACTCTTACCCTTCCATCATTGCTAGCCTCTTCGGTACCATGCATTGCCCTTTCTAACATTGAGAGTTGGTGCAAACTTCGCCGGTGCATCCAAACCCCGTGATATGATACGCTCTTTCACACATAAACCTCCTTATATCTTCCTCAAATGATCCACCATACCTACCTATTATGGAATTTCCATAGCCATTCCGAGATATATTGCCATGCAATTTTCCACCGTTCCGTTTATTATGACACGCTCATCATTGTCATATTGCTTTGCATCATCATGTAGTTGACATCGTATTTGTGGCAAAGCCACCGTTCATAATTTTTCATACATGTCACTCTTGATTCATTGTTATCGGTATATCACGGAGGCATTCATATAGAGTCATACTTTGTTCTAGTATCGAGTTGTAATCATTGAGTTGTAAATAAATAGAAGTGTGATGATCATCATTCATAGAGCATTGTCCCAAAAAAAGAGAAAGGCCCAAAAAAAAAGAGAAAATAAAAAGGGACAATGCTACTATCCTTTTTTCCACACATGTGCTTCAAAGTAGCACCATGATCTTCATGATAGAAAGTTTCTTGTTTTGTCACTTCATATACTAGTGGGAATTTTTCATTATAGAACTTGGCTTGTATATTCCAACAATGGGCTTTCTTAAATGCCCTAGGTCTTCGTGAGCAAGCAAGTTGGATGCACACCCACTTAGTTTCTTTTGTTAAGCTTTCATGCATTTATAGCTCTAGTGCATCCGTTGCATGGCAATCCCTACTCCTTGCATTAACATTAATCGATGGGCATCTGCATAGCTCATTGATTAGCCTCATTGATGTGAGACTTTCTCCTTTTTTGTCTTCTCCACATAACCCCCATCATTATATTCTATTCCACCCATAGTGTTATATCCATGGCTCACGCTCATGTATTGCGTGAAGGTTGAAAAAGTTTGAGATTACTAAAGTATGAAACAATTTCTTGGCTTGTCATCGGGGTTGTGCATGATGAGAGCATTCTTGTGTGACGGAAATGAAGCATGACTAAACTATATGATTTTGTAGGGATGAACTTTCTTTGGCCATGTTATTTTGAGAGGACATAATTGCTTAGTTAGTATGCTTGAAGTATTATTACTTTATGTCAATATTAAACCTTTATCTTGAATCTTTCGGATCTGAATATTCATACCACAATTAGGAGAATTACATTAAAATTATGCCAAGTAGCATTCCACATCAAAAATTCTATTTTTATCATTTACCTACTCGAGCACAAGTAGGAATTAAGTTTGAGGATGCTTGATACGTCTCCAACGTACCTATATTTTTTATTATTCCATGCTATATTATATTCTATTTTGGACATTAATGGGCTCTAGTTTACACTTTGATATTATTTTTGGGACTAACCTATTAACCGGAGGCCCAGCCCAGAATTGTTGTTTTTTGCCTATTTCAGAGTTTCGCAGAAAAAGAATATCAAAGAAAGTCCAAACGGAATGAAACCTTCGTGAACGTGATTTTCGGAACAAACGTGATCCAGAGGATTTGGACCCTACGTCAAAACATCAACCAGGAGGGCACGAGGTAGGGGGGGCGCCTACCCCCAGGCGCGCCCTCCACCCTCGTGGGCCCCACGTTGCTCCACCGACGTACTTCTTCCTCCTATATATACCCACGTACCCACAAACTACCAGATACGGAGCCAAAAACCTAATTCCATAGCCGCAACCTTCTGTACCCGTGAGATCCCATCTTGGGGCCTTTTCCGGAGCTCCACCGGAGGGGGCATCGATCACGGAGGGCTTCTACATCAACACCATAGCCTCTCCGATGATGTGTGAGTAGTTTACCTCACTCCTTCAGGTCCATAGTTATTAGCTAGATGGCTTCTTCTCTCTTTTTGGATCTCAATACAATGTTCTCCCCCTCTCTTTCGAGATCTATTTGATGTAATCTTCTTTTGCGGTGTGTTTGTTGAGACTGGTGAATTGTGGGTTTATGATCAAGTTTATCTATGGACAATATTTGAATCTTCTCTGAATTCTTTTATGTATGATTGGTTATCTTTGCAAGTCTCTTCGAATTATCAGTTTGGTTTGGCCTAGTAGATTGATCTTTCTTGCAATGGGAGAAGTGCTTAGCTTTGAGTTCAATCTTGCGGTGTCCTTTCCCAAAGGATGAGGGGCAGCAAGGCACATATTGTATTGTTGCCATCGAGGATAACAAGATGGTGTTTATATCATATTGCATGAGTTTATCCCTCTACATCATGTCATCTTGCTTAAAGCGTTACTCCGTTCTTATGAACTTAATACTCTAGATGCATGTTGGATAGCGGTCGACGTGTGGAGTAATAGTAGTAGATGCAGGAAGGAGTCGGTCTACTTGTATCGGACGTGATGCCTATATACATGATTATACCTAGATATTCTCATAACTATACTCAATTCTGTCAATTGCTCAACAGTAATTTGTTCACCCACCGTAATACTTATGCTCTCGAGGAGAAGCCACTAGTGAAACCTATGGCCCCCGGGTCTATTTTCTATCATATTAATCTTCCAACACTTAGCTATTTTATTACCTTTTATTTTACTTTGCATGTTTATCATAAAAATACCAAAAATATTGTCCTATCATATCTATCAGATCTCACTCTCGTAAGTGACCGTGAAGGGATTGACAACCCTTTATTGCGTTGGTTGCGAGGATTTATTTGTTTGTGTAGGTGCGAGGGACTCGTGCGTGGCCTCCTACTGGATTGATACCTTGGTTCTCAAAAACTGAGGGAAATACTTACGCTACTTTGCTGCATCACTCTTTCCTTTTCAAGGGAAAACGAACACAGTGCTCAAGAGGTAGCAAGCCCCTGGCGAATATGAAACGTACCGAAGTGTACGGATGCAGTCGATAAGCATCCGGGCTATTTAACATGCCGGAATCAAGAGGGCGGAGCGTGCGGGTCCTGAGAAATGAATATAAATACCATCAAGAAGACGTATAGAGGTTACTCTACGCACCTATGCTGCTTGCATCCTTTATATGCCGATCCGTCAAAGGGACTGGTCAGCAGGCCCGTGGGAAAAGGAACCTAAAACAAAAAGAAAAAGGTGAAAGTATGTGTGTCCAGGATCGGTCTAGCCGAACTGTAGATCCCGGGTTAGCTTCTGCCTCCGTCGATGTCCATGGGATTTTGAGTGCGTAACTATGTACGCGTGGTGCGAGTGCCACTACTTCATCGGGACTGGGACGAAGGACGAATTGTTAATCGAGCTCTTGACGAGCCGCGTTGTCCGACTGCAGTGTAGTCCGGAACCTCTTAATGATGTCCAGGGGCTCGACAGCCGCACTATGGTGCTGCTTGAGAAGGCTGCTCTGTACCTTTGCTGCTAGGGCGGCGGTGTGCTCCTCTGTTCGGAGGGAGCGTTCCGTATTGCCATTGACTGTTATGACGCCTTGTGGACCGGGCATCTTGAGCTTGAGATAAGCATAGTGTGGCACTGCGTTGAATCTAGCAAATGCTGTTCGTCCGAGCAGTGCGCGGTAGCCGCTGCAGAAGGGGACGATGTCGAAGATTAACTCTTTGCTTCAGAAATTGTTCAGAGAACCAAAGACCACCTCCAGCGTGATTGAGCCCATACAGCGGGCTTCTACGCCTGGTATGACTCCTTTAAAGGTAGTCTTTGTTGGTTTGATTCGTGAGGGCTCAATGCCCATATTCCGCACTGTGTCCTGATAAAACAGGTTGAGGCTGCTACCACCGTCCATCAGGACTCGTGTTAGGTGAAACCCGTCAATAATTGGGTCGAGGACAAGTGCGGCTGAACCGCCATGGCAGATACTAGTTGGGTGATCTCGACGATCGAAGGTGATCGGGAACGATGACCACGGATTGAATTTTGGGGCGACTGGCTCTACCGCGTAGACGTCCCTAAGTGCCCGCTTACGCTCCCTTTTAGGAATGTGTGCCGCGTATATCATGTTCACCGTCTTGACTCGAGGGGGAAATTTCTTCTGCCCCCCAGTGTTCGGCTGCCGGGGCTCTTCGTCCTCGTCCACACTTTGTGATTGATACATCTCCAACGTATCTATAATTTTTGATTGCTCCATGCTATATTATCTACTGTTTTGGACAATATTGGGCTTTATTATCCACTTTTATATTATTTTTGGGACTAACCTATTAACAGGAGGCCCAGCCCAGAATTGCAGTTTTTTGCCTATTTCAGAGTTTCGCAGAAAAAGAATATCAAACGGAGTCCAAACGCAATAAAACCTTCGGGAGCGTGATTTTTGGAACGAACATGATCCAGGAGACTTGGACCCTACGTAAGAGAAGCTTCCAGGAGGCCACGAGGTAGGGGGCGCGCCCACCCCCCCAGGGCGCGCCCTCCACCCTCGTGGGCCCCATGTTGCTCCACCGACGTACTTCTTCCTCCTATATATACCTATGTACCCCCAAACGATCAGATACAGAGCCAAAAACCTAATTCCACCGTCGCAACCTTCTGTACCCACGAGATCCCATCTTGGGGCCTGTTCCGGAGCTCCGCCGGAGGGGGCATCCATCACAGAGGGCTTCTACATCAACACCATAGCCTCTCTGATGAAGTGTGAGTAGTTTACTTCAGACCTTCGGGTCCATAGTTTGTAGCTAGATGGCTTCTTCTCTCTTTTTGGATCTCAATACAATGTTCTCCCCCTCTCTCGTGGAGATCTATTCGATGTAATCTTCTTTTTGCGGTGTCTTTGTTGAGACCGATGAATTGTGGGTTTATGATCAAGTTTATCTATGAACAATATTTGAATCTTCTCTGAATTCTTTTATGTATGATTGGTTATCTTTTGAAGTCTCTTCGAATTATCAGTTTGGTTTGGCCTACTAGATTGATCTTTCTTGCAATGGGAGAAGTGCTTAGCTTTGGGTTCAATCTTGCGGTGTCCTTTCCCAAAGGATGTGAGGGCCAGCAAGGCACGTATTGTATTGTTGCCATCGAGGATAACAAGATGGGGTTTTATCATATTGCATGAATTTATCCCTCTACATCATGTCATCTTGCTTAAGGCGTTACTCTATTTTCATGAACTTAATACTCTAGATGCATGCCTTTGGATAGCGGTCGATGAGTGGAGTAATAGTAGTAGATGCAGGCGAGTCGGTCTACTTGTCTTGGACGTGATGCCTATATACATGATCATACCTAGATATTCTCATAACTATGCTCAATTCTCATCAATTGCTCAACAGTAATTCGTTCACCCACCGTAAAATACTTATGCTCTTGCGAGAAGCCACTAGTGAAACCTATGGCCCCCGGGTCTATCTTCATCATATTATTCTTCCAACACTTAGTTATTTCCTTTGCTTTTTTACTTTGCTTTTTATTTTACTTTGCATCTTTATCACAAAAATACCAAAAATATTACCCTATCATATCTATCAAATCTCACTCTCGTAAGTGACCGTGAAGGGATTGACAACCCCTTATCGCGTTGGTTGCGAGGATTTATTTGTTTTGTGTAGGTGTGAGGGACTCGCGCGTAGCCTCCTCTTTGGATTGATACCTTGGTTCTCAAAAACTGAGGGAAATACTTACTCTACTTTGCTGCATCACCCTTTCCTCTTCAAGGGAAAACCAACGCAGTGCTCAAGAGGTAGCAAGAAGGATTTCTGGCGCCGTTGCCGGGGAGGTCTACGCAAAAGTCAACATACCAAGTACCCATCACAAACCCTGATCTCCCGCATTACATTATTTGCCATTTTCCACTCGTTTTCCTCTCCCCCACTTCACCCTTGCCGTTTTATTCGCCCTCTCTTTTTCATTCGCCTCTTTTTCGCTTGCTTTTTGTTTGCTCGTGTGTTGGATTGCTTGTTTGTCACGATGGCTCAAGATAATACCAAATTATGTGACTTTACCAATACAACAATAATGATTTCCTTAGCACTCCGATTGCTCCTCTTACCGATACTGAATCTTGTGAAATCAATGCTTCTTTGTTGAATCTTGTCATGAAAGATCAATTCGCCGGCCTTCCTAGTGAAGATGCCGCTACTCATCTAAATAGCTTCGTGGTTTTGTGTGATATGCAAAAGAAGAAAGATGTTGATAATGATATTGTTAAATTGAAGCTATTTCCTTTTTCGCTTAGAATTCGTGCTAAAGCTTGGTTTTCGTCTTTGCCTAAAAATAGTATTGATTCTTGGAACAAGTGCAAAGATTCTTTTATCTCTAAGTATTTTCCTCCCGCTAAGATCATCTCTCTGAGAAACGATATTATGAATTTTAAGCAACTTGATCATGAACATGTTGCACAAGCTTGGGAGAGGATGAAATTAATGATACGTAATTGCCCTACGCATGGTTTGAATTTGTGGATGATTATATAAAAAATTTATGCTGGATTGAATTTTGCTTCTAGAAATCTTTTAGATTCGGCCGCGGGAGGCACTTTTATGGAAATCACTTTAGGAGAAGTTACTAAACTCCTAGATAATATTATGGTTAATTATTCTCAATGGCACACTGAAAGATCTACTAATAAAAAAGTGCATGTGATAGAAGAAATTAATGTTTTGAGTGGAAAGATGGATGAACTTATGAAATTATTTGCTAGTAAGAGTGTTTCTTCTGATCCTAATGATATGCCTTTGTCCACTTTAATTGAGAATAATAATGAATCTATGGATGTGAATTTTGTTGGTAGGAATAATTTTGGTAACAACGTGTATAGAGGAAACTTTAATCCTAGGCCTTATCCTAGCAATTCCTCTAATAATTATGGTAATTCCTACAACAATTCTTATGGAAATTTTAATAAGATGCCCTCTGAATTTGAGACTAGTGTTAAAGAGTTTATGAATTCGCAAAAGAATTTCAATGCTTTGCTTGAAGAGAAATTGCTTAAAGTTGATGAATTGGCTAGGAACGTTGATATAATTTCTCTTGATGTTGATTCTTTAAAGCTGAGATCTATTCCTGCCTAGCATGATATCAATGAGTCTCTCAAAGCCATGATAATTTCCATTGATGAGTGCAAAGAAAGAACCGCTAGGATGCGTGCTAAGAAAAATTGCTTTATGAAAGCATGTTCTTCAAATTTCAATGAAAATAAAGATGAAGATCTAAAAGTTATTGATGTGTCCCCTATTAAATCTTTGTTTTGCAATATGAATCTTGATAATTATGGGACTGATTATGATCCACCTTTACCTAGAAGGCGTTCCAAAAATTCGGAGTTTTTAAATCTTGATGCTAAATTTGATAGAAGTGGGATTGAAGAGATCTAAACCCTAGATGCTAATAAACCCACTATTTTGGATTTCAAGGAATTTAATGATGAAAATTGCTCTTTGACTGATTGTATTTCCTTGTTGCAATCCGTGCTAAATTCTCCTCATGCTTATAGTGAAAATAAAGTGTTTACTAAACATATCGTTGATGCTTTGATGCAATCTTATGAAGAAAAGCTTGAGTTGGAAGTTTCTATCCCTAGAAAACTTTATGATGAGTGGGAACCAACTATTAAAATTAAGATTAAGGATCATGAATTCTATGCTTTATGTGATTTGGGTGCTAGTGTTTCCACTATTCCCAAAACTTTGTGCGATTTGCTAGATTTCCGTGATTTTGATGATTGCTCTCTAAACTTGCACCTTGCGGATTCCACTATTAAGAAACATATGGGAAGAATTAATGATGTTCTTATTGTTTCAAATAGGAATTATGTGCCCGTAGATTTTATCGTTCTTGATATAGATTGAAATCCTTCATGTCCTATTATTCTTGGTAGACCTTTCCTTAGAACGATTGGTCCAATTATTGATATGAAGGAAGGGAATATTAGATTCCAATTTACATTAAAGAAAGCCATGGAACACTTCCCTAGGAATAAAAAATAAAATTTCCATATGAATCTATCATGAGAGCCACTTAAGAATTGCCTACCAAAGATGGCAATACCTAGATCTATCCTTGCTTTTATGCCTAGCTAGGGGCGTTAAACGATAGCGCTTTTTGGGAGGCAACCCAATTTTATTTTTAGTTTTTTTTGCTTTTTGCTTCTGTTTAGGAATAAATATTTGATCTATCCTCTTGTTAGATGTGTTTTTATGTTTTAATTAGTGTTTGTGCCAAGTTAAACCTATAGGACCTTCTTGGATGATAGTTATTTGATCTTGCAGAAATTTCCAGAAACTTTCTGTTCACGAAAACAATTGTTAAAAATCACCAGGACATGATAAAATAGTTATTCCAATTGCTGCTGATCAATAAAAAAATTTCCTAGGTCGTCCTATTTTTTCTGATTTTTTGGAGTTCCAGAAGTTTGCGTTAGTTACAGATTACTACAGACTGTTCTGTTTTTGACAGATTCTGTTTTTCGTGTGTTGTTTGCTTATTTTGATGAATCTATGGCTAGTAAAATAGTTTATAAACCACAGAGAAGTTGGAATACAGTAGGTTTAACACCAATATAAATAAAGAATGAGTTAATTACAGTACCTTTAAGTGGTCTTTTGTTTTCTTTCGCTAACGGAGCTCACGAGATTTCTGTTGAGTTTTGTGTTGTGAAGTTTTCAAGTTTTGGGTGAAAGATTTTGATGGATTATGGAACAAGGAGTGGCAAGAGCCTATGCTTGGGGATGCCCATGGCACCCCCAAGATAATATAAGGACACCAAAATCCAAAGCTTGGGGATGCCCCGGAAGGCATCCCCTCTTTCGTCTACTTCCATCGGTAACTTTACTAGAATCTATATTTTTATTCACCACATGATATGTGTTTTGCTTGGAGCGTCTTGTATGATTTGAGTCTTTGCTTTTTAGTTTACCACAATCATCCTTGCTGTACACACCTTTTCAGAGAGCCATACATGATTTGGAAATTATTAGAATACTCTATGTGCTTCACTTATATCTTTTGAGTTATATAGTTTTGCTCTAGTACTTCATTTATATCTTTTAGAGCACGGTGGTGGATTTGTTTTATAGAAACTATTGATCTCTCATGCTTCGCTTAGATTACTCTGAGAATCTTAAATAGCATGGTAATTTGCTTAAATAATCCTAATATGCTAGGTATTCTAGATTAGTAAAAACTTTCATATGAGTGTGTTGAATACTAAGAGAAGGTTGATGCTTGATGATTGTTTTGAGATATGGAGGTAATAATATCAAAGTCATGCTAGTTGAGTAGTTGCGAATTTGAGAAATGCTTGTGTTGAAGTTTGCAAGTCCCGTAGCATGCACGTATGGTAAACGTTATGTAACAAATTTGAAACATGAGGTGTTCTTTGATTGTCCTCCTTATGAGTGGCGGTCGGGGATGAGCGATGGTCTTTTCCTACCAATCTATCCCCCTAGGAGCATGCGCGTAATGCTTGATTTTTTGATGACTTGTAGATTTTTGCAATAAGTATGTGAGTTCTTTATGATTAATGTTGAGTCCATGGATTATACGCACTCTCACCCTTCCATCATTGCTAGCCTCTTGATGCAGTGCATTGCCCTTTCTCGATTGAGAGTTGGTGCAAACTTCACGGTGCATCCAAACCCCGTGATATGATACGCTCTTTCACACATAAACCTCCTTATATCTTCCTCAAAACAGCCACCATACCTACCTATTATGGCATTTTCATAGCCATTCCGAGATATATTGGCATGCAACTTTCCACCATTCCGTTTATCATGACACATTCATCATTGTCATATTGCTTAGCATGATCATGTAGCTGACATAGTATTTGTGGCAAAGCCACCATTCATAATTCTTTCATACATGTCACTCTTGATTCATTGCATATCCCGGTACACCACCGGAGGCATTCATATAGAGTCATACTTTGTTCTAGTATCGAGTTGTAATCATTGAGTTGTAAATAAATAGAAGTGTGATGATCATCATTTTCTAGAGCATTGTCCCAAGTGAGGAATAAAAAAAAAGAGAGAGAAAGGCCATAAAAAAGAGAAGGCCCAAAAAAATGAGAAAAAAGAGAGAAGGGACAATGCTACTATCCTTTGCCACACTTGTGCTTCAAAGTAGCACCATAATCTTCATGATAGAGAGTCTCTTGTTTTATCACTTTCATATACTAGTGGGAATTTTTCATTATAGAACTTGGATTGTATATTCCAACAATGGGCCTCCTCAAGTGCCCTAGGTCTTCGTGAGCAAGCAAGTTGGATGCACACCCACTTAGTTTCTTTTGTTGAGCTTTCATACATTTATAGCTCTAGTGCATCCGTTGCATGGCAATCCCTACTCCTTGCATTAACATCAATCTATGGGCATCTCCATAGCTCATTGATTAGCCTCGTTGATGTGAGACTCTCTCCTTTTTTGTCTTCTCCGTATAAACCCCATCATCATATTCTATTACACCCATAGTGCTATGTCCATGACTCACGCTCATATATTGCGTGAAAGTTTATAGGTTTGAGATTACTAAAGTATGAAACAATTGCTTGGCTTGTCATCGGGGTTGTGCATAATGAGAGCATTCTTGTGTGACGAAAATGGAGCATGACTAAACTATATGATTTTGTAGGGATGAACTTTCTTTGGCCATGTTATTTTGAGAAGACATAATTGCTTAGTTAGTATGCTTGAAGTATTATTATTTTTATGTCAATATGAACTTTTGAATCTTTCAGATCTGAATATTCATACCACAATTAAGAAGAATTACAATAGAAATTATGCCAAGTAGCACTCCGCATCAGAAATTATGTTTTTATCATTTACCTACTCGAGGACGAGCAGGAATTAAGCTCGGGGATGCTTGATACGTCTCCAACGTATCTATAATTTTTGATTGCTCCATGCTATATTATCTACTGTTTTGGACAATATTGGGCTTTATTATCCACTTTTATATTATTTTTGGGACTAACCTATTAACCGGAGGCCCAGCCCAGAATTGCTGTTTTTTTCCTATTTTAGAGTTCCGCAGAAAAAGAATATCAAACGGAGTCCAAACGGAATAAAACCTTCGGGAGCGTGATTTTGGAAGGAACATGATCCAGGAGTCTTGGACCCTACGTAAGAGAAGCTTCTAGGAGGCCACGAGGTAGGGGGGCGCACCCACCCCCCCAGGGCGCGCCTACAACCCTCGTGGGCCCCATGTTGCTCCACCGACGTACTTCTTCCTCCTATATATACCTATGTACCCCCAAACGATCAGATACGGAGCCAAAAACCTAATTCCACCGTCACAACCTTCGTACTCCACGAGATCCCATCTTGGGGCCTGTTCCGAGCTCACGGAGGGGGCATCCATCACAGAGGGCTTCTACATCAACACCAGAGCCTCTCCGATGAAGTGTGAGTAGTTTACCTCAGACCTTCGGGTCCATAGTTAGTAGCTAGATGGCTTCTTCTCTCTTTTTGGATCTCAATACAATGTTCTCCCCCTCTCTCGTGGAGATCTATTCGATGTAATCTTCTTTTTGCGATGTCTTTGTTGAGATCGATGAATTGTGGGTTTATGATCAAGTTTATCTATGAACAATATTTGAATCTTCTCTGAATTCTTTTATGTATGATTGGTTATCTTTGCAAGTGTCTTCGAATTATCAGTTTGGTTTGGCCTACTAGATTGATCTTTCTTGCAATGGGAGAAGTGCTTAGCTTTGGGTTCAATCTTGCGGTGTCCTTTCCTAGTGACAGTAGGGCCAGCAAGGCACGTATTGTATTGTTGCCATCGAGGATAACAAGACGGGGTTTTTATAATATTGCATGAATTTATCCCTCTACATCATGTCATCTTGCTTAAGGCGTTACTTTGTTTTCATGAACTCAATACTCTAGATGCATGCTGGATAGCGGTCGATGAGTGGAGTAATAGTAGTAGATGCAGGCAGGAGTCGGTCTACTTGTCTCGGACGTGATGCCTATATACATGGTCATACCTAGATATTCTCATAACTATGCTCAATTCTGTCAATTGCTCAATAGTAATTCATTCACCCACTGTAAAATACTTATGCTCTTGAGAGAAGCCACTAGTGAAACCTATGGCCCCCGGGTCTATCTTCATCATATTAATCTTCCAACACTTAGTTATTTCCTTTGCTTTTTTACTTTGCTTTTTATTTTACTTTGCATCTTTATCACAAAAATACCAAAAATACTATCCTATCATATCTATCAGATCTCACTCTCGTAAGTGACCGCGAAGGGATTGACAACCCCTTATCGCGTTGGTTGCAAGGATTTATTTGTTTTGTGTAGGTGCGAGGGACTCGCGCGTAGCCTCCTACTGGATTGATACCTTGGTTCTCAAAAACTGAGGGAAATACTTACGCTACTTTGCTGCATCACCCTTTCCTCTTCAAGGGAAAACCAACGCAGTGCCCAAGTGGTAGCAGTGATCCCTTTTCTTTGTTTTCGGCATTTAACTTGCCAGCCTGCTTGAAAACCCAACAATCCTTGTTAGTATGATTGGCTTGCTTATCCGGGGTGCCATGTATTTGGCACGGACGGTCGAGTATGCGGTCCAGGCTGGAAGGTCCTTCATTGTTTCTTTTGTAGGGCTTCTTCCGTTGGCCGGACTTGGAGCAAGTGAATCCGGCGTTGACTGTGGTGTCATCGTTGTTGTCGCCATTGCTTTGGCGTTTGTGTCTATTGCGCCGGAGCTTGCCAGTGCTATTCTTGGCCTCGGAGGGGCCTGTCTCGCTGGCTGTGTTGTTACTACGAGCCAGCCAACTGTCCTCACCCGCGCAAAAGCGGGTCATGAGTGCCGTGAGGGCTGCCATGGACTTCGGCTTTTCTTGGCCGAGGTGGCGTGCTAACCATTCGTCACGGATGCTGTGTTTGAAGGCTGCTAAGGCCTCGGCATCCGCACAGTCAACGATCTGGTTTTTTTTTGGTTAGGAACCTAGTCAAGAATTTTCTGGCTGATTCTCCAGGTTGTCGAACTATGTGGCTTAAGTCATCAGCGTCTGGTGGCCGGACATAGGTTCCTTGGAAGTTGTCCAGGAAGGCTTCTTCCAAGTCCTCCCAGCTACCGATAGAATTTTCAGGTAGGCTATTAAGCCAGTGCCGAGCTGGCCCTTTGAGCTTTAGTGGGAGGTATTTAATGGCGTGGAGGTCATCTCCTCGAGCCATATGGATATGGAGAATAAAATCCTCGATCCATACTGCGGGATCGGTTGTGTCGTCATATGATTCGATATTGACGGGCTTGAACCCCTCGGGGAATTCATGATCCAGTACTTCATCTATGAAGCAGAGAGGGTGTGCGGCACCTCTGTACCGGGCCGCGTCGCGGCGTAGCTCTGATGGAGTCCGTCTGCAGCATTCGGCCCGGGCGTGGTTGGGTTTATCACGTCCGGATAGGTAGCCGTCATCGTGCCTCGAGGCATGTCCTCGCGATCCGTAGATCAATCTTTTATGTCCTGCTCTACTGTCCAGGGTCTGCCGGAGGTCGTACGTGTGACCCCGAACTCTTCCGTCTCTATTTTTGTGGGGCGGTGGGGCAGGCTGCTGTTCGGCCTGAGTTGCCGCTTTATCCCGAGCGCGGGGTGGCCCGTCGGCCGCCCTGTCTCGACCACGTGGTGGTCGTTCCGCATTACGCGGGGGAGATGTGCGCTCTGGTGCCTCATCATCGAATTGAGGTAGCAGTCTGCGTTTCGGGTAGCTCTTGGCTGGGCGCTTGAGGTCGTATTCTTCGGCTGTTAGGACATCAGTCCATCTGTCGACGAGCAGATCTTGTTCAGCTTGAAGCTGTTGCTGTTTCTTTTCAGGCTCCTTGCAGTGGCTATGAGCTGAAGCTTAAAGCGCTCCTGCCCCCAGAGGATCCTCAGGCACGATGAAGTCTTCATTGCCGAGGCTTGTCTCCTCCTCGGAGGGTGGACGGTAACTATCGTCCTCTGAGTCATCTTCTATGGCCTATTCATCAGGGTTGTCTTGCTTGTTGTCATGTTCCTCCTGTTCGGATGTAGCTCCGACAGGGTCTTCGTTGTTTTCAGCGTCGCCCGGAGTACTATTTTCTCCGGTGCTAGTGTTGCTATCTTTTGAGCGACGAGGCTTAGAGCTGCGTTTGGGGCGCCGGCGCTTAGACAGCGTCTCAGAGGGTTTATTCGCGTTTGGATCTTCTTTGTCGTCGCCAGATCCTTTAGGTGTATCAACCATGTACACATCGTACGAAGAGGTGGCCGTCCAACTTCAAGTAAATGGCGGGTCTTGGCCTTGCTCCTTGTCGGCATCGTCGTCCATATCGTCGATGTCTTCGGAGCCATAGTCAAGCACGTCGGTTAAGTCATCGACAGTGGCTATGAAGTGGGTGGCGGGTGGGAAGCAAAATTCCTCGTCATCCGCCTCTAGCTCGAACCGAATATAGTTCGGCTATGAGTCTTCCTCCAAGGACAAGTTCTTTAAAGAGTTTAGTACCTCACCCAAAGGTGAATGCTGGAAGATGTCTGCGGCGCTAAATTCGAAAATCGATAACCGATCCAGCTCGGTGTTCGCAGGCGCACCTGATCTGGAACATATAGCCGGAGACGAGTCCTGAGTTCCATTGACGCAAACATTGCAGGATGTCAAGTCCGTGTGCGGCTCCAACTCCGCGGACTTTGTGGCCTCAGAGGGCAGGATCTGCTTCGGTTCCGAAGCCGTTGCAGCAACAAGATCCATCTCCTGGACGTAATCCGATAACAGATATAAGTCATGTTCATCGGGACGAGGGCGAGCGATCGCTGCGGTTTCAAACCCACTGAAGATCGAGTCTCCACGGGTATCCGCGGCATAGTTCAAGCTTCCAAATCTGACCTGGTGGCCAGGGGCGTAGCTATCGATCTGCTCCAGACGGCCAAGCGAGTTGGCTCGCAGCATGAAGCCGCCGAACACAAAGATTTGTCCGGGGAGGAAGGTTTCTCCCTGGACGACGTCATTACTGACAATCGAAGGGGCCATCGAGTCCTTTGCCGACGGCACAGTGGAACTCTGAATGAAAGCACCAATGTTGGTGTCAAAACCGGCGGATCTCGGGTAGGGGGTCTCGAACTGTGCGTCTAGGATCGATGGTAACAGGAGACGGGGGACACGATGTTTACCCAGGTTCGGGCCCTCTCTATGGAGGTAATACCCTACTTCCTGCTTGATTGATCTTGATAAATATGAGTGTTACAAGACTTGATCTACCATGAGATCGTAATGGCTAAACCCTATAAGTCTAGCCTATGTGAATATGGTAATGAGTATTCGCCTATCCGGACTATGCTCTCCGGTTTATATAGACACCGGAGAGATCTAGGGTTACATGGGGTCGGTTACATAAGAGGGAATCTTCATAGTCGGTCGCCTAGCTTGCCTTCCACGCCAAAGAGAGTCCAATCCGGACACGGGTATAATCTTCGGCCTTCATATCTTCACAGCCCATCAGTCCGGCCCAATGAATAACAGGCCGGACGCCCGAGGGTCCCTTAGTCCAGGACTCCCTCAACACTGCCGTAGCGTCCGCTCTAGGACGCTCGAGGTGGGTGATCTCGTCCTGAGGTGGGTGATCTCGTCCAAGAAGGGGCTGCATAAGCTCTCACCCATGTGGGAGGGCCCATTCAAGATCGTCCGTACCTCCAGGCCTGGCGCCGCGCGCCTGGAGACGCAGGACGGGATCCCCATCCAGAATGCCTGGAACATCCAGCACCTCTGGAAGTTCTACCCACTGTCACGCCCAAGATGCGACCCTATCCTAAAGGAACTCGAAGGTCCCACCAAGGATAGAAGCACATCTTGAAGACGCTTTTGCAAGGTGGATATCATTACATAATAGATGGGGATACATACAAGGCATAAAATGCCGCAAGAATACAACATCATCTTATACAAGGTCAACATCCGACTACGGATGAAACATAATAGAAACTCAAGGCATCCACCCTGCTAGCCCAGGCTGCCGACCTGGAACCTATCCCCTGATCGAAGAAGCAGAAGAAGAACTCCAAAACAAGTAAACATCGCTCTCGTGTCATGATCATCGCATAAACCTGTACCTGCAACTGTTGTTGTAGTAATCTGTGAGACACGAGGACTCAGCAATCCCATTACCATGGGTATCAAGACTAGCAAAGCTTAATGGGTAAGGAAGGGGTAAAGTGGTGAGGTCGCAGCAGCGACTAAGCAGAGTATGGCGGCTAACTTACGCAAATGAGAGCGAGAAGAGAAGCAAAGCAAGCGGTCGTCAACTAGTAATGATCAAGAAGTGATCCTGAACTCCTACTTACATCAGACATAACCCAGAAACCGTGTTCTCCTCTCGATCAACCCCGAAAAGAGACACTCACGGTTACACACACGGTTAGTGTATTTTAGAAGAGTTTACTTCAAGTTTACTACAACCGGATATTAACAAATTCCCATCTGCCACATAACCGCGGGCACGGCTTTCGAAAGTTCAAACCCTGCAAGGGTGTCCCAACTTAGCCCATGATAAGCTCTCGCGATCAACGAAGGATATTCCTTCTCCCCGGGAAGACCCGATCAGTCTCGTTATCTCGGCTACCAGACATTTCGACAGTAATAAAACAAGACCAGCAAGACCGCCCGATGCGCCGACAATCCCGATAGGAGCTGCACATAACTCGTTCTCAGGGCAACACCGGATGAGCACACCTTACAACTAAAACCAGCCCTCGAGTTTCCCCAAGGTGGTGCTGCAAAGGACTCTAGTTCGGACCAACACTTAGACAAGCATTGGCCCGCGGGGCCGAATAAAGATGACCCTCGGGTTAGCTACTCCCAAGGTAAAGGTATAGGTGGTAGGCAAATGGTAAAACCAATGTTGGGCCTTGCTGGAGGAGTTTTATTCAAAGCGAACTGTCAAGGGGGTCCCATAAATCACCCAATCGCGTTAGGGACGCAAAATCCGGGAACATAATACCGATATGATGGACACTAGGATGGCAAGAGTGGAACAAAACACCAGGCATAAGGCCGAGCCTTCCACCCTTTACCAAGTGTATAGATGCATTAAAAATATAAGAGATATTGTGATATCCCAACATAAACATAACCCAACATGGAACAATCTTCATCTTCACCTGCAACTAGCAACGCTATAAGAGGAGCTGAGCAAAAGCGGTAACATAGCCAGACAACGGTTTGCTAGGATGGGTGACAACGGTTAGAGGCTGACATGGCAATTTGAGAGGCTTGATCAACAAGAGATAGGTAGCGCGGCATAGCGATAGAACGAAGCAACTAGCATAGCAATGATAGTAGTGAGATCCAGGGTAGCGGTCATCTTGCCTGAAATCCCGCTAGGAAGAAGAACGAGTCCATGAAGAAGATGAAGCCATGAAGACGAACCAAGCGTAGACGAACGAATCCTCACGATCGCAACGAAACGGGAACTATCGAGAGAAGCACACAACATGGTAAACACTCCACATGTGAACAAGGAATGATGCACGACCAAGTATGATGCATGACAAGGCTACATGAAACTACTCATGGCAAGATATGATGCATACAAGAGCAACACATCAAAGCAAGTTTAAATGAGGCCGGAAACAACATAGAACAATTCCGGTAAGTCCTCATATGCAAATTTCAAAATTGTTCCCGATCTGAATAAACCTTAAGTTCAAGTTGTTAAACAGCAATTTAAGATGCACCAAGATGATCTACACGAAATTCTAGTCAAGTTACATATAAAGTTCATTTAATTCGGAGCTACGGGCTAGAAGATATGAGCAAAACAAGTTGAACATGGCATTGATACTAAATGCATCCAAACATCAAGCGAACACCTCAAAACAAGGATGGAACATGATAATATGAAACTACGTGCAAAATAAAGCAAGTTTCATATAGAGCACACTCAAAACGGAGCAACGGTTCAACACATACACTATACAAGTTTAAAGGACAAACTGTCCAAAACAGCAACTAGGCATATTGCAAGCACCTAAACCACAAGCTACAACATCTTAACATGGTAAAAAAAGGCATGGACGTGATTTAGAGGTAAAGCATGACAAAACATGAACACTGAGCTATCTCCAGAAATCACTAGAACATGCTCAAAAAGACATGGCAAGATTGCAAATAATAACAGTTTCAGGCTTAGCAGAAATAACATCAGGTTGCAAAGTTTAGAGCTATCAAACAACATGCTACAGGAACTTATCATGGCAAACAAAGACATGGAATGACTCTACTAAATGCATAGAACAAAAGTCCTTTCCTGGCCATGAGCCAAAAAGGATCAGAAGATATGATGGCACCCATGTAAACATAGCAAGTTATAATACAGATTCATACATGGCAGGAACAACGATAAGTACACATGTTGGTGAGCTTGAACCACTCACCACAGAGCAATACATGGCATGGAAAGGCAACCAACAGTAAGAAAACATGTTTGTGAAGCTAAACATGGAAAGAACAAGTTCATAGAGTGCATGGAGCACTAACAACAATCATGGCAACATTGAACTTAATGTTAACATGCTGACAGCAACATTATTTAGCAACTTTGAGAGAAAGATTACAACAAGTTACGGCAGGCTACAAATGCAACCAGGGACATGAATGGATTGAGCATGACATTTGTAACAAAACATCCTTACTGAACATCTCCAGATTATGCATAGAATGACTTGTAGCAGCAGTTTAACATAGCATCATGATATAGCAGATTCAGACATGCAAAACAACAACAGCAAGTACCCTACTTAACAAGCTTGATGCACTCACTACAGGAATCACAAAAATACATGGATAGCACCCCTGTAAAGATGGCATGACATAGATCAAAACTCATGTAGGCATCAACCTCATAGGATGCACACATCAAACATGGCAAAAACGACAAATGAACAAGTTATAACAGTTTCAGCTGATTAACATCATATAGCACTCTTGCAACGATGATTCAGGCATCAATATGGACTCAAATGAACATGATGCAATGGAACGAAATGAATTACTCGTTGTGGCGAACAATTTTACATATTACACGCACAAAACGGAGCAGTATGCAGCAAGTTATGATGCGATGAACAGGCATGATTATGCAAATATATTCAGGGACTTGGAGGAAAATCACCTCCGGATCTGGGGGTTACAACACTCCTCCACTAACAAGAGATCTCGTCCCGAGATCTTAGGACCGAGATGGAAGGGAAAAGGGATGAGGTGAAACAAAAACTGAAGAGAAGAAGCAAAGAATCGAGAGCACTCGAGAAGAAGAGAGGAACGACGAGAATGACGAGAATCAAAAGCTCACAGCATCAGATAGAGTATGAAGCCACTCCAGTTAGAACGAGATAAGAACGAATAAGAATGGAAGGATTTAGGCAGCACTCCATCTGAAAATGGAAGGAAAAGAACATGAACTTCACAAGATGGAACGACACTTGATGAGATGAACAATGCAAAGCCTCCGAAAGAATTAAAAGAATGGAATGAAATGAACTTAGAAGGAAGGATTGAATGGAGTTTTTGAGAAAATCAACAACGAAAAGAATAAGCTTTTAGTGGTCTTATAGGTAACATCTCAAGATATGAGGTGAT
Organism: Aegilops bicornis; assembly: GCA_021605145.1. Classification (NCBI taxonomy): domain Eukaryota; kingdom Viridiplantae; phylum Streptophyta; class Magnoliopsida; order Poales; family Poaceae; genus Aegilops; species Aegilops bicornis. Next base: position 322,614,592 of record CM038673.1, on the reverse strand, counting down.
AACCGGCCACAAACGGAAATGATTGGATAGCTGAGAAGAACGAAGAAATGCAAAACTCCACTTCAAAAGAATACGGAGAATTAATTGCACTTTGAAAAGCAAGAAGGAAAGATACTTGAGCTCCTTCGATAAGAATCTTGATGAACTCTTGAAGAATGACTTAAATCATGAAGAACCACCATGAAGAACTCCGGTGACAAAAGGATGATGAGATAAAATTGAAGGATGAAAGAATAAGATGAGCATTGCGATGATTTAGATGGAGGATCCGACGAAATGGCTGAGGAAATTGAACTCCGGAAAAGAAAAGATGAAAACACTTGGAACTAGAATTTATTCATCAAGAACAAACTCCGAAGTAAAGGAATTACTCACTTGGATGAAATAAGAATAAGATATATTGTATGCTTATCCTTCATCAAATTAAATTGATGACCAACAATGGATTTTGCATACCACTTATTCTTCTTGAAAAGGATTAAGGAGGGTATAGCACAAAACTTGAGAAAGTCTTCTTGAACCACCGGTAGGATTTGAAAGAACGAATGGATTTAAATGATAATCAAGGAAAAAGAATCTTGAACGAACCACCGTAATAATTTGGAAATGACTGATGAAAGAGAATGAATCACCGGGAAGAATTAGAAGAACCAGTAAGCTCGAGGGTATTTAGATGCAAAAGAGCGAAGAGGTCGCGAACTGGTTGAAGAATACTTGAACGAAGCACCGGGATAATATTGAGGCGAACGAAAGGGCACGGATATAGAAAATTGAGAGAACGAAGCTGAAAACTTGGGACGAGGAAATCTTCTGAAATGGAGGCCTCCGGATAATTGGAACAGAAAAGCAACTCCTGAAATACTCCGGATGGATGAAAAGAATTGCACGACTAGAAACAATTAGATAGGATAACATCGAGCTATCACCATGAATCTCCGGGAGAATGGACAAGATTTAGAAGGAACTCTTCTTCGGTCTTCAAATGACGACGAGAAACACCACCAAAATTGTTAAGGCACTCCGGGGAAACGCAAAGCGAAGAGGTTGAGGCAACAATGAAATGATTTGAAAGAGATCTTGGAGAAGGCAAGTAACTGATGGGATCCATTCTTACATCACACTTTGAAAAGAATTAGAGAATAGCTCCGGGGAAATTAGAAGAGTCAGGTAAGATCCTGGGAAAAGACCTGTGGGTTAGGGCCCACTAAAAGACCGTTGGAAAGGGATAGTTGAACCGATAGATGATGATGCACCGGAACAATTGAAATATTTGAATGAGGTGACAACCTCGAATTAATTCGAACACGTATTTAATCTCTTGAGATGTCTTGCACACTCGGAAGGATAAACTGGCGAGAGACGAGCGAGCAAGGAAAACACTTGAGCCGAGAGAAAGAATATAATCACTACCGAAAAATGGAATTGAATCCACCGGAGAGATAAAGAGATGAAGAATGTCCACCGAGACGAGAATTCACCAGTTGAAATGATTGAGGGAAGACTGAAGAGACCTCCACACGAATGGAATTGATGGTCGGAAGGGATTCAAACTCCGGGAAGAAGAGGGGTGGGAGGGCGGGAAAACAAAGGCAACTTGGAACGGGGAACAGACGAATAACTTGAAAAAAAGCACCGGTTGAAATCATTGAGGAAAGAAAGCAAAGACTCCGCACGAGTAGGATGGATACTCGAATACAGACTCCGGTTCGGAAAAGAAGAAGGGAGGGCGGGCGGGAAAAACAAAGACAACTTCGGACAGGGAAACAACATCGATCGAAAATAGCTGAGGATTGATCTCCGAAAGACAAAGAGGTTCGAGTCGACTTGACGAGAGATGCACCGGACAAAAGAGGACGGACAACTCACGAAACTAACCACGTGATCCTAAAGAAAAATTTGAACGGGAAGAGGAGTAATTCAAAACACCTACGTCAGGATTCCTTACTAGAGCGACGAAGGGGCTGAGGAGTAAAAGAATTCCTACTCTCCAATATAACTAGACTCCGAAAACCAGTTTCTTCTAGACTCAACAACGGCCAAACTACACGATCAATCAAGGGGGCTCCTAAGGTCGGTCGAGGCTCGATACCAACTTGTCACGCCTAAGATGCGACCCTATCCTAAAGGAACTCGAAGGTCCCACCAAGGATAGAAGCGCATCTTGAAGACGCTTTTGCAAGGTGGATATCATTACATCAACATTACATAATAGATGGGGATACATACAAGGCATACAAATGTCGCAAGAATACAACATCATCTTATACAAGGTCAACATCCGACTACGGATGAAACATAATAGAAACTCAAGGCATCCACCCTGCTAGCCCAGGCTGCCGACCTGGAACCTATCCCTGATCGAAGAAGCAGAAGAAGAACTCCAAAACAAGTAAACATCGCTCTCGCGTCATGATCATCGCATAAACCTGTACCTGCAACTGTTGTTGTAGTAATCTATGAGCCACGAGGACTTAGCAATCCCATTACCATGGGTATCAAGACTAGCAAAGCTTAATGGGTAAGGAAGGGGTAAAGTGGTGAGGTTGCAGCAGCGACTAAGCAGAGTATGGCGGCTAACTTACGCAAATGAGAGCGAGAAGAGAAGCAAAGCAAGCGGTCGTCAACTAGTAATGATCAAGAAGTGATCCTGAACTCCTACTTACGTCAGACATAACCCAGAAACCGTGTTCTCCTCTCGATCAACCCCGAAAAGAGACACTCACGGTTATGCACACGGTTGGTGTATTTTAGAAGAGTTTACTTCAAGTTTACTACAACCTGATATTAACAAATTCCCATCTGCCACATGACCGTGGGCACGGCTTTCGGAAGTTCAAACCCTGCAGGGGTGTCCCAACTTAGCCCATGATAAGCTCCCGCAGTCAACGAAGGATATTCCTTCTCCCCGGGAAGACCCGATCAGTCTTGGAATCCCGGCTACCAGACATTTCGACAGTAATAAAACAAGACCAGCAAGACCGCCCGATGCGCCGACAATCCCGATAGGAGCTGCACATAACTCGTTCTCAGGGCAACACCGGATGAGCACACCGTACAACTAAAACCAGCCCTCGAGTTTCCCCAAGGTGGCGCTGCAAAGGACTCTAGTTCGGACCAACACTTAGACAAGCATTGGCCCGGGGGGGCTGAATAAAGATGACCCTCGGGTTAGCTACTCCCAAGGGAAAGGTATAGGTGGTAGGCAAATGGTAAAACCAATGTTGGGCCTTCTTTGGAGGAGTTTTATTCAAAGCGAACTGTCAAGGGGTCCCATAAATCACCCAACCGCGTTAGGGACGCAAAATCCAGGAACATAATACCGATATGACGGAAACTAGGGCGGCAAGAGTGGAACAAAACACTAGGCATAAGGCCGAGCCTTCCACCCTTTACCAAGTGTATAGATGCATTAAAAATATAAGAGATATTGTGATATCCCAACATAAACATAACCCAACATGGAGCAATCTTCATCTTCACCTACAACTAGCAATGCTATAAGAGGGGCTGAGCAAAAGCGGTAACATAGCCAGACAACGGTTTGCTAGGAAGGGTGACAACGGTTAGAGGCTGACATGGCAATTTGGGAGGCTTGATAAACAAGAGATAGGTAGCGCGGCATAGCGATAGAACGAAGCAACTAGCATAGCAATGATAGTAGTGAGATCCAGGGTAGCGGTCATCTTGCCTGAAATCCCGCTAGGAAGAAGAACGAGTCCATGAAGAAGATGAAGCCATGAAGAGGAACCAAGCGTAGACGAACGAATCCTCACGATCGCAACGAAACGGGAACTATCGAGAGAAGCACACAACATGGTAAACACTCCACATGTGAACAAGGAATGATGCACAACCAAGTATGATGCATGACAAGGCTACATGAAGCTACTCATGGCAAGAGATGATGCATACAGGAGCAACACATCAAAGCAAATTTAAATGAGGCCGGAAACAACATAGAACAATTCCGGTAAGTCCTCATATGCAAATTTCGAAATTGTTCCCGATCTGAATAAACTTTAAGTTCAAGTTGTTAAACAGCAAGTTAAGATGCACCAAGATGATCTACACGAAATTCTAGTCAAGTTACATATAAAGTTCATTTAATTCGGAGCTACGACCTAGAAGATATGAGCAAAACAAGTTGAACATGGCATTGATGCTAAATGCATCCAAACATCAAGCAAACACCTCAAAACAAGGATAGAACATGATAATATGAAACTACGTGCAAAGTCAAGCAAGTTTCATATAGAGCACACTCAAAACGGAGCAACGGTTCAACACATACACTATACAAGTTTAAAGGACAAACTGTCCAAAACAACCATTAGGCATATTGCAAGCACCTAAACAACAAGTTATAGCATCTTAACATGGTAACGAAAGGCATGGATGTGATTTACAGGTAAAGCATGACAAAACATGAACACAGAGCTATCTCCAGAAATCACTAGAACATGCTCAAAATGACATGGCAAGATTGCAAATAATAACAGTTTCAGGCTTAACAGAAATAACATCAGGTTGTAAAGTTTAGACCTATCAAACAACATGCTACAAGAACTTATCATGGCAAACAAAGACATGGAATGACTCTACTAAATGCATAGAACAAAAGTCCTTTAATGACCATGAGCCAAAAAGGATCAGAAGATATGATGGCACCCATCTAAACATAGCAAGTTATAATACAGATTCATACATGGCAGGAACAACGATAAGTTGACATGTTGGTGAGCTTGCACCACTCACCACAGAGCAATAGATGGCATGACAAGGCAACCAACAGTACGAAAACATGTTTATAAAGCTAAACATGGCAAGAACAAGTTCATAGAGTGCATGGATCACTAACAACAATCATGACAACATTGAACTTAATGTTAACAGGCTGACAGCAACATTATTTAGCAACTTTGAGAGCAAGATTACAACAAGTTACAGCAGGCTAAAAATGAAACCAAGGGCATGAATGGATAGAGCATGACATGTATAACAAAACATCCTTAGTGAACATCTCCAGATTATGCATAGAATGACTTGTAGCAGCAGGTTAACATAGCATCATGATATAGCTGATTCAGACATGCAAAACAGCAACAGCAAGTACCCTACTTAACAAGCTTGATGCACTCACTACAGGAATCACAAAAATACATGGATAGCACCCCTGTAAAGATGGCATGACATAGATCAAAACTCATGAAGGCATCAACCTCATAGGATGCACACATCAAACATGGCAAAAACGACAAATGAACAAGTTATAACAGTTTCAGCAGATTAACATCATATAGCACTCCTGCAACGATGATTCAGGCATCAATATGGACCCAAATGAACATGATGCAATGGAAATAGATGAAGTACTCGTTGAGGCAAACAATTTGACATATTACACGCATAAAACGGAGTAGTATGCAGCAAGTTATGATGCGATGAACAGGCATGATTATGCAAAAATATTCAGGGACTTGGAGGAAAATCACCTCCGGATCTGGGGGTTACACCCATGAAGCAAGGCCCCGTGCCTGTGAAGGTATCCGCTCGTGACACTCTCACGTAATAATGAATGGGGTTTTAGATGCCCCGGAGTCTCCTGAGTGCCGCCCGCAGGCCTCACGGGGCCTCCCTCCCACGTCCTAGTGGCAGCACTTAGCTCCGCGCCGGTGAGAAGACTAGACTAGGTGCCGGACGCGGCTGTTCTTTTGCTTGCTTTCTGTAGTTGGTTTGTAACTTCTTAATGGAATTTGGAGTTTTCGTGTTTCTTGTTTGCCAGAGCTGGAGTTTTTTTCCTCTTGTTCGTTCGCCTCTCCAGTCTTGTCCCAGGAAGAGCAGTAGTTGCCCGTCGCTCCTCCTCTCACGCCCCACGCGCGGGGGCTAGGCAGGTGTGCTATAAGCTCGGGCTCGCCCGCGCCTCGAGCACACCTCGCCAAAGCTGTTTCTCTAGAGCTTCAGCTTCCTTAATCCTTGCAAGGCACTCTCAAGTGAGCTTGCAGGGCATGCACACCCTCCTAAGTCTGTGCCTCCGGGCAGTGCGACGCGGAGTACTAGCCACAACCTACCCATGCCCTGGGCTCGCACAAGGAAGGATGGGACGCCCCGTCAAGTTTTCTAATAACCCTGCAGCTATACAAGGTCTCCTGAGGCCCCACAGCTCTTGAGTCGTCAGGAAGGGAGCTTAGTTGGATGCTCCTGGAGAGACGTGCCCTCGCGAGACGGAAGACCACAGTAAGCACATCGAGCTAAGTTACCCTAACCATACCTAATAGAACACGGGTGTTATGGCACAACATCAAAATAACAAACGTATAGCATAGTGGCATAAGTGCCATAGTTCATTACACACCCCAGCGGGGCCCTCTACTTTTTTTAAATGTAGGAGAAAGGAAAGGTTAAAACAAAGTGGCCCGCACGACCGCAGCAGCTCCTGAAGCCAGGTTTCGGCAGCCCCTGGGCTCAGTCCGAGTCTTCCTCTCGCTTCACTGGAGCGCGGCGACAAGACGACCCGTCGCCTTCCCCGATGCAAGCTCGGCGAAGCGGTGGTTGGTCGTAGCCGCCGTTGGTGGTGCTCTCGCCGGTGGAGGAGCCGGCACTGCTGAAGGAAGCGCGGCCGTCGCCAAGGGCAAGCTCACCATCGTCCCAGGCGCAGCCGTCGTCAAGGCCAAGCTCATCATCGCCGCTGTCGTCTTCAGGGCAGCACCCGGCACGAGAGCCGTCCTCCCCGAACACCCTCACGTAGAGGGTCGCGAGGCCATCGTACCTGAAATGAAGGGTGCTCCTCCCGCTCAGGCCTCGCGCATGGGCAAACGCCTGCCAACCGCGGGTCAAGGACACGCTGCCCTTCGCGGTGACTTTGACCCCAACCCATGAAGCCTTGCTGCAGCAGCCGGCGGCCTATAGCCAGAGGCCGTCAAGCCCCTCGACCGGCAGCTCACCCATGAAGAAGCGCGGGAGTGGGAGCCAGGTGCCGGCGGGCCTCCCCGACCACACGACGAACTCTCGGAGCACATCTGCCGAGTGGAAGCGCGGCCGAGGAGGCCGGGCAACCACGGCACGCCTCCCCTCATCGCAGGGGTTGCCTCGCCCTTGGTGGCCCCCACCTCAAGAAGAAGCACCGCAGCGGCCGCCCAAAGCGACGCCGACTCCCGAAGAAGTGTGCCCGCGCCCCCGAGGAGCTACCGCCGGGGTCGCAGCTGCTTGTGGGGGTGGCCACGCCCTCTCTTGTGCGGCGGCGAACCCGACCCCTCCTTGGGGGCCCTCCCCTTCTCGGCGGCGGATAATCTCCTTGTTGGCGCCATGGATGCTACGACAAGACGGGGAGACGAAGAAGAGGAAGGAGAAAGAGCGGGCGGCGAGAAGATGGAGATGAGCAAGGAGGGCTCCGCCCCTCCGCGCATTTATAGCTGGAGGAAGGCCAACCTCCGGCCTCCATGATCCCATGCAATGATGTTTTTTCTCTGCATGCAGCAGAGTCTCATCAAGTCGGACAGTTGTCGAGGCCGCGTGGGGAACAGAGACGCCCACATCCCATCAATCACCACGCGCCGACCAAGGCCGCAGGTGGTTAGGGCCCGCGGCACTCCGCACTTGCCCTTTGGCTTCGCCTCGAAGCCAAGTCCGAGCGCGCCTTGGGCCCAGGAACTACTGTTGGCGTTCTGGGAACGGGGGTACCCAGACTTGCCTGCTTACGGCCCATGGCGCAGTTCCCTCGACGGCCCGGTACAGCCCAGCTTCAATATCAACAGCTCAAGACCCTCGCGAGGGGTGAAGCCTCGGGAGGCAGACGACACCAAGACCTCCACGAGGAGCGGCATCCTCAAGCCGGCTCCCGAGGAGCGGAGATTTCTATGCAAGCCTCACCTCGCGAGGTCCGGATGACGTGAGCCATGACGACCAAGGCCAGGTGACGCCAGCGGGCGCAGCGTACTAGTTTCCTCTTTGGTTCTAAGGAGGCAAGCACAGGCGTGGAGTCCCAAGGAATCAGCCAAAGGTTTCCATTCCCGTGCAACAAGACTAAGACCGCCAGAACGGCAGGACGGAGGTCATCACCGAGCCCACCACGGTGTCACGGCCAGAGGCTTTTGCAGGCTGATACGTCTCCAACGTATCTATAATTTTTTATTGTTCCATGCTATTATATATATATATTCTGTTTTGGATATTTAATGGGCTTTACTATACACTTATATATTATTTTTGGGACTAACCTACTAACCCAAGGCCCAGTGCAAATTGCTGGTTTTGCCTATTTCAGTGTTTTGCAGAAAAGGAATACCAAACGGAGTCCAAACGGAATGAAACCTTCGGGAGCGTGATTTTTGGAACAAACGTGATCCAGAGGACTTGGAGTGGACGTCAAGAAATCAACGAGGAGGCCACGAGGCAGGGAGGCGCGCCTGCCCCCCTGGGCGCGCCCCCCACCCTCGTGGGCCCCTTGCAGCTCCACCGACCTACTTCTTCCTCCTATATATACCCATATACCCGAAGCCATCGAGGAGCACCACGAAACCCTATTTCCACCATCGCAACCTTCTGTACCCGTGAGATCCCATCTTGGGGCCTTTACCGGCGCTCCGACGGAGGGGGAATCGATCACGGAGGGCTTCTACATCAACACCATAGCCTCTCCGATGATGTGTGAGTAGTTTACCGCAGACCTTCGGGTTCATAGTAATTAGCTAGATGGCTTCTTCTCTCTCTTTGGATCTCAATACAAAGTTCTCCTCGATCTTCTTGGAGATATATTCGATGTAACTCTTTTTGCGATGTGTTTGTCGAGATCCGATGAATTATGGGTTTATGATCAAGATTATCTATGAACAATATTTGAATCTTCTCTGAATTCTTTTATGTATGATTGGTTATCTTTGCAAGTCTCTTCGAATTATCAGTTTGGTTTGGACTACTAGATTGATCTTTCTTGCAATGGGAGAAGTGCTTAGCTTTGGATTCAATCTTGCGTTGCTCGATCCCAGTGACAGAAGGGGAAACGACACTTATTGTATTGTTGCCATCGAGGATAAAAAGATGGGATTTATATCATATTGCTTGAGTTTATCCCTCTCCATCATGTCATCTTGCCTAATGCGTTACTCTGTTCTTATGAACTTAATACTCTAGATGCATGTTGGATAGCGGTCGATGTGTGGAGTAATAGTAGTAGATGCAGGTAGGAGTCGGTCTACTTGTTGCGGACGTGATGCCTATATACATGATCATGCCTAGATATTCTCATAATTATGCACTTTTCTATCAATTTCTCGACAGTAATTTGTTCACCCACCGTAATACTTATGCTATCTTGAGAGAAGCCACTAGTGAAACCTATGGCCCCCGGGTCTATTTTCCATAATGTTAATCTCCCATCAACTAGCTATTTCTGGTGCCGTTTATTTTGCAATCTTTACTTTTCATCTTTATCATAAAAATACCAAAAATATTATCTTATCATCTCTATCAGATCTCACTTTTTGCAAGTGGCCGTGAAGGGATTGACAACCCCTTTACCCGGTTGGTTGCAAGGTTCTTATTTGTTTGTGTAGGTACGAGGGACTTGCGTGTGGCCTCCTACTGGATTGATACCTTGGTTCTCAAAAACTGAGGGAAATACTTACGCTACTTTGCTTCATCACCCTTTCCTCTTCAAGGGAAAACCAATGCATGCTCAAGAGGTAGCACAGGCGAAGACTAATTTTGTCAGGATAGCATGTACTAGTTGTCTCCCTCCGAATTTGGTCGTTGTGAGATCCCTTCCGCCTTTCATTTGGGAAGAGGACCAAGGCCATTATAAATAGGACTTAGCCACCACCATAGGGAAGGGACCGGATCGGATCCATTCCTTCCTCACACCCACTAGCTCAATGGAGCCCAAGAACACTCCTCCTCCTGAGGTCGTTCTTCCACTATACTAATTCATCCTCAGCCCCTCGAGGCCAATCCACCACAAACCAGGAGTAGGATTTTACAACGCAAGGTGGCCCGAACCTGGGTAAATTGCCATGTCCCGTTTCCTTCCAGTTCATCGAGCTAGGCCGTGAGATTGGCGAGTTGGCGGGCTGGGGAGTTTGAGTTCTTCGCACGCACCCCAGAGTTCGAACCTCTCAAGGGTTTGCGGAGCCCGAAATCTGACAGTCACCAAGGTACAACATGCAAACGGGCGATCAGCTCTTGCGCCACCAACAAGTGCTGCTAGACATGCCTACCTGGAGGCGCTACCACTTTGCAGGTGTCAGGCGGTAGCGTTGAGATGATACATGATGCGGTAGAAAGGATCCTCAACCCGCTCGATAGAGTGCTGCTTCCGCTCTACTTGGAAGGTGTTAGGGCACCAAGTGCAAGGCTTTGAAGCAAGCAACAATTTCCCTTAAGCGACCTCAAGGTTTATCAAATCCACTAGAGCTACACAATTACAACCAACGATCGGTCCCTACACAGATAGGAAAAACTTCCTTGTGCTTGCAACATCACTAGCGAGGTTGTCAATCTCACTCTCTTTGCTAGTTATAAAAGGAATTAAAACATAAGTGTGGACATTGTTGATGGAAATTGACAAAAATGTAAAACAAGGAATCAGAAGAACATCGATTGTGGTTGAAAACTTTATGGAAGAGATAGGACTGGGGTCCATAGGTTCACCAGTGGTCTCTCTCAAAAAGATAAGCAACAATATGGTAAACAAATTATAGTTGGACAATGATTAAATTACAATATTTTTAAGTATGACTATTCATGGCATAATCAACATATGAGCATCACGTCCATAAATCCATAGACCATTATCCAACTACATGTACAGCTAATACTCCACCCCAAGATCACTATCCACCATGCAATTCAAAGCATTAAGTAAACAGAGTATTGCATTAAGTATGATGACATGAAGTAGATGATATATTGTCTTCACCCTGCGTTCAAAGGACATCTACACAATCATCTTTTTATCCCTAGTGGCAAAAACATCAATACAAAGCCTTTTCCACTTTCTATCACCACGATAGCTTACTTGCACGGTTGTACCCAACCATCATACACAACTCCCTCTATTGATCATACCCCAAACTTGGCGAGAGAAAGAAAGAATAGATCAGAGAGCATATATGAATAAGAATTATGTAGCAAAAAAATCAAATAGATCTTAAGATAATTCATGAATAAATCCGATCACAAAGTGACAATTCATCATATCCCTACAAACAAAGCAAAAATTTGATCAGATGAATCACAATCATGTAGGGAAGTTCATGTGATCTTTGTGTTGAGAAATGAGAGAGGGAGAAAGAGAGAGAGAGAGAGAGAGAGAGAGAGAGAGAGAGAGAGAGAGAGAAAACAATCTAGTGTTACCAGCCCATAGTCCAAATGAAACTAATCATGATGGCGTTCAAGTTGATGGAGAAGGGCATCATGATGATTTCCCCCTCTGGTTGAGTACCGGAAAATTCTCTCCATAATCGATTTAGATGAAACATAGATGTGTGGCAGGGGAATCATTTGGGTGATAAAGTCTTGAGGGTTTTTGGCAGTATATAAAGAAACCATAACCAAGAAGCAGTGGATCGGAGTCCCACGGGCCAACGCGGCAGGGGGACGCACCCCCTAGGGTGCGTGGGGCGGCAAGTAGGGCCCCTGGTTCCCCCCCGGGCTATGTCGGTTGCTGTTGGAACCCTCTAGACTTGAAAATTTCTCTGATTCTTTTCTAGATTTTTTTGAGTCCGATAAAATTTATTTCTCTGCAAATTCCGAACCAACAAAAAAAAGAAACTTGCCATGAGCACTAGATTAATAGGTTAGTACGGACAAATAATAAAAATATATTTTAAGATCATAAAAGTATGCTAATTTAATATAGATATTGACATGAAAAAAGCAAAAATTAAAGATACGTTTGAGATGTATCAAGTGCCAAGCTTCGGCGACCAATTTCAAGAATCCCTCAGGTTGCGACCACAATCTCTCAAAGTGAAATAGGCGCGCTGTCGGTGTCAAAACCGGCAGATCTCGGGTAGGGGGTCCCGAACTATGCGTCTAAGGTCGATGGTAACAGGAGACAGGGGACACGCTGTTTACCCAGGTTCGGGCCCTCTCTATGGAGGTAATACCCTACTTCCTGCTTGATTGATCTTGATGAATATGAGTGTTACAAGAGTTGATCTGCCACGAGATCGTAATGGCTAAACCCTAGAATTCTAGCTTGTATGACTATGGTAATGAGTATATCCTTTCCAGACTATGCCCTCCGGTTTATATAGACACCGGAGGGATCTAGGGTTACATGGAGTCGGTTACATAAGAAGGAACCTTCATAGTTGGTCACCAAGCTTGCCTTCCACGCCAAGGAGAGTCCAATCCGGCACGGGTATAGTCATCGGTCTTCATGTCTTCACAGCCCATCAGTCCGGCCCATGGATAACAGGCCGGACGCCCGAGGACCCCTTAGTCTAGGACTCCCTCAGTAGCCCCTGAACCTGGCTTCAATGACGAGGAGTCTGGCGCGTAGATTGTCTTCGGCATTCAAGGCGGGTTCCCCTTTCCGAACTCCAAGATAGTCTTCAGATATAATGGTTGTGTCCGGACCTGTAACACGTACCACACACAACCGCAGCGAGAATATACTACCTGCACGAGTCCCTTCTGCCGACAGCTTTTTACAACGTTACATCACGTCTGTCCAGTCATAATTTCGAACCGTTTTTCGTCTGCCGCTCCATGTTTCGAGACGCGGTTGCTATTGGCACGTCTTGTCGAAGCAGAGATCATGTCCCCTGATTGCGGGATTCTCATCAATGCGGGCATGGGTAATCCAACCGTGCCATTTACACGGCCCTTGGGAATTGGCGAGCTTTTAGGGTGAGTGGGGAAGCGCTTGATATTCGCGGCCTTTATAAGGGGATAAGGATTCCCTTTCTTCATCCGCGCCCCTTCTCTCCCTCAGCCCTTCTGTCCTTGAGCTCCAGCGCCCAAGTTCTAGCTTTTTTCCCTTTCAAGAAAATACTCCAATTATGTCCGGATCCGGAGCTGGTGGCAAGTGTATGGTCTCCTCCGTTAGGAAGAAGAACATCAAGGAGCTCCGGGAGGCCAGATACCTGGCCAAGGAGATCGTTCACCGACTCCCGGCCAAGGGACAGGTCGTCCCTAACCCAGAGCCCAATGAGAGGGTTGTGTTTCTCACACATTTCGTCCGCGGGCTGGGATTCCCTCTTCACCCATTTGTCCGCGGATTGATGTTTTACTATGGGCTGGACTTCCACGATCTGGCCCCCAACTTTATCCTCAACATCTCGGCATTTATTGTCGTGTGCGAGGCCTTTCTCCGCATCCCACCTCACTTCGGCCTATGGCTGAAGACCTTCAATGTGAAACCGAAGGTGGTGAGCGGTCAACAAGCAGAGTGCGGGGGCACCATGGCGGGCAAGATGCCCAATGTCACCTGGCCCGAAGGCTCCTTCGCGGAGACGGTGATGGGATGGCAATCGGGGTGGTTTTACATCACCGAGCCGCGAGACACCAACTGGGTGGCGGCCCCCGAATTCCGATCCGGAGTTCCGATGCGGCTCACTTCACAGCAAATGTAAGGGCCCGACACAGGGATCTTGAGCGAGATAACCGAGCTCCAGACGTGCGTCCAGAACATGATAACCAAGAAGATCAAACTTGTCAATGTGATCCAGGTTATGCTCATTCGCCGGATCCTTCCGTGCCAACGTCAGACTTGCTATTTGTGGGAGTACGATCCAGCCAAGCACCAGAAGCTACTAGAGCTCTTTGGCGTGACACACGAAGATATCTGGAAAGTGCTCTTCAAGGCTGGCGAGACGCCGCCGCCCACGACCGAAGATCGCGGGCTTAGCTTAAAATGTCAGGCCAATTCGGTAAGTCTTTTAATGTTTTCTAGATATATCCTTCACCGCCATATTTTGAGGAAGGAGTCTAAGCTTTCCCATCCACTTCACCAGGCCTGGATCGAGGTAGCGGGGCGGATTAACTGTCCGGCTCCGCTTCCTGAGGACCAAGAATTCCCACTTCTGACGAAGATGTTGTTTCCGGCGCCTTATGACGTGCAGGAGAAGAAGACCAAGAAAGCGGCCAAGGGGGCCAGGAGTGGCCTTCGCCGAAAAGGAGCTTCAAACGTGATGTCCGAAGACGAGACTCACTCTTCGTCCGCCGAAGACGACAACGAAGAGGAGTAAGAAGAAGAGGACTCCCCACCTGAGGCGGGGAGGAAGAAGAGGGCGGCCTCTATGAACCTGGAGGTGAAGGCGCCCAAGAGGGGAAAAGGCTCCCTCGCGGGTAACTTCGTGTGGGACATCGATAGTAGTCCGGAGCAAGCTCCCCGGACCAAGCCTCGGGCCGCATCGGAAGTATCATAATCTTTATGCATGCCCAAATGTTTGGCCTTTCCGCCTTGCCATATTGACATGTTTGAATCATGTTATTGCAGTCCGACTTGGGACAGTTCTCCGCGAGCTTCGTCAGAAGATTCGTTGGACCCAAAGGAGAGGGCCAGCATGTCGCCGCCGCCTGCTTACTCTCCCTCGGCCAAGGGTGATGATGAGGAGGTGTGCCGAAGGACCTCCTCTGACCGGGGGAAAGTTCCGGAGATCATCAGGGTGGAACCCCAAGATGACTCCTGGGCCGTCGGACATATGGGGGGAAAAGCCAATGTAGAGACGGATGATGCGGGTCGAGTTCTATTCGACCCTCAGTCGGACTCTATTCCGGAGACCTATACGGCTCCGGGGTCCGGCGAACGGCCTTCCCCGAAAAGAGGGGGTGAGCCGTCGGTATCCTCTGTCCAACCAGAGGTGTCGGATCATCTACTGGAAGCACTACAAGGTGCCTCCATTGTGGATGAGCACCGTGCCCATATGGGTATGGTGATCGAAAAGGTTCAGTATGCCAAAAACGGATTGACCGAAGCCTGCGCTAGCCTTCTAATAGGTTTTGAGGTGAGTAATGTAATTGTAGGAAGAATATCACAGTGTAGACAGTAGCCCATGATGCTAACATAATGTGTCTATATGAATAAGCAGGCCTCGCTGCGGGCTGCTACCGCTCAAACTGCAGAGGTCTCCGGACTGAAGTAGAAACTGGAGCGGGCCGAGGAAGAGCTCGGCCTCATGAAGAAGCAGTTGGAGGATAACCAAGGTATGCAGTAACCTGCGTGTATGTCGAAGAATAAATTGTTCAAGCTGACTAAAGTGTCATGTACTTTATTAGGGGCCACGACCGAGGTGGCGGCCCTAAAAAAGGCGTTAGCCGAGGACGAGGACAAAGCAGCCAAGGAACACGCCGCGCGCAAGAAGCACGAGGCCCTGGTTAGCAAGGCCCAGGAAGAGCTCCAGGACGCCGTCGAGAAGCTCGAGTCCTTGGAGTGCGATATTAAGACGCAAGAGTCCGAACTTGCGAAGGTCCGTCAGAGCACACAGGATGCCCGAGAAGAAGCCCAGAGCGCCCTCCAAGAAATTCAGGCGGCCAAGAAGATTACGGCGGGTAAGTCTTTCGCTATGCAAAGCCAGTAGGCGAAGGAAACATTCCTTGTACTGACCCGAATTTGGGTTTTCCAGGGGCGTTTACGAATCTGCCGCGCAGCATATCAGATGCTGCCGAGTTTTATCGAGCCGAAGAGGGGATGTCTATGGAGAAGCTATTCTGGTCTCAATATTTTGGACCAGAACATCCGGTGCCCTTTAGCGACCAGCTCAAACAGCTGGTCGAGCTGCACAGGTCGACCGAGCTAGCCATGACGGACCTGATAGTCCGGCTGTGGCCTGCCGAGCCCGTACCAAGCAGCTACTTCGGACTTGTGAAGTGGCTCGTGAGTGCCTGCCCACGGCTCGAAGCCGTGAAGCGATCGGTCTGCAATGAAGGTGCACGGATGGCCTTTGCCCGCATCAAGACGCATTGGGCGAAGCTGGATGCCAAGAAGCTGGTGACCGAGGGGCCGCCTGAGGGCAAGGAGCATCGTCGACCCGAGCTATATTTTGATAGTGTCCTGGAGGGGTCCCGCCTTGTGGCGGAGCACTGTTCGAAGGATGTTATATTGCCATGAAAACATTCGTATTATCTTGTCCTGTAATATGGGACAATGATGTTGTGTAATATAATGCTTGTGATTTAAATTTTACCTCATGTGCGGCCGTTTATGAAATCTGAGGGTTGACTAGTTGTCACCTTCTGCCCCTGTCAGCGTTCTCGAAACGGGGGTCCCCAGACTTGCCTGCCTGCGACCCACGACGTGGTTTGCTAGCGGGCCTGTATGGCCCATCTTCATCAACAAGGCTTTCAAGACCCTCGCGGGGAGCCAAGCCTCGCGAGGTGGACGACGCAAGACCTCCTCAGGAGCTGCCTCTCCAGGCAGGCTCACGAGGAGCGGAGATATCAAGGCGGGGCAAATCTCGCGAGGCTCCTGTGACGTGAGCCATGACGATCGACACCAGGCGGGCGCCAGCGCCCGCATCGTCCTTGTTTCCTCTTTGGAGCTAAGGGAACAAGCGCAGGCACAGAGTACCGAGGCATCAGGCAAAGGTTTCCATATTAGTGCAACGAGACCAAGACCAGCAGGCCAGCAGGACGGAGGTCACCGTGGAGCCCAAGACGGCGTCACCACCAGAGCCTTTCGCAGGCGAAGACCACTTTTGTCAGGATAGCTTGTACTAGCTGTCCCCTTTAAAATTTGCCCGCCGTTGTTGGTTCCCTTCCCGCTCAATATTTGGGAAGAGGACCAGGGCCTATATAAGTAGAACTAGCCACCGCAGTAGGGGCAACTCATCTTGTACTGGATCCGCTCCCTCCTCACACCCACAAGTTCACAGAGCACAAGAACACCTCAACCTCAGGAGGCTGTTGTTCCCCTTGTACTGTTCATCATCAGCCCAAGAGGCAATCCACCACCACACTGGAGTAGGGTATTACAGCACATCAGTGGCCCGAACCAGTATAAATCACGTGTCTTTCTGTGTTGCGAGTGTCGTCGAGTTCGCCCGCGAGATCTTAGCGAGCTAGGGCATAGATCGGTAGGGGGAAAGACTTCGCGCGCACCCCAGAGTTCGAACCCTAAGGGTTTTGCCGGAACCCCAGATCCGACATTTGGTGCGCCAGGTAGGGGTGCGCCATAGCTTCCCTTCCGTCAATCCGTCGCTCCGCCATCTCCATGGCGGACACTCGCCGCACTCGAGCTGAGCGTCGGGCTGCCCTCACCGCCCGCGTTGCTCAGACGGCTCCCGTCGGTGGGCCACCTCGTCGTTCTCCGTCTCCTGCCGCCAACGCCGCCACCGGCCCAGCGGGGAACGGGAAGCAAGCGTCCTCGCTGCACCCATTGGTTCGGCAGGACGGCCGCACCGCCACTCCATCGCTGACCCCAGCCGGTTCCTCGTCCCACGCACGTCGCACTCCCCTGGACGCACAGGCCGTGCTCCTCATGGCGAACGAGCTCCTACGCTACCGCCTGGTCAACGACCTCTACGAGGACTGGCTCGACCGTGTCGCCGAGCTCGTCCACGCCGCAGGGGGCTCCCCGGTGCCGTCCCACTCTCTGCCTCGCCTCCGCCAGCCACGGGCAACGTGGCTCACGGAGCTCCTCCTCCACCTCTGCCCCAAGACTATGCCTTGGCGCCAAGGTGCGCGGCCCCATGGCACGACCCACCACGCCCGGTGCCCGCGTGCGAAGAGAGAAGCTGCCAAGAAATCCCTCGGCCGCGAGAGGCTGCACCTGCGCTCCCCACGCCGCCTCGCCAAGACCGCGCGCTACCCACAGTGGCGGCGTGCGGACCTCATAAAGACCAAGCTCCCCCTCCAAGACGGGCCCCGGCAACCATGACCGGCTGTCGCGCCTTCACCCCCGAGCTGTGTAGCGTCGCCTGGCCGGGCAAGTTCAAGCCGGATCTGCCTCCTCGCTATGACGGCACCGCCGACCCCGCGGAGTTCCTGCAGCTCTACGAGCTGAGCATCGAAGCAGCCAACGGCGACAAGAAAGTCATGGCGAACTGGTTTCCCATGGCTCTCAAGGATGGTGCCCGCTCCTGGCTCCTGAGCCTGTCACCGGGCTCGATCTCTTCCTGGGACGAGATGCGCGACCGCTTCGTCGCCAACTTCCAAGGCACCCGCGACCACTCGCCGGCCGCGGGCGACCTACGCTGCATCAAGCAACAACTAGGAGAGACCCTCCAGAAGTACATCCAGCACTTCAACAACACTTGCCTCAAGATCCCCAAGGTCACGGACAAGGCCATCATCTCCGAGTTCTTTGATGGCGTCCGCGACATCAAGATGAAGGAGGAGCTCGCCATCCACGAGGAGTTGTGCACATCTCAGAAGCTACTCAACCTGGCGACCAAGTGCGCAAGAGCTGAGGAGGGGCACCTCTTCCTCCTCAAGCTGCCAGCCGTGGGCGCAGAGGATAAGAAGGCCAAGGCGAAGGACGTGAAGCGCAAGGAAGCAGTGTTGCTCGCAGCGGAGCCCGACACCAAGAGAGGCAGGGACCAGCCCGAGTCATCCAAGAACAGCCGACCGTTCTGCGCCTTCCACAACCTGAACACCCACAACACCAGCGACTGTCAAGAACTCAGAGCCATTCGCGAGGGACGCTTCAGTCGATGCCCCGAGCGCAGTGATCGAGGCTACGGCCGCATAGGAGGACGTGGAGGCGGACGCTGGGACGACCATGGCCCGCGCCAAGAATGGCGCAACAGGCCTCGTGAGGACCGCTGGCAGGAACATCCTCGCGAGGGCACCTGGAGGGACCAGCCTCGTGAGGATCGCCCTCAGGGCAACGCCGGTCTTCCCCCACTGCCGCCATGACCAAGAAGGAACAACGATCACCATCAAGACGAGGGGGCTGGGGGCTTCCAGGAGCCGCGTGCAATCGCCTACATCTTGGGCGGCGCTGAGGCCCCAGCCTCGCAGTGTATCTTCAAACAGTTCACTCGTGAGGTGAATGCAGTCCTCCCCAAGCTCGAGGCCACGCGCCAGCTCAGGTGGTCCCAGTGCGCCATCACCTTCAACTCGGCAGATCAGCTCAAGTGCGCAGCCACCACTGGCGCCTCCCGATGCTTTGTTCACCAGTCATCAGCAATGTGCAAGTTACCAAGACCCTCATCGATGGCTGTGCAGGGCTCAACGTCCTGTCCGTCGACACGTTCGACAACCTCCAAGTGTCGTATGAGCAGCTTCAGCCTACCAAGCCTTTCTCAGGAGTGACCGATGGTTCCACCACACCAATAGGGCAGGTCCGCCTCCCTATCACCTTCGGAGAACGCAAGAACTACCGCACCGAGCTCATCGACTTCGACGTCGCGCACATCCGTCTGCCATACAACGTCATCCTCGTATATCCGGCCCTGGCCAAGTTCATGGCGGTGACACACCACGGCTACAATGTCCTCAATATGCCAGGAAGCGGCGGAATCATCACGGTCCCATGTGAATAGAGAAATGCAGTGTGCTCCCTCAAGCGCGCCTTTCAAGCGGCCGCAATCGACGACCCCGACAGCAAGAGCGAGGGCCCCCATGAGGCCCTCCCCAAGAAGAAGAAGCAGTCGCGCCGTGCCGGACCTCAGGAGGGTGGCGACGCAGCTGGAGCCTCATCAAGATCAGCGCCTGCTCCAGGGGCGCCTCCCTCCATCACATAGGAATGCGCGCTCGGCACCCTCCTCGGGCAGGGCTCGGGGGCTCTCTTCTGGAGGGCCTCAGACCTTGCCAACCTCATGAGGGAGGTGCTTGGGCACCACTTGAAGGCGTGCTTCGCAACACGTTTCCCTCAGGAGAACACAGGGCAAGGAGTGCCCACCGCTCAGGAGTTCAGCACCAAGACCACTCAGGAACTGCAAGACGCAAGGGCCATGCGCGGCGACCGCCGCTCACGAGGCGTAGCTCCCCATCCAGGCGAGGATGTCGGGCTGCGCGTCTGCATCGACGTTCCAGGGCTCAACAGGGTCGCATCTCAAGAGCTTTTTTGGCCTTCGTGCATGGGCCGTTGCAAGGGTCCACCACACAGCTATGTTCGCATGCCTTTTGGCTTGCCAAGCGTGTCGTTCGTCTACCAGCACAACCTGCGGCGTGTCCTGGCGGCTCAGGAGGCCAGGCACCACGCCATCCTGGTGGAGATGGAAGCGGTCCTCAAGGAACCGCCTGAGCCCCCAGAGCCTCACGAGGCTCAGGGCCCCGGTGGCTCGTGAGGAGCTACCCCTTCGCGGCACGCCTTCAGCTGCACCAACTCTCCTTCGTCGGCAGAACCAGGTGACATTTTCCAAGTTCATTTAGCTGGGAGCGCCCCTCGGGCTGCATTATTCCCAGGCCACGTGGGTCCGTCCCTGTGGCATGTATCCCTTTTGCTTATGTCTTCAGTTTACTCTGTTGGGGGCGCCCTCGGGCTGCATCATCCCCAAGCCGCTCGGGCCTGACCCAGTGGCATGCATCTTTCTTCATTTACCCAAATTGATTTGCCTTCCATGCTTAATCTGCCTATGACTACCACCTACTCGATCATCGCCTCCCACGGGGCCTCCTCACAATGTCACGGCGCTGGTGCATGGGTCCGTCCCTGCCACGTCGACAAACCTGAGCGGTCGAGCTCTGGCTCACGGCACGCCCTGCGCACGTCACCTCATCAGGCCCTCAGCGTCTTCACCTCCTCGCGGAACAACCAGCGGCAGGCTGGCAACCATAACGGCAAAACCGTGTTTCTCCTTGTGCTGGCTTGCAGGAATATCATGAGGATAGTACCAGGCGGCACCGCGAGCTCCCACCTCTTCCAAGTAATCCGCTTGCACGTTGTCGGTGTCAAAACCGACGGATCTCGGGTAGGGGGTCCCGAACTATGCGTCTAGGCGGATGGTAGCAGGAGACAAGGGACACGATGTTTTTACCCAGGTTCGAGCCCTCTCGATGGAGGTAAAACGCTACTCCTGCTTGATTAATATTGATGATATGGGTAGTACAAGAGTGGATCTACCACGAGATCGTGAGAGGCTAAACCCTAGAAGCTAGCCTATGGTATGATTGTTGTTCGTCCCCACGGACTAAAACCCTCTGGTTTATATAGACACCGAGATAGGGTTAGGGTTACACATAGTCGGTTACAATGGTAGGAGATCTACATATCCGTATCGCCAAGCTTGCCTTCCACGCCAAGGAAAGTCCCATCCGGACACGGGACGAAGTCTTCAATCTTGTATCTTCATAGTCCAGGAGTCCGGCCCACGGTGATAGTTCGGCTATCCGGACACCCCCTAATCCAGGACTCCCTCAGTAGCCCCTGAACTAGGCTTCAATGACGACGAATCCGACGCGCACATTGTCTTCGGCATTGCAAGGCGGGTTCCTCCTCCGAATACTTCATAGAAGATTTTGAACACAAGGATAGTGTCCGGCTCTGCAAAACAAGTTCCACATACCACCGTAGAGAGAATAACCTTTGCACAGATCTGCTGACGTATCCCGCGGCATGACATCACACCACGGCCAGGCCTTTATACGAATCGTTTTTACTGTCCCACCTCAGCGCGTTTAGCGAGGCGGTTTCTTCGGCACGTCTTATCAGAGCAGAGATCGTGCCCCCTTTATTCTGGGATCCTCATCAATACGGGCGTGGGTAACCCAGTCGTGCCCGTTGGCACGCCTCCTCCATCGGCGAGTCCCGAACGGTCACGGGAGGGCTCTTGGTATTCAACCTCTTTATAACGAGACCAAGGCCCGCTCCTTTCTTTCAATCTCAATCGAATCCGCCTCGCCTCGAGTTCCAACACCCAAAGCTCCAGATTTAGGCGCTTCGGACCTTCAACGATGTCCGGCTTCGACCTGCACGGCCGGTGGATGTCTTCCTCCGTCACGGAAGAAGATGTGCTAAAGCTGAGAGACACCACGTATCTAACCGGCGAAATTCGCATAGGCTGCCTGCCCAAGGGCAGGTTATTCCCACTCCCGAGCCTGGTGAGAGTGTGGTATTCGTGTCTCACTTCCTCCGGGGTTTAGGCTTCCCGACGGACCCCTTTGTGAGGGGGCTCATGTTTTATTATGGGCTGGAATTCCATGACTTGGATCCGGAGTCCATCCTCCACATCTCGCCGTTCATTGTCGTATGTGAAGCCTTCCTCCGCATTACCCCTCACTTCGGATTGTGGCTAAAGACCTTCAAAGTGGAGCCGAAGATGATCAAGGGGCACCAGGCAGAGTGCGGAGGGGCTGTTATAAGAAAGAATGTGGACGCTCCATGGCCCGAGGGCTCTTTTCAAGAGGAGCTCAATTTATGGCAACAGGAGTGGTTTTATATCACCGCTCCCAGGGGCACCAAATGGGCGGCGCCACCTGCCTTCCGCTCGGGTCCTCCACTGCGGCGGGCGTCATGGGTCAATAAAGGGCTTGATTGGGGACCGTCCAAGGACGTACCTCTGTTGCAGGGTCGTATTCGAGACCTCCGAGAGAGAGAGATCAATCTGGTCATAGTAGCGCAGGTCATGCTGATTAAATGCACCTTGCCACCTGCAAAGCGTCGCCCCCTCCACCTGTGGGAGTTTAATCCGGAGGGACCACGAGCTCTCCAACATTTTATGGGCGTAACGCCCGTGGAGATGTACCAACTGTTCTTCGGATCACAAGTAATGTGTCCGGACTTAACCGAGGATGCAGGTCTAAGCTGCAATCGCCCGGATACTCAAGTAAGTAGTCCTGTACCCGGACATGCTATCTGCATATTTATCATAAACTTACCCTTAAAAGAGCTATCCTTTAAACAGGAGTGGATAGCAAAAGCAAAACTGGTCAGGTGTCCGGCCCCCCTCCCTGAGACCACGCCGGATCATGTATTAACCAAGATGCTAGAGGTCGTGCCTTTTGAAGAAGGCGAAGGGGGGAACAAGGGAACTACTACCTCCATGAAGGAGGCTATCAAGAAAGGTGGGATCGAGAATCCCTCCCTCCAAGGGGAGAAGAGGACCGCTTCTGAAGATCCGGAGACCAAAGCCTCGAAGCGGGGGAAGAAATCTTCACCAGAGGGTCCTGCGGCGGGAGATGCACGGCCGCACTATTACCCCAAGGAGATCAGCCCTCCAGCGAGCCGTAAGTAAAGGGGGCGTTTTCTTTTCAAAAGAGAGACATCCCCGTTTTATTTCTGAAGGTAACCGAAAGTTTACCTTGTAGTTCGGATCTCAGCCCTTCACAGCAGAGCTCGTCTTCAGGGGATCTTTGTCCGAAGATGATGGAGAGCGAAACGCCTCCGCCTGCCGTACCGTTACGCGAGGTGGACGACCCTGAGGTGTCGTCGCGGAGGGCGTCTTCGACTCCGGCGGGGCCAGAAGGCAGCCGTATGTCCCCTCAAAGCCCTCCGTGTCCGGCCTTCGAAAAAGGCCACCGGACGAGTCCGGCACCAACGGGTGTATGGTCGGAGGAGCTGAAGGATCTGCTCGGGCGAGCGTCTATCTCGGAAGATCACCGTACGTTAATGGGTACGGTGATTGAAAGGATTTCATCCGCTGAGAGCGCATTGCATGAAGCCGTCGTAAGTTTACTGACGGGTTTTGAGGTATGCAAAATGATGTACCTTCGGCGGTTTGCATATAAAATGCGCCCTGTATAGATAGTAGCCCCTGAGACTTGGTGCGGTGTCAAAAATGACGGCGCTACGAGGATCATGACCCCAGGTATAATATGCGCTCTTCCTATGTAGGTGGCGAAGCGTCCGGTGGCTAGCCGGGCTGATGAATTTGCCAAACTGAAGCGGTAGCCTGACGTGGTGGATGCGGACATCACGCTTGTTAATAAGCGGTTGACGAGTCACAAGGTTTGCAACTTCTCCGCGGACACCTGGTAAGGGAGCTTGACGCCCATGCCTCACAACATGTATGCTTAATGCAGATGGTGCCGCTGCTATGGAGAGCCTTGGTGAGCTCGCCCGAGCCAAGGAGCAAGCCGGAAAAAGTGATGCGGCTGCTTTAAAAGGCGGCCGCAGAGCTAAAAGCGAACAGGCTGCTCACCTTTGCCAAAGCTAGAAAGAAATGGCCGTGATGTCCGTGAATTTGAAGAATGCTACTGACCGTTGTGAGCTTCTTGAAAAAGAAGATCGAGCGAAACAAGAGGACCTGAAAAAGGCTGCCACCGAGGCCAAGGATACTCGCTCTGCAATGAGAGCTATGAAGGAGGAGCTACATCAGGCCATAGATATTGCGGCCGAAAGCCCTTTCGCTATGGAGGAAATTCATGGATCCTAGGTACGCTCAATTGGACCGGCTATGGGGTGCGGAGGATGCTTATCTGGATTTGGCTGCTAGTGCCGCAGACGCTGCAGTTCACTTCCTAGGTGAAAAGGATCACGGAATGGAAGAGCTTTTTTGGTCGCAGTTCCATAGTCCGGAGCATCCACTTTCATTAACCGATCGTTTGGCCGAATGGGCTGAGCTGAATAGGTTGTCCGGACTTGCCATGAAGGCCGTCGTGACTCATTTGTGGCCGAAAAGGCCTGAGCCGAAGAGTTATTTTGGCTTGGTGCAACAGTTCCTTGGTGCGGTGTCGCATATGCATGCAATGAAGCGGTCAGCATGCATAGAGGGTGCGCGGATGGCTCTTGCCCATGTCAAGACATACTGGGCGGAGATGAAGGCCACCGACGTTGCATCCCAAGATTCGGACAAAAGTCGAGTACCTGCCGAGCACTATTTTGAGGAAGTCCTGCAGGGCGCTCGTTTAATAGAGACGCAGTGCTCGAAGGATATTATGTTTTAATGACATGTATGATTTGTGAAAACAATGTTTCAATATAATATAAGAGCTTTTTATACTTGTGCGTTCAAGTATTAAAACACCTCATGTGCGGCCGTTGATGTATATGTGTATATAACACGAAAGATGGCAGTCTTGACATTACGCACATAGTGCGGGGGTGTTTGCAAAATGGCGCATTTTCACGCTTAATCCAATGTCTTGATCCTGTAAAGGATGTGATAGCGTAGCAAACTAGGCAACCGGACTATAATGCTTTATCACTTTCACTTAGCCATAGGAGTTCGATGGTGGGGCTACTATATAGCCCCTAGGGGCACCACGCTCTCCCGAATTCGGGGCGCGTATGTGCCTGACCGGGAAACGGTCCTTCGTTAATGCGGGGGAATTCTAAACATTCTGGTGGGTCATCGAATGGTTGACCAGTCTCACGCTATATCATGACAGTCAGTTTTCGGCTTTCTCTCGAGGTGCTCACTGGCGAACCGGGCACAATCGCGATGAGTTCTCCTGGTGCCGCGTTAGCCGATAGAACGGAACGTAAGGCAGCAAAACACAGGAGCCGGGCAAACCCAACATTTGACCAAAGACATGATTCGGAGCTGATGCATATAAGGCCTAACTCAAGACGCCGAACACTCCCTAAGGTATTCGGTCTTTATGAAAACGGGCAGAATAATGCCCTAAGCCCCTGGTGTCCAGGTACGCGCAAAAATTCTGGTGCGGCCAATGCCAAAACGCCAGCCTCCTCCTCGGGTACAGCAAGAAACCGGGGGATGTGTATCAACAAAAGACAGTAAAAAAGGTTTATGCAGGGTCTTAATCTGAAAAGAATCCTTGCAACGGGTCCCTACTGCACGTCTGCGCCTGTGTCTCCATTATCTTTGTATCACGGACGGGTGTAGCACAGTGTTCATCTCAGAAAAGAGAAGAACTTAGTTGAAAAGAAAAAGATCGTGCGAAAAATGTACTTTATATTAAATAAACAGAGTACGGCTCGAAAAGTGAATAAAATTGAGCTTTATTGTCTCTTGTTGTACATATGCGTGCAGCCCTTATGCGGGGTATGCCGCTAGTAGGCGTTTATATGTTTAAGCCGGACTCGTCAGGCCATGTCCGGGGTCCGAATGACCTATTCAGGTGCTTTGATTAGCGGAGCCGGATTAGTGCGGGGCTGTCAAGGCAGTCTCACGTTCTTCCGTGCTCAAGTAACACTTGATACTCCCTTTTAATGAGATGATGCCGCGTGGACCGGGCATTTTAAGTGTAAGAGATGCATAATGCGGTATTGCGTTAAAGAGGGCGAAAGCTTCGCGTCCCAGTAGTGCTTGATAGCTACTTTCGAATGGGGCGATGTGGAAGGTTAACTTTTCACGGCGGAAGTTGTTGGATGACCCGAACACAACTTCTAGCAGTAGGGAGCCCGTACAATGGGCATATAGGCCTGGCATTACCCCTTTGAAGGAGGTGTTGCTATGTCGAATTTTGGTTGGGTCTATCCCCATTTTGCGGATTGTGTCCTGATATAGCAGGTTTAGATCGCTACCTCCGTCCATTAGGACTTGTGTGAATTGGACTCCGTCGATTATAGGATATAATATCAAGGCAGACCATCCTGCGTTCCGGATACTTCTGTAATAGTCCTGATGATCGAAGGTGATTGGTTTTGACAACCATCGTTGGGACTCTGCTGGGATAGACCGTGCAGCGCGTGTTTCTATGGGTGTCGCTCTGTTTTTCCCTTTTGTCACCTGAAGTGAGTTCACTATTTTGACTTTTTGTGGGAAATTCTTTTGTTTTCCGGTGCTCTGCTTGTGGAGTTCGTCATCGTCCTCGCTTGGTGTGTCGAGCCCCTTGTGTTCGGCATTGAGTTTGCCGGACTACTTGAAGACCCAACAATCTCTGTGGGTATGGTTTGCAGGCTTCCCAGGAGTACTGTGGATTTGGCATATTTTGTCCAAGATTTTGTTTAGGTTGGATAGCTCGTCGATGTTGTCCTTGAGGGGCAGTTTTTATGATTCTGCTGGGAGCTTACTAATCCGGCGTTGATCGTCGTGCTCTTCGAGCTGTTTCCCTTTGTCCGGCGCTGGTCCTTGCTGCGTCGTGGTTTTCCATTTCCATCCCTGACTTCAGATGTACTTGGGTCGCTGGTACTGCATCTTGCCAGCCAACTATCCTCTCCCGCGCAAAAGCGGGTCATGAGGCTTGTTATAATGCAGCCATTGTTCTCGGCTTCTCCTGGCCGAGGTGTCTGGCGAGCCATTCGTCTCGGACGTTGTGTTTGAAAGCTGCTAAGGCTTCGGCGTCCGGACAGTCGACTATTTGGTTCTTTTTGATGAGGAACCTGTTCCAGAATTTGCGGGCTGACTCTCCGGGTTGTTGAGTTATGTGACTTAAATCGCTCAGATCCGGAGGACGGACATAAGTCCCTTGAAAATTTGCCCGAAAAGCGTCCTCGAGCTCTTCCCAACTTCCAATGGTATTTTCAGGGAGGCTTTTGAGCCAATGCCGGGCTGGCCCTTTGAGCTTGAGGGGTAAGTATTTTATGGCGTGGAGATCATCTCCTCTAGCCATGTGTATGTGGAGGATGTAATCCTCAATCTAGACTCCAGGGTCTGTTGTTCCGTTGTATGCCTCTATGTTTACGGGTTTGAATCCCGCTGGGAATTCGTGATCCAGCACCTCATCGGTGAAACACAGAGGGTGTGCGGCACCCCTATACTTGGGTGTGTCGTGATGTTTGGATATTTGGCATGTTGCATTGCTTGGAAAAGCTTGCTTTCTCGGCCCATAGATGGACCTAACTGGGCAATCCTTTTGATGCGAATCCTTATGCGGATCGTGTGCCGGCTTGTGTGCGGCACCTCTTGCCTCTCCATGTTTGCCATGTGGTTGTCTATCCGACTGGGCGGCCTCTTTGTTCTTTGATTGCGGGGGCTCTACGGCCTCCTCATCAAATTCGGGCAGTAATTTGCGCTTCGGGTAGCTCTTTGTTTGGCGACTGTCGCCCGTATTTCTCTCTGCGGTGTTGAGTACTTTGCTCCATCTGATTCTGAGTGCATCTTCCGCTGTTTTGAGCTTCCGCTTACCTTTTTTCAGGCTATCTTGCGATGGCGGCAAAGCCTTTTGTGGAGGTTCTTCTGCTCCAACAATTTGTCCGGCGTGAGATCGTCCGGACTATTATCTTCGCCGGGACGGGTTGTTTATCCAAGTTGTCTGTTCGGACGGTTGCTTTCGATAGCATGTTAAATGCGTCCACCGGTTCGCCCTGCTCTATGGCTGGGTCTGTGTGGCTGCCGTCTTTGTCGAGGCGGGACTTGGTGCGGCGTTTACGTTGCCGTTTTGACTGCTTTTCGAGGGATTTATCCTTCGTAGCGTCCCGTTGTTCCTCGTCGTCACTTCCTTTAGGTGTATCCACCATGTATACATCGTGGGATAAGGTGGCTGTCCAGTATCCTATAGGTGCTGGTTCATGGTTGTCTCCTACATCGTCGTCCATACCGTCGATGTCTTCGGAGTCGAAATCGAGCACGTCGTTTAAGCTTTCGACAGTGGCTACAAAGTGGGCGGTGGGTGGGCGTTGAATTTCTTCGTCGTCTGCATCCCAACCTTCCTGACCGTAGTCCAGCCAGGGCTCTCTGATAAAGAGAGAGACTTTAGTGAATTCAGGATGTCGCCAAAGGGCGAAAGTCTTTGAAAGATGTCCGCGGCAGTGAACTCCATAACCGGCGCCCAATTGGATTCGATTGGCAGGGGCGCGGAGGGTTCGGAGTACGGAGAGGAGTCCGGCACCTTGGAGTCACGGTCTTCGCAACGGACAGGGATGGAGTTCGGCTCAATCACCGTAGAGATCGTAGCCGCCGAGGCGGTGTCCAACCACTCGTCCTCGATCGGCGGAGTCGGCTCCGAGCTAAGGGTCGGAGCGGACGCTGGTGCGGCCTCCAGGGCACTGTTCGGCGGCAGAGCTAGATCGTGCCCATCGAGACAGTGCGGCGCGCTTGGCTGTGGCTCGAATCCGTCGAAGATCAAGTCTCCGCGGATGTCGGCCGTGTAGTTCAAACTCCCAAATCTGACCTGATGGCCAGGGGCGTAGCTTTCGGTCTGCTTCCGGATGGCCAAGTGAATTGCCCGCAGCAGTGCAAAGCCGCCGAATCACGAAGATCTGTCCGGGAGAAAAGTCTCACCTGGACCGCGTCATTGTTGATGATCGAAGGAGCCATCGGGCCTAAGGATGACGCACACGGAGGAACGCTCAATGAAAGCACCAATGTCGGTGTCAAAACTGGCGGATCTCGGTAGGGGGTCCCGAACTATGCATCGAGGCGGATGGTAACCGGAGACAAGGGACACAATGTTTTTACCTGTGTTCGGGCCCTCTCGATGGAGGTAAAACCCTACTCCCGCTTGATTAATATTGATGATATGGGTAGTACAAGAGTGGATCTACCACGAGATCGGAGAGGCTAAACCCTAGAAGCTAGCCTATGGTATGATTGTTGTTCGTCCCTACGGACTAAAACCCTCCGGTTTATATAAACACCGGATAGGGTTAGGGTTACACAGAGTCGGTTACAATGGTAGGAGATCTACATATCCGTATCGCCAAGCTTGCCTTCCACGCCAAGGAAAGTCCCATCCGGAAACGGGACGAAGTCTTCAATCTTGTATCTTCATAGTCCAGGAGTCCGGCCAACGGTGATAGTTCGGCTATCCGGACACCCCCTAATCCAGGACTCCCTCACACGTTAAAAGGGGGGCTCCTGAGCATCGCGACTCAGGAGCTCTTACTGGTTCTCCAGCCCTCACCCCCTGGCCTTGACCACGGCATCGCAACCTGGCATACCATCGCGACCTGGCTCGAGGGCCGGGACCTAAGGACATAGAGCACGACGGAAAGCATTGGAAGGGGGAGGATCCGTACGGGCCTAACCTAGCTACGCTGCGGATGGTTGCGCGCAGGCCTAGCACACCACGAGGAATTGACTCGGAATCGGCCAGATTAGTCTCGTGTTCAGATTGGCTAGTTGTTGGAGCCTAGATGTTGGCGCTCGCCGCATCCCTGTTGTGGCCACGTCGCCTCCCTTTCCAGCCTTACCATGGCCGCTTGAGCGCTAAAGGGGACCTCCTGAGCATCGCGCCTCAGGGGCTCTTACTGGACCTCGGGCCGCTCACCTCCTAGCCTTGACCACAGCACACGACCTGGCATACCAGCAATGGCTACAGCCTGCCTGGGGACCGGTACCTGTCAGCGTAGAGCAACAAGCTATCGCGAGGATGGAAAGGAGAGACCGATCCTTAACAAGGCATGCGTTTGCAAATTTTCATAACTTGGAAGATATGCGCAAAAGACATTAGAGACCCTTTACACACCCCTAGGGGGCACTTCGTGATTCTTCACAGGGAACAAAAAACGAGAACCAAAAGGAATCCTATCTCCACCCTCCCGTGGCGAACGCCATCATCAATAGTGGGCCACGGGAGGCCGGCGCCGACCCCATCCAGATCAGCAGCTGCGGTGGCTGGACGTCGCGGCCCTGCTCCGAGCCTGGCGAGAGCTCGGGGGCACGTAGCTGTCGTCGCTCATCTCCGGAGTCTCGTAAAGCTCGGGGGAATCACTAGACTCCCAGGGGCTGCTGCTGCTGGAGTAGCCACGGGCGGAGCGTGCGTCAGCCTGGCGCTCCCCTCCAGGGCAACACTCTAGGCGGCGGCCCTCCACATCGAAGACCTTGAAGAAGAGCGTGGAGGCGCCGTCGTACTCGAAGTGGATCGCGAGGGTGCCCTCCACGCGGCAGACCCGCACAACCTCCCCCCAGCCGCGGGTCATGAAGATCTTGCCGGCGGGGACCGCTTCGATCTCTGCTCCGGTCGCCGGAGCGTTGCAGTCGGCATGCTGCAGCCAGAGCTCAAAAGGTCCCCTTGGCGGCATCACGTCAGAGAAGAACCGCGGGAAGCGGATCCAAGAGCTTGGGGGCATCGACGCCCATAGCACAAGCTAGCGCGAGGAATCAGAAGCGTGGATTCCAGGGGCGACGGCGCGTGTCGCCGTGGTACGACGACCGCAGGCGCGGCGCGGGCGGCGCCGCTCGTCGCTCCGCCCTTCTGAGCCCTCGGCTCGGGCATACAAGGGTAGCGGATACCCTGGAGGAGGCCGCTCGCACCAAGGCCTCGTCACCACCTGCATTGCTGCTTCGTCGCGACGGTGAACCGGCCTCTTCTTCGGTGGAAGCGGCCCCGGATCATCGCGGGGGGCCTTCCCTTTCTCTTCAGCGGAGAACCTTCAGATGGGCGCCATTGTTGCTAGCAGTGGAGCAAGTGAACCAAGAAGAGACGGGCGACGGGGGCTCCGCCCCCCTCCCCATTTCTTGCGGAAGAAGGCCAACCAGCGCCCCCCACGATCGCAGGTAATGATGGTTTTCCTTGCATGTCGCAGGGACTTATCAAGTCGAGCAGTTGCCGAGGCAGCGTGGGGAAGCGGAGACACCCACGTCCAATCAACCGCCACGCGTCGACCAAGGCCGCAGGCTTTTGGGGCCCGCGGCGCTCCGTACTTGACCTTTGGCTTCGCCTCGAAGCCAAGTCCGAGCGCGCCTTGGGCCCGGGGGCTACTGTCGGCGTTCTGGGAACGGGGGTCCCCAGAATTGCCTGCCTGCGGCCCACGGTGTGGCTTAGCTAGCGGGCTTGTACGACCCATCTTCATCAACAAGGCTTTCAAAACCCTCGCGAGGAGCCAAGCCTCGGGAGGCGGACGACGCAAGACCTTCTTTGGAGCTGCCTCTCCAGGCAGGCTCACGAGGAGCGGAGATATCAAGGCGGGGCAAACCTCACGAGGCTCCTGTGACGTGAGCCATGACGATCGACACCAGGCGGGCGCCAGGCGGGCGCAACGTCCTTGTTTCCTCTTTGGAGCTAAGGGAGCAAGCGCGGGCGCGGATTACCGAGGCATCAGGCAAAGGTTTCCATATCAGTGCAACAAGACCAAGACCAGCAGGCCAGCAGGACGGAGGTCACCGTGGAGCCCAAGACGGCGTCACCACCAGAGCCTTTCGCAGGCGAAGACCACTTTTGTCAGGATAGCTTGTACTAGCTGTCCCCTTCCAAATCTGCCCGCCGTTGTTGGTTCCCTTCCCGCTCAATATTTGGGAAGAGGACCAGAGCCTATATAAGTAGAACTAGCCACCGCAGTAGGGGAAACTCATCTTGTACTGGATCCGCTCCATCCTCACACCCCACAAGTTCACAGAGCACAAGAACACCTCAACCTCAGGAGGCTGTTCTTCCCCTTGTACTGTTCATGATCAGCCCAAGAGGCAATCTAGCACCACCACACTGGAGTAGGGTATTACAGCACATCGGTGGCCCGAACCAGTATAAATCTCGTGTCTTTCTGTGTTGCGAGTGTCGTCGAGTTCGTCCGCGAGATCTTAGAGAGCTAGGGCATAGATCGGTAGGGGGGAAAGACTTCGCGCGCACCCCAGAGTTTGAACCTTAAGAGTTTTACCGGAACCCCAGATCCGACAGCCCCCACGTAGGTAGTACGGGGGTGTTCGGGATAAATCTAAACACTCTTTACTCCACATTCTGGTCCTTAAAGGAGGTGTTTAGCGCAACGAACAAGGCAATCAGACTATGCGGCCTTTACCGCCCTCACTTAGCCATAGGAGTTTGACAATAAGAAATTCGGCGAAGCCCCTGGTATTCGGAAGGCCGAACTAGGGGCCTGACACACGCATAATCGGGGAAACCGATTCCTCGCATGAAGCGGAGAAAATCTCTAACGATTTGGGACCTCTCGAACAGCTGACCAGCTCTCGCCGCATCATTACAGTCAGCTTTCGGCTTTCTCTACTGACATGCTCGTCCGGAAGAACTGGGACACAATCGTAGTAGTTCTCCCTTTACTACCCTAGCCGATATAGCAGAACGTAAGGTAGTAAGCACAGGAGCCGGGCAACCCAACTATTGACCAAAGACATGATTCGGAGCCGATGCATATAATGTTATAAGTTCGGGGTGCCGAATTGCACTATAAAAGTGTTCGGACTTTTATTGCCGTAATGTGGGGCGTGATGGAGCCCCTGGCGCAATAATACGTACCAGTGTGTACGTGTGTAATGAGTAATGAATACAAAGGAAAAATGAGGAAAATTAAATAAGCTGACGTACCCTTTATTTGTGATGTGATTAACACGTCGAGGCGTACTTGTACAAGTAATGCGATAAGTGAATTAGGCTATTTAACATGCCATGACAAAGGGCGAGCTGCGTACGGGTATGTAAAAACAGGTATGGCAATCGTTAGCAGAGACCACCTGGGGATTTTCTTGTATGCCAGAGCTCCTTGCCTCCTTGGTGTGTTCTGCAAGCGGGTCGTCCGAATAGACCTCAAAAAGGAAAAAGACCCGAAATGAAAAGGAAAGTAAAGGTGTGCGATTCCCAGGGTCGGTTGAGCCGCACTGTGGATCGCGAGCTAGTTGTGCCTCCGTCAGCACCCATGGGGTTTTGAGTGTGTAGTTATGTATGCGTGGTATGAATGCCACTGCATGAAGGGGGCTGGGGCGGAGTCTGGATTGCTAATTGATCTCTTGACGAGCCGAGCTGTCCTATTGCAGTGTAGTCCGGACCCTCTTAATGATGTCCAGGGGCTCGGCAGCCGGATTATAGTGCTGCTTGAAAATGCCGCTCTGTGCTTCTGCTGCTAAGGCGGCGGTGTGCTCCTCTGTACGGAGGGACCGTTCCGTGTTTCCATTTATTTTAATGACGTCGCGTGGACCGGGCATCTTGAGCTTGAGATAAGCGTAGTGTGGCACTGCGTTGAATCTAGCAAACGCGGTGCGTCCGAGCAGTGCGTGGTAGCCACTGCGGAAGGGGACGATATAGAAGGTTAACTCCTCGTTTCGGAAGTTGTCCGGAGAGCCGAAGACCGCCTCCAGCATGATTGAGCCCGTACAACAGGCCTCGACGCCTGGTATGACTCCTTTAAAGGTAGTCTTTGTGGGTTTGATTCGTGAGGGATTAATGCCCATCTTCCGCATTGTATCCTGATAGAGCAGGTTGAGGCTGCTGCCACCGTCCATTAGGACTCGTGTGAGGTGAAATCCGTCGATGATTGGGTCGAGGACCAGTGCGGATGAACCGCCATGACAGATACTAGTTGGATGATCTCGACGATCAAAGGTGATCGGGAATAACGACCATGGATTCAATTTTGGGGCGACTGGCTCTACCGCATAGATGTCCCTAAGTGTGCGCTTGCGCTCCCTTTTGGGTGTGTGTGTGTGGCATATATCATATTCACCATTTTGACTTGAGGGGGAAACTTTTTCTGTCCTCCAGTGTTCGGCTGCCGAGGCTCTTCGTCATCATCCTCGCTTTGCGATCCCGTTTTCTTTCTTTTGGCATTTGACTTGCTGGCTTGCTTGAAAACCCGGCAATCTCTGTTGGTATGATTGGCTTGTTTGTCTGTGGTGGCATGTATCTGGCACGGACGATCGAGTATGTGGTCCAAGCTGGATGGTCCCTCATTGTTCCTTTTGTAGGGCTTCTTTCGTTGACCGGACTTGGAGCCGCTTAATCCGGCGTTAACTGTGGTGTCATCGAGGTTATCGCCATTTCTTCGGCGTTTGTGTCTATTGTGCCGGAGTTTGCCGGTGCTGTTCTTGGCCTCAGAGGGGCCTGCCTCGATGGCTGTGTCTTTGCTACGAGCCAGCCAGCTGTCCTCACCCGTGCAAAAGCGGGTCATGAATGCTATGAGGGCTGCCATGGATTTCGGCTTTTCTTGGCCGAGGTGGCGGACGAGCCATTCGTCACGGATGCTGTGTTTGAAGGCTGCTAGGGCTTCAGCATCCGGACAGTCAACGATCTGGTTCTTTTTGGTGAGGAACCTAGTCCAGAATTTTCTGGCTGATTCTCTAGGTTGTTGGACTATATGACTTAAGTCATCGCATCTGGTGGCCGGACATAAGTACCTTGGAAGTTGTCAATAAAAGCTTCTTCCAAGTCCTCCCAACTACCGATAAAATTTTCAGGCAGGCTATTTAGCCAGTGTCTAGCTGGCCCTTTTAGTTTTAGTGGGAGGTATTTGATGGCGTGGAGGTCATCTCCTCGAGCCATATGGATGTGGAGAATAAAATCTTCGATCCACACTGCGGGATCGGTTGTTCCGTCGTATGATTCAATATTGACGGGTTTGAACCCCTCGGGGAATTCGTGATCCGATTGCCGCGTGAAGCGAGAGGGTGTCTTGGCGCCCTATATCGAGCCGCGTCGCGGCGCACCTCCGATGGAGTCCGTCTGCGGTTACCGGCCCGGGCGTGGCTAGGTTTGTCGCGTCCAAATAGGTAGCCGTCATCCTGAGTCGGGAAGCGTCCTCGCGATCCGTAGATTGATCTGGTGTGTCCTGCTCTACTGTCCAGGTCCTACCGAAGGTCGTATGTATGGTCCCGAATTGTTATGTCTTTGTTTTTACGAGGCGGTGGGGCGGGCTGTTGTTCGGCCTGAGTTGCCGTTTTATCCCAACCGCGGGGTGGTCGGTCTGCCGCACTATCCCGACCATGTGGTGGTCGTTCCGCATTGCGCGAGGGAGGTACGGGATCTGGTGCCTCCTCATCGAACTGAGGTAGTAGTCTGCACTTCGGGTAACTCTTGGTTGGGCGCTTGAGGCCGTATTATTTGGCTGCCAGGACATCGGTCCATCTGTCAATGAGTAGGTCTTGATCGACTTGGAGCTGCCGCTGATTTTTCTTCAGGCTTCTAGCAGTAGCTATTAGCTGGCGCTTGAAGCGCTCCTGCTCGAGGGGTGCCTCAGGCATGATGAAATCCTTGCTGTCGTGGCTCTCCTCATCCTCGGAGACTGGACGATAACTATCGTTATCCAGGCCATTGAGCATGGCCTGTTTGTCAGGGTTAACTTGCCCGTTGTCTTGTTCCTCCTGTTCTTATGCTACTCCAACAGGGTCTTCATTGTTTTCGGCGTCGCCCGGAGTACTATTTTCTCCGGTGCCAGTGTTGCCATCTTTTGAGCGACGAGGCTTAGAACGGTGTTTAGGGCGCCGACTCTTGGACTGTGTCTCAGAAGGTTTATTCGCAACTGGATCTTCTTTGTCATCGTTGCTAGCTTTTTAGGTGTGCCAACCATGTACACATCGTACGAAGAGGTGGCCGTCCAACGTCCAGTGAATGGCGGGTCTTGGCCTTGCTCCTTGTCGGCATCATCGTCCGTACCGTCGGTGTCTTCGGAGCCATAATTAAGCACGTCGGCTAAGTCATAGACAGTGGCTATGAAGTGGGTGGCGGGTGGGAAGCAAAATCCCCATCGTCAGCCTCTAGCTAGAACCGAACATAGTTCGGCTGTGAGTCCTTCTCCAAGGACAAATTCTTTAAAGAGTTTAGCACGTCACCCAAAGGTGAGTGCTGGAAGATGTCTGCGGCGCTGAATTCAAAAATCGATAACCGATCTAGCTCGGTGTCCGCAGGCGTACATGGTCCGGAACTTATAGCCGGAGACGAGTCCGGAGTTCTGTTGAGCAAATATTCCAGGGCGTCGAGTCTGTGTGCGGCTCCAACGCCGCGGACTCTATGGCCTCAGATGGCGCGATCTGCTCCGGTTCTAAGGCCGTTGCAGTTACAGGAACCATCTCCTGAATCTGGTCCGATAACAGATTGAAGTCATGTTCATCGGAGCGAGGGGGAGCTACCGCCGCGGTCTCAAATCCATTGAAGATCAAGTCTCCACGGATATCCGCAACGTAGTTCAGGCTTCCAAATCTGACCTGGTGGCCAGGGGCGTAGCTATCGATCTGCTCCAGATGGACAAGCGAGTTGGCCCGCTATACGAAGCCGCCGAATATGAAAATCCGTCCGGGGAGGAAGGTTTCTCCCTGGACAGTGTTACTATGGACGATTGAAGGGGCCATCGAACCTTTCGTCGACGGCATAGTGGAACTCTCAATGAAAGCACCAATGTCAGTGTCAAAACCGGCGGATCTCGGGTAGGGGGTCCCGAACTGTGCGTCTAAGGTCGATCATAACAGGAGACAGGGGACACAATGTTTACCCAGGTTCAGGCCCTCTCTATGGAGGTAATATCCTACTTCCTGCTTGATTGATCTTGATGAATATGAGTGTTACAAGAGTTGATCTACCACGAGATCGTAATGGCTAAACCCTAGAAGTCTAGCCTGTATGACTATGGTAATGAGTATATCCTTTCCAGACTACGCCCTCCGGTTTATATAGACACCGGAGGGATCTAGGGTTACATAGAGTCGGTTACATAAGAAGGAATCTTCATAGTTGGTCACCAAGCTTGCCTTCCACGCCAAGGAGAGTCCAATCCGGACGCGGGTATAGTATTCGGTCTTCATGTCTTCACAGCCCATCAGTCTGGCCCATGGATAACAGGCCGGACGCCCGAGGACCCCTTAGTCCAGGACTCCCTCACGCGCCCTGATGAAACGGGCAATGTAGTCGACGAGTAGAGGGAAATGATCTGAAGCGTTGTAGGAGAGACATCTGAGAAAGTTGTGAGGGTCTGCCACCTCTTAGGTTGGATTTCATTGCACACGATAGTAGGGGAGTCATGCTCATTAGGTTATGTGTAGTGATGACTGTGCAGCTAAATGTCCCGAAGTTCCCCCATCCGCAAGGAAACGCCCGAAGCGATTCGTGGTACGGCAGTTGATGCGAGAATTGTTCTTGTATTTGACAGAGGTGGTCATGTTGTACTCGCTACCAAGGAGCCATGGCCCAGCTTGTGAGGAGCGCATGTCGAACACAATCTTCACATTGTCGTCATGCGGGTCATAAACTCCGGTGACCTACCAGTATGGATCTGCCCAAAGGATACACACAAGCGCAGTAATATGGTGGGTCCAATCATTAGGTTTGAGAGCGCAACCTCAGACCGCCGCCATGCGAGAAGAATACCACCGCGAATGCCAGGGGCTGGCTAGACGAGGTAGTCGTCGAATGAAGGTCCTGAAGTTTCGACGACAATAAACTCCGAGACCAAAGCTAGCTTTGTTTGCTCGATGCAAATGATGCTTGGAGTTGCGGGGGCAATCACGCCACGGATAGCGGTGCGCTTGGCCCCACAGCTGAGCCCAGCATATCGGATGCATGAACTTTATATTGAACTGGGCAACTCAAGCTTGATTGCAATGGTGGTGGAGTAAGTTATGACTGCGACATCTTCGACGGTGATCTTCCATGACTGCAGACTTTGGAGATCAGGCTTCACTAAATGTATGAACATTGCGATTATAATGCCAACGTGTTGGCCCATTTGATAGCGAGGAATAGTTTTCAACCGTCCATTTCATGCATTTGGGACGAGATCTATTGGTGTTATATCACTGAGCATGGTAAATAAAGTATCTACATTTACCAATGAATAAAACTTTGTTGCAGAAGCCGCGGGTTTTATCCTCTTTTTCCAAAGAAAATGAACAAAGCTAGCCGAATGACATTCCCTAAAAAAATCATAATGGAACATGCATAACATGTACTCATTTCTTCCGTGGACCAAATGCACTTTTTTTTGAAGGGTAAACTTTATTTCTCAAATAATAGACAGGTCTTTTACAATAATGTGAGAAATAAAGTCGGGAATGTAGGCTTCCCAAAATTCAGAGCATCTATTACTAAAAGAGTGTTTTGCTAGAGCATCAGCCACCTCATTAGCTTCCCGAAAACAGTGCCCGCATGTCGCTGATGCAAACTCCTCCGAATAAGATTGCATTACGTAGTCACAGCAACATCAGGACCATATATTTCATGCTGGTTCACCGCCTCAAGTGCATTTGAGCTATCGGACTCAATTATCAAGGAGGTGCAGCCAATTTTACATGCTAGCCGTAATCCATTCCTTATAGCCTGAATTTCTGCCGCCTCATTTTGCATATATATGAGGCGTAAACCAAGTGGCTGCTGCTATGAACTCACCCTTGTCGTCCCGGGCTACAGCTCCTGTAGCTCCAGCCATTGTCTGAGCACAAAACGAGGCATCAACATTAACCTTCACCGATCCACGTGTCGGTTTCTTCCACATGTGATCTCGCTTCCTAGTGGGATAATTTGGCATGGATGATCGGACGAAATTTGTGCACATGACTTTGATGGAGAGAGCAGACCGAACCGGTGTTTGGACTGGTTCTTGTCTCACGATCCGCCGTCGTTGCCACCAAATGTACCATGCCGCAACCACAATTAGCTCCACCTATAGCAAGTCACCCATGAGTCGGTGGTTCTACATAGTATTTCCATAGTCACGTAACACGAACGGTCTTGGGCCACTGCTCAGTTAATTTCCTCTGCTAACCCAAGTTCGCACCAGATTTCCTTTGCTCGGTGCGGGTAAATAAGCGATCTGAATATCTTCCATCCCTACTTTGCAAATGGGGCATTGAGCACTCGATTGGGATGTGTCGTGATGCTAGAACACCAAAACAGGGGAGAACCCCTTTCAACACTTTCCGGACAAAATGTTTAACCTTCCACATGCAGACGGATGACATGCTGATTTCCATATAGGGTTAATGTGCATACTTCCTTGGCCATCCTGCCTCTTCCAAAGTGTTTCCCAAAATGGTGTTCAAACTCGACATGATAAGCTGATTTTACAGAGAAAGTCCACGATCTGGTTGCATTCCATGCCACAAAATCATCCAACAGCTCTACTCAAGTGGTATATTAAGGATTACGTGGACATCAACAGAGAAAAGATGGAGGTAATAAGAGGAATGTCCCACCGGCCGGTGTGTGGGTCAATGAGGTCCTCCACTTTGTCTAGTAACGTAGCTCCCACAGGTGTAATAACCTTCCTGTTTTTCGCTTGTTGGGATCCACGGGTCTCGCCAAATATCAATTTTTTCATCCGTACCAACTCGCCATATGCAGCCCCTTTTAAAAGTTTCTATGCCATAAACAATACTCTGCCAAGTGTATGATGATCCTTTCTTTTGACCTGCACTCAAAATGTCACCATTTGGATAGTATTTGGCTGAGAACACGTGCACACAAAGAGTCCGGATTCTCGGAGCAGGCGCCAACACTGCTTTTGCTAATAAAGCAAGGTTAAAACTGTGAAGATCCCTGAACCCCATACCTCCTTTCTCCTTTGGAATGCACATTTTCCACCAAGCGTACCAATGCATCTTTCGCTTTTCTTCTGTGTCACCCCACCAAAATCTAGAAATTTCATCCATAATCGATTTACAAATACCTTTTGGCAGTTTAAAACTGACATAGCATATGATGGAATTGCTTGTACTATCTTGATTTCAACAAAATTTCTTTACCTTGAGCAGATAGAGTTTTTCTTTCCAACCCTTTAAACGCCTGGCATATTACATCAATCAGGTGTTGAAGCAATCGCTAGGTCAACTCCAACCATTGTTGGTAGACCTAAGTATTTGTCGAATAGAGCTTCATCATAATGTCCAAGACTCGCACACATCTTCTCCGACAGTCACACTAGTATTTGGGCTGAAATAGATACTAGATTTAGCCGTCTTGACCCTTTGTCCTGAACTGCTACAAGACATGTCCAGCACCCTTTTCAGGGTATTAAGCGTTACGACTATTAGCTCTCATGAGAATCAAAGAATCATCCGCAAATAGCAGGTGAGAAACAGAAGGCGCGTTTCGACAAACGAGAATACCTTCAATTCCCCCAATCTCCTCTTCATGGGCTAGCATACAGGATAATCCTTCTGAGCAAAGTAAGAATAGATATGGGGATAGGGGATCCCCTTGTCTCAAGCCTCGGGTGGGATGAAACTCTTCAGTCTCAGTATCATTAAATCTTACCCTATAGCTTACCGATGTTACACATTCCATGATCAGCTCCACCCACTCCATCTGAAACCCCATCTTGATCATCATCTTTTTCAGAAAACCCCACTCAACTCGGTCGTAGGCCTTTAGCATGTCAAGCTTAACGGCACGGTAGCCATTAGATCCATGGGTCTTCTTTTTTATAGCATGAAAACATTCATAAGCCACTAACACGTTATACATTATAAGCCTACCGGGAACAAAAGCACTTTGTGTTGGTGATATCACTTCCGGTAGGATTCTCTTCAACCTGTTGGCCAACATCTTGGATATGATCTTATAAACCACATTACATAAGCTAATGGGCCTATATTGAGTAATTATCTCCGGGTTATTGACTTTGGGAATTAGGACAATGTTTGTTTGATTCCACCCTTCTGGCATTTTCTTCTTATTTATTGCATCAAGAACTTCATCAGTTAGCTCCTCACCTAAGATATGCCAGAATCTTTTGAAGAATATCGCATGTAATCCATCCGGCCCTGGCGCCTTCATATCCCCGATCTGGAACAGAGCATTTCTCACCTCTTCTCTGGTGTACGGTGAGGTGAGTAGCCTGTTCATCTCAGAAGAGACACACGGTTTTACTGCCTGCATCAAATCATTGTCAACATCTACTAGTTCAGAATTAAACAAGGCACCAAAGTAGTCAAAAATGAGGGGGTTGAGGTTATCATTACCCTCAACCCACCCGTTTTCATTATTTCTTAATTTCTTAATAAGGTTCCTCCTTCTCCTAGCCGAAGCAAACTGAGTAAAATATTTGGTATTACGATCTCCACGTCGGAGCCAGGTGGCATGGCCTCGTTGAGCCCAGTGGACCTCCTCTTGGTCAAGCAAGTTTTCA
The DNA here is from genome assembly GCA_021605145.1 of Aegilops bicornis. Lineage (NCBI taxonomy): Eukaryota > Viridiplantae > Streptophyta > Magnoliopsida > Poales > Poaceae > Aegilops > Aegilops bicornis. The sequence goes on along the minus strand of CM038673.1, from coordinate 322,573,203 downwards.
ATAAGGATCGAGAGCTCTTTTGCTTCCACTTCACTTCATCGAGAGAAGGAGCACGCATCAGGTTCTCCAGCTCTTTCTGAGCTTTCCTCACCGATTAAGGGCCCTTTTAATATCAGACGGTCCCAAGCATGCGAGATCATTGTGAACCGCTTCCAGTTTCGTTTTAGCGAAGGACCAAACCCGTGATGGTTTGCTTTGTCAACCATGCTGTTCTAACAATCTCCTCAACGGTCTCTTGACAAGCCACCTTGCTTCAAACCTCGTTCACGTTTCGTGTTGCAGCCGCTACCTGATAGGTAGTCCGTGTCCAAACATATGGGCCGATGATCAGACTTCCCCATCTCCAAATTTGTCAGACCTACCAGGGGGTGTAGTTCCATCCACGCAGCATTGGAGACAGCTCGATCCAGCATCTCTTTTAGACCTCCACGGAACCATGTGAAAGTATCACCAAAATAGCCAATATCTTCTAAAGAACAGTCGGATAAAGCATCTTGAAATGCTTGTAATCGCGACTGGTGTCTTGGGGCTCCTCCCTCTTTTTTCAGAGGAGAAGAGGATCTCATTAAAGTCCCCAAGTACAGCCCATGGTAACTTAGACTGGGCATGCAGATCACGGATTAGACGGAACGTGCGGTCCTTGTGTTCCCAGTTCGGTTCTCCATAGATGCCAGTCATCCTCCACAACACACCATTTGATTCCTCCACTGTAACATCAATGAAGTCAAGAGTGGAAGCCCGGAAGTAGATCCTAACCTCCTTCTTCCAGACCAAAAGCAGTCCACCCTTTCTTCCATCAACACTTTGTTCGCAGATCATATGATCCATGCCTAATTGTTTCTTTAACTCTTCTGCCTTAACATCATTCAAATGTGTTTCCGACAGAAAGAACGCATCCGGCCTATGACGCCTCTGGATATCCAGAAGCGACTGAACTGTCGGGGTACCAAGGAGACCCCGACAGTTCCAACTTATAATTTTCATTGCAAGCGGCGATCCTCCTCAAGGGAGGTCGCCGATGAACTGTTTGATGTACCAACATCATTCCCCATATCAGATTTCTGCTTCTTCATAACATGAACCTTCTGCGGAGTGCTCAGTGTGTCTGTACTAGGATCTTCCTCACTTGCATTCTCAATCAGGCTCACTTTATTATGCACAAAACCCGATGCTGGCGTGGAGCCAGTGCCCTTTCTGACCATCACGGTACCATCCTGGCCAATCAATCTTTTGCGCACCAGGGGTAAAGTTGCATCCCCGAGATCCATGTCTACTGTTTCACGATCATTAGGATCACCTGGGTTGCCACGACCGCTTCCAACGGCACCTCCTCTTCCCCTACCTCCACCATCCCGTGATCTGCCCCCACCACAGTTACCAGAGTTATCAAATTGCACCAGCAGCCAGTCACCCCATTCGCACTCCTCGGGCTTGTGAATTCCGTCTCCACATTCAGTAACTTCATGTCCAATCAATCCGCAAAAATCACAGAACTTTGGGAGCTTCTCATATTCGACGGGATATCTCTTACTTTCCTTCAAGGTTAAGGGAACAAAGCGGACGAGTGGGGTATCCAGTTTAACAAAGACTCGAGCTCTGAGATACTTAGCAGGGTTCAAACGACCTTCACTTATGAATACCCTTATTGGGTGCCCTCCAACCTTGTTTGCAATTTTCTCAGCCAATGTCTGTTTTTGCATCAGTCCATCCGGGATACCTATGATCCTTGCACAGACTGGTATGCGATCGAGCTTATACTCCAGGACATTAGTTAACCCATCATACTCTTCAATTACCACCGCTTCACGACGGAACAGCCAGGGACCGCCTTTCATAACCCTATCCCAATCACCAAGACACATGAATTGAACAATGAAACGATTCTCACCCATAGTTTTGAAGATCACATCTTGCGCGGATGCCCAAGCATTGCGCATGTCCTTAAAAAGAGCGACGTGGGAGAAGGGTCTTTGGGTATGAACCCTAAACACCCCCAGCCATCTTGTTTCTGCCAACAGTTCTTCCACTTCACCTGATAGATCCAACTCTTCTTCCTCCTCGCCATGGAGATTCAGACCTTCGAATTTACTTTCCAGGTTTGCCTCCGCTTTGAGATCCGCCGCCGCCACGGATACTTCACCCAACAGGTTGCTTTACTTTATCAGCCATGAGATCGGGCAGATCGAATATTAGGACTCACTAGAACCCGATCCTAATTAGACCGGGGGTATTCAGACGTGGGTAGTCGATGAACTCTCGCCGAGCGCCGCCGAGAGGAACTTGGGAACCCTAGGTTGCCCTAGATTCAGACCAAATGCACTTTGTTTCAGTTATGTTCATGACACTCAAGGTCAACGCTCAAAACCAACAAACAAACAATCAGCAGCTCTCCACCATTTAATATCATATCTTTTCCCCTATGCTTATCCCAACCAATACTTACAGTTACATCGCTGGGTGACTTAGTAGTAGTAGAACCAATAATAGTACTTATTTCTTAGTCGATAAGATTTTCTTGTCTATGTACTTGTATGAATCTAGAAATGATTATGAATCTCACGTTTTAGCATTGATCTAGGAATGGTTACGAACCTCACTATTCAGATCAAGTATTTAGCGTCGATTTAATTTTTGGAAATGCAAAAAACCTGACGGCGGATTTTTAAGCATGTCAGACTGAACATTTTTTTATAACAAAATTACGTGTTGCGGGTATGGACAATTTTTCAGCATAAGCATGGCAAATTCTCAAAAAAGACTGAACATGCCAGGATTTGACATGCCTGCTGAAGAGAATTGTCATGCTCACGACACGTAATTTATCAAAAAAAAAATTTTGATTTGCCATGTTTAAAAATCTGACATTATATTTGCAGCAGGCTCATTTTTGAATCGTCTGAAAAATATAGCAAAATAGTCTCAAAGTAGTTCTGACCAGCTGGAACACAGAGAGTTATATTTCTTTAGATGAGCTGGAACAGAGAGTTGACTATTGGCCAGTTCATATGCTTTGAGTAGTTGCAACTTGCGGGTGATGCAAAGTTCCGGATCAGGGATGTTCATCTCCTCCACAAACTCAATTTACATTCTTTTTTTGTCATCTATTACGTGAGTTGGAAACAGACTAGATCGAATGGAGGCTCACGCCGGCCGTTGACCTTCTATTTGATGACGCATATATAGTTTGTATACATGCTACTCTGTCTCAAGCATTTGACCTTTATCCCGTTCTTAATTTCCTGCCCCTGCAATGAGGGAACGCAAGCCTGATCCGGCCATCGCCGTCTTCGTCGCCGCGCTCTTTCTTGCGTCGGCGGTGCCCCTGATCAACGGAGCCGACGGGGAAGAGCCCGTGACGCAGCTGTCGAACGGCTTCACCGCGACGCACTCGGCCGACGCGCCGGGGCGGTTCGAGCCGGTGCTGTACTCACACAACGGCGTCTTCGCCTTCGGCTTCCTCCGCGTCGGCTCGGCGTCCCTGGACCTCGCCGTCGTCCACCTGCCTTCGTCCTTCCCGCTCTGGCGTGCCACGCCGGACCGTGTCGCCGACTGGTCGCGCCCGGCTACGCTCTCCTTCGACACCCGCCTGGTCCTCACCGTCCCCGGGGTCGGCGAGCTCTGGAGCACCCTCAACGTCGCCGGGGATACGGTCGCGCTCCTCAACTCGTCCGACCTCGTCATCCGGCTCTTCAACGGGCGCGGTACGCCTTGGCGCAGCTTTGAAAACCCATCGGACACGCTCGTCCTAGGCCAGAACTTCACCATGTCGTCGCCGCCTCTCATCTCCAAGAACCGCCGCTTCTCTCTGCGGTTCGCCAAGACGTACATGGCGCTGCACATGGAGTTCTATGGTGGCCGCACGAGGCCGATGTACTGGCAGTACACGGCTCGCGAGGCCCAGCCAGAGAACGCAACACAGCCGCCGGTGTACGGCCGCCTGGACAGCCGCGGCTTCTTCGGGCTCTACCTCCTGGGTGGCAACCAGAGCGTCGACATGCTTGCCTTCGACACATTCGTCCGGAACCTCACCGGCGCCTTCCGGCGGATGACCCTGGACGACGACGGCAACCTCCGCGCATACTACTGGACCGAGGGCTCCAAAGCTTGGACCTCCGACTACAAGGCCATCAACGGGCCGTGCGAGCTGCCGACGTCGTGCGGCGCTTACGGCCTGTGCGTCCCCGGAGGAGCGCCCAAGTGCCAGTGTCTCATCAACAGCACCGCATCGATCGCCCCGCCATGTCGCGCCGAGGAGTCCACCGACCTCTGCGGGGGCGGCGGGGGGCAGCTGTTCGACGTTGTGCGGCGGAACCGGGTGTCACTGGCGTACAAGGAGCAGCTGCCGTTCGAGACGTACAAGACGGCGGCGGAGTGCGAGCAGTCGTGCGCGGCCAGCTGCAGCTGCTGGGGCGCGGTGTACAACGGCGGGAGCGGCTACTGCTACCTCATCGACTTTCCCGTGGAGACGGTGGTGTACGAGGCCGACGACCGGAAGGTGGTCTATTTCAAGATCAGGAAGGCGCAGCAGCAGAGCGCAGCGGGGCGGGGCATGTCGCCAGGCGTGACAGCCGCGGTGGTGGTTGCGTCGCTGGTCCTGGCGAGCCTGGCCGTGGCCGGGGCGTACGGCGGGTGGCAGCGGTGGCTGCGGCAACGGCGGGCTGGCGGTGTGGGGATGGAGCAGGAGCTGACGCCGGGCCATTACAGGGACCTCAAGTCCATGGACAGCCCAAACAATTCCTTCAAGACGTGATCGGTGCCACTGTATTGAAGCTGAACCCATCGCCCGGACGTTGCGCGCTCGATCGATCGGTACCATGCCCATGCTATGCGGGTTGCTGTCTTGCTGAGCTGCAGAGCTTGGAGAAAGAGGATTGATGGCTGCAGCCAGCTCTGCTCCATGCAGTATTACATAGGTTTCAGAAACTTATTTTTTTTACGTAAGGGATCGTAGTGACGTAGTCCATCCATTGTGTAGGGTTTTTCGTTCCCATTCTTTTCACCATCTCTCTATCTGAACATGTATGCTCAATCGTGTATAAGTATCCGGTGGTGATTTCAACATCATGCATTGCCAAGAAAAGAGCAAACGATAATTTTGATGCAAGATATCCTTTTATATTTAATGTTACTAGTTGACCCGTTGCGCCAAATGACGCAGAGACCTGCTGAAGACATGTTGTCGATGAAAATAGTTTCATGCTGCAAGAACCTTCAACTAAGTCATGCGATTTTGTAAACATGTTAATTACGTTGTTAAATAATAGTCTGGGAAAAGGGAAATTTTGCATGATATGAATATATTCAGTTTGAAAATATGGCCACTATGATGAGAGAGTAAAATTGGCATGGTTGTATTTTTTAGCAAGTTTGTAAACATGGTTATCACGATGAGAAACCTGACCATGCATATATTTCCTGCAAAAAAAAGGGGAAAAGATAAGAAACCTAAGAAAAAACATGTCTTTGTTGTGCATATAGGGAGATATAGGGATCAGGAGGTATTAGAATAGCCCATATATTATTTAGCCCAGCCCACGTAGAGCGATGTCTGTGGCCCGTGAGGAGCTGAATATGAAGCGGCAGGGGGCGGAGCCAGCGAATACTGTGTATCCCCTTCCTTTCTTTCTCGGTTCCTCAGCTGGGTGACAGAGGCGTTTCGTCAGCCGCGACCGGTGCGATTTCTCACCTCTTTTGATTTCGGATTTGTCTGCATGCATGGATTTACTTTCCATCTATTCCCCTCTTTTTTGTGGCGATTCCCACTCCTTTTGGCTCATTTTTAGGCATTATAGATCTTGTGTTGCGATCCTTTCTATTTAGGATGCACTCATATGGAAGTAAATTGATGGTTATTTATAAGCTGCCATTGTTTTGATTGAGAATCGATGGTGTCATAGGTCAGTGCGACAGTTGAGCATGAGGGCATCTCGAACTGAGCCTGTGGATATCAATTCTGATGGAAGCGCCGACAATGGCTCTAACGAAAACTCAGACAGCAGCTCAGATGGATCCGGTGATAGTTCCTCTTATGAGCTCCGATGGAGTGGTGTACATACGATAACAATTTTAACCCCCTATAATAATAATAATAATAATAATAGGCCAGTTGTCTACAATAACATCTATAAACACATTTCAATTTGCTAGCATAAAGTCTCATCAGAAACCACATTGTGTTGAAAAATATGTGCAGTTTTTGGTAGTATTTTGTTTGAGGAAGCAAGCATAGTAAGAATTTAGACCCCTCTGTATAAAAATATGTACATATCATTTTGCTTAATAACATGCTTATACTTAACACGACGTATAAAACAAGTTAAGGAGGCCTTATTTTGCTTTAGAAATTGGTGTTTCTATCAATATATTAAGAACACATCTAAGAAATCAAATCGCGACACAACAGCAGTCACACCCGAACCAGTGAGGCCTTATCTACTTCATGACAAAAGGAGTGAAATGCACGAAAATGCATAGGAGCTCTCGGGTGCTACGCCCCCCTATACTCCCTATAGGGGGGTGGAGCACCCGAGTGCTCCTAATTTGCTTCCTGAAATACATCGCAATATTAAAAGTTTTTTCCATCGGATGCATTTTTTAGATACAAAATAGAAACTACTCGGGAAACTGCCCCATGTAGCTCCGCTGGGATATCTGCAATCTTGAGTATGTTCTCTTTAGTTTTGGCACACACACCAAGGGCATGGGCGATGGTATACTGGTTCTGCTGCCCGGACTTGGATAGGAACAGAAGAAGAGCTGGTCTTAATGTCGCATGAAGTTGGGAAACAGACATTGTTGTACATAGATGTCAGAGCTGTCAATCCATCTAGCATCGCCTGAGCCTCAGCCTCTTCCACAGAACTACATTTGTCAATGCTCTTGGATAAATAGAAGAAACACCAAAAAAAATCCCCGGCGATGGCCCCGATATAGCTCCTCCAAGTCTCAGCAAAGAACGAAGCATCTAAATTTAACTTGACTGTTCCTCCGTCAGGGGGAATCCAGTGCCTCAAACTTCCAGCTGCAACGCCACTCTGTCTGAAAATTCAGAGTAAATGCTGTTTTCACTCTCTTCATCTGACTGAACATTGGGTGCTTATCAATGTACCTGATCCATCAATATATTCAGCATAGTGTGGTTCTCTGACTGAATAATTGATAGTACTGTAGGGTGCTCTACTGTAGGAAGTGAACCATCTGGAATTATCAATACTCTACTCCCGCATTCTCGTAAAAGTTGTAAATCCTTGTGACATGAGACAATAAATGCATCCAGAAGCCCTCCACATGTGCAATCAACTGCAACAGACCAGGACTTGTTAGCAAGTTGTTGCATGACAAAAAGCATTATGAAGGTTTCGAAGAAGTACCACATCCATAACTTACATTATAGAAAAAGGCATACTACATGAAAGAACCAGCTATAGTTTATACCATTCCTTTGCATTATAAAGTAAGTGCAGTACCCAAACTCCGACAAGGACTACAAGCATAATTATAACAACTTAGTGGCATCATCCCTGATACGGGATAGCATAAGACAACAAATCTGTTTTGCATTCATGTTAATTGATGCAATGAGAAGAAATATTAAAGTTACTCCAATGAACTGGAATCAACAGCAGAAAGGCTTGAGCAAATTGATTTATTTTCTGAAGGGACAAATAAATTGAGCAGTATGTGTACATGATATAGGCTTGCGACCAAACAAATAAAGTGAGCAGTATTTTTCACCACCCCATTCACAAAGCTAGTTAATTAACATCTTGAGCACCACTCCGATTTCATACAGTGAGCTCTGAATAATAAGTAAATGTATAGTTTCCGCAGTGTGAATGTATAGTTTTTTCTTGTGAAGTATGTGTTCATGATACAGGCTTGCGCCCAAACTAACACAAGACATACTTTATTTTTTTAAAGAAAGCCAACTTAAGTATCAGTATCATTGATATCTGAGTGGATCAAATCCTACCACGAGAACCCACCTGCACCGATCAACGTCAAAACTAAGATAAATCTGTAGCAACACATGTTTTAGTGTTTGCAAACCACAAAGGTACAAGTCGAGGTCATTCAGCGATATAGATATATACCATGCAGATCATTCAGAGGCCAATACATTAAAAAAACAGAAATTGAAGACATTTTGTGTGAGAGAGAGAGAGAGTATTGAAAAATACTTGATTATGCTATGAAACTGAATACTTCTAAACAAAAAGCATACAATAAATGTACTCCACGTGCATATAACTGCTAGGACATGATCTTCTTCACCTACAACTTGTCAGAGACTGCTTTAAGATTTCAAACCAAATTTGCATATAGTCAATCAGATTATTATTTATATATTTGCAACAAATGAACCACACAAAAATCTAATATATGGATACATAAGGAACATCCAAGGGGGAAACCTTATTCTAATACAGATTTGAATATGCTAAAAAATCCTAGCCATGAAAGCTAGCACCTGTAACATAGATGCAAATGTATGAATAATTAAGAAACCTGAAAAGATAATGAACTAACACCTAGATATTTTTCCTGACCTTCGATTCCGTCGAAACCGAATGAACCGAAACACATGCCCAAAACCGCATTCTACTGTCAAAATCCAAATCTGCAAGATAAAAATGAGCACCCTATTTTCACTGCCTGTACAAAACATGCCTTACCATGTGAGGCCGAGTCATTGGAGTTGAAATATAAGGATAATTAGATTTAATCCGCGTAGAACTCCAGCCACATTAAGTTTTTCATTTCCTGAATCGACATTACACAAATAGATGTAAGGAACTGATAAAGTTACCACGACCTGTGCTTCATTTGATCAGGAAAAGAGATGAGATATGCATGACTATGTATCATATAAATGTGGACATATCAAATACTTCTTGTGAATTCTTAAAATATCACAATCCTATACTATTTTTTGCAGGAAACCACAGTCCTATACTACAAAGCTAATCTCCAAATAAGTCAATAAGTTATTTCTTTCTTATACATCATATCAATATACAGAATCCTTACCCACAAATAAAAATTCTCAGATACGTAGATATCATGTTTAAAAAAACATATATTAACAAATTTAAATGTGAGTGATGTAGAAAGTGATAGCAGAATAGAGTTAGTACCATCATATGGCACCTTCTAAATAAAAGCCAAGAAAAATAACAGGGGCTCTTTAACCTGCCCCATAAAAAATGCACTATAAATTTAACAAACGGGTTGAAAGACAAGTAACCTGCAACATAAATGTGAGGATGACATAAAGGCTAGTAAAACTTGAGCCGAAACCAAGTTGCGTTCTTACCTGCCCATATCATATACATACTGAAAAAGTGTCCAAATCGAAGCATATTCAAAAGGTCTACAACTCCTTCAAAGAATACCCTTCTCCATAGCAGCCAAGCAACAAGCCTATTGTATGGGAGTAAAACCACTGGAATCAAATATGAATTGAATAATTTATATCTACTCGAGCTCTAGTTATTGCATAGTACCCCTTTGATGTGCTTCATATTTTTTGACCAACTCAATCACTCCGAAAGTTAACCCATTTCTTCTTCTCTTCATCCTCAGATTTGTACACATCATGCTTAGACTTTAGGAAACCAATATTAGTAAATTTAAATGTGAATGATGGAGAAAGTAATAGGAAAATAGAGAGGAGCACCTCGGCAAGATTTCATCTTCTTCTTCTTCTTATTTCAACTTCGATGATGTCAACGAACGCAAAAGGCAGCCAAAAGCATGACCCATCAAGGGTCTACAACAAACAGCAAGTAAACATCAGCGGCTTTGCCTATTTAGCTAAACAATTTCTCGTTGTTCTTTTCTTTCTTCTCGGTTTCATAAAAGAACAAGAATCAATTACAAAAACAGTCAGCAACATATAAAATACACTTACAGAAAAAGAACTCACCCATACAGATAATTCCAAAACCCTCAGCCTCCCATAAAACAAAAGCATTTGAAAATAAAAACACAACAACTAAGTTAACATAAAACTATGAATAGATGAGTTATACATAAAATCAATCCATCAACAGTAGTTACCATATCTTCTGGATCTGTCTTTGGCACACAGCAAGGCAGAGGCAAACTATGACCGCCGTAAGCTCCTTCCTCCTGTTGTCCGGCCATCGCTTGATCTTTGTGTTCCTCTCTCCAAATTTTGTCCTGATAAATATAGGAAAATATAGGGGCATCGTGAGGAGTGGAACGCAAAGATCAAGCGATGGCCGGACAACAAGAGGAAAATATAGCATCTCCCCAATAGATGACGTGTTTGAAATACTTGTATATCAATTCAAAGAATTTCCAGTGAAGAATTTAGTAAGGTGCATACCTGTAACATCCCAAAATTCTAAATTTTGGAATGTTATAAACAAATAGATAGTTTTGATTGATTGCTTGATTGATTGACTGAAAGTGAGTGAATTCGAAACTTTTTGAAAGTTAAATGAGAGGGAATAAAAGGACTTTCCCAAACTTTCATTTTGCTTTTATGATCTTCGGGAATTCAAATTCTTTTCATCACAAAAACCCTGGAGAGAAGATGACATGACTTCTTCCATTTATTTAAATGACAAGGGGTGTTGAAAATATTTGAATTTCATTTGGAAAATATTTTCCAATTATGAAACTTTATGCAACTCAATGATTTTCACGAGCGAAGATAAAATGACTTCTTCAAAACATATGAAATATGAGTTGGGAGTTTCAAAGAATTAAATTCAAAGTTCCTTTGAATTATTTTCAATTTGGAGTTATTTGAGTTTTATTCAAATTATTTTTCTCTAAAAATAAAATATATGGAAAATAGGGTAACATGATTCCCTACATCAGAAAATTGGAGAGAAATTTTTTTGAAATCATTTTGGTATTTTTAAAAATGATTTTCAATGGATTTTATTAGGGCAGTAGCACTGTTTGTTTTATTTGAATTTGTGTGTATTTTATTTGAAGCTAGAATAAAGTTCATCATATAGAAAATCTTTTTCTGAAAATTTTGATACATTATATGCCTATATAATATATTTATTTATTTGGTTTCATTATTTTTATTTGTCTCTGTTAAAATTTTTTTTTTCTTTTAAAAAAAAAGAAAAGAAAAGCTGCAGCGCCTTGGGCCAAAGGCCCAAGCCGCCACACAAGCCACCGGCCGGCCGAAGGCCAAGCCAACGCACGCACGCACCACGCACCTAGGGGAGCCAGGAGCCCCAAGTTTCCTATTCTTTTACGATTCCTAGTAGAATTTGACCCCGTTTTGTTATTCCGTTTTTTATTCCTAGGATTCCTAATCCTAATCTATTTCTTGTCCCCTACCCCAAGCAAAACCCTCCCTCCCCAATATAAATACCCAAGCACCCCCTCCAACACATCAAATCAACTCTCCTCTCCTCTCCTCCACAAAGGAAGAAGCAAGATACCACCGCCGCCAAGGCCGCCGCCCACACCCGCCGCCGCCCCTCACCGCTGGCCGTCAAGTGCCGCCGCCGCCTCGCCGCCACCGAGCCCCTCGCCTCTTCGAGGTACTAGCCCAGCGTCACGCTTTCTAGATCGGTTTCTAGATCGGTTTCCGTTCCGCTTTCTAGATCGGTTTCCGTTCCGTTTTCTAGATCGGTTTTTCGTTTCGTTTTCTTTCCGAAACCCTAGAACGGTTTTTTCGCGGTTTTTCTTTCCGGTTTTGTTTAGCGGCGTTAAGCTCGATAGATTTTTCTTTTTATTTTTAATTCCCGTCAAGGACCTATCCGTAGTCCCTAATCTTCAAACGTTCATAACTTTTTACTCGTAAGTCGGAATCCAACGAAACCAACGCCCACTTCTTCGTTATGATCTCCTCTATCCAGTAATACAACTCAAACATGTTTTTGAAAGTTTTAAAATTTGAATTCAAACAGATTTATATTTGAACTTCGTTTGATCATAACTTGAGTTTCGTAACTCCGATTTAGTTGATTCTTTTTGCAAATCGAAGCTCTTGACCTAAACTTTCTGATAAGGCCAAATACACATAGTTTTGGTACTGTTAGAAATTGTTTTATGCTGCAAGAGTTATTAGATTTGGTTTTGACGTTTCCGAATTGTTTCTTCGATCCTTCTGATCTTTTGAGTGATTGCTTATGTGTGGTTACTATTGCTTGATTACGATAGATTGACCGGAGTGTGACGAGTAGATCTATCAAGAGTTTTGAGTGCGAATCATCTTCATCAACTTTGCAGGCAAGTAACACTTGATCATATCTTTTCTACTACCCAGTTTTTTATGCATTAGATCAATCCTCAAACACTTGCATGGTTAGGATCTAATTAAATTGTGGGATGGGAAGTAGTTTGAGGTAGTACCTATTACTGTTTTATTATCAAACCCTTGGGAGTTACTTCTACGTTTGCTTATTACGCCATGCTATGCTCGTGAGACGTGGATTGGGTTTGAGTGAATATCCATGACAGATGTGAGATTGATAATTAATGGTTTATCTAAGGTGGCAACTTAAACACACATCTGGGTGGATTGAGGCACTGGCTATTCCAGGACTTGCCTGTCAAGGCACACAGGTAGACAGGATTTGCCTGTATTTCTTCGGACCGCCACCCAGGCCCAAAGGGATCATGAGATTATTCAAACTAGAAACTTCCGTGTGCAGCCACAAGCCAATTATGGGCTCTGGCGTAGTTGACTAAGTTGTGCGAACTCTTACGGGTAGACTAGCAGATGTAGGGAATGTAGGTTGGTACGGTCTACCCACATGTAAGGTGCTAGCGCTTACGAAGACTATGTCTCGGTCATCCGCTTCTCAAACACCATGTAGTCACGAGAACCAAGCGGAGGCGATCGAGTCTTGTGGGGAAAAGTGTGCAAACCTCTGCAGAGTGTATAAACTAATCATGATTAGCCGTGTCCCCGGTTATGGACATCTTGAGTATCTAGTACTTGAATATCATGTGAATCTCATCATGTTACTTCTAATTAATATTGTTGGGTTTTAATGAGTACTTTTAATTGGGATTGAGGATGCGTCAACCATTCTCAATGTTCAACAACCACCATGATAGTTAAATAAATTTATTCCTTTGAAGTAGGGAAAAATTGGCTTTTCGCAAAAACTGTAACCATAGAGCTTTCCACCAGCCATATATGCATGTAGTATAGCCTATTCTTTCATTACTCTCTATGTGTTACATTGCCAAAGATATTCCATGTGCTGACCCGTTTTCGGGCTGCAACTTTTCATGTTGCAGACTTTTCAGACGACGAGTAAGTGATACGTTAGGGTTACGATTTCCTATACTCAACTTTGCCGTTGGTGTTGATGGGAATCCACAGCCTTGTTGCTTCCGCTATATTTTGGATTGAGGTAATAGTATTTACGTTACTTTATACATGTGATTTACCTCTGTTATAAATCCTTCGAGTACTGTGTGTGTCAGCATACCGATCCAGGGATGACACGAGAGCACAGAGACTTGATCCATTCGGGTCGGGTCGCTACAAGATGGTATCAGAGCACATGTTGACTGTAGGACGTGACCCTAGAAACTGACAAGCCCATAGGAAAGATTTTTCTCTACAACTTCATTTTCAAAAAGATCTTTTACCTCTCTTCTGAGCTTATTCAAATATTCCTTTTTAGTGAGACCATACCCTTTTCCTTTTGACCACTCGAAGATTTGATCGGTGAGACCACTCCAAGGAGACAAGATATCGGACAACTAAGACCATTTGGAATGAAGATGATTTTACCGTAAACGGAAACTACAGCGGTGAAGACTCCAAGACTAGGAGATTTGAAGGCTCCAAATAAATTCGGATTTGTATGACCTAGGAAGGTTACGCTTATGGAACTTGGCAGACTATGGAAGTTATCAATAACCGAGATCAAGGTGTATCGGAGAAAGACTGGAACATGGAGCATTAGAATTCAAAGCTTTGTCGGAAAACCCTAAGTCGAGATATCAACTATGGAATGATAGCTCATGAAAATGACAAGAGCAGAAACACGCTATCCATGATGTTATCGCCCGCCTATGCTATTGTCACCGTACGGAGTTAAGCATGCAGATGCATGGAAGGATTGGATGGTAGAAAGCTGATGGAGCATCTATCTGTAAACGTTGGAGTTTTAACCTTAGCTGGTGTATCACCAGGATCTGGAGTATTACATGAAGAAGTTTAAGGTGGATCTGCGAGGCGGTATTTGATAAGGAAGCGGTTCGTGAAGAACTTCAGGACCCGAAGCTGAAAGTAGACAAGATGAAGGAGCAAAACATCGAGATACCGGAGATTTGACAAGAATCAAGGACAGTAGGATCATGGATCATGTCAAGGATGTTGAAACCGGCGGTTGGAACGTAACTCGAAATATTAAAGGGCGTCACAAGAGACTTCGTCAACAGAGATGATCCGGCAAAAGAACTTGAGAAGGACAAGCATGATCGAAGGAGCCATCGGAGACATGATCAAGATTGGAAGAGTTTGATGACTTTGAAGATTTATTGACCGTTAGAAGACCAAACCCCTGTTACATACCTACGTTAGATGCGACGATTGTGAGCTGTCATTTGTTTGATGTTTTTCCGACAGCCACAATAAAATATGCCTTTTCAAAACTTTTGTTTGTATTGTGTGCATCCCTCTCGATCTCTCTTATCCCACCCCAAACCCATGGACCCAATAGAGGATGAATGGAGATGAGCTTGTATTTTTACGGACCGATGAGTCAATTGGAGACGGACCGATGGATTCGAACATGGAGGATCATATGGAGAACAACCCTATAGTCGAAGGATATGGCCCAAGATGCTCTTCCGTTCTTTGAAAGAAGTGCTGCTACTGTGGAGGATGTACCAAACCATCAATGGATTGCAAGGAGTAACCACTTGGAAGGAATTTAAGTTGACTCTGCAAAGATCTCGTCTTGTGTCCCAGAAGTTGAAGCCTTATGGAAAGGATATGAAGAAACCTTGTGCATGCAAGCTCTATGGAGAAATAGGACACACCCATAAGGAACACAAGGACGAATACCCTCATAATCGGAGGATTATCAAAGGAGTTAGCCAAGGATTTTCAGGGAACTTTGATGGGAGATTATTCCCAAAAGGTTTTGTTGCATCAATGGAAGTTAGGTCTACATTGTTGGAAAAGATCCGTGAAGCTTAGAAGGATGACAAAGAGGTTGCAGAGATAAAAGATGAGCAAAGGAAAGGCCAAAGGTTTTCGTAAGGATGAGCACGACACCTTATGGTTTGAGGACAGTGTACATATACCCAATAATGCAAAGATCGGGAAGTTAATACTTCAGGAGGCTCATGACTCACCATACTTGATTCGCCCTGGAAACACCAAGATGTATTCGGATTTGAAGGAGTATTTCTGGTGGACTGGTATGAAGAAGGATATTGCAGAGTATGTAGTCGTGGGTGATTTATGCCAGAGAGTAAAAGCAGAGCATCAGAAGCCAGGCGGGATTACTACAGCCTATGCCGATACCCGAATGGAAGCGAGGATAAGCTTGGCATGATTTCATTTCCGGATTTCCCGAACCCGATTGGGATATGATTCTATCTGGGTAGTAGTTGACTCGCTTGACCAAAGTGGCTCACTTTATCCCGATTGAAATACGAGTCGAAGTTGGCCAAGATATATTGGACAAGGATCGTATGTCCGCATGGAGTTCCGAGGACCATCATAGAGGAACACAGTTTACCTCAAAGTTTTGGAATCAGCCGCACTGGACTTTAGGTACTAGGCTAGAGTTCAAGATCTGACCTTTCATCCGCATACAGATGGATAGACCGAGAGAGTCAACCAGAATCTGGAAGACATGTTGAGGCGTGTGCGCTAGATTATGGATCTAGTAGTGATGATAATCTACCTTACGCCGAAGTTCTCATACAACAATGTTACCCGGCCAGTTTGAAGATGGCCCCTTTTAAAGCTTTGTATGGGAGAAGGAGCCAGACACCGTTGATGTGGGATGAAGTTGGAGACCGTCAGTTGTTTGGACCAAATGTGATCAAGGAGTGAGAAGAGAATGTTAAGTTGCTTCGAGATAGACTGAAGGTAGCTCAGTCCAGGCAGAAGAGTTATGCGGACTCAAAAACGCAAGGAGATAGTCTATGAAATCGGAGCAGATCATATCTTTGTGTGCCAGCTCTGCGAGGAGTTAAACGATTTGGAGTTAAGGGAAAGTTAGCCCGAGATTTGTAGGACCATACCGAGTTTTGGAGCGTATGGGAGAAGTTACCAACAAGTTGGAGTCACCCGAAGGGACTGTCGGGGAGTTCATGATGTGTTTCACGTTTTCCAGTTGAAGAAGTGCCATGCAGAGATGGCCAAAATTTCCTTGTAAGGACGCTTGACCCTGGAAAGGATAATGAGGTTCCATGAAGTGGAGTATGGATTTCATAAGTATAAGTTTTATCTCGGTATGTGGGACATCCCACGAGGATGAAGAGATGAATTACTATTGGATATAAAGGAGGTGTGATGTTGGAACTATGGATCAATGGAAATTCCATGATGAGCCTGAGTAAGCACGTCTTAGTTTGGTGCCAATATAAGGAAAGAGACAGTACAATTGGATGGATTTAAGTATGCCAGGGAGTTGGATGTTGGGATAACGATCAGTTGCCCCGAGGATGTGTTCAAGGATTGCAAGTGATGAGATGGGCCATAACCCACAGGCCCCAGGACTGCCAAGAAGCAAGCACATTCTTCTTGCTGAAGGAAAAACCCTGGAAGAAGTTACGACTTGTATCAACCGACGATTCTATAGGAGTTTACGCAAAACCTGAGAGTTGTTAAGGAACGATAGATGTTTGTTTGGCTTGCAGAATCAATGTTTCCGGACTTGGTTCGTCGACAAGAAATTCTGCAATGCTTGTGAGGATGACCGAGTGTTAGAATGCGAGATTCGCTAAACCATGTACAAGGTAATGATTTGGGTGCGGGATGGATTGATCACCATACCGACTTACTCTTATTATTCGCTTTGCTATATGGGATAGTAAATCTGAGTGACTTACCTATAGTTGCAAGACGACGATATTAAACCTTGTTTAAACCTTAGAACGGTATATGTATTTCTTTTCCCCTTGTACACGGCAGCTGTTGCCAACCGTAGGTCATACGGTGAGGCTCAACCTGCACCCGTTTCTGCAGGAGAAACCCTAAATTGTTGACCACCACGAGATATCGATAGTTGTTTAGCATTGGCGCGGACCCGTCGACTATGAAGACCCAGTTTGGGATAACCTTACCAAGATGAAAGGACAAAGGAATTGAGGAAAAAGGTTATGCCACTACCGAAGAGCCCAGAGAAGGGATTATCCTTAATATCTCGAGAAGACCGACCTTTGTCAATGTTAAGGATGGAGTATATGAGTTTTGATGGAACCGTAACCATGCTTCTAAGGGTGGTAGCACCGAGACCCGGAGACGATCGATGGATTTTGAGAAGACCCCAAACCATAACCTATTTCTTGCTAGCCTCTCCGAATCTCGAGGGCGAGATTCATTTTAAAGTGGTAGTTTGTAACATCCCAAAATTCTAAATTTTGGAATGTTATAAACAAATAGATAGTTTTGATTGATTGCTTGATTGATTGACTGAAAGTGAGTGAATTGAAACTTTTGAAAGTTAAATGAGAGGAATAAAAGGACTTTCCCAAACTTTCATTTTGCTTTTATGATCTTGAGAATTCAAATTCTTTTCATCACAAAAACCACGGAGAGAAGATGACATGACTTCTTCCATTTATTTAAATGACAAGGGGTGTTGAAAATATTTGAATTTCATTTGGAAAATATTTTCCAATTCTGAAACTTTATGCAACTCAATGATTTTCACGAGCGAAGATAAAATGACTTCTTCAAAACATATGAAATATGAGTTGGGAGTTTCAAAGAATTAAATTCAAAGTTCCTTTGAATTATTTTCAATTTGGACCATAAGGTCCATTTTCTGAATTTACACCTGCAGTATCACATATATACCAAAATGGATGCAGTCTTTACATGGAGTAATTATACTTTTCAAAATCAAGGCAAGGGAGTCCAAAGGTGTCCCTTTCAGTATGTATGGCTGCTAAATCTAAAGCACACACTCTCTAGGCTGCAGTATATTGAGATAACATGAATAGCTAAATCATAAAGAGGATAATCTAATTTGAAGAAGGAGAAGAAGAGAAACCTGAGAACCGGAATCAGAGTCTTCATCATAACCATTCTCCGCTAACTCGAGGGCCATATGGCTCTGAGAACACGGCGGGAGGGCAGGTTCCTTGTCTTTATGCAGATAATGCCCATCTTTGTTTATTTCTCTAGGAAGTCTATATACATGACTGTTGATAGTTAGTTCAATAATCAAATAAGATAATGCAAATGTATGCTTTGGAGGGTGGGTGCCTACAATATTGTCCGATACTATTGGGAAAAATATTCCGAGTCACAGTTGATCATATTGGAGTCAAAGTAATTTTTATAGGTTAAAAATATAACCCATTCAGTCCAGAGAATCCAAAATATAAAAATCCATTGCATCCCCTTATAAGATTGTCTACCCATCCGATAAGCATAGAAGGGAAAATAGCAATGGAAAGATAACTAAAAATTGAATAATTTCCCTGAAATATACAAATGACAACTAAATGAGGTATACCAAGACAAAATATAATCATGTTTTGACTGTGTTCCTTTTACTGATGGTCATGATTACTTTAGTGTATGTCAGAATAAAAAAATCAAATAAACACATTCCTTGCATATTAGAATGTCACTACCTAGACAGATGGCCTAAAAATATCACATATGCCCTCTTTCTCATCTCGATCAAAAAAGCCCCAACAACACCAAATGACTTGAGTTTCAGATAAAGCATGATACACCTCGGATGGAACAGGCCAAAGCCCTGAGCCCGATGTATACATCATAGGAAAATGAAAGTGGAGTCAAGCATATGAAATAGATAAGGATACTACATACTCACCTGCAACTGATCCGTCGAACTGGATCTACACATCTCAAACCCTGTGAGAACCAAAACTGTTAACAAGGCATGAAAAAAAAGGCAAGTTGCCATCCTAAAACTAACATACACCAATGTAGGTTTACATATTTAAAATAATTCATACAATCCATGAAGCGTGTCAAGGTGAACATAATAAGTGGAATACTCACTATGCCTACCTAGTAGTATTGACACCTTAGCCATGATGATGCAGCAATTTGTTAGCAGTTTTACCCATAACATCGATTATGATCCATGCTCCTTCTCCTAGTCGTTGGCCTCCTCCCCCTCCCACTAACATGGTAGAAAGCATTCATCAACAGAGCTTAAAACAGGATGGAAGGTGACAAAAGCTTGTCAAATTGAACCCATAAGTATGGACGCTATACTATATTAAAAGAAAAGGCATGGAAAATGTCACAGCTAGTAGAGCAGGAAACCCATTGCTACTAAAATGTAAAATCTAAAAAAATAGTGGATTACAACTCAGATCGAATAAAAATGTCACAACATTGAAGCTAGTATGAACATCAATCTCACTGTAACTACCTTTATGAGCATGCTGGCGGATGGAGAAGACGGCTTCGGTGTCCGTCAAACCTTGTCATGAGAAGAGAGGAGCAAAGAAAAGAACAATGGCTCACCATGGGCAAGCAGGCCACCACCACCTCGTCGGAGTGGTTGTGCACTTTCCGCGACTTCTTTGCGGCCCCATGCGTTCGGCACCACCTCGCTCGTTTACCTCAGCCACCACACGATATTGCTGGCCCAGCCGCCACCTAGAGTGCCGCCTTCTCTCCTCTCTGGAGCACTTGCAGCTGACCTCCGTCGCTCGTCTCCATGGGCTTGCTTGCCCGTCGGACTGGTGAGGTACGGCGAGCCGAGGACTGCCACGAACCCCACGCTGCTGCTCGCCGTCCTCGGCTCCCGTCACCCTCGAGGGCGCAGACCTAGTGGCGGGCGCAGCGAGGCCGTGGCGGCGGCAAGCACGGGAGAGGAGGTGTGGCGGCTGTGTTGACGAAGGGAAGGGGAGGAAAGGGTGAAACACCTATGGATTGGGGTAGGTTTTGTGCGGTGCCACACACCGTGTGCCGCGCGTGAGGGGAGGATTGACTCGCACGTCGAAATGTCTCACCCGGCCAATAGACGTGAGCAACGAGCCCACCAGTCATAGGCTACGGAGAACTACCGACGGGTGAAAATTAGATTAACTGTAGGTAAAGATCTGACGTTTGAGAAGAGCCAGAAGACCAGATTGACTATGATCGAACGGTCAGAAGTGCATCAAATCGAGGGAGCTCCGTGGAGGCAAGTCGGCTAGCATCCTTTTATGTTAAAATAATTGAAAGTATGAACCTAATTAAGGGAAATCTTTCACTTCTAGTATGTCCTAAGTGGGGTTTTGGTGTGATGACAAGTGATTAGGGGGCTAATGAACATTTTGACTTGTTTGAACAGTTTTAGCCTCATACATAAAAGATACGACGTCTATTTGACTTCAAGCTTCATTTAAGAACACAACACTATTAAGAGTGGTTGCACAAGGTATGAGGTGGATTCATGGGCCAAATACATC
Source organism: Aegilops bicornis (assembly GCA_021605145.1). NCBI lineage: Eukaryota > Viridiplantae > Streptophyta > Magnoliopsida > Poales > Poaceae > Aegilops > Aegilops bicornis. The sequence goes on along the minus strand of CM038673.1, from coordinate 322,552,608 downwards.
TTATTTCATCGCCTTTATACCTGAGACAAAGCCCCAAAATGCTCCGGCCCAATGTAGTGCTTTGATTCATTTAACTGGACACCCGGTATACCAGCCCAGAGATCTATGTCTTCTAGCATACATATTACTTTATTCAAATCCAAACAACAACATTTTACACTAACAATAGTCACACAAAAATACAGTCACATTAACCACGGGGGTTCGATTACGACAATCTTAAAAGAGGCCAGGACAACAAACTATTTTACATTATCTATCACTAATCATGGGGCATCAGAAACTAGCAGCACAAGACACAACAGAGCAATACATAGGTGATACTCCAATCCTTAGGAACACTGTTGGACACTTCCTAGTTCGCGCATCGAATTCCGTACCATATGTATAATATAACCTCACGCATCTAGCCACATAAAAAGTCAGGTGAGTACTTCGAATGCATTCACAAGCTAATAACAACCTAGGCATAAGAACATAACTAGTTGAATGCAGTTATAGTGATAGTAAGGTAAAAATAAATGAAGCCACCAAAATGGGCCTTTGTGCAGAATATTGCAAAGGAAATAAGATAGCCATGCAACCGGAACTAGGGTGTCCCAAGCACCTCGCTGATCTCTCACCGTCAGTATGCTAGAATTACTACAACATCCAGAAGGAGTCTCTCCTACTACGAGCCACACCAAGGCATGTAGATCTTCATCAAGATCTATGTCACAAAAGATCAAAACATCAGAGAAGAAAATGTCATCAGTGATGTTAGGCAGGGTATGCTCGCAGCCCAAACATGACACATAAAGGCGCCACGCCGCATGTGCTCAGGCTACAATGGACACAAGCATGGATACATTCTCTACCCCGCATTAAATGTGGTCACAGGCTATCAGAGGTCTACGGGTCCTAGGCGAAGAAAATACGTCGTGGCGCAAGCGATAAGAGATTAAGACTATCAGGATAAGACTCGAATTGCTGACACTTCTGCGCATACCAGGAGGTAAGCTTCTTGACAGCGAATCTATTACTCAAGGTGTCACTTGAGCTTCAGCCTTGATGTGTGTTGACACGAGTGTAAACGACCATGTGGTGCCCACCAGGTATATAAGGGGAGGATTGTGGCCATCCAAAGGACATGTAGGCACACGTGGAGGAACAAGTAAGAAGAATAAGGTAGGAGTGAAGAGGGTGCTCGGGATGGTAGCCTTTACCACTCTTTAGATCCCAAGCACCACCAGGGCTCTTCCGAGAACCCCCAGAGCTCTCCCAAGCATACCTAGAGCTCTCCCGAGCATATGTAAACTCCACCATATTACTCACATCAACCAACCAAGAACATGAAGTAGGGTATTACGCCACAGTGAGGCCTGAACATGTATAAATCCCTTGTGTCATGTATTCTTGAATATCTGAAGGAAGAACTGAGTGTTTATCCCCTGGTCAAACTAAAAAATAAGGTGTCTTTGATCTCTGATGTCATGAGTTGACAATCCAGCGGCATGGGGCTTGACGACAAATAAAATAAGGAAAGTAGCCAGTCCATCCCTGGGTAATTCAACGCCATTGGCATTGGGCATATTGGTTCACAAAATAAAGAAAGTAGCCATACCAACGTGTATGTCCATGCACGTATCAAGCTTGGGACACAATAATTGTACATAATGTAAATAATTTGGCTAGACCAAATCAGATGTCTATGTAATATCTCGAGCTTGGGGCTTAACAAGTGCGTAAGGTAAATAAAGTTGTCACAACAACTCTTTTTTCTAGAGCCGCCCTTCAAGGCATTTTATTCAACGTTCTGGCGGACAACATCTGACGGCACAAAGGGTAGTCAAGAAATTAGAATTACATCAAATGAGCTACACTCAACTCACTCAGAAAGCTTCCTTGACACACATATGAGCTACCTCATTGGTGTCTCTTCGACCGTAGATTATATCAAATTACTGAAAATTCGAGAAAAGTGATCGAATCTCTTTGAAATGTGACCTCCATTTGACCCGAAAGCAGTATGCCTCCATTCATCTTAGATTATCTGGCAATCCATTTCCATTATGATATCATGCCACCAATGTTCCATTGCTAGAGTAGTTGCATCACGAACTATTGCTCAATAGTTCACTAATGTATGAATCTTTTATGTAGGGTATTTGCATACCCTCCGAACAATGAAATCCTCTGTATGGCTCTGGGCTATAGTCATCGCTCCTATACACTAAGTTGCGACATCCACTAGACCGTCAGTATTGATCTTCACACAACCTACAACTAATAGTTGCCATACTTCTCTAGGCTTCATCATCACTGTTGGTACACTTGATGGAATATCTAGATCCTGAATAATCTCCTTTACCAGCTCCATTGAATGAAGCTACTAGAATGTAATATCAGCATGTGTATATTTATTTTGACTACTCCAAGTAGCCCACATCACGGAGACGGCTACTACAATTCATTCCTAACTGATAAACATCGAGTCTGGTATGTCTCTAGCCCATGTCATTGGATGATGTTGTGGGAGTTTCGCTTCAAAGAAACCTTCTGCCTTGTTCCAAAATATCGTCGCATGATCGCACTCGATCAGGGAATGCAATAAGGACTCGTTGTTGACACACATAAGGCAGGAAGTATCATCACTAATATGACATCTATGTAGTTTGCTGAACGAAGGCAAGAACCCCTTGAGAACCATCCACCATAAGACTCTTATTTTGGTCGGACTCTCAGATTCCATAAAGGTTTCCAAGTGTCTTGCCATTCCATCGACATGCTTGCTTGAATAGGATCACCACGTTGTTTGTCCATTGTATTTTGATAAGCCGACCGAACCATGAACACACCCATTTATTCCCATCCCCACACCCAGAAGTCCTCCATTGGAAATCATGGTCTTGGTTGTGAGATCCTGGCTTAATAGGATTGATATACTACTCATATCAATAATGAATTCCTTCTTTTCCGGGAGCCCATTCGAAAAGAACTCCAAAGTTTAGTGTGCTTGGCCTGGAGCAATTCTGGGATGGGTGACCAACTAGGAAGTTTTTCCCGGGTGAGCACGAGTGAGGACAAAGTGTGCAAGAAAGACTAGTGTTGGTCTGTAGGGTCAGTCTCCCAACTTATTTATCGTAGAGATAATTGTCAACAGTAATAATTCATGATGAAATATATTTGACTTGCCATATGTGCCTAGATCTTTTCCCACCACTTGATGCTTGCCAAATAGAGAATAATTGAGTTTGAAATGAGAATGCATACTATTGACTCTTGCATAAAAGTAAATACTGAAAATTAAAAGATAGGCCCTTCGTAGAGGGAAGGAGAGGTTGCCATGTGCTTTTTTATTTTTGGATGCACAATATCTTAATGCAAAGGAATGTCACATTATATTGCCCCTTATGATATCAACCTTTATTATGCAGTCTGTCGCTTTTATTACTTTGCCATCACAAGTTTGTACAATGCTTATTTTTCCTTACAATAAAAGATCAAACATATTTAGGAGCAATTTTATTTCTTTTTGCACTGATGACAACTTACTTGAAGGAACTTATTCAATCCATAGGTAGATATGGTGGACACTCATGGCAAGAAACTGGGTTTAAAGGTTTTTGGATGCACAAGTAGTATCTCTACTTGGTACGAATTTTCGGCTGGCAAAAGATGAAGGAAATATGCCCTAGAGGCAATAATAAACTTGTTATTTATATTTCCTTATATCATGATAAATGTTTATTATTCATGCTAGAATTGTATTAACCGAAAACTTAGTACATGTGTGAATACATAGACAAAAAGAGTGTCACTAGTATGCCTCTACTTGGCTAGCTCGTTAATCAAAGATGGTTAAGTTTCCTAACCATAGACATGTGTTGTCATTTGATGAACGGGATCACATCATTAGAGAATGATGTGATAGACAAGACCCATCCGTTAGCTTAACATTATGATCATTGAGTTTTATTGCTATTGCTTTCTTCATGACTTATACATGTTTCTCTAACTATGAGGTTATGCAACTCCCGAATACCGGAGGAACACTTATTGTGCTATCAAACGTCACAACGTAACCGGGTGATTATAAAGATGCTCTATAGGTATCTCCGATGGTGTTTGTTGTGTTGGCATAGATCGAGATTAGGATTTGTCACTCCGATTGTCGGAGAGGTATCTCTGGGCCCTCTCGGTAATGCACATCACTATAAGCCTTGCAAGCAATGTGACTAATGAGTTAGTTGCGGGATGATGCATTACGGTACGAGTAAAGAGACTTGCCGATAACGAGATTGAACTAGGTATGCTGATACCGACGATCGAATCTCGGGCAAGTAACATACCGATGAGAAAGGGAACTACGTATGTTGTTGTGCGGTTTGACCGATAAAGATCTTCGTCGAATATGTAGGAACCAATATGAGCATCCAGGTTCCGCTATTGGATATTGACCGGTGATGAGTCTCAGTCATGTATACATAGTTCTCGAATCCGTAGGGTCCACACGCTTAACGTTCGGTGACGATCGGTATTATGAGTTTATGTGTTTTGATGTACCGAAGGTAGTTAGGAGTCCCGGATATGATCACGGACATGGCGAGGAGTCTCTAAATGGTTGAGACATAAAGATCGATATATTGGATGACTATGTTTGGACATCAAAATGGTTTCGGGTGAGTTCGGGCATTTACCAGAGTACCGGGGGGTTACCGGAACCCCCCGGGGAGTATATGGGCCCTAATGGGCTTTAGTGGAGAGAGAGAGGGGCAGCCAGGGCAGGCCACACGCCCCTCCCCCTTGGGTCCAAATTGGACTAGGGAAGGGGGGCGGCGCCCCCCTTTCCTTCTCCCTCTCTCCTCCTTCCTTCTCTCCTACTCCAACTAGGGAAAGGGGGGGAATCCCACTCCCGGTGGGAGTAGGACTCCTCCCAGGGCGCGCCATAGAGGGCCGGCCCTCCCCCTCCTTCGCTCCTTTATATACAGGGGAGAGGGCACCCCATAGACACACAAGTTGATAGTTGTCTTAGCCGTGTGCGGTGCCCCCCTCCACAGATTCCACCTCGGTCATATCATTGTAGTGCTTAGGCGAAGCCCTGCGTCGGTAACTTCATCATCACCGTCATCACGCCGTCGTGCTGACGAAGCTCTCCCTCGACACTCAGCTGGATCGAGAGTTCGTGGGACGTCACCGAGCCAAACGTGTGTGGATCGCGGAGGTGCCGTACTTTTGGTACTAGGATCGGTCGGATCGTGAAGACGTACGACTACATCAACCGCGTTGTCATAACGCTTCCGCTTACGGTCTACGAGGGTACGTGGACTACACTCTCCCCTCTTGTTGCTATGCATCACCATGATAGATCTTGCGTGCGCGTAGGAATTTTTCTGAAATTACTGCGTTCCCCAATAGTGGCATTCGAGCCAGGTCTATGCATAGATTTTATATGCACGAGTAGAACAAAAAGTGTTGTGGGCGATAATAGTCATACTGCTTACCAGCATGTCATACTTTGATTCGACGGTATTGTTGGATGAAGCAGCCCAGACCGACATTACATGACCGCGTTCATGAGACTGGTTCTACCGCTGTGCTTGGCACACAGGTGGCTAGTGGGTGTCTGTTTCTCCAACTTTAGTTGAATCGAGTGTGACTACGCCCGGTCCTTGTTGAAGGTTAAAACGGCAAACTTGACAAAAAATCGTTGTGGTTTTGATGCGTAGGTAAGACCGGTTCTTGCTAGAAGCCCGTAGCAGCCACGTAAAATTTGTAACAACAAAGTAGAGGATGTCTAATTGTTTTTTCAGGGCTTGCTGTGATGTGATATGGTCAAAACATGATGATATATAAATTGTTGTATGAGATGATCATGTTTTGTAACAGTTATCGGCAACTGGCAGGAGCCATATGGTTGTCGCTTTATTTTTTGAAATGCAATCGCCATGTAATTGCTTTACTTTATCACTAAGCGGTAGCGATAGTCGTAGTAGCAATAGTTGGCGATACGACAACGATGCTTCGATGGAGATCAAGGTGTCAAGCCGGTGATGATGGTGATCATGACGGTGCTTTGGAGATGGAGATCAAAGGCACAAGATGATGATGGCCATATCATATCACTTATATTGATTGCATGTGATGTTTATCCTTTATGCATCTTATTTTTCTTAGTACGGCGGTAGCATTATAAGATGATCTCTCACTAAATATCAAGGTACAAGTGTTCTCCCTAAGTATGCACCATTGCGACAGTTCGTCATGCCGAGACACCACGTGATGATCGGATGTGATAATCCCTACATTCACATACAACGGGCGCAAGCCAGTTTTGCACACGCAGAATACTCGGGTTAAACTTGACGAGCCTAGCATATGCAGATATGGCCTCGAAACACTAAGACCGAAAGGTCGAGCGTGAATCATATAGTAGATATGATCAACATAGTGATGTTCACCATTGAAAAATACTCCATCTGACGTGATGATCGGACATGGTTTAGTTGATATGGATCACATGATCACTTAGATGATTAGAGGGATGTCTATATAAGTGGGAGTTCTTAAGAAATATGATTAATTGAACTTTAGTTTATCATGAACTTAGTCCTGATAGTATTTGCATATCTATGTTGTAGATCAATAGCTTGCGATGTAGCTTCCAGTTTATTTTTGATATGTTCCTAGAGAAAAATAAGTTGAAATATGATAGTAGCAATGATCGGACTTGGTCCGTGATATGAGGATTATCCTCATTGCTGCACAGAAGAATTATGTCCTTGATGCACCGCTAGGTGACAGACCTATTCAAGGAGCAGATGCACACATTATGAACGTTTAACAAAGCTCGGTATGATGACTACTTAATAGTTTAGTGCACCATGCTTTACAGCTTAGAACCGGGACTTCAAAACCATTTTTGAACGCCACAGAGCATATAAGATGTTCTAAGAGTTGAAATTGGTATTTCATACTCATGCCCATGTCGAGAGGTATGAGACCTCTGACAGTACTTTGCCTACAAGATGGAAAAGAATAGCTCAACCAGTGAGCATGTGCTCAGATTGTCTGGGTACTACAATTGCTTGAATCAAGTGGGAGTTAATCTTCCAGATAAGATAGTAATTTACAAAGTTCTCTAGTCACTATCACTAAGTTACTAGAAGTTAGTGATGAACTATAATATGCAAGGGATGACGAAAATGATTCTCCGAGCACTTCGCGATGCTGAAATCGGCGAAGGTAGAAATCAAGAATAGCATCAAGTGTTGATGGTTGACAAGACCACTAAGTTTCAAGTAAAAGGGCAAAGGAAAAGAAAGGGGACTTCAAGAAGAATTACAAGCAAGTTGTCACTCCCATGAAGAAGTCCAAAGCTAGACCCAAGCCTGAAACTGAGTGCTTCTACTGCAAAGGAAATGGTCATTGGAAGTGGAACTTCCCTAGATACTTGGCGGATAAGAAGGATGGCAAAGTGAACAAAGGTATATTTGATATACATGTTATTGATGTGTCCTTTACTGGTGTTTATAGCAACCCCTCGTTATTTGATACTGGTTCAGTTGCTAAGAGTAGTAACTCAAAACGGGAGTTGCAAAATAAACATAGACTAGTTAAGGGCAAAGTGATGATGTTAGTTGGAAGTGATTCCAAGGTTGATAAGATCACCATCGCACACTCCCTTTACCTTTGGGATTAGTGCTGAACCTAAGATAAATGTTATTTGGTGTTTGCGTTGAGCATGAATATGATTGGCTCATGTTTATTGCAATACAGTTATTCATTTAAGTCAAAGAATAATTGTTATTCTGTTTACATGAATAAAACCTTCTGTGGTCATACACCCAAGGTGAATGGTTTATTCAATATCGATCGTAGTGATACACATATTCATAATATTGAAGCCAAAAGATGCAAAGTTAATAATGATAGTGCAACTTATTTGTGGCACTGCCGTTTAGGTCATATTGGTGTAAAGCACATGAAGAAACTCCATGCTGATGGGATTTTGGAATCACTTGAGTATGAATCATTTGATGCTTGCGTACCATACCTCATGGGCAAGATGACTAAGACTCCGCTCGCCGGAACAATGGAGCGAGCAACAGACTTGTTGGCAATAATACATACTGATGTATGCGGTCTGATGAGTGTTGAGGCTCGCGGCGGGTATCGTTATTTTCTGACCTTCATAGATGATTTAAGCAGATTTGGGTATATCTACTTGATGAAACATAAAGTCTGAAACATTTAAAAGTTCAAAGAATTTCAGAGTGAAATGGAAAATCATCGTAACAAGAAAATAAAGTTTCTACGATCTGATTGTGGAGGCGAATATTTGAGTTACGAGTTTGGTCTTCATTTAAAACAATGTGAAATAGTTTCGCAACTCACGCCACCTGGAACACCATAGCGTAATGGTGTGTCCGAACATCGTAACCGCACTTTATTAGATATGGTGTGAAATATGATGTCTCTTACTGATTTACTGCTATTGTATTGGGGTTATGCATTAGAGACAGCTGCATTCACGTTAATAGGGCACCGTCTAAAAATCCGTTGAGATGACACCGTATGAACTGTGGTTTAGCAAGAAACCTAAGCTGTCGTTTCTTAAAGTTTGGGGCGGCGATGCTTATGTGAAAAAGTTTCAACCTGATAAGATCGAATCCAAATCGGAGAAATGTGTCTTCATAGGATACCCAAAGGAAACTGCTGAGTACACTTTCTATCACAGATCCGAAGGCAAGATATTCGTTGCTAAAAATAGGATACTTTCTAGAGAAGGAGTTTCTCTCGAAAGAAGTGAGTGGTAGGAAAGTAGAACTTGATGAGGTAATTGTACCTGCTCCCTATTGGAAAGTAGTTCATCACAGAAATCAGTTCGAGTGATTCCTACACCAATTAGTGAGGAAGTTAATGATGATGATCATGAAACTTTAGATCAAGTTACTACCGAACCTTGTAGGTCAACCAGAGTACGATCCGCGCCAGAGTGGTATGGTAATCATGTTCTGGAAGTCATGTTACTAGACCATGATGAACCTACGAACTATGAGGAAGCGATGATGAGCCCAGATTCCGACAGATGGCTTGAGGCCATGAAATTTGAGATAGAATCGATGTATGAGAACAAAGTGTGGACTTTGGTGGACTTGCCCGATGATCAGCAAGTCATTGATAATAAATGGATCTTTAAGAGGAAGACGGACGCTGATAGTAGTGTTACTATCTACAAAGCTCGACTTGTTGAAAAGGGTTTTTGACAAGTTCAAGATGTTGACTACGATGAGATTTTGTCACTCGTATCGATGCTTAAGTATGTCCAGATCATGTTAGAAATTGCCACATTTTATGAAATCTGGCAAATGGGTATCAAAACTGCATTCCTTAATGGATTTCTTAAAGAAGAGCTGTATATGATACAACCAGAAGGTTTTGTCAATCCTAAAGGTGCTAAAAAAATATGCAAGCTCCAGCGATCCATCTATGGACTGGTGCAAGCATCTCGGAGTTGGAATATACGCTTTGATAAGGTGATCAAAGCATATGGTTTTATACAGATTTGCGGAGAAGCCTGTATTTACAAGAAAGTGAGTGGGAGCACTACAACATTTCTGATAAGTATATGTGAATGACATATTGTTGATCATAGATAATGTAGAATTTTCTGGAAAGCATAAAGGAGTGTTTGAAGGAGTTTTTCAAAGAAAGACCTCGGTGAAGCTTCTTACATATTGAGCATCAAGATCTATAGAGATAGAACAAGACGCTTGATAAGTTTTTTCAATGAGTACATACCTTGAATTTTTTTAAGTAGTTCAAAATGGAGCAGTCAAAGAAGGAGTTCTTGCCTGTGTTGCAAGGTGTAAAGTCGAGTAAGACTCAAAACACGACCACGACAGAAAATAGAAAGAGAATGAAAGTCATTCCCTATGCCTCAGCCAAAGGTTCTATAAAGTATGCTATGCTGTGTACCAAACCTTTTTATGTACCTTGCCATGAGTTTGGCAAGGGGGTACGATATTGATCCAGGAGTGGATCACTTGACAACGGTCAAAATTATCCTTAGAATACTAAGGAGACATTTCTCGGTTATGGAGGTGATAAAGAGTTCGTCGTAAAGAGTTACGCCGATGCAAGCTTTGGCACTGATCCGGATGACTCTAAGTCTCAATCTGGATACATATTGAAAGTGGGAGCGATTAGCTAGAGTAGCTCCGTGCAGAGCATTGTATACATAGAAAATTTGCAAAATACATACGGCTCTGAATGTGGCAGACCCGTTGACTAAACTTCTCTCACAAGCAAAACATGATCACACCTTAGTACTCTTTGGGTGTTAATCACATAGCAATGTGAACTAGATTATTGACTCTAGTAAAACCCTTTGGGTATTAGTCACATGGCGATGTGAACTAATCACATGGTGATGTGAACTATTTGTGTTAAATCACATGGCAATGTGAACTAGATTATTGACTCTAGTGCAAGTGGGAGACTGAAGGAAATATGCCCTAGAGGCAATAATAAAGTTGTTATTTATATTTCCTTATATCATGATAAATGTTTATTATTCATGCTAGAATTGTATTAACCGGAAACTTAGTAGATGTGTGAATACATAGACAAACAGAGTGTCACTAGTATGCCTCTACTTGACTAGCTCGTTAATCAAAGATGGTTAAGTTTCCTAATCATAGACATGTGTTGTCATTTGATGAACAGGATCACATCATTTGAGAATGATGTGATGGACAAGACCCATCCGTTAGCTTAGCATTATGATCGTTGAGTTTTATTTCTATTGCTTTCTTCATGACTTATACATGTTTCTCTGACTATGAGATTATGAAACTCCCAAATACTGGAGGAACACTTAGTGTGCTATCAAACGTCACAACATAACTGGGTGATTATAAAGATGCTCTACAGGTGTCTCCGATGGTGTTTATTGAGTTGGCATAGATCGAGATTAGGATTTGTCACTCGATTGTCGGAGAGGTATCTACGGGCCCTCTCGGTAATGCACATCACTATAAGCCTTGCAAGCAATGTGACTAATGAGTTAGTTGCGGGATGATGCATTATGGAACGAGTAAAGAGATTTGCCGGTAACAAGATTGAACTAGGTATGATGATACCGACGATCGAATCTCGGGCAAGTAACATAAGGATGACAAAGGGAACTACGTATGTTGTTGTGTGGTTTGACCGATAAAGATATTTGTAGAATATGTAGGAACCAATATGAGCATCCAGGTTCCGCTATTGGTTATTGACCGGACATGAGTCTCAGTCATATCTACATAGTTCTTGAACCCATAGGGTCCGCACGCTTAACGTTCGGTGACGATCGGTATTATGAGTTTATGTGTTTTGATGTACCGAAGGTTGTTAGGAGTCCCGGATATGATCACAGACATGACGAGGAGTCTCGAAATGGTCGAGACATAAAGATCAATATATTGGATGACTATGTTTGGACATCGGAATGGTTCCGGGTGAGTTCGGGCATTTACGGGAGTACCAGGGGGTTACCGGAATCCCCCAGGGAGTATATGGGCCCTAATGGGCTTTAGTGGAGAGAGAGAGAGGGGCGGCCAGGGCAGGCCGCACGCCCCCTCCCCCTTGGGTCCGAATTGGACTAGGGAAGGGGGGGCGGCGCCCCCTTTCCTTCTCCCTCTCTCCTCCTTCCTTCTCTCCTACTCCAACTAGGGAAAGGGGGGAATCCTGCTCCCAGTGGGTGTAGGACTCCTCCCAGGGCACGCCATAGAGGGTCGGCCCTCCCCCTTCTTCACTCCTTTATATACACGGGAGGGGGGCACCCCATAGACACACAAGTTGACAGTTGTCGTAGCCGTGTGCGGTGCCCCCCTCCACAAATTCCACCTCGGTCATATCGTTGTAATGCTTAGGCGAAGCCCTGCGTCGGTAACGTCATCATCACCGTCATCACGCCGTCGTGCTGACGAAGCTCTCCCTCGACACTGGGCTGGATCGAGAGTTCGTGGGACGTCACTGAGCCGAACGTGTGCAGATTGCGGAGGTGCCGTACTTTCGGTACTAGGATCAGTCGGATCGTGAAGACATACGACTACATTAACCGCGTTGTCATAACGCTTCCGCTTACGGTCTACGAGGGTACGTGGACTACATTCTCCCCTCTCGTTGCTATGCATCACCATAATAGATCTTGCGTGTGCGTAGGATTTTTTTTTGAAATTACTGCGTTCCCCAACAAAAGATCCTAAGCAAACACCACATGTTGGAGGATCCATAACAATATAACTTCGTGGCTACAGAGTCCATATTGGTTTTTCGTGGCTACAGAGTCCAGATTGGTTTTTCATGGCTACAGAGGCTTGCGGCGGCGGAACTTCTGATCTAGGGTTATTTCTGGGGGTTTCTGTATTTATAGATTTTTTGGCGTCGATCTCACGTTGAGATGGGCCTTGAGGGGCCCACTACCCACCAGGGCGCGCCAGTAGTTCTTGCCTCCAATATTCTCCATTTTTTCATAAATAATCTCAAAAAAGTTTCGTCCAATTCTCAGAACTTTTATTTCTTTACAAAAAACAACAACACGGTAGTTCTGCTGAAAACAGCGTCAGTCCGGGTTAGTTCGATTCAAATCATACCAAAATCATATAAATTTTTTGTAAACACTGCATGAATACTTCATAAATTATAGTACATTGGATATGTATCAACCTCCTCCTCCTGGAACATTCACATTAGTCATTTGTTCATCATGTCGTAACTTTTGCTGGGACGTGGTGAAGGTCCTCCTCAATTTGTATATCCTCCTGCGTTGAGTACGAGATTGTATAGAAGTCATGTATCTCTTCATGTACAACCTCTTTTGTATCTACAACCACCCCACTCGCGTCCTCTAAGGCCACTGTTTTTTTAATTTATGCATGGATCCCCTAGCATGGATGAACCTGGTGTTCCGATCTCCTGCACGCAACCGATCCACTCGAGATCGTTGGCTATCCATTATTTCTTCATTGTGGAGGAGCACATTCAATTGCTGAGCTAGCTCCCTGTCGGTGTCAAAACCGGCGGATCTCGGGTAGGGGGTCCCGAACTGCGCGTCTAGGCGGATGGTAACAGGAGACAAGGGACACGATGTTTTTACCCAGGTTCGGGCCCTCTCGATGGAGGTAATACCCTACTCCTGCTTGATTAATATTGATGATATGGGTAGTACAAGAGTAGATCTACCACGAGATCAAGGAGGCTAAACCCTAGAAGCTAGCCTATGGTATGATTGTTGTTCTGTCCTATGGACTAAAACCCTCCGGTTTATATAGACACCGGATAGGTTAGGGTTACACAGAGTCGGTTACAATGGTAGGAGATCTACATATCCGTATCGCCAAGCTTGCCTTCCACACCAAGGAAAGCCCCATCCTACACGGGACGAAGTCTTCAATCTTGTATCTTCATAGTCCAGAGTCCGCCAACGGAGATAGTTGGGCTATCCGGACACCCCTAATCCGGGACTCCTCAAGAGTCCCCGTGCAGGCTTCAATGACGATGAGTCCGCGCGTTGATTGTCTTCGGCATTGCGAGGCGGGTTCTTCTCCAAATTCCATATACTTGTCGAATAGTGTCCGGCTTCTGATAAATGTTGCACTCCTTGGCTTCTACGCCCAATAATGGCCATCTTCCACGTGTTTGAATGAATGTGAAAAGCCAAGGTATTTTTACAATTACCCCCCTAGCTGTGCAAATGAGCTGCCTATAAAAGGGGCAAGGATCTAGATCTGAGTCACACCATCCCCCCTTCGCGAGCTTTCATCGGAGCGCCTCTGACCAAAGCCCATTCCATCATGAACAGTCGACGTGGCTCCTCCTCTCGCGCTCCCAGCCCTCGGCACAGAAATTGGGAGAGATGCTCAGTCCCGCATAGCGAGCTAGTTATACTCCAAGCCAAGGTATTTCTCCCCCCGGCCTTCATGGTTCCGGTTCGAGCCGGACTTGCCACCTACAAGGGCAGAAAGCAAGCGGAGAGTATCCCCGATCCCTCTAAAGGAGAGCGGGTATGCTTCATCTCTTATCTAGTAAGAGGACTCGGATTTCCAATCCACCCGTTTCTCGGGGCTCTTGGAGTTCTCTGACCTCCAATTGCACCACCTTACTCTGCCTCCATCCTGCACATCGCGGGCTTCGTGGCCCTTTGCAAACTGTTCTTGGGCGTCGAGGCTCATTTCGGACTGTGGAAGAGATTATTCTGCCTAGTGCCCCGTTCTCATGAGGGGTCAATATATCAAGTGGGCGGAGCCGAGCTATGGCGCATCGCTGGGATCGGATACCTATCCGGAACCCCGAAGAAGGCGTCCGAAGACTGGCCTTTGGAATGGTTTTACATGGAGGACGTCCCGCTGCCGGATCCTGTTCGGATCGGCCTTCCGGAGTTCAGCAATAATCCTCTGAAGAAGTGCCTAAGCTGGCGCCCTCGGAGCCCCCGGAGGGAAAATGACCGGGATGTCCTCTATTTGATGAGCCGAATAAGATTATTGGCTCATGCCGGATTGACCATGATTGGAGTCATGGCAATCTGCATTATGAGGGGAGTGCAGCCGCTCCAATACAGGGGCCACCCCATGTGGGACTTCAACGGGGAGGACGATGCCACCCGCCATGGCCGCAAAGGGCCGGGATCGGTCACCGAACTGGTGAAGATCTTGTCTGCCATGTATAAAGGAGAGGAGGAGGATTTCCTCCGCGTCAATCCACTGAAGGAGTTTTCTTCGAATAATCCTCGAAGCTGGGTAAGCAAACATCTTTGTGACCTGTCCGATCCATGTTTCCGTGGTTAATTATCTCATTTCATGGTTTTTGCGCAGGAACTGCGCCGGATCAGGAGAAGATACACAGCCCGCTTCACAACCCGAGGATCCGGAGCGGTCCCTCGATCCGACCTCCGAAGAGGATCCGGATATAAAGGTGGAGTTGATCGACGGGGTGCTCTACCAACTTAGCATCGACAATGCTTTGGTTGCCATTACGACTGATTACCCCGGAATACTTCCAGCCTCACAGGTAACTGAAACCGAGGTCCCAAAACCCTGATAATGACCCATCCATGCTTATTTTTTATCACCGTATACCAATGGTGTTTCGCAGGGGGTACCTTCGAGGCAGGAGGCCGAGCCCATGACGGCCAACAAAGGCGGTCGGCCCCTTGAGCTAAAAAGAAGTGCGGTCCGGATCGAAACTCCGCCGCAACGGTATGACGTGTCACCATACTCCCGTGATTGATTCCTGGAAGGCGTACTAATGCTGGTGCTCTTTTCAGAAAAAGCGCCACGGATCGAGTCCGGAGAGGTTGCCAATCGAACCTTCACCGGCCAGGCTTCAAAGACGGGTCCGGAGGCTGAGGCGAGCACGAGACGTGCGTCGGATGCTCCTCGGACAGAGGATGCCGACAGGTTGTCCGCCACCAACTCCGAGGTGGAGAGCGCCTTGAATCATAGGCGCCGCTGGACAGTTCTTCGTGACGCATGTTTCTCCCAAGAGGCCTTGAATGCCTTCGATTCCGGAGATGCGCACCTTCGTGCCGCTCAAGATGGTCTAGCCAGAGCCACGGAGCAGTATGTAAAGGACATACGGGTAAGGAAATTTGATGATTATATATGCCAAGAGCCCCGAGACTTAAAATAGTTAGAATAACTGATTTAAGGATCATTTGTTATGCGTGATCTTACGTAAAAGAATACCCGACTGTCCCAGAGCTTGAAGAGTGCAAGGCCCAACTTGAGGTCAAGACTAGCCGCCATGAGGGAGCCGCAGAGACCCCCTCTAGTAATATACGCTTTAAAAGATAAATAGTTTATGAAGTGCGACCAGTGTGTAAATCTGACAAAAATATTGCAGATGGCGCCGGACTAGATCCGGACAAGCAGCAGCTCTTGCGCCAGCTAAAGGCGGCGAGCGTGCTTACGAGGGTGCGGCAAGAGAAAAATAACCTCCAAGACGCCAACACCAAGCTGGGTGAGGAACTAAAGGATGTTCGTGCCCAGTTGTCTGACTCCGTAAAGGAGAATCGGCGGCTTCGTCGCGGCATTTTCAGTAAGTGCTTGAGCAAACTTTGAAAGAGTTCGGCGAGGAAGGCGACTAACATAAACATGTATGTAGGTTTGCGCACAGGTCGACCTGAGAAGGAGATGCCCAGTTCTTCGGGTGATCTTCTTCCCGAATTGCGTCAGCTGCACGAACGAGTCCGGCAGGTGATGAAAGGCATCGGCCAGGCCTTGTGGCCATCTATCTCCCTGCCCGAAGGCATTGGGGAGCTGGCAGAGCGGCTTCAAGGAGCACGGCGGCGCTTCCGACTATGGAAGATATCGGCCTGCCGTCAAGGCGCCAGGGAGGCACAGGCCATGGTAAAGACGCTGCACACGGTTGTGACCCAAACCACATGGCCGAGGTCGGACCTGTGGGGCTGATGGGATGGAGATCCTGTAAGCTTAGTGTCTGACCAAGTAGAATTGGCCGCCAAGTATTCCCAAAGAAGATTGTAAATTCGATAGCCTATTAGATGGCATTGAGGAGGAATACAATGAGTCGAGTTGACTATGTAAAAATGTGACATG
Organism: Aegilops bicornis; assembly: GCA_021605145.1. Taxonomy (NCBI): domain Eukaryota; kingdom Viridiplantae; phylum Streptophyta; class Magnoliopsida; order Poales; family Poaceae; genus Aegilops; species Aegilops bicornis. The sequence goes on along the minus strand of CM038673.1, from coordinate 322,536,022 downwards.
AAAAAATGTCTTCTAGCCGGATTGTAGATCGTTTGTCATAGCGGACCTTTTCGCTTCGACCTCAGGACCCAATAGTCCGGAGTGTGTCCGAATACCTTCGTGGTTATATAAGAACCGGGGTATGCATGGAGACAAGGTGTAGGGGTCATGATTGCTGTATCAGAAAAGTGCCCAACTAGTTATGTTATATTACATGGGTAGTAAGAAACATCTTCCAGGGAGAATAGTTCCGTTAAGGGTTCCTTTCGCTGGGATGCATGCCCTAAAGTGCATGTCGAAGCTGCTATGAAAGCGTAAAATCATCCGGGGCATATGGGTAAATAGTTAAAATCATCTTTCAGTTCACCGACCGAATATTCCCTTAAGAACGCTAGCTTTCGGCTCCACCAGTCGAGGTACACATCCGGTGACCGGCAGTAACAATCGCAGAGGTGCTCCCTTTACCACCTAGCCGAACAATCGGGAACGCACAGGAGCCAGGCAACCCAGCTTGGCCAAAACTTAAGTCATATCGATGCATATAATGGTGAATAAAAGGTACATGCGGAAGTTTGACGCATGTGTTGGGCGTGAAGCCCGTATAAATAAGCTTCTGTTAAAGAAGCCCCCAGGTATAATGAGCGTGTACAGCGCGTCAAATATGTGCGAACAAAGCGCAAACGAGCCTCTAAAAGGCTTCAGGAAGAAGGAGGGAGAAGGAGAGAAATAAAAGATAGCAAAAAATAGAAAATGTGGACGGAGGAAGGAAACGAACTTGAAGTCCGGCGCTTAGGCGTAGAATCTTCGTAGACGGGCTGCGTTCCATGGGTTCGGCTCAAGTCAGTTATCCGATGCGTTTCGCAGACGGTATGCTCCGCCGTCGACCTGGTCGATGATGAAGGGACCTTCCCATTTGGGCTTGAGTTTGTCCTTTTCTTGTCCGTGAGCGTAGAACTAGTTCGCCAACGTTATAAGCTTTGGCCCGTGCATTTCCTGCTTTGATATCTTCGAGCCTGCCTGTTGATAGAATGCGGAACGAGCTTTTTGCCACGTCGCGCTCCTCCTCCAATGCATCCAAACTGTCCCGCCGATCGAGCTCGGCTTCTCTTTCTTCATACATGCGCACGCAAGGTGAGTCATGTATTATGTCACTGAGGCAAGACTGCCTCTGCGCATACACCATAAAGAATGGTGTGAATCCGTAGTACGATTCGGGCGTGGTCCGCAGCCCCAGTACGGAGTCGAGCTCCTCAACCCAAAGGTCGTGTTAGATTCCTTGAGGGACCGCACTAGTCCGGGTTTAATGCCGCTCATGATTAGACCATTTGCTCGTTCGACTTGGCCGTTGGTTTGAGGGTGATAGGCGAGGCGTAATCGAGCTTGATGCCCATGTTTTTGCACCATAATTTGACCTCATCGGCCGTGAAGTTGGTGCCGTTATCGCGATGATATCGTGGGGACACCGTAACGGTGCACTACCCCTGATATGAAGTCTATCACTGGTCCGGATTCGACCATTTTAACAGGCTTGGCCTCTATCCATTTGGTGAATTTATCCACCATGACCAATATGTATTTTTGCTTGTGGGTTCCTCCCTTAAGGGGTCCAACCATGTCAAGCCGCCAGACCGTGAACGGCCAGGTGATGGGTATAGTTTTGAGGGCGGTGGGTGGCATGTGGCTTTGTTTAGCAAAAAGCTGGCAGCCGAAGCATCGTTGGACTAAATCCTGCGCATCTGCCCGGGCCGTCGGCTAATAAAATCCTGTACGGAAGGCCTTGCCTACAAGGGCCCGGGCTGCGGCGTGGTGCCCACCCAGTCCGGCATGAATCTCAGCCATGAGGTTTCGCCCTTCCTCTTTGGAGATACACCTTTGAAGGACTCCAGTAGTGCTTTTCTTATAAAGCTCTCCCTCATGGACTTTATAGGCTTTAGATCGCCGTACTATGCAGCGAGCCTCATTTTGGTCTTCGGGGAGTTCCTGCCTAGTTAGGTAGGCTAGGAACGGTTCTGCCCACGGGGCGATAACCGCCATTATTTCGTGAGTAGAGGGTGTTATCTCGGGGGTAGAGCCTCCGGTTGTGTCAGAGTGTTCGGCGTCAGGCAGTGCGGTTGGGTCCGGATTGTTATTGCGGACTCCCTTCCCATAGTACTCGGATGACTTAAACAGCCGTTCGGAAAGATATTGGGTGGGACGGCATCGCGTTTTGCACCGATGCGTGCCAATATATCCGCCGCCTGGTTGTTATCCCGGGCTATATGATGAAATTCGAGCCCTTCGAACCGTGCTGACATTTTTAGGACCGCATTGCGATATGCTGCAATTTTCGGATCTTTGGCATCAAAGTCTCCGTTTATTTGAGATATCGCAAGGTTCGAATCCCCATGCACCTCTAGGCGTTTAATGCCCATGGAGACTGCCATCCGGAGGCCGTGCAGAAGGGCCTCGTGATTCGCCGCGTTGTTGGAGTCCGTATACATTATTTGAAGGGACGATTGGACCGTGTCCCCGGTTGGGGACGTCAGACGACGCCAGCCCCCAGGCCGGCCAAAATTTTGGAGCCGTCAAAGTGCATGATCCAATTGGAGTATGCGTCGTACTCTTTAGGGAGTTCGGCTTCAGTCCATTCGGCCACGAAGTCGGCCAAAACCTGCGACTTAATAGCTCGTCGTGGCTTACAAGTTATGTCGAATGGAAGGAGCTCTATGGCCCATTTAGCAATCCGGCCCGTCGTGTAGCGGTTGTTTATAAGATCGTTAAGAGGTACTTCGGAGGCTACCGTTATCGAACACTCTTGAAAGTAGTGTCATAGCTTCCGGGATGCCATGAACACCGCGTATGCTATCTTTTGATAGTGTGGGTACCGGGACTTGCATGGAGTTAGGACAAGTGGACACATAGTAAACCGGTTTTTGAAGAGGAACTGGTGTCCGTCCGCTTCTCATTCGACAACGAGCACCGCTACCGACAACTCGATGTGTTGCGGCGATATATAATAGCATTGGTTCGCCCACGTTAGGCTGCCAGACCGGATTTGTTGCCAAAATGGCCTTTATTTCTTTGAGTCCGGTCGTGGCGGCATCCGTCCACTCGAAGTGTTCGGTGCGCCGGAGGAGGCGGTAAAGGGGTAACGCCTTTTCTCCCAAACGGGAGATAAAGCGGCTTAGAGCCGCTACACATCCCGTCAATATTTGTATTTGTTTGAGGTCTTTTGGAATATCCAATTGTGACAGAGCTCGGATCTTGGCTGGTTTTGCTTCAATTCCTCTACCGGACACAATGAAGCCCAGGAGCTTTCCGGCTGGAACGCCGAAGACGCATTTTTCCGGATTGAGCTTGATGTCATATTTTTGAAGATTGTCGAATGTGAGCCTCAAGTCGTCTACTAGAGTTTCGACGTGCTTGGTTTTGACGACCACGTCATCTACATATGCTTCCACCGTTCTGCCGATCTGGTTTGCCAGACATGTCTGAATCATGCGCTGATATGTTATTTGGCGTTTTGAGCCCAAAGGGCATTGTGTTGAAGCGAGCGGGCTGTATGGAGTGATGAATGCTGTTGCGACTTGGTCAGCTCCGCCATCTTGATTTGGTGGTAGCCGTAGTGCAGCGTCGAGGAAGCACAATGAGTCGTGTCCTCAGAAGCGTCAATAATTTGATCAATTCGAGGAGGGAAGGGATCCTTTGGGCAAGCCTTATTAAGATCTTTGAAATCAACACATAGGCGCCAGGATTTATCCTTCTTTGGTACCATCACCAGGGTTGCTAGCCAGTCCGGATGTTTTATATTTCTGATGAATCCAGCTTCCAAAAGTTTGGCTAGCTCCTCTCCCATGGCCTGTCTCTTGGGTTCGGAAAAGCGCCGAAGAGCCTGTTTGGTAGCTTGAATCCTTTTAGGATATTTAGGCTGTGTTAAATCCAGCCGACGTGGGATTCTGGCATGTCCGAAGGGTGCCAGCAAAGATGTCCCGATTTCTCGTAGAAATTCTCGTAGTCGCGTCTACGTCAGGGTTTGGTTGTGCCCCAATGGAGGCCGTCTTTGTAGGGTCCGTTGGGTGGACTTGGAATTTGACTATTTCATCCGCTGGTTTAAAAGAGGTGGACTTGGATCTTTTATCAAGTATCACATCGTCCTTGTTCACCGTGGAGCGCATTAGGTCCGGGAATTTTAAGCTTCATGTACCCATAATGGGGTATAGCTTGAAAAATTGTGAATGCCTCTCGTCCTAATAAAGCATGATATCCGCTGTTGAACGGGGCCACTTGAAATGTGACCTCCTCGGACCTGTAATTGTCCGGCAAGCCGAACACTACGTCCATTGTGATTTTTCCTGTGCAGCATGCTTCCGACTAGGGATTATTCTCTAAAGGTTGTGCTGCTTCGCTCAATGCGGTTCCAGTCTATTTCCATTTTTCGGAGGGTTTCCTCATAGATGAGGTTTAGTCCGCTACCGCCATCCATGAGTAACTTAGTAAGGCGAAAGCCGTCCACTATCGGACTGAGAACCAATGCGGCTGGTGCTCGGGCTGTTCGAAATTTAGGTTCGTCACTGGCATTAAAGGTAATAGCCGTGTCACTCCATGGATTTATTGTTGCTACTTGGTAGACTTCGGCAAGGTTGCGGAGTGTTCGTTTTCGCATGTTATTTGATGCGAAAGTCTCGAAGACTATTAACACCGTACTGGTGTTGCTGGGCTGGGATTCTGAAGCTAGAAGCTCTTCGCCACTTTTGGCCACCTGCCGTAGTATCCAACATGCTCGAAGGCTATGAGTTGGAGTGGCGCCCTCTGTGCTATGAATTTTGCAAGGTCCGTTTAGCCAACTCTCCAGTACGGTTCCGTACCCTTTAAGGGGTTTTGTTTTTTTGGTATTTAACCCAGGTGCTTGGTAATGATGCACCCTTGGTAATGATTATCCCAAAATTTACTTTCGGTTTTCCAGGCGCTCTCCATCGCACAGTACTTTTGTACTATGGTCGCCAAGTCGGCAAAGCGTGTAATTTCGCGACGACTTATGGCGTTTAGGATTCCCTTGTCCGTGCAATTTTTGCAGAAAATTGGGATTACGTCCTCCTCTCGGCAGTCCTTTATCCTGTCCATAACCAGGAGGAATCTGGCCCAGTAATGATGTACTGTTTCATCGGGCTCTTGCCGAATTCGGGATAGATCGCTAATGTTTGGGTGGGCGGGTGGAACTAGATCCGGAACCCCGTCCAATTTAAGACTCAGGGGCCGGGAAGTTTCCGAACTCGGAAGTTTGGATTTTTGAGCGTTATCCAATGAATCCAACCAATGAATCCAACCCTCTGCCTGACTTTAAGTTCAGGGCTTGATCGACATCCATCCCTCTGTGGGAGTCCGGCATAGAGGGATCGGGAATCCGGACGTAGCTAGTCCTTAAGATAGAAGAAGAATCGCCGCATTGCTCCTCTATCACAGCAACATGATGGGTAGCCTGGGGAGAGTTGATCTCTCTTAGATCGGTTTTAGGCCCGATCCGGTCGTAGTCTGTGGCCGACATACCGTTAAAGGATACAGTGCCCCTAGAGGCGATACCGTTGGATAATAATTTGACTTATGAGGAGAAGCCAGTAAAGATTTTGGATTTCGACAGCCGAGTCACTCGCAGCAAAGTCATCAAGTTTTGTAAAGTTCAGTGGAGCCACCATACCGAGGAGGAAGCCACCTGGGAGCGAGAAGATGATATTCGCAAGGACCATCCGCACCTATTTTCTAGCCAACCCGAATCTCGAGGGCGAAATTCATCTTAAGGGGGGTAGGTTTGTAACATCCCAAATTTTCAATTTGGCATGTTATACACAGGTCATCCATGCATATCATATTTTATTGCATTCTCATTTGCCATCCTCGAAATCCTAAGCAACTCAAGGACCCTCGGAGAGAGTTGGGGATTTTCTGATTTTCATATTTGAATTTATCCAATAATGAAGATGAGGATTTTGAATTTTATTATTTTTCTCTCCGGAAAAATACTTCAAGTTTTATAATAAACGAGAGGAGATAACATGACTTCTCCAAAAATAATTGAAATACCGGAGGAAAAATATTAAAATCATGATTTGGAATTTTATTTTATTTCTTTGGAATTTTATTTGCCTAGAGAAAATTTGCACATATTTAAAATTGCATTTTAGGGGCCAAGAAAAGTTCATCTTGTTCTAAATATTTTATTTAGGCAAAGAAAACTTGTTTTGGCATTTTTAGATTTTTATTTATTTTCCTAGGGATTTTACAATTTTCAAGGAATGTTTTTTTAAGAACTCATACCGATCGGGCTAAATGCCCAGTAGCAGGCGGTCGGCCGCCCGCCGCCTCATGAAGCGCCACCGCCGCCCGCCACATGGACAAGAGTCCGAGCTGGACTCTTCCCCCGCCGTCTTGCCCCCTCCTCCAAGCCACCTCTCCCCCCCTTTAAATACCGCCCCCTCCCCCTAACCCGCCACCACCACCACCGCCGCTGCCGCCGCCCGCCTCGGACCCGACCCGACCCAGCCGAGGCCAGCGCCGCCTCCCAGCCCGTCGCCGCCCCTCGCCCAAGTCGCCGCCCGCCCCGCCCCTCGCCGCCCCCTCGTCGGACCAAGCCGGAGCAGCCGCCGCCCCGCCGGACTATCGCCGGAGGTAGCCGCCGGTTTTTTTTAAATAACCCTTCGGTTTTTTTATATAAAACCCCAGCCATTTTTTTAGATTGGTTTTTTTCTGGTTTATTTATTTTAAGAACGTTCACCCGTTCGTTCGTTTTTACAAACCGTTCGTCGTTTAGTTTCCGCTAACGAACGTTCGTTCGTTTAGCCGTTCGTCGTTTTCTTTTATCGGTTTTATTCCGCGATTATTCCGATCGTGATTTCTGAACCGATGTTCAAATTAGTATAACTTTTCGCTCGTTTATCGGAATCAGGCAATTCAAGCGCCTGGAGTTTCATCTTGAAACCCTCTTTACGGATAGCCAACTTAAAACAGATTTTGCCTCTGTAAAATTTGACTCTAGTTCAGCTTAGTAAACGGATCTTGTTTCTCTCACCGTTTGAGTTTCGTTGTTTCGTTTGGTTTGATTCTTTTCGCAAACCGGAGTTCTTAAGTTGAACTCTCCGGTCAACCTCTTTCAGTTGAAGTTTCGTTTGTGCATCTTTGTTTGTTGCTTATGTATGTATTGTTTGCTTGCGATAGAATTCCCGGAGTGCGAAGCGTGTTACTACGAGTCTCTAGGATTCACGTATCGTCAGCAAGGCAAGTAACACTTGATCATACCTTTTCATAGCTAGTTTTTGTGCATTAGCTCAATCCTCAAACATTGCATGATTAGGATGTCATTAATTTGTGGATTGGGAAGTAGATGATGAGGTAGGAACCTATTGCCCTGTTACTATCAAACCCTTGGGAGTTACTTCTACGTGTTGCTTATATTGCTATGCTATGCTCGTGAGACGTGGTTTGGGTTTGAGAGATATTCACGACAGATGTGAGATTGTTAATTAATGGTTTACTTTAAGGTGGCAACTTAAATACACATCTGGGTGGATTGAGGCACCTGGGAACCCAAAGGTTGTCTGCTTTATTTTTGGAAATCCCGGGGTACCCGTGTGATCTTCCTAAGGACCGCCACCCAGGCTCAAAGGAATCGAGACTATTGATGCTAGAAACTTCCGTGTGCAGCCACAAGCTATTATGGGCTCTAGCATAGTTGAGTAAGTTACGTGAAGCTCTCGAAGAGGTAGATCAGCAGGTAGTGGGTTTTTTAGGTTTGGTATGATCTATCCGGAGTAGAGAGTTAATGTTTCTGAAAGACTGTGTCTCGGTCATCCGTTTCTCAAACACCATGTAGTGCGAGAAACCAACGGAGGCGATCGAGTCTTGTGGGGAAAAGTCATGAAACCTCTGCAGAGTGTACAATCTAATCATGGTTAGCCGTGTCCCCGGTTATGGACAATTCTGAGTATCTAGTACTTGAGTATTCACATGTATCTCATCACTCTAAATTAATATTGCTGGGTTGTTAATCACTTTAATTGGGATTGAGTTGGGGTTATACCTTCTCAATGATGTTTCAACCACCATGATAGTTAAAATAAAATTTATTCCTTTGATGTAGGGAAAAATTGGCTTTTTGCAAAACTGTAACCATAGAGCTTTTCCACCAGCCATAACATGCATGTAGTGTTAGCTTATTTCATTACTCTCTATGTGTTACATTGCTAGCATATTCCATGTGCTGACCCGTTCTCGGGCTGCAACATATTATGTTGCAGACTTTTCAGACGAGGAGTAAGGATTGGTAGGTCGTTGCCGTGCAGCTCAGTTATGCCGTTGGAGTTGATGGACTCACTTTGTCTTCCAAGCCTTCCGCTGTTATCGCATTAGATGGCCTTAAGCCATATTATTGTAATAAGTTCTCTTTTGAGACATTCGATGTAATAAATGTGTGATTGCTACTCTGTTATAAATCCTTCGAAAGTACTTGTGTGTGTCAAGATTACCGATCCGGGGATGACATGTACACGAAGACTTGACCATCTGAGGTCGGGTCGCTACAAGATGGTATCAGAGCACACACTGAGTGTAGGACACGACCACTAAAATAAAACCATAGGTCACTCCTCTCTACTCATTTCTGACCCCTCTCCATTTTCCACTCTTTAGGATGACGGAGATGAAGTACAAGTTTGCACAACCGATGAAGACACACCTTTTGGACGCCACTTGAAGGAAGTCACTAGGTACCTGAATATTGGAATACCAAGCTTCATCGGGACGTACAACGCCACCTTACCAGAAGAAGAATGCTGGAAGATTCAAGCTCTAGTTCCCGGAAGGACGTTTGCGCCAAGCACAGAGCCCATAGTATGTGTTTTCAATGCACCAACATGGAGTTTGGGAAAGAGTATGGCAGCTCACATTACCATGGGACGCATTGGAGAAGTCTACAATAAGGAGCTTAAAGACACCATATACCAAATATGTGGGCGCCGAGACGAGCAATGGGAAGTAATCAACACCAAGAAGGATATATCCATTGCAGCCTACATCCGAGAGCTAAACCAGACATTCGACGTCAAGAGAACCGGATGTGCGCAGACATGATGGATTTGAAGAAGGCGAAAACTAAGATCATCGAAATGGAGGAAGAACTCAAGTCTACACGCGATGGATATGAGGAAGAAATCAAAATACTACTGGAGAAGAACGACGACCTAGTCAAGAAGATCGAGTCTTCATGGGAGGACCGGCACCCAAGGAAGAGGAGCAAGAAGAGGAAGAAGATCCTGCTTGTCCAGAAAACTACATCATCATCGCATTTACACCGACTCGGATCCAAGTGATGATGACTATGAAGACGAAGTCGAGCGGAACATCATGGAGTCTTCCACCGATCAAAATTTCTAGATGACCACCATATAATAGTAGTATTTCGCCCATGTAACTAGTAGTGGTTGAGCACTTATGCGATAGTCCTAGATCGTTTTGTATGCCCTTGCTTGCTTGATTGAATGAATGTGTGTTTGCCTCATGTGCATATGGGTAGTGTTTTCTCACTAGACCTCTTTCTATTCTAATCTCTCCCATCTAAACCTTCAGATGCCTCCGAGACGTGACCTCGGTTTTGTTTTCCCACCGAGCTCACTCAGTTGATCCAACAGCGAGAATGCCTTGATGCAACTGCTAGTTCATAACCAGGGCAATGCCAACAACAACAACAACAACAACAACAACCCGCCGCCAGTGGACAATTTAGCCCGTTTTCTAAGGTTACAACCGCCGGTGTTTTCCAGTAGCACCGAGCCAATAGTTGCAGATGACTGGTTGCGCCGTATTGGAAGGGAGTTAACCACCGTAGGATGCACGGATGCTGAAAGAGTGCGCTTTGCCGCACATCAATTGGATGGACCAGCAGCCGCATGGTGGGAGAATTACACGGCTACTTTTCCTATAGCCAATGTCACTTGGGACCAGTTCAACAAGCTTTTCACACGGCCCATGTTTCAACCGGAGCCATGCAGATAAAGAAGCGTGAGTTCCGCAACTTACGCCCGAAGGAACCGTCTGATGGCTCGATGCGTGGATGAGTTTAGCAAGTTATCACGCTATGCCCCTGATGATGTGGCCACAGATGCCGGGAAGCAAGAGAAGTTTATGGAAGGGTTGAATGATGAGATGAGAATGCAGCTGATGGTGGCAACTTTCAGCAACTACCAGGAGTTGGTAGATAAGGCCCTAATGATTGAAGGAAAGCAAAGAGTCGTAAGAGGAAGTATGGACAAGGGAAGTATAACTCAGGAGCTCACCAGAAGCCTCGCTTAACCCCGAACTCGGGAGGACTAGTTCATAACCATGGAGGACATAACCATACTAGAGGAGGATCGCATAATGGTACGAAGAATGGGAATGTAAATGGAGCCAACAATAATCAGAATCGCTCAAACCCAGCTACACCCGCCAAGAGAGACTTGAGCCAAGTTATTTGCTTTAAGTGCGGGAAGACAGGGCACTATGCCAACGACTGCCCTGAAGGAAAGAATGGAAACAGAAATGGAAGCGCCGGGAAGAAGCCAAATCCATTCAACAAAGGACAAGTGAACCACGTTAACGTGGAGGAAGTTGAAGAGCAGCCGGACGCCGGTAATAGGTAAGTTTTGGTTCAGTCATTTACCGCTATTGTTCTTTTCGATCTTTGGTGCATCGCATTCATACATATCAAGGGGATTTGTCGATAAGTTTAAGTTACCAACCCGGACCCTTAGGACCCCTCTTTTAGTGAGCTACTTTGGAGCAGAGTACATGGCTAGCAAGTGGTGCACCCAGATACCCCTAATCATTGGCACGCATGTTTTTCCGTCGGACCTAATTATTTTGGAGTCGCAAGGATTGGATGTGATATTAGGTATGGATTGGATGTCAAAGTTTGGAGGAAGTATTGATTGTGCTAGCAAGTCAATTTATCTTAGCACCCCAGAGGGAAAAAGGATTAAGTATGACCTAATTAACTTGGAGTCGCAAGGATTGGATGTGATATTAGGTATGGATTGGATGTCAAAGTTTGGAGGAAGTATTGATTGTGCTAGCAAGTCAATTTATCTTACCACCCGGAGGGAAAAAGGATTAAGTATGTATCTAGGCATGTGCCTAAGAGGAGCTAGCGAATACCCTCACGGAGTTGTACAAGAGGAAGTACCATGGTGAAGGATTATCCAGATGTTTTTCCGGAAGAGTTACCAGCATGCCACCGGATCGAGACATCGAGTTTACGATAGAACTAATGCCGTGCAGGGCCAATATCGAAGAGACCCTATCGGATGCCCGCAAATGATCTGGAGGAAATTAAGAAGCGAGATCAAGGAGCTATTGGAGAAAGGTTACATTCGTAGAAGTTCATCACCTTGGGGAGCCCCGGTACTTTTGGTGGAGAAGAAGGATAAATCCCTAAGGATGGTTGTCGATTACCGAGCTCTGAATGAAGTAACGATAAAGAACAAGTATCCCTTACCAATGATTAATGATCTGTTTGATCAGTTGCAAGGAGCTAAGGTGTTTTCTAAGATTGATCTACGATCAGGATACCATCAGTTGAAGATCCGAGAGAAGGATATACCAAAGACAACATTCACCACACGATATGGATTATATGAGTATACGGTCATGTCATTTGGACTGACTAACGCCCCTGCCTATTTTATGAGTATGATGAACAAAGTGTTCATGGAGTATTTGGACAAGTTTGTTGTGGTGTTTATCGATGATATTATGGTTTACTCAAAGAACGAAGAGGAGCACGCAGAACACCTACGTTTGGTTCTTGAGAAACTCGGGGAACACCGGTTATCGCCAAATTCAGCAAGTGCGAGTTTTGGTTGAAGGAAGTTGGATTTCTTGGGCATGTTATATCGAGAGGGTATAGCAGTAGATCCCAAAGAAATTCAGTCGATCCAACTGAATGGTTGGCACCCACTTCAGTCAGCGAGATTCGTAGTTTCCTTGGACTGGCAGGATACTATTGGAGATTCATTGAGAATTTTTCCAAGATTGCTAAACCAATGACAGAATTGCTAAAGAAGGATACCAATTTCAAATGGACAGAGGATTGTGAGACAAGCTTCCAAGAGTTGAAGAAACGGTTGACTACAGCCCAGTCTTGACATTGCGAGATATACATAAGGAGTTTCAAGTGTATTGTGATGCCTCTCGCTTGGGACTTGGATGTGTTCTTATGCAGGACGGAAAAGTTGTTTCGTATGCCTCACGACAACTGAAGCCACATGAGTTGAACTATGCCACGCATGATTTGGAGTTAGCAGCTGTAGTACATGCGTTGAAGACCTCGAGACATTATCTCATTGGAAACCGTTGTGATGTGTACACGGATCATAAAAGTTTGAAGTACATTTTCACACAGAAGGAGTTGAACCTCGGAGCAGGAGATGGCTGGAGCTTATAAATGATTACGATATGAAGCTACACTACCATCCAGGAAAGGCCAACGTCGTAGCAGACACTTTGAGTCGGAAGAGTTATGCCAATATCCTTGAAAGTAGAGGACTGCCAAAGGAGTTAGCGAGAGGATATTATGGAACTTGGTTGGAGATTGTTCCAAGAGGTTTTCTTGCAACGATGGAGGTTCAGTCGACGTTGTTAGACAAGATTCGAGAAGCTCAGAAGGAGGATAAAGAGATTGCTGAGATAAAAGAGAAGATGGGCAAAGGAAAAGCCAAAGGTTTTCACGAGGATGAGCATGATACCTTGTGGTTTGAGGACCGGATTTATGTGCCCAACAATGCGGAGATCAGGAAGTTAATACTTCAAGAGGCCCATGACTCCCCATACTCGATTCACCCCGGAAACACCAAGATGTATTTGGACTTGAAGGAACGTTTCTGGTGGACTGGTATGAAGAAGGATATTGCCGAGTACGTAGCCGTTTGCGATGTATGTCAGAGAGTGAAGGCAGAGCACCAAAAGCCAGCAGGATTGTTACAACCTATGCCAATACCCGAATGGAAGTGGGACAAACTTGGCATGGATTTTATCACTGGATTACCCAGAACCAAAGCAGGATATGATTCAATATGGGTAGTTGTGGATCGTTTGACCAAAGTAGCTCACCTCATTCCAGTGAAAACAACTTATACAAGTGCCAAGTTGGCCAAAGTATATATGGCCAGGATCGTATGTTTGCACGAAGTTCCAAGGAGCATCGTATCAGATAGAGGAACACAGTTTACTTCAAAGTTTTGGCATCTGCTACACCAAACTTTGGGTACCAGATTGAATTGATACGCGTTCCACCCATGTACGGATGGATGGATGACAGAGAGTTAACCAGATCACGGAGGATATGTTAAGAGCACATGCGCTAGATTATGGATCTAGTTGGGATGAAAATTTGCCGACGCGAATTCTCATATAACAACAGCTACCGGGCCGCTTTGAAGATGGCACCGTTCGAGAAGCTACTGTATGGGCCGAGATGTAGAACACCCTTGATGTGGGATGAGGTCGGAGACCGTCGGTTATTTGGACCAGATTTGATCAAAGACTCGAGAGGAGAAGGTTAAACTGATCGAGAGATGGACTAAAGATTGCACAGTCTAGACAGAAGAGTTACGCAGATTCAAAACGCAAGGAAGTAACCTATGAAATTGGAGACAGAGCCTATCTGCGAGTATCACCCCTGAGGGGAGTGAAACGTTTTGGAGTAAAGGGAAAGTTAGCCCCAAGATTCGTAGGACCATATCGTGTTTTGGAACGAATGGGAGAAGTTGCCTACAAGCTGGAGTTACCCGAAGGATTGTCAGGAGTTCACGATGTGTTTCACGATCATAATCAAGAAGTGTCTCATTTGAGATGGCCGACATACCGTTAAAGGATACAAAGGCCCCTAGAGGCGATATGCTTGGATAATAATTTGACTTATGAGGAGAAGCCAATAAAGATTTTGGATTTTGACACCGAGTCACTCGCAGAAAGTCATCAAGTTTTGTAAAGTTCAGTGGAGCCACCATACCGAGGAGGAAGCCACCTGGGAGCGAGAAGATGATATTCGCAAGGACCATCCGCACCTATTTTCTAGCCAACCCGAATCTCGAGGGCGAAATTCATCTTAAGGGGGGTAGGTTTGTAACATCCCAAATTTTCAATTTGGCATGTTATACACAGTCATCCATGCATATCATATTTTATTGCATTCTCATTTGCCATCCTCGAAATCCTAAGCAACTCAAGGACCCTCGGAGAGAGTTGGGGATTTTCCGATTTTCATATTTGAATTTATCCAATAATGAAGACGAGGATTTTGAATTTTATTATTTTTCTCTTCGGAAAAATACTTCAAGTTTTATAATAAATGAGAGGAGATAATATGACTTCTCCAAAAATAATTGAAATACCGGAGGAAAATATTAAAATCATTATTTGGAATTTTATTTTATTTATTTGGAATTTTATTTGCCTAGAGAAAATTTGCACATATTTAAAATTGCATTTTAGGGGCCAAGAAAAGTTCATCTTGTTCTAAATATTTTATTTAGGCAAAGAAAACTTGTTTTGGCATTTTTAGATTTTTATTTATTTTCCTAGGGTTTTTACAATTTTCGGCGGAATGTTAAAAAAAAAAAAAAAAAAGCTGCTGGCTGGGCTAAAGGCCCGAGCAAAGCCGGCCCAAGCCGCCGTCGCCTCCGCCTGCAGCCGCCCGCCCGCCCTTGTAGCCGGACAAGAGTCCAGCCGGACTCTTCCCCGCCTTGCCCCTCCTCCAAGCCACCTCTCCCCCTTTAAATACCGCCCCTCTCCCCTAACCGCCACCACCACCACCACCGCCCGCCGCCGCCGCCCGCCTCGGACCCGACCGAGCCGAGCCAGCGCCGCCTCCTGCATCGTCGCCGCCCGCCCGCCCCTCGCCGCCCCTTAGCCGGACCCGCTGAGCAACCGCCGCCCACGGACTATTGCCGGAGGTAGCCGCCGGTTTTTTTTAAATAACCCTTTGGTTTTTTTATATAAAACCCTAGCCGTTTTTTTAGATTGGTTTTATTTTATTTTTTTCTAGTTTATTTATTTTAAGAACGTTCACCCGTTCGTTCGTTTTTACGAATCGTTCGTCGTTTAGTTTCCGCTAACGAACGTTCGTTCGTTTAGCCGTTCGTTGTTTTCTTTTATCAGTTTTATTCCGCGATTATTCCGATCGCGATTTCTGAACCGATGTTCAAATTAGTATAACTTTTCGCCTGGAGTTTCATCTCGAAACCCTCTTTCCGAATAGCCAACTTAAAACAGATTTTGCCTCTGTAAAATTTGACTCTTGTTCAGATTAGTAAACGGATCTTGTTTCTCTCACCGTTTGAGTTTCGTTGTTTCGTTTGGTTTGATTCTTTTCGCAAACCGGAGTTCTTAAGTTGAACTCTCCGGTCAACCTCTTTCAGTTGAAGTTTCGTTTGTGCATCTTTGTTTGTTGCTTATGTATGTATTGTTTGCTTGCGATAGAATTCCCGAGTGCGGCGTGTTACTACGAGTCTCTAGGATTCACGGATCGTCGGCAAGGCAAGTAACACTTGATCATACCTTTTCATACCCGCTTTTTGTGCATTAGCTCAATCCTCAAACATTGCATGATTAGGATGTCATTAATTTGTGGATTGGGAAGTAGATGATGAAGTAGGAACCTATTGCCCTGTTACTATCAAACCCTTGGGAGTTACTTCTACGTGTTGCTTATATTGCTATGTTATGCTTGTAGACGTGGTTTGGGTTTGAGAGATATTCACGACAGATGTGAGATTGCTAATTAATGGTTTACTTTAAGGTGGCAACTTAAATACACATCTGGGTGGATTGAGGCACCTGGGGAACCCAGTGTTGTCTGTTTTATTTTTGGAAATCCTGGGGTACCCGTGTGATCTTCCTATGGACCGCACCCAGGCTCAAAGGGAACTGAGACTATTCATGCTAGAAACTTCCGTGTGCAGCCACGAGCTATTATGGGCTCTAGCATAGTTGAGTAAGTTACGTGAAGCTCTCGAAGAGGTAGATCAGCGGTAGTGGGTTTTATAGGTTTGGTATGATCTATCCGAGTAGAGAGTTAATGTTTACGAAGACTGTGTCTCGGTCATCCGTTTCTCAAACACCATGTAGTCGAGAAACCAACGTAAGCGATCGAGTCTTGTGGGGAAAAGTCGCCAAACCTCTGCAGAGTGTACAATCTAATCATGGTTAGCCGTGTCCCCGGTTATGGACAATTCTGAGTATCTAGTACTTGAGTATTCACATGTATCTCATCACTCTAAATTAATATTGCTGGGTTGTTAATCACTTTAATTGGGATTGAGTTGGGGTTATACCTTCTCAATAATGTTTCAACTACCATGATAGTTAAAATAAAATTTATTCCTTTGATGTAGGGAAAATTTGGCTTTGTGCAAAACTGTAACCATAGAGCTTTTCCACCAGCCATAACATGCATGTAGTGTTAGCGTATTTCATTACTCTCTATGTGTTACATTGCCAGCATATTCCATGTGCTGACCCGTTCTCGGGCTGCAACATATTATGTTGCAGACTTTTCAGACGAGGAGTAAGGATTGGTAGGTCGTTGCCGTGCGGCTTCGATTATCTTTGTTGGAGTTGATGGACTCACTTTGTCTTCCAAGCCTTCCGCTGTTATCGCATTAGATGGCCTTAAGCCATATTATTGTAATAAGTCCTCTTTTGAGACATTCGATGTAATAAATGTGTGATTGCTACTCTGTTATAAATCCTTCAAGTACTGGACTCCCAGGGCTGCAATGCGATCCAAGAGCTCGTTTACGGAGGAGAGCTCGATCGGATCTAACTGTTCGGCAAGTTCCGAACTAACATGGAGATTGGTTTCAATGACTCGAGAGGTCATCGTCGGCGCGGTGGCCGAACTAGCGGTCATGAGGAAACCACCTAGCCGAAGAGTCTGACCAGTGGCCAAGGCTTCTTTGGCGATAGTATCATCTTTAAAGACGAGATGAGGCATCCTACCTGATGGCGACGACACAGAGGAACTCTCAATGAAAGCACCAATGTCGGTGTCAAAACCGGCGGATCTCGGGTAGGGGGTCCTGAACTGTGCGTCTAGGCGAATGGTAACAGGAGACAAGGGACATGATGTTTTTACCCAGGTTCCGGCCCTCTCGATGGAGGTAACACTCTACTCCTGCTTGATTAATATTGATGATATGGGTAGTACAAGAGTAGATCTACCATGAGATCAAGGAGGCTAAACCCTAGAAGCTAGCCTATGGTATGATTGTTGTTACATCCTCACGGACTAAAACCCTCCGGTTTATATAGACACCAGATAGGTTAGGGTTACACAGAGTCGGTTACAATGGTAGGAGATCTACATATCCGTATCGCCAAGCTTGCCTTCCACGCCAAGTAAAGCCCCATCCAGACACGGGACGAAGTCTTCAATCTTGTATCTTCATAGTCCAGGAGTCCGGCCAATGGTGATAGTTCGGCTATCTGGACACCCCCTAATCCGGGACTCCCTCACTCCCTCTCCCTGGTAGAAGAGCCCGAGTATAGTGAATTCAGTTTCTTCCTCTCAAACTCCTTCCAGACCTTCTTGAGCCTCCTTCTAATATCCCCAAACCTTTTAACCTTTGAGTTGGTGAGATGGCGTTGCATGCGAATTATAGAGAGGTCCAAAAAACAAATAACCCACTTTGCTTTCTCCCATCCATCCAACACAACGGCTTCATAGGAGTCCTCACACTGCCACACTTCCTCGTACATAAACCTGTGTGGCCCTCTATCCTCCCCTTCATCAACCGTCTTAATGTTTGCAACAACAAGGCAGTGATCAGACAAACGAGACGAAACATGGCAGACCCTTGTAACTGTGCACAATTGCAAAGAAGATGGATCTGCTTTGATCAATCCTATCAAACCTGGACGTTCGCATGGTTGTCCTGTCTATTGTCCCACGTTAACGGTAACCCTGTAAACCCCAGATCTTGAAAGTTCCAGTAATCAATCACCTCACAGAAACCTTCCATTTTCCATTCATCTCGATCGTTTGAACCAAATCATTCAGAATTATCAAGAATTTCATTTAAATATCCCCCACAAAGTCAGGGTATATCACTTTGAGACCTCAACCATTTCAACAATTTCGAGCTCTCATATCTCTCGCTCCTTCGAGCCTTCACATAAAAGCCAGTGAATCACCATTCTTTCATGTCAGTCCCAATATGTTTTTACTATGACATCAATATGTTGGACAAATACATTATTTAACGTCACATCAACTTCTTTTGACCAAAAAGGGCAAAAGCACCACTTTAGCCATCACCGATTATGAGCACACATCCTTCCAAACCTAGTCATGCTCTCAAATCTTCAACTCGCTTACCCTCAACCTTTGTTTCAAAAAAAACCAAGGCGGGCACTCCAACCTCACCAGGTGGTGAAGCTCTCAAAGTTCCTCTGGGTTCCCAAGTCCACAACAGTTTCAAACAATGCAATTCATTGGTCTTGGAAGGGTTGACCCGCAGCCACGGCCTCGTCAATGCTAGCATTAACTCTCCTTGCTTTCTTCTTCTTCAAATCCTACTATTCTCTTTTGATTCCACAGATGTCGCAGCCTCCGGCTCTCCTCTTGTTTAACGTTTCTTGATCCACGAGCATCAGCTGATTGCTCATCCCATTGTCGTGGTTTTGTTGTGTACCCATATTGGCATGCCGATACCCTTCATTTCGGATTTTACCTTGGCATGTAAAGCTATTACCACTAGCCAACACCACCTTGTGAATTAAATTTCTATATTGCATCCTTAACTTTCCTTGGCCTGGTTCTAGTGGTGACGTTGCCTCGTCTCCATCCTCAACCTCATCATCTTTCTCCCACTCATCCTTCCTATCCTTTGCTCCATTACTCAGACTGTCGGTGTCAAAACTGGCGGATCTCATGTAGGGGGTCCCGAACTGTGCGTCTAGGCGGATGGTAACAGGAGACAAGGGACACGATGTTTTTACCAAGGTTTGGGCCCTCTCGATGGAGGTAAAACCCTACTCCTGCTTGATTAATATTGATGATATGGGTAGTACAAGAGTAGATCTACCATGAGACCAGAGAGGCTAAACCCTAGAAGCTAGCCTATGGTATGATTGTTTTTCGTCCTATGGACTAAAACCCTCCGGTTTATATAGACACCGGAGAGGGTTAGGGTTACATAGAGTCGGTTACAATGGGAGGAGATCTACATATCTGTACCGCCAAGCTTGCCTTCCACGCCAAGGAAAGTCCCATCCGGACACAGGACGAAGTCTTCAATCTTGTATCTTCATAGTCCAGGAGTTCGGCCAAAGGTTATAGTCCGGCCATCCGGACACCCCCTAATCCAGGACTCCCTCAGTAGCCCCTGAACCAGGCTTCAATGACGACGAGTCCGGCACGCAGATTGTCTTCGGCATTGCAAGGCGGGTTCCTCCTCCGAATACTTCATAGAAGATTTTGAACACAAGGATAGTGTCCGGCTCCGCAAAATAAGTTCCACATACCACCGCAGAGAATAATATTTACACAAATTCAACCTTGGCGACGTATTCCGCAGCGTGACATCACACCACGGCCAAGCCTTTATTCGAATCGTTTTTACTGGCCCACCTCAGCGCGTTTGGCGAGGCAGTTTCCTTGGCACGTCTTGTCGAAGCAGAGATCGTGTCCCCTTATTCCGGGATTCTCATCAATGCGGGCGTGGGTAACCCAATCGTGCCCGTTGGTATATTTCCTCAATTGAAGGCGAGTCCCAAACAGTCACGGGGAAGGCTCTTGGTATTCAACCTCTTTATAAAGAGACCAAGGCTCTACTCCTTTCTTTCAATCTCAATCGAATCCGCCCCTCGCCTCGAGTTCCAACACCCAAAGCTCCAGATTCAGGCGCTTCGGACCTTCAATAATGTCCGGCTCCGACCTTCAAGGCCGGTGGATGCCTTCCTCCATTACGAAAGAAGACGTGCTAAAGCTAAGAGATGCCAGGTATTTAACCGGCGAAATTTCGGATAGGCTGCCTGCTCAAGGGCAGGTTTTTCCCACTCCCAAGCCTGGTGAGAGCGTGGTGTTCGCGTCCCACTTCCTTCGGGGCTAGGCCTCCCGACGGACCCCTTCGTGAGGGGCTCATGTTTTATTATGGGTTGGAATTTCACGACTTGGATCCGGAGTCCATCCTCCACATCTCATCGTTCATTGTCGTGCGAAGCCTTCCTGCATTACCCTCACTTCAGATTGTGGCTTAAGACCTTCAAATGGAGCCAAGATGATCAAGGGACAGCACGCAGAATGCGGAGGTGCTGTTATAAGCAAGAATGCTGGCGCTCCATGGCCCGAGGGCTCTTTTCAAGAGGAGTTCAGCTTATGGCAACGAGAGTGGTTTTATATCACAGCTCCCAGGGGCACCAAGTGGGTGGCGCCACCTGCCTTTCGCTCGGGTCCTCCCCCGCGGCTGGCATCATGGGTCAATAAAGGGCTCGACTGGGGGCCGTCCAAGGACGTGCCCTTGTTGCAGGGCCGCATTCAAGATCTCCTGGAAAGAGACATCAACCTGGCCATAGTGACACAGGTCATGTTGATTCGCCGCACTTTGCCCTGCAAACGCCGCCCCCGATGCCCGTGGGAGTTTAATCCGAAGGGACCACGAGCTCTCCAACATTTTACGGGCGCGACACCCATGGAGATGTACAAATTGTTCTTTGGATCACAAGCAATGTGTCCGGACTCGATCGAGGACGCAGGTCTGAGCTGCAATCGCCCGGATACTCAAGTAAGTAGCCCTGTACCCGGACACGCTATCTGTATATTTATCATAAAATTGCCCTTAAAAGAGATGTCCCTTAAACAGGAGTGGATAGCGAAAGCAAAGCTAATCAGGTGTCCGGCCCCCCTCCCTGAGACCACGCCGGATCCCGTGTTAACCAGGATCTTTGGAGGTTGCGCCTTTGGAAGAAGGCGAAGGGGGTAACAAGGAAGCTACCGTCTCCCCGAAGGAGGCTGTCAGGAAAGGAGGAATCGAGAATCCCTCCATCCAGGGAAAGAAGAGGACCGCCTCTGAAGACCCGAAGACCATGGTCTCAAAGCGGGGGAAGAAATCTTCCTCAAAGGGTCCTGCGCCGGGAGGTGCCTCGGCCGCACTGTGCCCTCAAGGGGATCATCCCTCCAGCGAGCCGTAAGTAGAGAGGGGAGTTTTAAAATAAGAGACATCCCTATTCTATTCCTGAGAAAGATAACTGAATTTTTACCTTGTAGTTCGGATCTCAGCCCTTCTCAGCAGAGCTCATCTTCAGGGGATCTTCGTCCGGAGATGATGGAGAACAGAACGCCTCCCCCTGCCGTACCGCCTTGCGAGGCGGGCGACCCTGAGGTGTTGTCACGGAGGGTTTCTTCGAATCCAGCAGGGCCGGAAAGCAGCCGTATGGCTCCCCAAAGCCCTCCGTGTCCGGCCTTCAAAAAAGGCCATCGGACGAGTCCGACACCGTCCGGTGCACGGTCGGAGGAGCTGAAGGATCTGCTCGGGCGAGCGTCTATCTCAGAAGAACACCGTGCATTGATGGGCACGATGATTGAAAGGATTTCATCCGCGGAGGGCGGGTTGCACGAGGCCGTCAGGAGTTTACTGACAGGTTTTGAGGTACGCGAAATGATGTACCTTTTGACAGTTCCGCATATAAAAGATGCGCCCTATATAGATAGTAGCCGATGAGACTCGGTGCGTTGTCAAAAATGACGGTGTGCCGAGGATCATAGTCCCAGGTATAACATGTCGCCGTTCCTACGTAGGTGGCGAAGTGTCCGGTGGCTAGCCGGACTTATGAATTTGCTGAGCTAAAGCGGCAACTTGACGTGGCAGATGCCGACATCGCGCTTGTTAACAAGCGGCTTGACGAGTCACAAGATATGCAATTTCTCCGCAGACACCTGGTAAGGGGGCTTGATGCCCGTGCCTTACAACATGTATGCTTGATGCAGACGGTGCTGCTGCCATGGAGAACCTTCGGGCGGAACTCGCCCGAGCCAAGGAGCAGGTCAGAAAAAGTGATGCGGCTGCCTTAAAGGCGGCCGAAGAGCTGAAAGCTGAACAGGCTGCTCACTGCCGAAGCAGGAAGGAAATGGACGAGATGGCTGTGAAGTTGAAGGATGCTGCCGACCGCTGCAAGCTTCTTGAAAAAGAAGATCGGGCGGAACAAAAGGACCTGGAGAAGGCCACTACCGAGGCCAAGGATGCTCGCTCTGCAATGAGAGCCATGAAGCGGGGAGCTACGTCGGGCGGAGATATCAGCGGCCGAAAGCCCTTTATGTTGCGGATGAAGTTCGGGGATCCTAAATATGCTCAGTTGGACCGACTGTGGAGTGCGGCAGATACTTATCTGGACTTGGCGGCAAGTGCCGCGGACGCGGCCGAACACTTCCGAGATCAACAGGATCACGAAGTGGAAAAGCTTTTTTGGTCGCAGTTCCACAATCTAGTGCGCCCACTTCCATTAACCGAGCATTTGGACGAATGGGCGAAGCTGAATAGGTTATCCGGACTCGCCATGAAGGATGTCGTGAGTCATCTGTGGCCGGAAAGGCCCGAGCCGAAGAGTTATTTTAGTTTGGTGCAACAGTTCCTTGGTGCGGTGCCGCATATCAATGCAATGAAGAGGTCAGCATGCATAGAGGGTGCGCGGATGGCTCTTGCCCGTGTCAAGACATCTTTGGCGGAGATGAAGGCCACCGACGTTGCATCCTAAGATTCGGACGGGAGCCGAGTACTGCCGAGCACTATTTTCGGGAAGTTCTGCGAGCGCTCGTTTAATAGAGACGCGATGCTTTCGAAGGATATCATGTTCGAATAACATGTATTATTGTAAAACAATGTTTCAATGGAATATAAAAGCTTTTTATACTTGTGCTCGCAAGAATTAAAATACCTCTGTATGCGACCGTTAATGTATATGTGTATATAACACGAAAGATGGCGGTCTTGGCTTCAAATTTACGCATATAATGCGGGGTGTTATGGCGCATTTTCACACTTGATCCAACGTCTTGGTCCTATAAAGGAGGTGATAGCGCAGCGAACTAGGCAACCGGACTATAATGCTTTATCACTTTCACTTAGCCATAGGAGTTTGACAGTGGGGCTACTATATAGCTCCTAGGGGCACTGCGCTCGCCCGAATTCGGGGCGCGTGTGTGCCTGGCCGGGAAACGACCCTTCGTTAATGTGGAGGAATCCTACAGATTCCGGTGGGTCATCGAGTGGTTGACCAGTCTCATGCTATATCATGACAGTCAGTTTTCGGATTTCTCTACTGAGGTGCTCGCCTGGCCGAACCGGGGCACAATCGCAGTAGTTCTCATGGTGCCGCCTTAGCCGATAGAGCGGGACGTAAGGCAGCAAAACACAGGAGCCGGGCAAACCCAACATTTGACCAAAGACATGATTCGGAGCTGATGCATATAAGGCCAAACTCGCGATGCCGAACACTCCCTAAGGTATCCGGTCTTTATGAAAACGGGCTGAACAACGCCCTTAGTAATAAGCCCACGGTGTCCAGTGCAGCGCAAAATCTGGCGTGGCCAATGCCAAGACGCCAGCCTCCACCTCGGTTATAGCAAGAAACCGGGGGATGTGTATCAACAAGAGACAGCAAAAAAGGTTTACGCAGGGTCTTAATCTGAAAAGAATCCTTGGAACGGGTCCCTACTGCACGTCTGCGCCTATGTCTCCGTTGTGCCGTATCCTGGACGGGTGTAGCACGGTGTTCATCTGTAAAAGAGAGGGACTTAGTTGAAAAAGATCGTGCGAAAATGTACGTTATATTAAATAAACAAAGTACAATTTCAAAAATGAATAAAATTGAGCTTTATTGTCTCTTGTTGTACATGCGCGGAGCCCCTTGAACGGGGGTATGCGGCTAGTTAGCCCTTGTATGTTTACGCCGGACTCGTCTAGCCATGTCCGGGGTCTGAACGACCTGTTTAGGTGCTTTGATTAGTGAAGCCGGTTTAGTGTGTGGCTGTTTAAGGCAGCCGCACAATCTTCCGCGCTCGAGGAACACTCGATATTTCCCTTTAATGAGATGATGCCTCGTGGACCGGGCATTTTAAGTATAAGAGATGCATAATGCGGTATTGCGTTGAAGCGGGCGAAAGCTTCGCGTCGATGGTGCTTGATAGCTACTTGTAAATGGGGCGATGTGGAAGGTTAGCTTTTCGTGGCGGAAGTTGTCGGGTGAGCCGAACATAACTTCTAGCAGGAGAGAGCCCGTACAATGGGCATCTGGGCCTGGTGTTACCCCTTGAAAGGAAGTGTTGCTATGGCGAATTGTTGTTGGGTCTATCCCCATTTTGCGGATTGTGTCCTGATATAGCAGGTTTAAATCACTGCCGCCGTCCATTAGGACTTGTGTAAAGTGGAGTCCGTCAATTATCGGATCTAATACCAAGGCAGTCCAGCCTGCATTTCGGATACTTCTAGAGTAATCCTGATGGTTGAAGGTGATTGGTTTTAATAACCAGTGGCGGGACTCCTCTGGGATAGGCCGTATGGCGCTTATCTCTATGGGCGCCACTCTATTCTTCCCTTTTGTCACGTGAAGTGAATTTACTGTTTTGACTTCTTGTGGGAAATTCTTTTGTTTTCCAGTGCTCTGCTTGTGGGGTTCGTCATCGTCCTCGCTTGGTGTGTCGAGCCCCTTGTGTTCGGCGTTGAGTTTGCCGGATTGCTTGAAGACCCAACAATCTCTATGGGTATGGTTTGCAGGCTTCCCGGGAGTACTGTGGATTTGACATATCTTGTCCAAGACTTTGTAGAGGTTAGATAGCTCGTCCCTGTTATCCTTGAGGGGCAGCTTTTTCTGATTCTGCCGAGAGCTTTTGAATCCGGCGTTGACTGCTGTGCTCTTCGGGCTGTTTCCCTTGGTCCGGAGTTGGTCCTTGCTGCGTCACGGTTTCCCGTTTCCATCCCTAACTTCGGATGTACTTGGGTCGCTGGTACTGCATCTTGCCAACCAGCCTGCGCAAAAGCGGGTCATGAGGCTTGTTAGGCCATTGTTCTTGGCTTTTCTTGGCCGAGGTGTCTGGCAAGCCATTCGTCTCGAACGCTGTGTTTGAAAGCTGCTAAGGCTTCGGCGTCGAACGATCGACTATCTGGTTCTTTTTAGTAAGAAATCTGTTCCAGAGTTTCCGGGCTGACTCTCCGGGTTGTTGAGTTATATGACTTAAATCATCTGCATCCAGAGGTCGAACATAGATCCCTTGAAAATTTGCCCGGAAAGCATCCTCAAGCTCTTCCCAACTTCCAATGGTCTTTTCGGGAAGGCTTTTAAGCCAATGCCGGGCTGGCCCTTTGAGTTTGAGGGGTAAGTATTTTATGGCGTGGAGGTCATCTCCTCTAGCCATGTGTATGTGGAGGATGTAATCCTCAATCTAGACTCCAGGGTCTGTTGTTTCGTCGTATGCCTCTATGTTTACGGGCTTGAATCCCGCTGGAAATTCATGATCCAGCACCTCATCGGTGAAACATAGGGGGTGTGTGGGACCCCTAGATCTGGGTGTACCGTGATGTTCGGATATTTGATGTGTTGCATTGCTTACTAGAGCTTGCTTTCTTGGCCCATAGATAGATCTGGTTGGGCCATCTTTTTGATGCGAATCCTTGTGTGGATCGCATGCCGGCTTGTGTGCGGCGTCCTTTGCCGCACTGTGTTGGCCATGGGGTCGTTTATCCGACCGGGTGGCTTCCTTATTTTTGATTGCGGAGGCTCTAAGGCCTCATCATCAAATTCCGGCAGTAATTTTCGCTTCGGATAGCTCTTTGTTTGGCGACTGTCGCCGTATCTGTCTGCGGTGTTGAGTACTTTGCTCCATCTAATTCTGAGTGCATCTTCCGCTGTTTTGAGCTTCCATTTCTGCTTTTTCAGGCTACGCGCAGTGGCGATGAGCCTTTTTTGGAGGTTCTTCTGCTCCAGCAATCTGTCCGGCGTGAGGTCGTCCGGACTGTTATGTTCACCGGGGACGGGTTATTTATCCAAGTTGCCCTGTTCGGACGGTTGCTCGATGGCATGTTCGTCGTCCGCCGGTTCGCCCTGCTCTATGGCTGGGTCTGTATGGCTGATGTCTCTGTCGAGGTGGGGTTTGGGCGCTTACGCCGCCGCTTTGATCGCCTTTTAGAGGAACGATCCCTCATTGCGCCCCTTTGTTCCTCGTCGTCGTTTCTTTTAGGTGTGTCCACCATGTATACATCGTGGGATGAGGTGGTTGTCCAGTGCCCTATAGGCGCTGATTCCTGTTCCTCTCCTACATCGTCATCCATATCGTCGATGTCTTCGGAGTCGAAGTCGAGCATGTCGGTTAAATCATCGACAGTGGCTACGAAGTGGGTGGTGGGTGGGCTTTGAATTTCTTTGTCGTCCGCATCCCAACCTTGCTGACCATAGTCCGGCCAAGGCTCTCCTGATAGAGAGAGAGAGACTTTAGTGAATTTAGAATGTCGCTGTCGGTGTCAAAACCAGCGGATCTCGGGTAGGGGGTCCCGAACTGTGCGTCTAGGCGGATGGTAACAGGAGACAAGGGACACGATGTTTTTACCCAGGTTCGGGCCCTCTCGATGGAGGTAAAACCCTACTTCTGCTTGATTAATATTGATGATATGGGTAGTACAAGAGTGGATCTACCACGAGATCAGAGAGGCTAAACCCTAGAAGCTAGCCTATGGTATGATTGTTGTTCGATCCTCGGACTAAAACCCTCCGGTTTATATAGACACCGGATAGGGTTAGGGTTACACGTAGTCGGTTGCAATGGTAGGAGATCTACATATCCGTATCGCCAAGCTTGCCTTCCACGCCAAGGAAAGTCCCATTCGGACACGGGACGAAGTCTTCAATCTTGTATCTTCATAGTCCAGGAGTCCGTCCAACGGTGATAGTTCGGCTATCCGGACACCCCCTAATCCAGGACTCCCTCAGTAGCCCCTGAACCAGGCTTCAATGACGACGAATCCGGCGCGCATATTGTCTTCGGCATTGCAAGGCGGGTTTCTGCTCCGAATACTTCATAGAAGATTTTGAACACAAGGATAGTGTCCGGCTCTGCAAAACAAATCACACATACCACCGTAGAGAGAATAACCTTTGCACAGATTTGCTGACGTATTCCGCGGCGTGACATCATACCACGGCCAGGCCTTTATACGAATCGTTTTACTGTTCCACCTCAGCGCGTTTAGCGAGGCGATTTCCTTGGCACGCCTTATCAGGGCGGAGATCGTGCCCCTTATTCCGGGAATCCCATCAATACGGGCGTGGGTAACCCAACCGCGCCATTGATTATGGCGCTTTGGAGATAAGCGAGTTTTACCAGGCTGGCGGGGGACGCATAGCTTCGTCCGTCTATATAAGGGGATAAGGATCCACCTTTTAACCTACGCCTTCTTCCTTCTTTGCTCATCCATTTCCGCACACTCGAGCTCCAGCGCCCAAGTCCGCACATCCCACCTCAACCTTCTCCAAGCATGTCCGGAGAGGGAGGCAAGTGGATGGCCTCCTCCGTCACGGAGGGGCACATCAAAAAGCTGCGGAAAGCCGGATACTTGTCCGGCGACATCGCGTGTCGGCTCCCCAACAAGGGGCAGCTCATCCCACCCCCAGGCCCCATGATAGGGTGGTGTTCCTCCCCCACTTCCTCCGCGGACTAGGGTTTCCACTTCACCCATTCGTCCGGGGGCTCATGTTCTACTACGGCCTAGATTTCCACGATCTAGCCCCGAATTTCATCCTCAACATCTCGGCGTTTATCGTGGTATGCGAAACCTTCCTCCGCATCCAGCCCCACTTGACTTATGGCTGAAGACCTTCAATGTCAAGCCGAAGGTAGTGGCGGCCGCCAAGCAGTCTTGGAGGTGCCATCTTTGGGCGGGATGGCCAACGTCCTATGGCTCGAGGGCTCCTTTGTGGAGACCATAAAGGTGGCAATCGGGTGGTTCTACATCACCGACCAGCGACTCTCAATGGGCGGCGGCCACGAATTCGATGCAGCTTCCCCACACGGCTCACATCATGGAAAGAGACGGGCCTGACGTGGGGTGATTCGGAAGAGCTGTCCGGACTCCAAACCTGCGTCCGAAACCTGGTGGACAAGAATCTCAAGCTTGTCAACGTAATCCAGGTGATGCTCATCCGCCGAATTCTCCAATGCCAGCAACGGGCCTTCAATTTGTGGGAGTTTGATCCGGCACAGCACCGAACCTAGAGCCGGCTCTTCGACACTACATACGAAGATGCCTGGAAGGTGCTGTTCAAGGGCGCCGAAACTCCCGCATCCGCTACCGAAGATCGCGGATTCAGCTCGTAGCGTCAAGCCAGCGAGGTAAGTTATTTTACCCTTTATGGGACTCTTTTTTCATAGTTTGACTCTATGCGGGATCTAAAACTCCCTAACCTTTGACAGGACTGGCTGAAGACGTCCGGACAGATTAACTGTCCGGTCCCCTTGCCAGAAGATCCAGCGGACGCCCGATTGACGGGGCTGCTGGCTCCGACACCTCACGTGGTGTCCGAGAAGAAGGCCACGGGAACTCGAAGGAGCTCCCGGCGCCAGGTGTTGTCGGACTCATCGTCCGATGACTCTGAGGCGGAATCCTCCCCTAAGGACGAGGAGGAGGAAAAAGAAGCCTCTCCCCCAGCGGGGGGAGAGGAGAAAAGGAAGGCCGCCCCGACTGGGGAGGCCAGAGGGTCCAAGAAAGGAAGGACCCTTCCTCCGGACTTCTCCACCAACGCCGACAACGACGAGGAGGAGTGGCCACCAAGGGCCAAGCCCCTGGCGAGATCGTAAGTGTCCGGGCTCCGGAATAGCTCGGGACTTTTTATTTGTCGCATAGTGTCTTCTAACGCCGAATATAACCATGTAGCCCGCCCAAGGACGAGCTCGCCGCTTCGTCGAGCGGCTCCCTGGATTCGTCGGATGTGAATAGCACTTCACTTCCGACCGCCTCCTCTCCTCGTGGCCTTGAGCGGCACCGCAGTGGAGTCCCAAAAGGGCCCCACCAGGAGGAGGTGGTCTGGAGGCGCCCATAAGCGACCTCCGGACTCCGGCGCAAAGGCGAAACCCCAGAGGGCTCTAAGTCCGGCCCTGTGCCGGACTCCGTACTGGAACCTTCAGTGGTTCCGAAGTCCGGCAAGCGGCCCCTTCGTAAGAAGGGCAAGACTGCGACGCCGGTGACCTCCGTCCATCCGGAGGCACCGGATAACTTGCTGGAGGCGCTTAACGGCGCCTCCATCGACGAGGAGCACCACACTGTTATGAGTGTGGTCATCTAGAAAGTTCAGTCCGCCAAGAGCGGGCTGACTGAAGCCTGTACCAGCCTTCTAACAGGCTTTGAGGTAAGTTTAGAATATGTAAAAATATTACCGCATAGACAGTAGCCCTGATGCTTAGTTCGGTGTTCGGAAAAAAAGCCAGACCGAGGTTCTAAAAAGATATACGCAGGAGTGTAACATAAGTATGTCAATATGGGAATGTAGGCTGCGCTGCTGACCTCTACCGCACTGACTGCGGAGGTCAATGCATTGAAGCAGAGCCTCGAGCGGTCCGAGAACGAGCTCGGCCTTGCCAAGAAGCAGCTCGAGGACAAGGAAGGTAAGTAATACCTTCTTAAAGTAATACCTTATAGAAAGGATTTGGTTGCTTAATTGACAGGACTAACGTGGGTATTGTAGGGGCCCACGAACGAGGTGGCGACCCTGAAGGAAGCGGTGTCCACGGCCGAAAGAAAAGCGGCCGCGGAGCGCACCGAGCGAGAGAAGCAGGAGGCGCGGGTGGCGGAGGTGCGGCAGGAGCTCCAGGCTCTCGTGGAAAAACACAAGAGTTTGGAGCGTGACTCGAAGACTCGAGAGTCCGAGCTCGCCTCGGCTCTTGAGAGTGCCAGAGCCGCTAAGGCCAAAGCCCAAAAAGCCCTCCAGGAAATTGAATCATTAAAGAAGATAGCGGCGGGTAAGGCATTCTTTATGCAAAGCAAGCATGTGAAAGTGAATTATCTATTACTTACCCGAATCTGGAGCTCTCCAGGAGCATTCACAGATCTGCCCCGTAGTGTGCCTGATGCTGCTGCGTTCTACCGCGCCGAGGAGGGGAGCTCGACAGAAAAGGTGTTCTGGTCTCAGTATGTTGAGGCCGTACATCCGGTGTCCTTGAGCGACCAGCTGAAGCAGCTGGTCGAGCTCCTAAGGTCGCCGAACAGGCCATGAAGGGCCTCATAATTGGTGTGGCCTAAGGAAGCCATGCACAGGAGCTACTTGGGCTAGTCTGGCGGCTGGTGGACGCCTGTCCATGGATTGAAGTCATCATGCGCTACGTCTGCCTTTAAGGTGTCCGTGCTAAAGTGCACTGGGGCACTATGGATGCTGAGCAGCTTGTGACGTACTGGCCACCGCCGGGCACGGAGCATCATAAGCCGAAATGTACTATGAGGGCGTCTGAAGGGTGCCCGCCTTATAGTGGGTGAATGCTCCAAATATGTAATTTTTAATAGACTCGCATTTGTTATCCATGCGCTGAAAACTTGTTCATATGCGCTAAGCAACGCCAGAATTTAAAATATTACCTTCTATGCGGCCGTTTATCAAATTTGAGAGATGGCAAGTCGTTGGCTTCAGCCCCCATGCCACGAGTGCTGGGGTGTTTGGGATAAACTTGAGCGCTCTTGTTCCCATTCTTGGGTCCTTCGAGGGAGGCGCTCAACACAACGAACAAGGCAACCGGACTATAGTGCTTGAACACTCTCACTTAGCCATAGAATTCTATAATTTTAAATTTCAGCAAAGCCCCTTGTATTCAGAAGACTGAGTTCGGGGCGCTATCCACGCCTTGGCCGGACAATGCCGACTCCTCGCTCTAAGCGGCATAAGTCTTTAGGACCCGAAAAAACCTCTCGAACAGCGACCGGCTCTTGCCCTATCATGACGGTCAGTTTTAGCTTTCCAGCGAGGTGCTCAACCCAGCTCAACCGGGCACAATCGCAGTGGTTCTCCCAGCGCTACCTTAGCCGATATAACGGAACATAAGGTACCAAAACATGGGAGCCGGCAAACCCAACTATTGACCCAAGACATTATTCGAGCCGATGCATATAATGCTATAAGTTCGGTGCCGCACTTGTGTAAGTGTTCGGACTTATCACACCATATCTTTGGGGTACTTAAGCCCCTGGTGTATTGGCCGTACCAAAGTGTACGGGTGCAACGTGTCATGAATGAACATATATATAGATAAAGAAAGGAGTGTAATAATAGGAAAAAGCTATGTATTGTTTATTCAAAAAGGTAGTGCAGTGAAAGCAGAACGATACAAATAGTGCGATAAGCAAGGGATGGGATTATTTGACATGTCCCCCTCCAGGGTTAAGCTGTGGGATGGTATGTAAAACAGGTATAATGCTCGTAGTAGAGACCACCTGGACATTCGACGTAGCTTTCTGCTTCCCTGGCTGTTGCATCGTGAGTTCGACAATTCTAGAGCCGGACAGGCTTACGAAAAGCGGAGTTCTGAAATTAAGAGAAAAGAAGAAAGAAAAGAATGACACAATCGGAGCCCACAGTGCGGTTGAGCCGCGTGCAGGCGTCGTGGTCGTGCCCCTCCCTTATGCCCATGGTATCTCGAGGCGTAGTTATGTACGCATAATCGCTTAACCGCACAATTTCGCGGCTGGGGTTGGGTCCGGATTGCTCGCGATGCTTGGATCGTGCCAGCGGTCTTGTTGTAGATTACTCCGGCGCAGCGGTGTCCGAGCGTTTAGTAGCTGGACTCGTGAATTGTTGTGAGAGGCTGCTTTGCACCTCCGCCGCGAGGGCCGCTGTATGCTCCTCGTTCGGAGAGAGCGTTCGGTGTTTCCATTGACCTTGATTACTCCTCGAGGGCCTGGCATCTTGAGCTTGAGGTATGCGTAGTGCGGCACCGCATTGAACTTTGTACATGCGGTTCGTCCAAGCAAGGCGTGATAGCCGCTGCGGAGCAGGACTATGTCGAAGATCAACTCTTCACTTCGGAAGTTATCCGGGATCCGAAGACCACTTCGAGTGTAACTGAGCTCGTACAATTGGCCTCTACACCGGTATGATGCCTTTAAAGGTCGTCTTTGTGGGTTTAATCCTTGAGGGTCTATGCCCATTTTGCGCATTGTATCCACGATAGAGCAGGTTCAGGCTGCTACCGCCCGTCCATCAGGACTCTAGTGAGGTGAAATCCGTCGATGATTGGGTCAAGAACCAATGCGGCGAATCCGCCGTGGCAGATGCTAGTGGGGTGGTCCCTTCGATCAAAGGTGATCGGGTAGGAGGACCATGGGTTGAACTTTGGGGCAACTGGCTCCATCGCATATACGTCCCTTAGTGCACGCTTCCGGTCCCTTTTGGGTACGTGGGTTGCGTATATCATGTTCACCGTCCGCACTTGTGGGGGGAAGCCCTTCATCTGTATTGTTGGCGGCGGGCTCCTCCTCGTCATCGCTATGCAGCCCCTTGTCATTGAGTTCGGCATTTAACTTGCACTGCTGTTTGAAGACCCAACAATCCTGTTGGTGTGGTCGGCTGGTTTTCGGGGTGCCATGTATTTGGCACGAGCAATCGAGTATTCGGTCCAGATTGGGCCAGACCTGAGTATTTCTTTTGAGCGGCTTTTCCGCTGGCGGGTTTAGAGCCTCTGAATCCGGCATTGGCGATCGTATCTTGAGCATTATCGCCATTAATGCGCACGTGTGCTTGTTGCGACGCGACCTGCCATTGCTGTCCTTGGTATCCGAACTACCAGGTTTTTGGTCAAGTTGTTACTACGAGCTAGCCATTTGTCCTCTCCAGCAAAAGCGGGTCATGAGTGTTGTGAGGGCGCGATGGATTTGGCTTTTCCTCCTAGGTGCCGGGCAAGCCACTCGTCGCGGATGTTATGTTTGAAGGCTGCAAGGGCCTCTGCATCCGGACGATCAACGATTTGATTTTTCTTGGTTAGGAACCGTGTCCGTAATTATCCGGCGATTCTTCCGGCTGCTGAATTATGTGGCTGAGGTCATCGGCGTTCGGTGGTCGCACATATGTGCCCTGGAAGTTATCAAGGAATGCGGCTTCCAGGTCCTGCCAACAACCAATTGATTCTGCTGACAAGCTGTTAAGCCAATGCCGAGCTGGTCCTTTAAGCTTGAGTGGGAGGTATTTGATGGCGTGTACATCATCACCGCGGGCCATGTGGATATCGAGGAGGTAGTCCTCGATCCAAATCACAGGATCTGTTGTGCCATCGTATGATTCGATGTTTACGGGTTTGAAACCCTCGGGGATTTGATGATCCATCACTTCGTCTGTGAAGCATAGTGGGTGTGCGGCGCCTCTATATTGAGCTATATCACGACGCAGATCAATTGAGCTTTGTCTACTGTGTTCGGCTCGGCCGGAATTGCTGTATCCGACGTGACGGTTATCGTCGCGTGTCGTGGGGCACCCACGCGATCCATAGATCAATCTTGTTTGCCTTGCCTTGTCCTCCAATATGTCTCACAGTGCAGCGCGTTTCCCGTGCCTTGGTACTTTTGAGCGACGCCTTGAGTGCGGCTTGAATGGGGGTCTAGAGGCCTCTTTGTCGCTACCACGGGTTGGCGGTCGGCCGCATCATGCGCTGGTGATGTAGGTTTGGGTGTTGCTTCCTCTAATTGGGGTAGCAGCCTGCGTTTTGGGTATCTCTTGGAGAGGCGTTCGAGTTCGTACTCTTCGCTTGCAAGGACTTCAGTCCATCTGTCAGCTAGCAAGTCTTGGTCAGCTCTAAGCTGCTGCTGCTTTTTCTTGAGGCTGCTTGCCGTGGCCATAAGCCTGCGTTTGAAACGCTCTGTTGGCGGGATCCTCGGGCACGACAAATTCGTAAATCGTCGAGGCTTGCCTCATCTTGAAGGAGGCATATAATTATCGCCCTCCACCTCCACATGCCGCTCTATCATGAGGGATGGCTTCTCCCTCCTCCTGTCTGAATCCTGCTAGAGGGGTTGTCTTGACCTTTGTCCGGGGTGTTATTATCTCCGTGCGGAATCACCGTTTTTGCTGTGGCGGGATTTAGGCGGCGCCACGACGCCGGCGCTTGGGCTATTTCTTGGAGGGGTCATCCTCCGCTATTCCATCGCCGTTCCCATCTTTTGGGATGTCCACCATGTATATGTCGTATGACGAGGTGGCCTTCCAGTGCCCTGTAGGCGCTGGTTCTTGGTCGTCTCCAGCATCGTCGTCCATACTGTCGATGTCTTCGGAGTCGAAGTCGAGCATGTCGGTTAAATCATTGACAGTGGCTACAAAGTGGGTGGTGGGTGGGCGTTGAATTTCTTCGTCGTCCGCATCCCAACCTTCCTGACCGTAGTCCGCCAGGCTCTCCTGAAAAAGAGAGAGACTTTAGTGAATTCAGGATGTCGCCAAAGGGCGAGTGCTGAAAGATGTCCGCGGCAGTGAACTCCATAATCGGCGCCCAATTGGATTCGATTAGCAGGGGCGCGGAGGGTTCAGAGTCCGGAGAGGAGTCCGGCACCTTGGAGTCACGGTATTTGCAAAGGACAGGGATGGAGTTCGGCTTAATCGTCGTAGAGATCGTAGCCTCCAAGGCGGTGTCCAACCACTCGTCCTTGATCGGCGGAGTCGGCTCCGAGCTAAGGTCGGGCGGGCCTGGTGCTTGACCTCGAGCCTTTGTTCGTGGCAGAGCTAGATCGTGCCCATCGAGACAGTGCGGCGCGCTTGGCTGTGGCTCGAATCCGTCGAAGATCAAGTCTCCACGGATGTCGGCCGTGTAGTTCAAACTCCCAAATCTAACCTGATGGCCAGGGGCATAGCTTTCGATTTGCTCCAGATGGCCAAGTGAATTGGCCCGCAGTGCAAAGCCGCCGAATACGAAGATCT
Source organism: Aegilops bicornis (assembly GCA_021605145.1). Taxonomy (NCBI): domain Eukaryota; kingdom Viridiplantae; phylum Streptophyta; class Magnoliopsida; order Poales; family Poaceae; genus Aegilops; species Aegilops bicornis. The sequence continues at coordinate 322,501,123 of CM038673.1, read as the reverse complement.
GTCCGGGGAGAAAAGTCTCACCCTGGACCGCGTCGTTGTTGATGATCGAAGGAGCCATCGGGCCCAAGGATGATGACAAAGAGGAACTCTCAATGAAAGCACCAATGTCGGTGTCAAAACCGGCGGATCTCGGGTAGGGGGTCCCGAACTGTGCGTCTAGGCGGATGGTAACAGGAGACAAGGGACACGATGTTTTTACCCAGGTTCGGCCCTCTCGATGGAGGTAAAACCCTACTCTGCTTGATTAATATTGATGATATGGGTAGTACAAGAGTGGATCTACCACGAGATCAGAGAGGCTAAACCCTAGAAGCTAGCCTATGGTATGATTGTTGTTCGTCCTACGGACTAAAACCCTCCGGTTTATATAGACAACGGATAGGGTTAGGGTTACACAGAGTCGGTTGCAGTGGTAGGAGATCTACATATCCGTATCGCCAAGCTTGCCTTCCACGCCAAGGAAACTCCCATCCGGACACGGGACGAAGTCTTCATTCTTGTATCTTCATAGTCCAGGAGTCCGGCCAACGGTGATAGTTCGGCTATCCGGACACCCCCTAATCCAGGACTCCCTCAGTCGCCGAAGAGCAAGTGCTGAAAGATGTCCGCGGCGGTGAACTCCATGAGCGGTGCCCAATCGAATTCGATTGGCAGGGGCACGGAAGGTTCGGAGTCCGAAGAGGAGTCCGGCACCTTGGAGTCACGAGCTTCACAAAGGACAGGTATGGTGTTCGGCTCGATCGCCATAGAGATTGCAGCCCCCGAGGCAGTGTCCAGCCACCCGTCCTCGATTGGCATGATCGGCTCCGAGCTAAGGGTCGGGCGGACGCTGGTGTGGCCTCGAGCCTTTGTTGGCAGAGCTAGATCATGCCCATCGTGGACGGCGGCACGCTTGGCTGTGGCTCAAACCCGTCGAAGATCAAGTCTCCGCGGACGTCAGCCGTGTAGTTCAAACTTCCAAGTCTGACCTGATGGCCAGGGGCGTAGCTTTCGATATGCTCCAGACGGCCAAGCGAATTGGCCCGCAGTGCAAAGCCGCTGAATATGAAGATCTGTTCGAGGAGAAAAGTCTCGCCTTGGACCGCATCGTTGTTGACGATCGGAGGAGCCATCGGGCCTAAAGATGACGACACAGAGGAACTCTCAATGAAAGCACCAATGTCGGTGTCAAAACCAGCGGATCTCGGGTAGGGGGTCCCGAATTGTGCGTCTAGGCGGATGGTAAGAGGAAACAAGGGACACGATGTTTTTACCCAGGTTTGGGCCCTCTCGATGGAGGTAAAACCCTACTCCTACTTGATTAATATTGATGATATGGATAGTACAAGAGTAGGTCTACCACGAGATCAGAGAGGCTAAACCCTAGAAGCTAGCCTATGGTATGATTGTTGTTCGTCCCCACGGACTAAAACCCTCCGGTTTATATAGACACCGGAGAGGGTTAGGGTTACATAGAGTCGGTTACAATGGGAGAAGATCTACATATCTCAGACGCCAAGCTTGCCTTCCACGCCAAGGAAAGTCCCATCCGGACACGGGACGAAGTTTTCAATCTTGTATCTTCATAGTCCAGGAGTCCGGCCAAAGGTTATAGTCCGGCCATCCGGACACCCCCTAATCCAGGACTCCCTCATATACCTTGACTCTCCGGGTCATTGCCCAGCTCCTCCTCATGGCCAACAACCTGATCTTCTCCCCTAAACTACATATACCTTTGTCATATCCCTCAGCTACACTTAGACATAATGCATCTGATTGTCCCATCAATCCACATGAAAAGCTAAAATATTGTAGGTTTCATATTGGATGTCGTAAAAGATCATCTCCTTTGTCTGCACAGATTCTAGTTGCACCCACCTCATAAGGGGTTCCTTCACCTTCAGCTAGATTCTAGCTCGCAAAGACTCACCCAAGGCAAAGCCCTTCTAATCTACATCAACGTGAATCACATCACCCATCATACCAGCTATCTTCCCCGGCCATTATGTTTAGCGAAGGTTGAAGGGAAGATTGATTACCCTAGCCTAGAACTACAACCTCTCAAATTTCCAAGCTGAAGGTCTTGATCTAAAATCAAAATCTCCATAACTACAACATGCTTACTGATTCTTCTCCAACGTATCTGTAATTATGATTGTTCCATGCTATTATAGTATCAATCTTGGATGTTTTATATGCATTTATATGTCATTATATATCTTTTTTGGGACTAACCTATTAACTTAGTGCCAAGTGCCAGTTGCTGTTTTTTTGCCTGTTTTTGGTTTTCTAGAATATCAGTACCAAATGAAGTCCAAATGCCACGAATTTTTTTGGAGATTTTTTGTCGACATAAGAGACCCTGGAAGCTTCGGGAAAGGCCCAGAAGATGGAGAAGGGGCCCACAAGGCACTAGGGCACGCCCAGGGGTGGGTGCGCCCTGGTGGCTTGTGGGGCTCATGAGCATCCGTTTGACCTAATTTCGCCTCTATAAATTCTCTAAAATTGGGAAACCAATAGAGAGCCACCCGAAACACTTTTTCCTCCGCCGCAAGCTTATGTTCTTGCTAGATCCCATCTGGAGGCCTTTTCCGGTACTCTGCTGGAGGGGGAACCGACCACGGAGGGGCTCTACATCAACCTTGTTGCCCTTCGAATGATGTGTGGGTAGTTTACCACAGACCTACGGGTTCATAGCTAGTAGCTAGATGGCTTCTTCTCTCTCTCTCTCTCTCTCTCTCTCTCTCTCTCTCTCTTTGATCTTCAATACAATGTTGTCCTTGATGTTCTTGGAGTTCTATTCGATGTCATCACTTTTTGCAGTGTGTTTGTTGAGATCTGATGAATTGTGAGTTTATGATCAGATTATCCATGAATATTACTTGAGTCTTCTCTGAACTCTTGTATGCATGATTATTATAGCTTTGTATTTCTCTCTGATCTATTGATTTGGTTTGGCCAACTAGATTGATTTTTCTTCCAATGGGAGAGGTGCTTTGTGATGGGTTCAATCTTGTGGTGATCTATATCCCAGTGATAGAAAGGGACAAGACACATATGTGTATTGTTGCCATTAAGGATAAAAATATGGGGTTAATTCATGCATGAGTTTACTTTGTTTACATCATGTCATCTTGCTTAAGGCGTTACTCCGTTCTTTATGAACTTAATACTCTAGATGCATGCTGGATAGTGGTCGATGTGTGTAGTAATAGTAGTAGATGCAGGCAGGAGTCGATCTAGTTGTCTTAGACATGATGCCTATATACATGATCATTGCATTGGATATCGTCATGATTATTCGCTTTTCTATCAATTGCCCAATAGTAATTTGTCTACCCACTGTATGCTATTTCCAAGAGAGAATCCTCTAGTGAAAACTGTGGCCCCCAGGCCTACTTTTTTCATATATTAAAATCCCAAAAATACTTTGTTGTAATTTTCTTTATTTTATTTTATTTTATTTTATTTTATTTTGTGTTTATGTATCTATCTATCAATACGAGATTTGATCCTTGCAATTAACCTCCGAGGGATTGACAACCCCTTGTTCGTGTTGGGTGCAAGTATTTATTATTTTATGTGTAGGTACTGCTAACGAGGTGTTGCTTGGTTCTCCTACTAGATTGATAACCTTGGTTCTTAACTGAGGGAATACTTATCTCTACTGTACTGCATCATCCTCTCCTCTTCGGGAAAATCCCAACGCAGCTCACAAGTAGCACTTACCAATCATCCATTGACCCCCTTTGTAGATAACATCTCAGTCGCGATGCCCTCTAGTTTAGCAATGAACAGATTCTCGTCAACTGACTAAAAGAATAAGCCTTTTGGGTTACCCCTTGCAGGCCTAAGTGTATCGTCCATAGTGTTCACAGGCAACACCCTTCAATGCAACACTTTCCCCACGAGCGCCCACTCCGGAAGGGCCCCATCATCCCCATGATCATCCACCACCAACCTTGAGCTTTCACTCTATCATAAATTCATCTTCTCCATCACCCTCTCGACTCCCTCTCTTGCCTAGATTGACTCAGCACTAGCCATCATCCACTACCCCCTGGGCCCTAGAACATGCCCTAAAACCACACACCCAAGGGTGGGTAAGGACTCAAAGGTCCTCCTGGATCACCCTGAATGCAACTACCGAGAAGAACAAGCACCAGGATCACGAACAAGGGACCGCGGTGGTATGAATCCTTATGAATTTGCTGGTTGTTCGGAATCGCCCTTGCGCCGCCTCTCTAGCTCCTAAACCCTATAAAAATGGTTTGGGTTGCATTGCCATACCAACTCGGATGTCTATGCGACGCCTTGATCATGGGGCATAATAGAAGCATCTAAAATAGACATTCGTGTAAATATACATGGACCACAAAGCAAAATAAACATTTCTTTAAGGTCACACGAACCATCATTCTCAGATTGGTCACCACATTATTTAGCGGCCCAGCATCAAGTTCACAATGTTCAATCTTGGCGTTCCAACCAAGTATTTTTTTGTTAACAGTTTTCTTTTCTTCTCCTTTTACTCGACGTTGACCGACAAGTGTGATTTTGATCAAACTATGTCTATAATCGAGGATGCGGCTATTTGAATAGTTTAGACACTCTCACTACTGCAGGATGCTGCTAACGCGACACTACCATCAGAAACCCTTCGAGAAACTGTGTGCGATGCAATAATCGCAAACAGTGTTGTTTGAAAACTGTCAGAAATGATGCAAAACATTTGCGATGAATGATAGATCAAACACGGTTCAGATATTAGTTGTGTGTGCGATGAGGGGCATATGTTTGATCTGTACAAACTATTTGCGATGAGACAGAACAACGGAAATGGGCAGCCATATCAAGGTGTGTGCGATATACAGCATACAGTTCACTCCGATGAACCGTTTGCGATGAGTGAGGTGAACACAAATGATTCGCCGTAACAAGATGTGTGTGATACCCGGCAAACAGGTCGGTAATTAGAATTGTGTGCGATCATTATATACAGCCCATACGGTCTTTTTTGTGAATGTTGTGCTCGTCAGGGCACACAGTTCAACAAACCAACCTGTTGGCGATAATGTAGAAGATCTCTGTCGAATACATATTACTAACCGTCTGCGATGAGATTGATAGGATAAGCAGAGATATATCTGATGCCTTAATTTAGTCACCTTCTTGTTGTTGTTCTTGTTGGATGGCCCCGCGACATCGTCTTGGCGAGGACGCTTCTTGCTGCTGACATTTGGCTTTTCATCGCGGATGCCATCGCCATCGTCGTTGTTGTCGTCGTCCTCCTCCTCCTCGTTCGACCATTCCTCCTCATCATCATCGTCGTCCTCTTCTTCGTCCTCCGACGGCTCCTCGTCCGTCTGGTTGTCGTCTGATGACTCGGAGGCGGCAACCCTTTGATGAACCGGATATAATCGAGGTCTGGGCTCGACGCCGGACTCATGGAAGACGAGCGGGATGATTTCGATGTTGACCTATCATCGGGCGCCGCATCGGCCGTCAACTGTCGCCCTTGCTATCGCTCGACATGGCTGCAGAGTGTGTGCTAGTGTGTAGCGCGGCCTGCCGGGGACGATGAAGATGGTGGACACTTAAGCGGGGTATGCAGAGAAGAGGAACTGCCAATTGAAGCGGGGATTGATGCGGGGGTTGATGTATTATCTAATCGCTGATATAATCAACCGTAATTATTTGTACCTAGTCGCTCCAAATTCCCGGGGTTGCGCAGGACTCCTATTGGCTATTCGGCTGGTTTCCTTTTTCAGGACAAAAACAAGGAACGAGTTTTGGGATTATGCACCGTACTGCAGTGCGAGCGGAGTAGGACAGTTGGCAAGCAATACATTGAGCTCTTCTTATTGATAAAGCCAGTAATGATCAAACTAGAAAGGAAAAGAAAAAAGACAAAGAAAAATATCTGCATGAATCTTCGTGTAACATCAATGGCATATATAGGACCTAGATGTGCATTACTTGGAGCACATCTAGATGTGCTTTAGCAATACTATAAAACAAAACCCCTAATCATCATTGCAAACAGCGCATAGAACATGGCTAATGCGACAACCACAACTACACATGCTAGTTCCTTCTTGTCTCTTGCTTTCATCTGTTGCTTGTGATTGATTCTTTCTTGCTTCATCGTACTGATTGTACATTCCAGATCAGCCAGTTTCTTCTTCAGCTTTACGTTATCTTCTACGAGCTTGGTGATAACACTCCGAGCACTGCCATGACATTCTTCATCCAGACAGTTAACAAAGGCACAAGCCTCGTATCCCTGCCAATGTTAAATAGTATTCTGGATGAGCGATGGCATTAACTGAAGTAAAATGATGAACTTAATTAGCACTAACCTCTAAGGGGCAACTGAGAAACCACCTGCCAATGCCGAATCCCTCCGTGCATACGAATTGAAAGGCGAGTGTGCCCGTGCACACAACTCAGCTTTTGGTACTTCTCGGTGGCGCAAAACTCGAGTCAAACTTCGTGTTATGCGAGTCTGGATTCAAGCTCCGGACCCGGCGGCAGATCGCTTTCTTGGCAGGGGGGGGGGGTCATTCAAGACGGATTCAGCAAGGAGCCATACTTTGGACATGGTAAAAAAGATCGGGATAGATTGGAACCGGAGAGGACGATTCGGATCCGTATTACACCTGCCTTCTGATGACCTTAGGCAAGTGCTCGGCGGCGACCGCCGTCGTGACGGCGGTACGAGCAGGAGCAGCCGCACCAAAACCATCAGCACCACTCGTCCGCATTCCCCCAATGTCAGCACCACGCGAGGGAATTTGGAGGCTATGTAAGGATTTGGGGGAAAAGGGGAAACTGTGGAGATAAGCTAACGGTCGGGAACTACTAATGGCACTATATATATGTTGTATACGGCACACTGTTTGTACATGTCGTTTGTGTTAGGTATTACAACGTCACACACGATTTCCGCACCAAACCGTGTGAGAAGACAACGTAGGTTAGACACGGTTGCCGTTACATAACCGTATGTGATGTACTACCCTGTCCATACAATTGAGTTACGGTAAGATACCGTGTAAATAGCCGCTTCGCGTATATCTGTCAAAAAAAAGCCGCTCTAAATATAGATATGGCGGCGGCGGCCTAGGCAGCGGCTACCGGAGAAGAGGTCAATACTCGGTCGGTGGGCGGTGGCGGCCTCATAGGAGGTCAATCCTCGTTCTGCAGCAGGAGATAGGAGGAGCTCAACCATCGAGGTTGGCGGTGGCGTGATTCGAGCACACCCATCACGGTCGATGGCGGGATAGTGGAGGTCGAACTTCAGGCGGCAACCGCACTAATCTTTGCTCCTCGACCCTGCTATCTCGGCGTGCCGCCGCATCGCGCTTGTCTGTCTGCTGGGTGGATGTCGCCGCGCGGCTAATTAATTAAGGTATTGTTTTCATGAGTGGCTAAATTTAGGTATTGAATTCCTAAGTGTAGTGTTGTACTAGTACTCTGCGTGTAAAGTGACTGGCCATTAATTTTTGTCATAGCACGTCTGGATAACAACATGGAGCGCCCTCAGTAATTATTAAAATAAAACCTTGTGATTTATGCACGCATCTTTGGACAGCAGTTAATCCGTGTATTAATGTTGTTGTTTTGTTTTTAATTACCATTCGTGTGCTGCAGATGGAATAACCTCGGTGAAGAATCGGAAAACCGCAGATTTTATCAGTGGCGTGACAGAGTTCATGAATTTTGCTGAAAGTACAAAGAGGAGAATTGGTTATGCGGATTACATCCTGTGTCCATGTACTGATTGTGCCAATTTAGAGTCACATGAAGTTGCAGAAGTCCAGATGCACTCAGTCTCTAGGGGATTCATGGATGGATATACACGTTGGACCAGACATGGTTGATGTCTACTACGCAACCTTCTCCTTGTAGACGTTGTTGGGCCTCCAAGTGCAGAGGTTTGTAGGACAGTAGCAAATTTCCCTCAAGTGGATGACCTAAGGTTTATCAATCCGTGGGAGGCGTAGGATGAAGATGGTCTCTCTCAAGCAACCCTGCAACCAAATAACAAAGAGTCTCTTGTGTCCCCAACACACCCAATACAATGGTAGATTGTATATGTGCACTAGTTCGGCGAAGAGATGGTGATACAAGTGCAATATGTATGATAGATATAGGTTTTTGTAATCTGAAAATATAAAAACAGCGAGGTAGCAAGCGAAAAAAGTGAGCGTAAACGATATTGCAATGCTAGGAGACAAGGCCTAGGGTTCATACTTTCACTAGTGCAAGTTCTCTCAACAATAATAACATAATTGAATCATATAACTGTCCCTCAACATGCAACAAAGAGTCACTCCAAAGTCACTAATAGCGGAGAACAAACAAAGAGATTATGGTAGATGCGAAACCACCTCAAAGTTATTCTTTCCAATCGATCCATTGGGCTATTCCTATAAGTATCACAAACAACCCTAGAGTTCGTACTAGAATAACACCTTAAGACACAAATCAACCAAAACCCTAATGTCACCTAGATACTCCAATGTCACCTCAAGTATCCGTGGGTATGATTATACGATATGTGTCACACAATCTCAAATTCATCTATTCAACCAACACAAAGAACTTCAAAGAGTGCCCCAAAGTTTTTACCGGAGAATCAAGACGAAAATGTGTGCCAACCCCTATGCATAGGTTCATGGGCGGAACCCGCAAGTTGATCACCAAAACATACATCAAGTGAATCATGTGATATCCCATTGTCACCACAGATACACACGACAAGACATACATCAAGTGTTCTCAAATCATTAAAGACTCAATCCGATAAGATAACTTCAAAGGGAAAACTCAATCCATTACAAGAGAGAAGAGGGGGAGAAACAACATAAGATCCAACTATAATAGCAAAGCTCGCGATACATCAAGATCGTGCCAAATCAAGAACACGAGAGAGAGAGAGAGATCAAACACATAGCTACTGGTACATACCCTCAGCCCCGAGGGTGAACTACTCCCTCCTCGTCATGGAGAGCGCCGGGATGATGAAGATGGCCATCGGTGAGGCTCCCCCTCCGGCAGTGTGGTGCTCTGAGGGTCCCGATTGGTTTTTGGTGGCTACAGAGGCTTGCGGCAGCGGAACTCCCAATCTATTCTGTTCCCCGAAGTTTTTAGGGTATATGGATATATATATAGGCGGAAGAAGTATGTCAGGGGAGCCACGAGGGGCCCACGAGGGTGGAGGGTGCGCCCTAGGGGGGTGGGCGCGCCCCCCTACCTTGTGGCTCCCTCGTTTCTTTCCTGACTTGCACTCCAAGCCTATCAGGTTGCTTTCCTTCCAAAAATAACTTCTCCAGAAGGTTTCATTCCGTTTCGACTCCGTTTGATATTCCTTTTCTTCGAAACACTGAAATAGGCAAAAAAACAGCAATTCTGGGCTGGGCCTCCGGTTAATAGGTTAGTCCCAAAGATAATATAGAAGTGGATAATAAAGCCCAATATTGTCCAAAACAGTAGATAATATAGCATGGAGCAACCAAAAATTATAGATACGTTGGAGACGTATCAATGGTGAAGAGGAGGTCATGGATGAAGATACCCAGCGCAGCGAGATGCCAAACCCCGATCAGTGTCACATGGATGTTGAATCTAACATTGGGGCAGAAGCGTCAAGCTACCAATAGAACACCGGAAAGCCAAAACGCCCAGTGGAAAATCAAGACGTCGACGCAGATGATGACGATCTTGATATGCCAGATTTTGCTACTATGATTGTAGATTTCGAGGGCCCAGATAAGCATATGATTGGGTACAATCTGCCAACCATTGATGCGGACTCCAAGAAAGAATTGTATCCAAGTTGCAAAAAGAAATATTCCATGATGAGTGCCACCCTGGCGCTTCTCAGATTTAAAGCAGCAAATGGTCTATCAAACAAGGGTTTCACAGAGATGTTAGGTCTTTTGAAAGAAATTCTTCCGGAAGATAATGTGCTCCCCAGAAGCACGAATGAAGTGAAGAAAATTGTTTGCCCATTGGAACTTGAAGTACAGAAGATACATGCTTGTGTGAATGATTGTATATTGTACTGTGGTGAGTACAAAGATTATCGTGCATGTCCCACATGAAGCATGCACGATACAAGCGCAAGAGAGCAAAGGACAAGTACAAATTGGACGACGAGATCAAGACAGGAGTCCCGTTCAAGGTTGTTTGGTACTTGCCTTTAATTCCAAGGTTGAGGCATTTGTTTGCAAACCCTAGAGAGGAAAAGAGGTTGCAGTGGCATCATGATGAGCGAATTGCGGATAAGTATATGAGGCACCCGAAAGATGGGGCTCAGTGGGATTTAATTGACAAAAACTTTGAAAGTTTTGCCAAGGATCCTAGAAGTATAAGGCTCGGGGAGTGTCCTGATGGGATGAATCCTTTTGGCGATATAAGCACCAATCACAGCACATGGCCGGTGCTTCTGTGCATATATAACCTAGCTCCTTGGTTGTGTATGAAGAAAAAATACATTATGATGTCAATGATTATCCAAGGCCCGAAGCAACATGGAAATGACATCGACATTTACTTTCAGCTACTGGTAGAAGAACTGCTGACAGTGTGGATATGTAAAATGTTATGATGCTTACAGAAAGGAGATTTTCGATCTACATGCCATGCTGGTGCACACCATTCAAGATATGCCGACATTAGGCAACACATCGGGCCAGAAAACAAGGGGAGAAGTAGGGTGTGTCACATGCATGGAAAGGACAGCTAGCAGAACACTTCCCAACTCGCACAAAACAATGTATTTGCGTCATCGTAGGTTCTTACGGAAAAATCACCCATACCGAAAGATGAAAGCTGAATTTGATGGTACGGCAGAGGCAGCTGCAGCCCCAAGACCCTATGAAGGGGTGGTGGTCCACAACATGGCTAAAAAATTAATGTTGTGCTTGGCAAGAACCACCCTTTGACGGTGAAACTAACACCCAATGATCAAGTGTTTAAGAAGAAATCGGTGTTCTGGAAATTACCTTACTGGGAGATTCTACGTGTACGTCACTGCATCGATGTCATACACGTAGAGAAGAACGTATGTGAAAGCATCCTTGGTACTCTGCTCAAGATTGAAGGTAAAAGAAAGGATGGTGACGGTTCACGACTCGATATGCTTGCTGATCAATCACAATGCAAGAGTGAAGCAGAAGATGATGACAAATTCATCAAAGCTCGCCAGAGTTACAATTTCAGTACAAAAGAAGCAACACAGTTCTTCACCTATTTGTTGTCAATTAAGACACCCTCTTCCTACTGCGCAAACATCAGAAGTCTCGTGTATGTGAGCTCGGGTAAAATGAAGTTGGGACACATGAAGTCACATGATTGCCACGTAATGTTGACACAAATCCTTCCCGGTGGCCATCGAGAATCGATGGACAAAGATATAAGAAACACACTCATTGACCTCTGTGATTTCTTCAACCAACTATGGCAGAAAGTTGTAGATCCTGAAGAGTTGGATCATATGCAAGATGATATTGCAAGAATATTTTCCAACCTAGAGATGTTTTTCCCACCGTCATCCTTTGATATCATTGTCCATCTCACTATGCACCTTGTCGACGAGATAAAGTATTGTGGTCCTGTGTTTCTTCGCAACATGTATCCCTTCGAGCGGTTCATGGGAATCCTGAAGCGCTTTTGTCGGAACCGAAACCATCCATAGGAAAGCATCCGACAAGGTTATACCGCGGAGGAGGTGGTTGAGTTTTGCACTGAATACATGAAACAAAGACCTATAGGATTGCCCCTCTCTCGCCATGAAGGAAGGCTGAAAGGTAAGCCAGTCCTTGCTGGCACGCAAATGGCTGCACCCGGAGAATTGGCATAGAAAGCCCATTTGACGGTGCTGCTTAACAGCCCAGTTCTCATCGCTTATGCCGAAGAACACTTGGCGGAGATATGCCAAAGATTCTTACCAATGGTGCCTTCATTAGAGGTGGAGATGAAGGAGCACACTAAGAACTATGCCGAATGGCTGAAGAATCGTTTGGCACAAGGATCCATCGATGACATTGCTACGTGGTTGGCACAAAAGCCATCACCTATGGTGCTGACGTACCAAGCATATGACATAAATGGATACACGTTCTACACTGAGGAACATGATAAGAAGACCTCGTATCAGAACAGCTCTGTTCGAATAGAATGCATGACTGTAAATGATGCTGATAAAAGGGTGTACAATGGAACCATAAAAGTGATTTGGGAGCTTGACCATGTGAAAGTTAAGGTGGCATTATTAAGGTGCGCATGGATCCCTCTTGGTCAGTTAAGGATTGATGAGTATAGGAAGACCTGTGTTAACAGGACAACGATGGCATATCACGCGGACCCATTCATTCTTGCCAGCGATGCTACCCAGATTTTCTTTGTGGAAGACCCCTTGCATAAGAACGGAGATTTAGCGATGCATGGGAAGAGAAGGCTCCGGGTGTCGGCGATGTTGCCGACCGGGGCGAAATACGATGAATTTGATGAGTTGCCGACCAAGGGATCACGCACCGATTATGAGAGAAGAAATTTAAAATCATCAAAAACCCCAAGTTCATTCGGGGTCAACTTAATGATCCTAGTTCCCACATGTACATGGGAATTAAGCTGTAAGACTAGTCTTTATGCCTACCATGTACTGAATTTGTGAGTTATGCCCGGTTTTCTGTTGATGTAAGAACCGTTAATATGTTGACCTTGATATGCTATCAGCTCAGGCAATGGATATGAACTGTTTTTTTTTGTTATTATTATTATATCATAGAGGTAGCACACTCAGTCGATCTCACTACAGTATGTGTGAACAAAAATATGCAATCTGGTTTGCGAATAGCACATGGTTCGTTGATGAAAGTCGTGTGCCGACCAAACCCCGCCACCACCCGCCCACGATCTGAGTCGTGCTTTCTGATTGGCTAGAACCCAAACCCCACGGATCGCACGTCTACACCGTTGGATGCTCCCAGATCGAACGACGATCCTCATCCCTTTCGACAACACATGCAGTTCCGGTTGTAATTTTATTTTTATGCACAAAATGCACGTTAATATCAAAAAATGTCTTAAATGTAGCTAACGATACCTGAAATGCGCCAGAAAATCAAACCCGTGGTATAATGGTGATTGTGTACCGTGGAAGTTTTTATGAGGCCAAACGATGAAGTCACCGGCCACAGGAGTTTGAATTGACACGTCTCCTTTTGGAAAACCATGATCCTTCATGTGAGATGCTCCGGTTTGGAAGGAGCGGTCATCAAAACTTATGCCAAACTTTACCAATTTTTTCCACGGGGTCGTGAGAGCACGCCATAGGCGCACACATCGATTTTGATGATGTCCGAACTCCATCTGAATTTTCTGTAATTAAAATACCAACTAGGCCTACACATTGTGGCCGCACCTCACGGCCGAAATGTTTGAAACTTCTCCCCGCTTCTCGAACAAACGGATGAAAACTCACAAAGTGACGCACAAATGATCTGTACACCTTTGCTAGGTTGATAGTAAAGGGGTATCATAGCTAGTATCATGCATGCCAACTAGGCAATTTTGATGAGCTGTCATAGAATTAATTAAATGAAGAAAGAGAGGGTTAAGTTTCATATCATGAAACTGTATCATAATAAATGTTATGCTACTATGTGTCATGCATGACAATACAAATAAAGTACTACATATGATACTAGCTACTCTATGATACTATGCATTATTAGAGCAAGTAAGTACACAATAGAGTGACATAAGACTAGCTAGCCACAATGGGTAGTAACATAGAATGTTACTAGTCTATGTTACTACCTCTATAGTGGGGAGTAACATATGTGTAGTAACATGCAACACTTCATTTATTAGGCTATAGACTCATCTTGCTTTGAGATGTGTGATGTTACTCAGACTAGCCACAATGGGTAGTAACATAGACTAGTAACATGCCCATGTGTTACACTAGTCTATGTTACTACCTCTATAGTGGGGAGTAACATATATGTGTGGTAACATGCAACACTTCATTTATTACGCCATAGACACATCTTGCCTTGATATGTACATGTGATGTTACTCATACTACTAGTAACTAGCTATGTTACTACTTTCCTCTCTTTCTTCATTTATTGCTTGCCGCATCATCTACTTTATCTAGATATGTGTGATGTTACTACCTATGTTACTCCCATTGTGGATAGTCTTATACTATAGTAAGACTATATACCGTACCCACAGTGGGAGTAACATAGGTATTATTAACCATGCTCTTAGTGAGGTAGCTAGTATATCATAAACGACTAGCTAGTATCAGACTAGCCACAGTGGGAGTAACTTCAGCAGTAACACCGACTCCAACTCAACAAACTTGCTTATGTGGCAATAAGTTAATGAGGAGAGAGAGATAATTTCAGTAACTGATAGTTATTGTAGCATCACATGTCCCAATGCAATATGAGTCTGTAACCTAAGAAATGAAGCTCTGCATGACACTACACTTATGTTACTACCCACTATGAAGGTAGTAACATATATAGTCTAGGGATATGTGTATGTTACCAGTGTACTACTCTCCATTGTGGCTAGCTAGTCTCATACTCCCTCCTTTCCAGTTTAATTAGCTAGGCTGGTTGTAATGGTATTATCATAAGCGGTATCATGCATGCCAACTAGACTTTCTGGATGATGTGGCACACAAGAGAGGATGTGGTATCATATCATGATACTGTGTCATATTAAATGTTGTACTACTACTTTGTGTGATTAGTAAGGCAACCTAAGATGTTAACTTATGATACTATGCATTACTAAGTAGCTAGTATCCTAGCTACACTATCATATATATGCATGATACTACTAGTATATATATATATATATATATATATATATATATATATATATATATATATATATATATATATATATATATATATGATACTCCCCATTACAACCAGCCTTATAGGGCTCAATTCAAAAATCACACAAACCAAGGTAGATGGTGAGTGGTGGAATACCTTTTGTAGTTTGCAAGAACACCCAATTAATGCTTTTGTTTTCCTAAAAAATTTATGTTTGTCTGAACTTGGCTCTTTAGTAAAACGAAGGAGCTGCTTTTCCAATGTATTAATTGCAATACATGCATGCATATATAAAGTACATGCATTGGTCAACTTTCTCCTAATACTTGCATGCAATGATTTAATGCACCTTGGAATCTGGACATGTGATGGGGAACAACCAAATTGAGCCTTATAAAATGAAAAAACTAAAATTTTGAGATAAGCCTATAAACCGGAAAGGAGGGAGTACATATGCATGATACTAGTATATGATCGGCAATACCTCCGTAATGCGCACATGCATAGTAGCATGAGTTAGTATCTTAGGTTCCTTATTAATTACCATGCATGACACAAAGTTGTACAACATTTAATATGATACAGTATCATGATATGATACCACACACCCTCTCTTTCATCATTTAACTGTGTGCCACATCATCCAAAAAGTCTAGTTGGCATTCATCATACCGCTTGATATTCCCATATTACGACCAGCCTTATTAGGGTGGCCGTAGTGGGGGTATCATAGCCGATATCATGCACCAGGGAATAGAAAATATGATGATGTGGCAAAGAAGCATTAACATAGGTAGATACCGTAACATGTATATATATATATATAATAAATTCTATACTACTTTGTGTCATGCATGGAAATAAATACGGTCATCTATGATATATACAGCTACCTCTCGAGCACTGCGTTGGTTTTCCCTTGAAGAGGAAAGGGTGATGCAGCAAAGTAGCGTAAGTATTTCCCTCAGTTTTTGAGAACCAAGGTATCAATCCAGTAGGAGACTACACGCAAGTCGCCTCGTACTTACATAAACAAATAAGAACCTTGCAACCAACGCTATAAAGGGGTTGTCAATCCCTTCACGGCCACTTGCAAAAGTGAGATCTGATGGAGATAATAAGATAAATATTTTTGGTATTTTTATAATATAAACTGAAAGTAAAGATTGCAAAATAAAATAGGTTGGAAACTTATATGATGGAAAATAGACCCAGTTCCATAGGTTTCACTAGTGGCTTCTCTCAAGATAGCATAAGTATTACGGTGGGTGAACAAATTACTGTTGAGCAATTGATAGAAAAGTGCATAATTATGAGAATATCTAGGCATGATCATGTCTATAGGCATCACGTCCACGACAAGTAGACCGAAATGATTCTGTATCTACTACTATTACTCCACACATCGACCGCTATCCAACATGCATCTAGAGTATTAAGTTCATAAGAACAGAGTAACACATTAGGCAAGATGACATGATGTAGAGAGATAAACTCAAGCAATATGATATAAACCCCATCTTTTTATCCTCGATGGCAACAATACAATACGTGCCTTGCTTCCCCTAACATCCTGGAAAGGACACCGCAAGACTGAACCCAAAGCTAAGCACTTCTCCCATTGCAAGAAAGATCAATCTAGTAGGCCAAACCAAACTGATAATTCGAAGAGACTTGCAAAGGTATCAAATCATACATAAAACAATTCAAAGGAAATTCAGATATTGTTCATAGATAAACTTGATCATAAACCCACAATTCATCGGATCTCGACAAACACACCGCAAAAAAGAATTACATCGAATAGATCTCCAAGAAGATCGAGGAGAACTTTGTATTGAGATCCAAAGAGAGAGAAGAAGCCATCTAGCTAATAACTATGGACCCGAAGGTCCGTGGTAAACTACTCACACATCATCGGAGAGGCTATGGTGTTGATGTAGAAGCTCTCCGTGATCGGTTCCCCCTCCGGCGGAGCACCGAAAAAGGCCCCAAGATGGGATCTCACGGGTACAGAAGGTTGCGGCGATGGAAATAGGGTTTCGTGGTGCTCCTGGATGTTTTCGGGGTATATGGGTATATATAGGAGGAAGAAGTAGGTCGGTGGAGCTGCGAGGGGCCCAGGGTGGGGAGCGCGCCTAGGGGGGCAGGCGCGCCTCCCTGCCTCGTGGCCTCCTTGCTTCTTTCTTGACGTCCACTCCAAGTCCTCTGGATCACGTTTGTTCCAAAAATCACTCTCCCGAAGGTTTCATTCCGTTTGGATTCCGTTTGATATTCCTTTTCTGCGAAACACTGAAATAGGCAAAAAACAGCAATTTGCACTGGGCCTTCGGTTAATAGGTTAGTCCCAAAAATAATATAAAAGTGTATAATAAAGCCCATTAAACATCCAAAACAGATAATATAATAGCATGGAACAATCAAAAATTATAGATACGTTGGAGACGTATCATATACTCCCTCCGTAACCTAATACAAAAGTGTATAATAAAGCCCATTAAACATCCAAAACAGACAATGATGCACCGGTGAAGTTTGCACCAACTCTCAAGGTGAGAAATGGCAATGCACGGGAAGAGGCTAGCACTGATGGAAAGGTGAGAGTGTGTATAATCCATGGACTCAACATTAGTCATAAAGAACTCAAATAGTTACTGCAAAAATCTACAAGTCATCAAAAACCAAGCATTATGTGCATGCTCCTAGGAGGATAGATTGGTAGGAAAAGACCATCGCTCGTCCCCGACCGCCACTCATAAGGAAGACAATCAAAGAACACCTCATGTTTCAAATTTGTTACACAACGTTTACCATACGTGCATGCTACGGGACTTGCAAACTTCAACACAAGTACTTCTCAAATTCATAAATACTCAACTAGCACAACTCTAATATTACCATCTTCATATCTCAAAAAAATAATCAAGTATCAAACTTCTCATAGTATTCAATGCACTTTTTATGAAAGTTTTTATTGTACCCATCTTGGATGCCTATCATATAAGGACTAATTTTATAGCCAAAGCAAACTACCATGATGTTCTAAAAGACTCCCAAAATAATATAAGTGAAGCATGAGAGATCAATAATTTCCATAAAATAAAACCACCACCGTGCTCTAAAAGATATAAGTGAAGCACTAGAGCAAAATTATCTAGCTCAAAAGATATTAGTGAAGCACATAGAGTATTCTAATAAATTCCGATTCATGTGTGGCTCTCCCAAAAGGTGTGTACAACAAGGATGATTGCGGTAAACTAAAAACAAAGACTCAAAGCATACAAGACGCTCCAAGCAAAACACATATCATGTGGTGAATAAAAATGTAGCCTCAAGTAAAGTTACCGATAGACGAAGACGAAAGAGGGGATGCCTTCCGGGGCATCCCCAAGCTTAGGCTTTTGGTTGTCCTTGAATTTTACATTGGGGTGCCTTGGGCATCCCCAAGCTTAGGCTCTTGCCACTCCTTATTCCATAATCCATCAAATCTTTACCCAAAACTTGAAAACTTCACAACACAAAACTCAACAGAAAAATCTCATGAGCTCCTTAAGCGAAAGAAAACAAACCACCACTTCAAGGTACTGTAATGAAATCATTATTTATTTATATTGGTGTTAAACCTACTGTATTCCAACTTATCTATGGTTCATACCCTCCGTTACTACTCATAGATTCATCAAAATAAGCAAACAACACACGAAAAACAGAATCTGTCAAAAACAGAACAGTCTGTAGTAATTTGTATCAAACTTATACTTCTGTAAAGCCAAAAAATCTTAAATAAATTTATTGACGTGAGGAATTTTTCTATTAATCATCTGCAAAAAGAATCAACCTAAAAGCACTCTCCAGTAAAAAATGGCAGCTAATCTCGTGAGCGCTAAAGTTTCCATTTTTTACAGCAAGATCATAAAGACTTCACCCAAGTCTTCCCAAAGGTTCTACTTGGCACAAACACTAATTAAAACATAAAACCACATCTAACCAGAGGCTAGATGAATTATTTATTACTAAACAAAAACAAAAAGCAAGAAACAAAAAAAAATTGGGTTGCCTCCCAACAAGCGCTATTGTTTAACGCCCCTAGCTAGGCATAAAAGCAAGAATAGATCTAGGTGTTGCCATAATAATGGTAAGGTAAATCACGGAAGCTCATCTCATATTCCCTAATTTCAGCGCAATTTTTATTTGTGGCAAGAAAAAGTAATCAAAAGGCTAAATTTAATGGGACAAAAGTCCCCAAGATCAAGCTCGGAAGGTACAGGTTCCTCCTTTGGCCCCTTATATTGCACAACCAATTCATCATTATAAGCATTTTTTTGGCAATAAGTCATGAGCCTTTTTTCAAGAGAAAAACCTAACCCGTTGTTATGAATAGCAAAGTCATCATTGAGTTCAGAAATTCTATCAACTAGAACATCAGTAGGAACCTTCTTTCTAAGGTTTTCATTGTAAGCAACATGATCTAAAGATCGTAAGTGCATTAAGTCTTCTTGATTAAAAAGGATAGCTTCTATGGGAGGATGACCAGCGTCCACCCTGTAATGCACAAAAATTTCATTGGCCTCTTTCATTATAAATCTGAACTCATGTGCCAAAAAGATAATAGTTGCTCGCTTAACAGAAGAATGCTCGATATTGGAAAATTCTAGAAAAATCCTTTGTATGCAAGGATGCATATGGATAAATTGTCTTTCAAGTTCAAGTACGAGCAAGGATATAGCATCGGCAAGACTACTAGTTCTATGAAGAATAGACCCACTGATAGAGGGCAAGGCACCGACACAAGTATAGAAATCTTGAATAACTCCTTTTCCAATAATATTACGGCTACCAATCCGAAACTTTTTAGTGTGTAAAATAGTAGGATCTTCAAGAGGATCATCAAAAACATCAAAGTTTTCCATATTATTATCCTTATCAATGATAACCTCCCCAGTTTCAGACATGACGGGAGCAAATTGCACAAAGGATGAACAATAAGAAGCAAGCAAAAAGAGAAGAACAGAAAAGAGGGCGAATAAAGCGGCATAGGTGAAGTGGGGGAGAGGAAAACGAGAGGCAAATGGCAAATAATGTAATGCGAGGGATAAGAGTTGTGATGGGTACTTGGTATGTCTTGACTTGGCGTAGATCTCCCCAGCAACGGCGCCAGAAATTGGCTAGTTAACGGGAGATCAAATCTTGACTTGATTTTGCGTAAGCCTCCCCGGCAACGGCGCCAGAAATCCTTCTTGCTACCTCTCGAGCACTGCATTGGTTTTCCCTTGAAGAGGAAAGGGTGATGCAGCAAAGTAGCGTAAGTATTTCCCACGGTTTTTGAGAACCAAAGTATCAATCTAGTAGGAGACTACATGCAAGTCGCCTCGTACCTAAACAAACAAATAAGAACCTTGCAACCAACGCGATAAAGGGGTTGTCAATCCCTTCACGGCCACTTGCAAAAGTGAGATCTGATAGAGATAATAAGATAAATATTTTTGGTATTTTTATAATATAAACTGAAAGTAAAGATTGCAAAATAAAATTGATTGGAAACTTATATGATGGAAAATAGACCCAGGGGCCATAGGTTTCACTAGTGGCTCCTCTCAAGATAGCATTAGTATTACGGTGGGTGAACAAATTACTGTTGAGCAATTGATAGAAAAGTGCATAATTATGAGAATATCTAGGCATGATCATGTATATAGGCATCACGTACGCGACAAGTAGACCGAAACAATTCTGCATCTACTACTATTACTCCACACATCGACCGCTATCCAGCATGCATCTAGAGTATTAAGTTCATAAGAACAGAGTAACGCATTAGGCAAGATGACATGATGTAGAGGGATAAACTCAAGCAATATGATATAAACCCCATCTTTTTATCCTCGATGGCAACAATACAATACGTGCCTTGCTGCCCTAACATCCTTTGGGAAAGGACACACATAGCAAGACTGAACCCAAAGCTAAGCACTTCTCCCATTGCAAGAAAAATCAATCTAGTAGGCCAAACCAAACTGATAATTCGAAGAGACTTGCAAAGATATCAAATCATACATAAAAGAATTCAGAGGAGATTCAAATATTGTTCATAGATAAACTTGATCATAAACCCACAATTCATCGGATCTCGACAAACACACCGCAAAAAAGAATTACATCGAATAGATCTCCAACAAGATCGACGAGAACTTTGTATTGAGATCCAAAGAGAGAGAAGAAGCCATCTAGCTAATAACTATGGACCCGAAGGTCTGTGGTAAACTACTCACACATCATCGGAGAGGCTATGGTGTTGATGTAGAAGCCCTCCATGATCGATTCCCCCTCCGGCGGAGCGCCGGAAAAGACCCCAAGATGGGTTCTCACGGATACAAAAGGTTGCGGCGGTGGAAATAGGTTTTCGTGGTGCTCCTGGATGTTTTCGGGGTATATGGGTATATATAGGAGGAAGAAGTAGGTCGGTGGAGCTGCGAGGGGCCCACGAGGGTGGTGGCGCGCCCAGGTGGGCAGGCACGCCTCCCTGCCTCGTGGCCTCCTCGCTTCTCTCTTGACGTCCTCTCCAAGTTCTCTGGATGATGTTTGTTCCAAAAATCACTCTCCCGAAGGTTTCATTCCGTTTGGATTCCGTTTGATATTCCTTTTCTGCGAACACTCAAATAGGCAAAAAAAATAGCAATTTGCACTGGGCCTTCGGTTAATAGGTTAGTCCCAAAAATAATATAAAAGTGTATAATAAATCCCATAAGCATCGAAAACAGATAATATAATAGCATGGAACAATAAAAAATTATAGATACGTTGGAGACGTATCATATACTCCCTCTGTAAACTAATATAAGAGCATTTAGGTCACTATTTAGTAATCTAAATGCTCTTATATTAGTTCACAGAGGGAGCTAGTACTACTCTATGATACTATATATGCACTATGAAGGTATGTACATAGTATCATACACTAGTATCATATGCATGATACTATATATATATAGTACTATATGATACTCCCTATATAAGGCTGGCCATAGTGGTGGTATCATAGCCGCCTGATGTGGCAAAGAATTATATATATATATATATATATATATATATATATATATATAAAGAGGGTTAGAGTAACATATAGTAGGTAGATACCGTATCATGTTAAATGCGATGCTAATTTGTGTCATGCATGGCAATAAATATGATCTTTATATATTATATACTATACTCTATGTATTATACTAGCTATGCGCTATAATTAATTAAAGGTAGTATCATATGTAATGTATATTCATGATACTAGTATATGACACTCTCCACTATACTCATGATTTCTTACCGTGGAAAAAAATTGGAGGCGAAACGATGAACTCATGTTTTAATTTGAACAAAAATATGATGTTAGGTAATGTAAATGTTTTCAAAGAGCACACGGTTCACTCACGAAAGATGTGTGTCCACTAAACCGTGGCGATGCACCCCCACCCCTCTGCCACGTCGTGATCTCGAGTCGTATGCGTTACGATTGGCGTAACCCAAACCCCACGGATCGTGCGTCGCACCCTTGGATTCTCCTTGATCGAACGGCGATCCTCATCCCTTTCGACAACACATGTACATGTTTTCAAATAGCTCCTCCCAAAAAGATTGTTTTCAAATAGCACACGGTTCGCACACGAAAGCTGTGTGCCTACCCAACCATGGCCGATGACCCCTCGTTGTGTGTGCGATCTGAGTCGTGCGTTTTGATTGGCCAAAACCCAAACCCCACGGATCGTACGTCTGCACCGTTGGATGCTCCATATCGAACGACAATCCTCATCCCTTTCGACAGGAAATGCAGTCCGTCTAGGAATTGATTTATATGCAAACATGCACGGTAAATGCCAAAAAATGTCTTACATATAGCACACGAGATCTGAAATGCGCCAGCAAATCAAACCCGTGGTAAAATTGTGATTGGTTTACGTGCGAAAATTTTAGATGAGAAACGATGACCTCACGTCTTCATTTCAAAATTACTACGTCTTCATTTCAAACAAAATTATTCGGTTTGTGCACACGAGCGCTTAGAGGCAACCGTTTGCATAGGCCTTTCCGCGCCCGCGGTGACCGGGGATATTTTTCACCCTTTTCACCTAGGCCGCCAACACCCCCCCACCGTCCGTCCGCATTTCACTCAACTAGTCCACCCAATCTCCTTCGCCAGCTCCCCCCTCCCCCAGATCCACAGCAGAACCCTCTCCGGCGTTGCCGTGCTCACCCCAGCCATGTGCCCGCTCTTCGGCGTCAAGCCTACCTCCACTGCCGTTCCCAACACGCGGCGGCTCGTGTCTCGCTGTCTTTGTTTGCTCGCCAGCCACCCTCGAGCATATCGATGTAGTAATCCTCGCCTCTCATGTGGTCCGGCCGGGTTTGCATTAAGAAGCATGTTAGTTACTGCTCTCCATCGCGGTGAGGCATATTTCCTCGCAGTCCATCTTCCAATTTCGTTCCGTATGTTCCCAAATTGGCTATAAAATAATGGAGAGCCTATATATGTTCATTATCTACCTTCCTTACTACATATAAGTTGTATTTGTTCCAATAAGTTACTGCCTATTTACAGATCGCGGGTGCCCGAGTCACACAAACTTAACAAATTAGACGTACATTTTCTAAATTATTGCATGGCATGTTTGGAAAGCTTGATACCAAGTTGTTAGTTTTATGCTTATCCTCCTTTCCCGAGTTTCGCATGTGTTCTCTGTAGATGCCGAGTAGCAGCGACAACACTCATTCAGGCCATGTATCTTCATCTGATTCGAACAACCCTATGTCTTCAACAGATTGTGAGGGATCAAGTAGTCTTGAACGGGATAGAGCTGCAGCAATTACCCTTCCGGTCAGGACACGGAGGAACACTCCAAGAAAGCCCACACACCAGCCTAAAGGTGTATATGAAGTAACCGAGATTGATTTAAAGTCCTGGGCTCCAACTAAACCAGATAAAGCACGCATGAGGTTCAGGAGTGTGTGTGGATTTGTTAGCAGGGCAAGGCTCAACATTAATTTGCCGGGGTTTCGGAAGGCTGACACATAAACACGGCGAAGGATAGTCCAGGAGATCATGGATCACTTCAACGTTCCAGAGCAGTGGAGAATGCAGATGGAACACGCTGCACTGAAGAAGGCTAGGGATGCTTGGAGAAACTGGAAGCACGTGTTGTACAAGAAGTACTTGAGTGAAGGCAAGGACCCAATCCCCGCATACCCCCAAATTACAAAGGCAGACTGGGCAGAATTCAAAAGGGTCAGGGCAACTCCAGAGTTTGCTGCGAAGAGTTTCAAGCAATCGAAACTTCAGAAGAAGAACATACACCCCCACCGTATAGGTGTGGCAGGATACTACGGCATGAAACTGATATGGGAGCAGGAGGACAAAGAAGCAGTAGCGGCGGGTGGGAGTCCGGCCTTTAGTGAAATCAATGGCGAACGCGCCAGAGACTACTTGCGGGCACGTGCAAAGAGGCACGATGACGGAACTTATTACTTTGAAAACGCACGTGACGCCAAACTATATGAAGTGATGGTAGAGGCTTCCAAGATCCCTGGAATGTTCTACATGAACTCAGGGCCATGTGACATTCTGTCCATTGCTCTAGACACAAAAGAGCCCCCTGTCCGTCAAGGGGTATAGGTGTTAATGTCCCGCACAAGAGGGCTTTCACACTCAGCAAAGAAGAGAGGCCCAACATGAAAAAAGCGAGGAGTGAAATGAAGCAGAATGCATTGTTTGGAAAGTTGAAGAAGGATATTTATCTGGCTGTTCGAAAGGATGTTGAGGAGTCAATGATGATGATGCATAAGACTCTAACACTGACAGATAGCCAGCAGATGGGAGGGGAGGCAGGCATGGATGATGCTGCTTATTGTGCCACAACACTACACAAGAGTAGCTATGCATCAGCTGACCCCAGCGACACTGAGACTGCAGCTGCTCGTGATGATGCTATATCTGATCTATCTGGAATGAAAGACAGACTGAAGGGCGTGCTTACACATTATGAAGGTACATTAAAATGTGCAACAACTTGGGTTTGCCCACCCTTCTTGGAAGATGGCCTCTTCTTGGACAATGTGCCATTGAAGACGGGCTGTGTGAAGTGCTACATGACTGAAGTAAAGCCTGGATTCAATGAATTTTCCCTGAAGAATGTCCTAGGACACTCGATGAGCAAAGAACCTTGGGAGAAACACTGTTACATCACATCCAGTGGCCACGAAAGGAAATAGTGTTCATCGATGAGGTTCCTGAAGCCCCGCCAAGAGCAACCACTGTCGCCTCTCAACCGGTGACGCTCTCCTTGCCAGAACAGCTCTCGCGGGCTGATGCATCAACCTGTGATCAGCCGGACCGACTTTATGGCGTACAGGCCATGTCATCCTCCACCACAAAGCAGCCAGTGGCAAGGCCTACAACTACTGATGACGCACCACCAGTTCAGTTGCCGGCCACTGAAGTAGCAGGGGGAGACCCAGCTGCAGCACATGCTCAGCAGACCAACCTGGTGGAACAGATCGCTAAGCGATCGATGCTTAAACCGCTGCTAAGCGATGCAGAGGTCCAGAACCGACCGCTCATCGGTCCGTCGGTCCACAGCGCGTGATCGGCATACTAATGCGTCGAGACTTCCTTTCGACAAACCAACGCATTGGCACGGCCTCCTCAGCACACCGACAAGTTGGCACCACCTGCGCAGAAACCCGACATAGCTTCAATGCATGGTCAGCAGTCCGATGCCTCTGCTCCTACAGCCCAGCAGTCCATCACTGCAGCACCGCTAGCTCAGTGGTCCGGCATAGATAAACAGTCTGCTAAGAAGTCCGTCCAAGCTTCACCATCTGCTCGGCAGTCTACCGTGCACACAACTAGATGTTCTGCCAGAAATGCTTGAAGTACCAAGAAGGAAGTGCCCAAAAAGGCTACACCCACGACCACGAGGAAGCGCAGCGGGAAAGTGAAGAGGAAAGAGAACAATTGCCTCTTACTTAAAGCACTCATCGCCCAGAACCAAATTGACAGCAGCTTGTTCGAATCGGGGAGTAATATTATTTCTGACGCCATGGATGATGATAGGTAGAATTGTTGCTTGCTAAAAGAAAAGCAGACGTACTTGAAGCATGCAATTACGTCCATGGTCAGCCATTTCTTGTTGGAAAATACTTTGATGAGTGCAGCTCCAGTTGCATGAGTTACATGAATATTGCATGGATCAAATGTCAGAAGGTCATCACCATTTGCTAGTCCACTACAACAGAGATCATTTCCGACACGATGCTGGTTCCATCATTGTGAGTTTCGAGGACTTACATATCTTCTTCAACTTCAACGTGCTTAATGCCACTCTTGTTAGATGCGTGATTTTGTAAGTACTTAACAAACTCTTATCAACTTCTCCATACAAGGTTGTAAATGATAAACAGCTAACTGCATTTTATTCCTCTCAGGGGATTGAACGCGCAGAGAAGACAAAGCGAGAGTGTGTATTTCATAGATCCTACATTAGCAAATGGCACATCATTACATGAAAAGGACCGACGAGACTGGGCCGTTAACACGGGCGTCCGTATCTTCGAAAACACGTCCCATGCAGAATCATTTCTCTGGCCATATCATGAAGGGTAAGTCAAGTAAACAACCATGCATACACTGATTGTCTTTCAGATTTTGACATCATTCATAATTATATGGCTTTCTTAATATGTAGCAATCACTAGATATTGGTATTCATTGTTCCAAACAAGAACACAGTTTACTACATCGATTCTCTTAGAGAGTCAACAAACGCTCAGGATCTGACGCATCTTCAGCAATTCTTGGATAGGTATTGAATTCTATGATGTTGAAATTAATTTGCTTTCATATCTGGTTCAATAATTGATGTTGTCAAAATTCATCATCATTTGCAGTGTGCTCACATTGTGGGAAACTAAAACAGGGAACCTGTTCAAGAGGAAACTACCTCTGCAGCACGAGATCGTTTCTCCGTAACACACCGAAATCCATTATTTTCGGAAAAATTATCCAACAGTCTGCAAATACCTTTCCTTATGCTAGTCAAATGTTCAAGCTTCTAAATAAACCTCTTTCTATTTTGTCCAAAGAAAAAATAATACATCTAACACCGGTTAGGTTGTTCCTAACAGGACAAATACATGACTAATTTTGTACAAAAAATTTCAGTGTCCTCAGCAAGAAGCAGGGACCAACCTTTGTGGATATTATGTTTGCAGACACATGATCTCCATATGCAAATATGCTGATAGTTGTGACGGTCCTCGCGAATTAGTACCAGTAAGTCTATCTTAATTAATTTCTTCTACTCCACTCATATGGCACATTCTGATCTTAAAAATACTACAACTCATCTTAAAACCGAGGACCCCTGAACCGCTCCCGGCTGGTGAATTGCTGATGGTTCGGAGATTTATCAACGACTTCTTCCTGGATCACTACATCAATCCCACTGGTGATGATGAAGATTTCAGCATGGCTACTCCTGAAACATTGAGTAAGAGTTAGCCACTAAACATATAACGCATGGATCCATTATTTTCCATCTGATGAGGTCTTCGTATTTTGTACACTATGGTTAATTATGTAATGCATATATGTGTGGATAAATCATTGGAATTTAGCTACCATATGTTCAACTGCAGTTGTTGCGAAATCTGATGGATGTTCTTCCTGTGGACACTATTTGTTCAATTGAATTTTGTGGCAAATTTGCTTTTTGCGTGCCAATTCAAAATGGGATATTTTTGTTTATTTGTTCAATTGAATATTGTGGTGAATTTGCTTTTTGCGTGCCGATTCAAAATGGGATATTTTGTTTTAACCTGGCAATTGCTCCGCACACGGTTCAACTA
Organism: Aegilops bicornis; assembly: GCA_021605145.1. Classification (NCBI taxonomy): domain Eukaryota; kingdom Viridiplantae; phylum Streptophyta; class Magnoliopsida; order Poales; family Poaceae; genus Aegilops; species Aegilops bicornis. The sequence goes on along the minus strand of CM038673.1, from coordinate 322,473,374 downwards.
AATGAGTGTGTGTGATCCACATCGGAAAGCATACGTCAATCGTATTGGAACTGTCGGTGATACACAGCAGATCGCAAACGATTTGCAGCGCTACTATGTGTGCGTAGGTTCTCTGGAACCATTTGTGATGTCGCATTGTCGCACACGAGAACTGGGAGTAAACCGTGCCCAATGCAAAATACAATCCCAGTCCTATTTTTTCAGGAAACGTGTGGGATCTGAAACGAAAAGCACATGTCACTCTTGCGTCAACCGTCGGTGATACCTAACAAATCACAAACGGTCTGCAGCACTTGTATGTGTGCGAAGGGGCTCCTGAACCATTTGTGTTAGAACATTATCGCAGATGGTAATTGTTGGAAAACGTGTGCGATGGAGTCTAGCATGGCAGACGGGTTACGCAGAAAACTCGTGTGCGATAGGGCACTGGTGCACGTCGGTCCTAAACAAACGGTTTAAAACCCCTTTCCGCGACGGCATTTGGAACCGTCGCTAAGTGAGTGTGGGCGATAGGGGGGTCCTTCCCACACGACCCAGAAACCGTCGGGGATAGGGCCCCTACAATACTCCTACTTGTTTGTGGTCGCATTGCCATCGCAATCAGTATTCTGTGGTGCTACGTTTGCGATGCGCGGCCCATCACAAATGGTTCACTATTATAGAATGTGTATGATGCGTGGCCCATCACAAACGGTTCACCATTAAGAATATTAGCTAATCGTCGTATGAGTGTCGGACAGGATTATGAAATGTCAGACCGTCGTAACATCGTCGTACACGACAACTATCGCACACGCTATTCTGTGGTGCAACGTTTATGATGCGTACTTCATCAGAAATAGTTCATGGTTGCGATCGTGTACGATAAGGCAACTAACACAAACGTTTAGTTTGCCCGCATCGTTTGTGATATTGTCTGACATCGCACACGCTTTGCAAATGGCAACTGTGTGCATGCTTGCACACGTTTCCTCTCTGTGAACCGTCTCGGATTCTGGTGCATATCACAAACGTTTGTGTTTTACCAACCGTGTGTGCCGTAACAACCTGAAGAGCGTAATTTCATTGTAATTTCATTGTCGCTTTTCCAAATAGTATCGGATTTGGATTTGAATTTGAATGTATGCTACAGCTTTATTCATATCCATCAGGTTCAAACAACCAATGCATTATTCGATTCATAGGTACATATGTTCAAGAATTACATAAGAACCAAATAAAGAATGATGAACCACAGTTGTATACTTGTACTATTAAAGACGGTAAAGAAAGAGGCGAAATATATTCTGGTTCTTTGAACAAGGTGAAGCGGAATGCCCATATTGTGCCCTCCTCCATGCGGAAAACGCATACGACTCTAGTCCAACCCCTTGTGATGGCCGACAACCCATCCTTCACGGTCTTCATGAAAACATTTAGATAATCATCGTGTTCTGGTAGAAATACTTTAACCTTTGCATGCCCACCAATCATGTAGTTTGAGAGGTAATCTTGAGTAAACTGCTTTGGCAACCACTGCAAAGGAATAAGATTTCAGACATTGTCATCTAACACAACTCATTATGGGCAGTAAAAAGAAGGCTGCAGAGTTCTTACTTACCATCCCGCAGTTCGATGTTGTCTTGGATAAAGTGTAAACAAATAGTTTAATTGCCATCTTTGGACCCATTTTACTAACAATCTTTATCAGCTTCCTCACTTGATGCTGGTTCATCGATATCTCATTGCCCCATACACAGAAAGGGTCGAAACGCGGATCTTTACCAATGACATATGTACCTAAAAGCACCAAGTTAATATTAGAAGCTAAACAGCAATGGCACAATGATGTAGTACAACACTCTTTTATAATATGTCTATATACATCTGTATGTGGTAGTCCATTTGAAATCTCCAAAAAGACAAATATTTAGGAACGGAGGGAGTATCTTATAACATCCAATATACTCACATATTAGATGAATTAACATCTTATATTATGGGCCGGAAGGAGTTTAGTTCATTCTTAAAAATTATCTGCTGTTGTATCCACGGGCTACAGTTAGTTTGAGCTAGTTCGGGCTCAAATAGCCCTAAAGTATATCTAAACATGAGGGCTAGTTTGAGCTAGTTGCATCTATAACCCACCCAAAAAAACTAGTATCCAACCCAAGAGGTGCTAATTGGAGCTAGTTCTCCTAGTGCATTTATTGTCAATCTAACCCTGCCATCCAAACAGGGTTGTGTTGTTGCTGTTGCTGCTGCTGCTCTTCTACGTATATCTAGACATCATTAGAACATTAATGTAACACTCTTCCTTGTTGCTATGTAGCCTAGGATTGCATATTATACATTAAGTACAGTGCATGTTGCTATGTAGCCTCAGATATATTACATATGGCCCCAGTTAACCTAAGGAAAAATGGGTTGCAGATATATTCAGTTAAAAGTCCTATTCACCGATTAGTCCCTTATCACCGGCCTATATGGTACCAAATACGGATATCCTGAACAGTGAGCAGATATAAGCCATGAGATGAAACTAACCTCGATGGAAAACAACAGTCGTTCCCAAAATTGTCCTGTGTAGGTACATCAAGAAGCATGTTAAGCACAACAGGCTAAACATCAACCGAAATTACACATGGCAGACAAAATAATCTCCAAAAGATAGCTTTAGTGTGGAGGTTTAAGCACACTAGTAAAGCAAAACAAGTGGAAAGGTGTGCTAACTGCAACAGGCCTAACATTTAACAACAAGCAAACATGGTCATTCAAACTAGTATTGTGCCGGGTCTAAGTACACCGGTTATGGTTAAATAAAATGGAAAGGCGTGTTAGCGCAAGATACAACAACCAAATGTAGTCATTCATAGTGGTATTATTGAAACTGCATCGATGAAATTGAACTGCACAGTTCATACTTGCACATATAGAACATCACGTTGTGAATAACTGGAATAAACAAGTCATACTACGAACAACCAAAGATAGCATTTGAAACTGAACATATGCTAACTACAAAAAACCGAACAATCAAAAAACTTTAAACGAGGCATATGCTAGCTATAGCAGGCTTAACAGCAAGCAAATATATGAATTCCTATTGGTATGTTTAAAACAGGATTGATGAAATGTACTGCACAGTAAATAATTGCACATATAGAGCATCACATCATGAACAATGAAATAAACAAATCATGGGTTTCCTCACATGTCACAGATGGGCTCGTTCCCGTGGGAAGAGCACGGACCCTGGATGTGCTCCATGTTGTCAGATACGTCCAACGTATCTATAATTTTTGATTGCTCCATGCTATATTATCTTCTGTTTTGGACATTATTGGGCTTTATTATTCACTTTTATATTATTTTTGTGACTAACCTATTAACCGGAGGCCCAGCCCAGAATTGCTGTTTTTCGCCTATTTCAGAGTTTCGCAGAAAAAGAATATCAAACGGAGTCCAAACGGAATGAAACCTTCGGGAGCGTGATTTTGGGAACGAACATGATCCAGGAGACTTGGACCCTAAGTCAAGGAAGCTTCCAGGAGGCCACGAGGTAGGGGGCGCGCCTACCCCCCCCCCCCAGGCGCGCCCTCCACCCTCGTGGGCCCCACATTGCTCCACCGACATACTCCTTCCTCCTATATATACCTCATTGCACTCAAACGATCAAATACGGAGCCAAAACCTAATTCCACCGCCACAACCTTCTCAGACTCCACGAGATCCCATCTTGGGGCACTGTTAGGAGCTCACGTGGGAGGGCATCAATCACGAAGGGCTTCTACATGAACACCATAGCCTCTCTGATGATGTGTGAGTAGTTTACCTCAGACCTTTGGGTCCATAGTTATTAGCCAGATGGCTTGTTCTCTCTTTTTGGATCTCAATACAATGTTCTCCCCCTCTCTCGTGGAGATCTATTCGATGTAATCTTCTTTTGCGGTGTGTTTTTTGAGACCGATTAATTGTGGGTTTATGATCAAGTTTATCTATGAACAATAATTGAATCTTCTGAATTCTTTTATGTATGATTGGTTATCTTTGCAAGTCTCTTCGAATTATCAGTTTGGTTTGGCCTACTAGATTGATCTTTTTTGCAACGGGAGAAGTGCTTAGCTTTGGGTTCAATCCTGCGGTGTCCTTTCCCGATGTGATGAGGGGCAGCAAGGCACGTATTGTATTGTTGCCATCGAGGATAACAAGATGGGGTTTTTATCATATTGCATGAATTTATCCCTCTATATCATATCATCTTGCTTAAAGCGTTACTCTGTTCTTATGAACTTTATACTCTAGATGCATGCTGGATAGCGGTCGATGTGTGGAGTAATAGTAGTAGATGCAGGCAGGAGTCGGTCTACTTGTCTCGGACATGATGCCTATATACATGATCATACCTAGATATTCTCATAACTATGCTCAATTCATCAATTGCTCAACAAGAATTTGTTCACCCACCGTAAAATACTTATGCTCTTGAGAGAAGCCACTAGTGAAACCTATGGCCCCTGGGTCTATCTTCATCATATTAATCTTCCAACACTTAGTTATTTTTTTTGCTTTTTACTTTGATTTTATTTACTTTGCATCTTTATCATAAAACACCAAAAATATTATCCTATCATATCTACCAGATCTCACTCTCGTAAGTGACCGTGTAGGGATTGACAACCCCTTATCGCGTTGGTTGCGAGGATTTATTTGTTTGTGTAGGTGCGAGGGACTCGCGCGTAGCCTCCTACTGGATTGATACCTTGGTTCTCAAAAACTGAGGGAAATACTTATTAGCTAGATGGCTTCTTCTCTCTTTTTGGATCTCAATACAATGTTCTCCCCCTCTCTCGTGGAGATCTATTTGATGTAATCTTCTTTTGCAGTGTGTTTGTTGAGACCGATGAATTGTGGGTTTATGATCAAGTTTATCTATGAACAATATTTGAATCTTCTAAATTCTTTTATGTATGATTGGTTATCTTCGCAAGTCTCTTCGAATTATCAGTTTGGTTTGGCCTACTAGATTGATCTTTTTTGCAATGGGAGAAGTGCTTAGCTTTGGGTTCAATATTGCGGTGTCCTTTCCCAGTGACAGTAGGGGCAGCAAGGCACGTATTGTATTGTTGCCATCGAGGATAACAAGATGGGGCATTTATCATATTGCATGAATTTATCCCTCTACATCATGTCATCTTCCTTAAAGCGTTACTCTGTTCTTATGAACTTAATACTCTAGATGCATGCTGGATAGCGGTCGATGTGTGGAGTAATAGTAGTAGATGCAGGCAGGAGTCGGTCTACTTGTCTCGGACGTGATGCCTATATACATGATCATACCTAGATATTCTCATAAATATGCTCAATTCTGTCAATTGCTCAACAGTAATTTGTTCACCCACCGTAAAATACTTATGCTCTTGAGAGAAGCCACTAGTGAAACCTATGGCCCCTGGGTCTATCTTCATCATATTAATCTTCCAACACTTAGTTATTTTTGTTGCTTTTTACTTTGATTTTATTTTACTTTGCATCTTTATCATAAAAATACCAAAAATATTATCCTATCATATCTATCAGATCTCACTCTCGTAAGTGACCGTGTAGGGATTGACAACCCCTTATCGCGTTGGTTGCGAGGATTTATTTGTTTGTGTAGGTGCGAGGGACTCGCGCGTAGCCTCCTATTGGATTGATACCTTGGTTCTCAAAAGCTGAGGGAAATACTTACGCTACTTTGCTGCATCACCCTTTCCTCTTCAAGGGAAAACCAACGCAGTGCTCAAGAGGTAGCAAGAATGATTCCTGGCGCCGTTGCCGGGGTGGTCTACGCAGAAGTCAACCTACCAAGTACCCGTCACAAACCCTTATCTCCCGCATTACATTATTTTCCATTTGCCTCTCATTTTCCTCTCCCCCGCTTCACCCTTGCCGTTTTATTCGCCCTCTGTTTTCCGTTCGTCTTTTCGTTTGCCTTGATGTCTTACTTGGGTCGTTTGCTCGTTTGGTTGAAATAGTTGAGTATTTATTCCTAAAAAGAGAAGCTAAGATCTATGGATCCTCATCCGCTTGCCAATCTTTTTAAGAGATCCAATTATGATGAACCAATTCCTAGTAATTTGGGTGCACTAGATTATCTTTATAAGGTTTTGCTTGAAATCCGTGAATCTAAAAATTGTGATGAAGTGCTTTATGAAGTGATTCACGATAGATCTTTGAATAAAAAGCATGATTGCAATGATGCTACTATAAATTCTCTTGATGTCAATTGTGGTAATAATATGCAAAACCCTAAGCTTGGGGAAGCTAGTTTTGCTATGTCTACTACTTGTTGCAATGATCATGATTGGGGTGATTCTTCTTTTGATCTTGAAGATTTATTTAAGCCCCATGATGAATATGAGATTAATAATAGTGTTTGCAATAATATTGAAAGTGGGTTTGGAAGATTATCAACTTTAGATCCCACATATTTGGAGAACATTCAATCTTATGAAATTTTTGATAAAAGTGGGTTTGGAGAGGTCATGACTTTAGTTAATGTTAATCGCACTATCTTGGAAGAGTGTCAACTTTCCATGCATGTGGTTCGTGTTGAGAATATGTTTTGTGATAGCTATATTGTTGAATTTGCTTATGATCCAACATGTAATTATTATGAGAGAGGAAAATATGGTTGTAGAAAATTTTCATGTTACTTAATTACCTCTCTTTATGTTGAGATTGCTATTGATTCTTTCCGCTTCCTTGCATATGCTAGTTTTTGCTTGCCTTGATAATTTGTTTGCCTATAAGATGCCTATGCATAGGAAGTATGTTAGACTTAGATGTATTTGTCATGTCTTTTATGATGCTCTCTTTGTGCTTCAATTCTTGTCTTTCTTGTGAGCATCATTGAAATCTCAATGCCTAGCTAAAAAGGCTTTAAAGAAAAGCGCTTGTTGGGAGAAAACCCAATATTTATCCCTACTGTTTAGCAATAAATATTTGATCTAGCCTCTGGTTATACTTGTTTTTATGTTTTAATTAGTGTTTGTGCCAAGTTAAACCTATAGGATCTTCTTGGATGATAGTTATTTGATCTTGCAGATAATTCCAGAACCTTTCTGTTCACGAAAATAATTGTTAAAAATCACCAGAACGTGATAAAATATTGATTCAAATTGCTGATGATCAATAAACAAATTTTCTAGTTCGTCCTATTTTTTGATGAGTTTTTGGAGTTCCAGAAGTTTCGTTAGTTACAGATTACTACAGACTGTTCTGTTTTTTACAGATTCTGTTTTTCGTGTGTTGTTTGCTTATTTTGATGAATCTATGGCTAGTAAAATAGTTTATAAACCATAGAGAAGTTGGAATACAGTAGGTTTAACACCAATATAAATAAAGAATTAGTTCATTACAGTACCTTGAAGTGGTCTTTTGTTTTCTTTCGCTAACGGAGCTCACGAGATTTTCTGTTGAGTTTTGTGTTGTGAAGTTTTCAAGTTTTGGGTAAAAGATTTGATGGATTATGGAACAAGGGGTGGCAAGAGCCTAAGCTTGGGGATGCCCATGGCACCCCCAAGATAATCTAAGGACACCAAAAATCCAAAGCTTGGGGATGCCCGGAAGGCATCCCCTCTTTAAATCTACTTCCATCGGTAACTTTACTTGGAGCTATATTTTTATTCACCACATGATATGTGTTTTGCTTGGAGCGTCTTGTATGATTTGAGTCTTTTCTTTTTAGTTTACCACAATCATCATTTCTATACATACCCTTTTGAGAGAGACACACATGATTCGGAAATTATTAGAATACTCTATGTGCTTCACTTATATCTTTTGAGTTATATAGTTTTGCTCTAGTACTTCACTTATATCTTTTAGAGCACGGTGGTGGATTTGTTTTATAGAAACTATTGATCTCTCATGCTTCACTTATATTATTTTGAGAGTCTTAAATAGCATGGTAATTTGCTTAAATAATCCTAATATGCTAGGTATTCAAGATTAGTAAAACTTTCTTATGAGTGTGTTGAATACTAAGAGAAGTTTGATGCTTGATGATTGTTTTGAGATATGGAGGTAGTAATATTAAAGTTGTGCTAGTTGAGTAGTTGTGAATTTGATAAATACTTGTGTTAAAGTTTTCAAGTCCCGTAGCATGCACGTATGGTAAACGTTATGTAACAAAATTTGAAACATGAGGTGTTCTTTGATTGTCCTCCTTATGAGTGGCGGTCGGGGACGAGCGATGGTCTTTTCCTACCAATCTATCCCCCTAGGAGCATGCGCGTAGTGCTTGGTTTTTGATGACTTGTAGATTTTTGCAATAAGTATGTGACTTCTTTATGACTAATGTTGAGTCCATGGATTATACGCACTCTCATCTTTCCATCATTGCTAGCCTCTTCGGTACCGTGCATTACCCTTTCTCACAATGAGAGTTGGTGCAAACTTCGTCGGTGCATCCAAACCCCGTGATATGATACGCTCTTTCACACATAAACCTCCTTATATCTCCCTCAAAACAACCAGCATACCTACCTATTATGGCATTTCCATAGCCATTCCGAGGTTTATTGCCATGCAACATTCCACCATTCCGTTTATCATGACACGTTCATCATTGTCATATTGCTTAGCATGATCATGTAGTTGACATAGTATTTGTGGCACAGCCACCGTTCATAATTCTTTCATACATGTCACTCTTGGTTCATTGCATATCCGGTACACACGGTGGCATTCATATAGAGTCATACCTTGTTCTAGTATCGAGTTGTAATCATTGAGTTGTAAATAAATAGAAGTGTGATGATCATCATTCAATAGAGCATTGTCCCCCCCCCCCCAAAAAAAAAAAGAGAAAGGCCAAAAAAAGGAAGGCCCAAAAAAAGAGAAATAAAAAGGGATAATGCTACTATCCTTTTTCCACACTTGTGCTTCAAATTAGCACCGTAATTTTCATGATAGAGAGTCTCTTGTTTTGTCACTTTCATATACTAGTGGGAATTTTTCATTATAGAACTTGGCTTGTATATTCCAACAATGGGCCTCCTCAAGTGCCCTTGGTCTTCGTGAGCAAGCAAGTTGGATGCGCACCCACTTAGTTTCTTTTGTTGAGATTTCATACATTTATAGCTCTAGTGCATCTGTTGCATGGCAATCCCTACTCCTTGCGTTAACATCAATCGATGGGCATCTCCATACTCATTGATTAGCCTCGTTGATGTGAGTCTTTCTCCTTTTTTGTCTTCTCCACATAACCCCCATCATTATACTCTATTCCACCCATAGTGCTATATCCATGCCTCACGCTCATGTATTGTGTGAAGGTTTATAAAGTTTGAGATTACTAAAGTATGAAACAATTGCTTGGCTTGTCATCGGGGTTGTGCATGATGAGAGCATTCTTGTGTGACAAAAATGGAGCATGACTAAATTATATGATTTTGTAGGGATGAAATTTCTTTGGCCATGTTATTTTGAGAAGACATAATTGCTTAGTTAGTATGCTTGAAGTATTATTATTTCTATGTCAATATTGAACTTTTATCTTGAATCTTTCCGACATGAATATTCATACCACAATTAAGAAGAATTACATTGAAATTATGCCTAGTAGCATTCCGCATCAAAATTTCTGTTTTTATCATTTACCTCCTCGAGGACGAGCAGGAATTAAGCTTGGGGATGCTTGATACGTCTCCAACATATCTATAATTTTTGATTGCTCCATGCTATATTACCTTCTGTTTTGGACATTATTGGCTTTATTACTCATTTTTATATTATTTTTGGGACTAACCTATTAACCGGAGGCCCAGCCCAGAATTGTTGTTTTTTTTGCCTATATCAGAGTTTCGCAGAAAAAGAATATCAAACGGAGTCCAAACGGAATGAAACCTTCGGGAACGTGATTTTTGGAACGAACATGATCCACGAGACTTGGACCCTAATTCAAGGAAGCTTCCAGGAGGCCATGATGTAGGGGGCGCGCCTACCCCCCCCCCCCTCGGGCTCGCCCTTCACCCTCGTGGGCCCCACATTGCTCCACCGACGTACTCCTTCCTCCTATATATACCTACGTACCCCCAAACGATCTGATACGGAGCCAAAAATCTAATTCCACCACCGCAACCTTCTGTACCCACGAGATCCCATCTTGGGGCCTGTTTTAGAAACTCACGGGAGGGCATCGATCACGTAGGGCTTCTACATCAACACCATATCCTCTCCGATGATGTGTGAGTAGTTTAACTCAGACCTTCGGGTCCATAGTTATTAGCTAGATGGCTGCTTCTCTATGTTTGGATCTCAATACGATGTTCTCCCCCTCTCGTGGAGATCTATTCGATGTAATCTTCTTTTGCGGTGTGTTTGTTGAGACCGATGAATTGTGGGTTTATGATCAAGTTTATCTATGAACAATATTTGAATCTTCTGAATTCTTTTATGTATGATTGGTTATCTTTGCAAGTCTCTTTGAATTATCAGTTTGGTTTGGCCTACTAGATTGATCTTTTTTGCAATGGGAGAAGTGCTTAGATTTGGGTTCAATATTGCAGTGTCCTTTCCCAGTGACAGTAGGGGCAGCAAGGCACGTATTGTATTTTTGCCATCGAGGATAACAAGATGGGGTATTTATCATATTGCATGAATTTATCCCTCTACATCATGTCATCTTCCTTAAAGCGTTACTCTGTTCTTATGAACTTAATACTCTAGATGCATGCTGGAAGCGGTCGATGTGTGGAGTAATAGTAGTAGATGCAGGCAGGAGTCGGTCTACTTGTCTCAGACGTGATGCCTATATACATGATCATACCTAGATATTCTCATGACTATGCTCAATTCTATCGATTGCTCAACAGTAATTCGTTCACCCACCGTAAAATACTTATGCTCTTGAGAGAAGCCACTAGTGAAACCTATGGCCCCCGGGTCTATCTTCATCATATTAATCTTCCAACACTTAGTTATTTTCGTTGCTTTTTACTTTGCTTTTATTTTACTTCGCATCTTTATCATAAAAAACCAAAAATATTTCCTATCATATCTATCAGATCTCATTCTCGTAAGTGACCGTGTAGGGATTGACAACGCCTTATCGCGTTGGTTGCGAGGATTTATTTGTTTGTGTAGGTGCGAGGGACTCGCGCGTAGCCTCCTACTGGACTGATACCTTGGTTCTCAAAAACTGAGGGAAATACTTACGCTACTTTGCTGCATCACCCTTTCCTCTTCAAGGGAAAACCAACGCAGTGCTCAAGAGGTAGCATTGTCGCAGATGGGCTCCTTCCCCTTGGAAGAGCACGGCTGTAGGGTGCCCTCCCTAATGTCGTAGACGGTCGCTTTCCCCTTGGAAGAGCAGATGGGCCCTTTCCCCTTGGAAGAGCCGGAGAAGGTGCCCTCCTCGAGGTCGTCGTCGATGAGGTCTGACTTGGAAGCTGTGGATCCCAAGTCAGCGTCGCATAACGCGTCCTTTAGAAATGACAAAAGGGGCTCGATGGCGATGTAGAATGGAAAATTGTTGACAGTGAGCCAGAGGAGATCAGCGGCCGGGCCATGGATGAGATCGATGGCGGTTGAACCCGAGGGGTTGGGGGTGGGCCACTTAACCTGTGACATAGCCTACCTCAGGGCGTCTTTGTCGGTGACCTCGATGTCGTAGCCGGGGGACGAGACATGCCCGCATACTCTAGCCCGCTGCTTGAGTGCCTGCCGCCAGTAATGGTCGTCAGCTTCCTTGGCGACGTCGGGCGAAGAGACCTCTATACACCTCTTTTGGGCCAGTCGCTCCTCGAGCTCCACGGAAAGCATAGCCGGGCTTAGGCTGCGACGCTCTGGAGTGGGGGATGGGGATGGGGATTTGTGGGAAAGGGGGCGTTTGGCAGGTGTCATCTAAGAAACTCAGGGCGGCCTGGGTATGGTGATCGGTGGGTAAGCTACACGGGCAAAGCGGAAGATGTTGACAATAGAGGCCTTGCGGCGGCGGCGGCGGGGACTTTGCTAGGGTTTCGAGCGAGGGAGGGTGTGTGTGTGTGTGTGTGCACACACACACCCGAGGAGGTTTTCGTGTGTGTGTGTGTGTGTGTGTGTGGAGGGGGCGCGGGGTGTTTGAGGAAATGACACGTGTACTGAAAATTTTACTACGCGGGAGTCAAACGTGGGAGTGAAATGTCGGGCTATTGAAAATTTTGATGATAGTGCATCGCACACAGTCCGGAGATAACAACCGTGTGTTATGAAATAGAAAAACCCTCGAGGCGGGCAGATATTTTCGATGCAGGCGGGATTGGGAACAAGGAACACCGCACACGGTCCGGAGATAACAACCGTGTGTTATGAAACAGAAAAACCCTCGAAGAGGGCAGATATTTTTGAGAGGGGGAGCCTCGTGCAGCCCAATGTACTGTGCGGATGTGTGCATGATAGGTGCACTGGCGTGGCACATGGTTAGTTTGAGTGAACCGTGTGTTGCGTCATCCGACTTTTCTAATGTTCATAAATTTGGCGAAAAATGACGCGGGAGAGGGTCAGAACACGAACACACTTGCATGTGGACCAAATTTATGTATCAAAAGGGTGGTTTGATTTTCAAATACCAAATGCAACTTCGATGTGGCACCTCTCTCGCAAAGTGCACGGTATTGCTTGCTCCCACCCTCTCGTGTCGGCACAAAGGGAATCCTAAGCTATGAATGCATGCCCCCTCCCCCTCAACCGAGGTTCACCTAGCAAAGTGCGTAGTAGCTAGCAGCCCCCCTCCTCTCTCGTCGGCATGAAGGGAATCATAAGTTATATATGAATGCATGCCCCCTCCCCCTCAACCGAGGTTCACCTAGCAAAGTGCAAAGTAGCTAGCAGCCCCCCTCCTCCCTCGTGTCGGCACGAAGGGAAACATAAGCTATATATGAATGCATGCCCCCCACCCCAACCGAGGTTCACCTTAGGGAAGTGCGAAGTAGCTAGCAGCCCCCCTCCCGCGGGGCGGCCGGGAGGGAATCCTAAGCTATGAATGCATGCCCCCCAACTGAGGTTCACCTAGCAAAGTGCGAAGTAGAGCTAGCAGCCCCCTCCCTCTTGTCGGCACGAAGGGGTTCCTAAGCTATGAATGCATGCCCCCCAAACCGAGGTTAACCTAGCAAAAGTGCGATGTAGCTAGCAGCCCCCTCCCTCGTGTTGGCACGAAGGGAATCCTAGCTAAGCTATGAATGCATGCCCTCCCCCCTCCCCAACCGAGGTTCACCCTAGCAAAGTGTGAAGTAGCTAGTAGCCACCCCTCCCTCGTGTCAGCACGAAGGGAATCCTAAGCCTAAGCTATGAATGCACATGCCCCCCAACCGAGGTTCACCTAACAAAGTGCGAAGTAGCTAGCCGCCCCCCTCCGTCGTGTCGGCACGAAGGGAATCCTAAGCTATGAATGCACATGCCCCCCCCAACCGAGGTTCACCTAGCAAAGTGCGAAGTAGCTAGCAGCCCTCCACCCCCCCCTCGTGTCGCCACGAAGGGAATCCTAATTAAGCTATGATTGCACGCCGCCCCCCAACCGAGGTTCACCTAGAAAAGTGCGATGTAGCAACCCGCCCCCACACACACACTTTCAGTTGGTGGGCCAGAGAGGAATATATCTCACCAAGATGGATCATAAAACGGACCAAGAATAATCCACCTTGGTCGTACAACCTCTCTCTTGTTGTTGGTCAAAGTGATGTCCGTCCATGCGACTCCGGAGATGGGCTAGCTCGCCAATAATCACGCAAGTAGCTAGTCCCCGAAGACAACCACTCTATACGTGTGGCCCAAACATATGTATGGAGAGGTGTGTTTTTGAGTAACAATGAACAACTTTGATGTGTCACCGTGATTTCGAACTAGAAATCCCCACACTGAGTGAGAGTTAGGTTGACGATGCATATGTATGTTACATCACACTTCAAACCAACGACGGGGATTCATATATGCATGCATGTGTGCATAGTATATGTGCTCAAATTTAATTAGGTCTGAATCTCACCATGACCTATACTATGATAACACTAACCAAATGAAGAATCCGCCATGGTAACCCATCTTGTTTGTTGGTCAAGGTGATCATGGATGTCCACGCGGACCCACGAATATATAGGCTTGTCGTCGATAACCACGCGAGGGAGTGTAAAGTTCGAAGGCAACCACTACATGCATATGTATGGAGGTGATGCGTGCATGCGTGTTTGAATACACAACATTGATCTGGCGCGTGTGTAAAAAATCGTACACTAGCTCCCCACACAGAGCGAGATCGGTTCATGACAGTGTCATTGTACTAGCCACTTCGACTCGATGGGAGGGATTCATGCGTACACATGCATATGTGTGTGCTCAAAGTGTATCATGCATGTCAGCCCAGAGCAAAAATAATAATCCCCTCCTAAGTCAAATTAACCTCTCTTGTTGTCAGGCAAAAAGAAGTGATGGACCAAGTGGGCCCACAGATGGAAAGCATCGATATCACTGATAACCGCTTAAGTGGCTGCGAGAGGACAACCACCACCGCTTTGCATGTGGGGCAAACATATATATGTTGAATACCCAAATGCACAAATTTGATGTGCCACATGCTTCAAAAACCATAAACCATGCACCCACAGAGAGCAAGGTTCATATCAAGCGTACTACATATGATGGTCCCCTTCCATAATATATGTACAACCCAGAAGAATCCTCATTGATGGTGAAATTAATTAACCTCTCCTGAGGTAGGTCAAAGTGATGCATGCATGCATGCATCGACGATGGCCTCGTGGGCCCACAAATGGAAGCGTCACACGTGAGTGTCCTAGCTAGGATATATATGCATTTGGCCCAAAAAGGTGTTGTGTGATGTTTGAATAACCAATTTCACAATTTTGATGTGGCACGTGCCTCGGTAACCAAAAAGTCCCGACACTGAGTGAGGTGTACTTGTTCACGGATGCATACGTATAGTATATATGGTAGTCCCCTCCCACCTCTTCGATGCGTACTATATACCACCATAACACAAACAAAAAATATTATACCTTGCTAGTCAAATTAACCTCACTGCCGGCTGTTCGTCAAAGTGATGGACGACGACCTCACGGGCCCACAGAAAGCGTCACACGCGAGTATCGAGTGTCGTGTAGGACAACCATCGAATGCATGTGGCCAAAACATTTATGTATGAAAGGGCTGTGTAATGTTTTAAATAACGATTTCACGACTCTGATGTGGCACCAGCCTGCCTAACAAAATGGCCAACCCACACGGTGGCTCACAACTCGTAGTGTACTACGAGTCACCCGCCACCCCAGACGCGCACACCCAAACACACACCGCGAATCCACCGCAACTACGATGCATGTTAAATTAATTATCCCGCAGTGAACATACATGTTACCAAAGTAGGGCCGTTTTAATTTCAAAAAATTCACAGAGATCATTAAGACGTTTTAGTACATTGATTGACTTTCCATGGGTATAATGTGCAAAAATCAAATTTGAGCTACATGCACACATGACAGTACACCTAAATGGATTGCAAAAACACATGTGTCTCACTGGGTGCATGTTTACTCCCCGTGCAACAAATTTCAAACATTGAGAATCTTGATTTTTAAATTCTAGTATATCCAAAACTTATTTGAAGTTCATGAAACTTATTGTGTTGTCATATGGACACCAATACAAAGTGGCATTGTACTTTTTTTTGTCAAATTTGAGACCAATTTTGATGTAATCTTTATCTAATTACAGACGGGAGATTATTAATAATTGGGAACCAATATCCCAAACGGATTATTTATTCGAACCGTGAGCGTTAGACCAACAATGGATACGTGTCATGCTTGGTTAAGCAATAAAGCGGCAGCATTAATCATCCAAATAGAAAAACAATATACGTGCCGCCCTTCCGTGTGGCGTGGCGGCGGCGGCGTGAGTTGGACGAGGCGCGCTCTGAGCAGTCCGCCCGCCTTGACGAGCAGGAGGCGTGCGTGCAGGTGTGTGAATTAACGTATGCGTGCTCGCTGCGCAGTATCATCGGGAGGCATGCGAGTAGCTGCTTGAAACTTTGGTAGGCATGCCAGCAGTCCGGTGCGCAGGCTCACCGGGAGGCGAGCCATCGGTTTGACCACCGCCCGCCTCTATCCCACAACTCCCACTACTCCATATTAATGGTGCGCCCGAGCAGCCGCACCCCCATCCTTGCTATGCACACACAATCCTCTCTCTCCACTTGCAACCTCGACGCCGCTCTCAGTCCTCAAAGCCTTCAATATATGAGGATGCCGCCGAAGCGCCCCATCGGAGGGAGTGGCGAAGCCGGGGCTGCTAAAGCACCGGAGCACGGTGTGGAGATGGAGACAGAGGATGCCGTCACCGCCGGCGAGTTATCGCTGCACCCTGACGTCGTCGACAACGTTGAGCTTCCATAGCTGGAGGCCGAGTTCCACACCGACTCTGACGACCACTCCGGTGACGACTCCGACGACCACTCCGGCGACGACTCCGACGACGACGGACAGCTGGTTAGTCATCTATACCCATTTATGTGTCAAATAGATCATAGTGTTTCTCCGGTTTCTCCTGCCTCCCCCGTTTTGGAATAGAAATCATGTGGTTATGTTCTCCCAATCCATGAAATCTGAGTAAGTTTCGTTAGATCCGTGTAGTGTATTGATTGTTTGAATGGTACAGGTGATAAGTGATTAGTTGTTTCATCTGTGCAAATGATTTTTGCTAGTAATCCGACTAGGGTTAGTGTTTGTGCTAATAACTCCTAGCCAGGACTTGACAATTGATTTTGAATGACCTACATATGTTTGTGCCATTATTTTCTTCAAGATTGGTTTGTACATAGACGACTGTGCTTAAAAGTCGAAGCATAATCTCTGAATATGTATAAATAAATAGCCATAAATTCCTAATCCTACTTCACGGCATGTAATCAGTGATTTGATGCCAATTTTTTTAACTATATGTAGGTGCTGTCTGACGATGTGGACAGCGAGGATGAAGATGCCCAGAGGAGGTACAAGAGGCGAATCCTGAGGGAGCTTTATGCGGGAAGGCATAACAGGCGTATTAGGACCTGGAACAACGGCTATGGATGCCCATTTTGCAACCACAAGATTCATGACGCGTATCTAAGTGTTCTTGCGCATGCAAGAGGACGGGCCGTTGGCTCCTTCAAGAAGAAGTATTCTCGCAGGGTGGCGCACGCCGCGTACGCCGAGTACCTGGAGAAGCTTCAGGATCATGCCGGCCGCATGTGAGATGAGATGTGGGATGGATCGAACTATGTACGCTTGAGTATGCTTAATGATGGTTGAACTATGTACTTATGGTTAAACTATGCTTATGTACGTATACGCTTATTATCTATGTTTGAGTATGTTAAATATTTTGCCAAATATTGGTAAAAATTACAACGGGGGACCAATAAACCAGGACGGAGGTAGTACGTCAATCACACACGGTTCCCAAAATTGGAACCGTGTGCAATGACTATCATTTTGCATGTCGTGCCAATCACAGACGGTTCGCTCTAGCAAACTATCGCCCCCAAAATTCCTTGTGGGACAGAAAACCCTCACCACCCAATTCAAAAAAGAAAAAAGAAAACTCTCACCATCCTCATGTCACAAAAACCCTCACCCCGCCCGCCACCCACATCGTCCCCTCCGGTATGTTCCCCATTCACACCTGCACAAGCTCCTCCGCATCTATGCCAAGGCTCCATCTATCGCGGCGGTAAACACTTAGCTCGACGCCTGCCGCCGCCGCCAGGCTACCGGCAAAGCCCACCGCATTTCGCCACTTCCGCTTGCCACTGCCAATCGCATCGACTTTCTCGCCACTGCTTGCGGTCGACCCAGCTCTGCTCGGTTGGGGAATCTACCGTACTGAGGGTTCTTTCTCATGGACAACAAGGTAACTAATTTAACGAGATATTATCTCATCTCTTATCCCAGTTCATCTGCCTCCTTTAATCACCCGGCGGCACCCGGCGGAAATCGCCGTGAATTCATTTTTATTCGAGCTGATTTGAGGGTTTTCTTTCATTCATAGAATGTATAGTGTGCCTATACTTCAGGACTTGGCGACCGCAGCCAGAGATTCCATCTCATCGTACCAGATAACTTGAGGACGCGCGCGGTATGTTCAATCTCACCCTAAATCGGTTGGCATGGCCTACTTTCCAGAAGATATTCTAAATATTGCTACATTTCGATAAAAGGTGCCACATGCACCATATACGTCAAAGGGAATTCCCCCCCCCTCTTCTTTCTATATTAGGCAAATTAATGATGTATTGTTCTTTCGATTACTCTCATATTTCCATGACATCATGTTTACTCTATCTGTTGAATTATAGACTTTTGTCCTTCGATTTCAACTGTTGTACAGTTCTTTCAATTTGGGCCCATATTTGCATGTTACCATATTTTCTTTAACAACCCTACCATTTTCTGCAGGACATTCCTCGCTATGCAATAGACTATGCAGTGCACAATTTTTCCCTTTACATACATCAAGGCTCCACGAATGTCATACTACGCACAAACCATGGATTTACAATCGTTGCTACCGTAAGACTTGATGAACGTGGTGACTCCTATTTTGGCACTGGCTTTTGGAATGAAATTGCAAAGTTTTATGTACTGAAAGCTGGCACTAAAATTGCACTGCATATAGAAGGGCCTGGTCATGAGATATATGCTAACTTCCCCGACAAAATCATCCATCCAGACTTTGTTCGAAGTAAGTTTTCTTTTCAACTATCTACATATGTTGACTTTCCCAGCAATGTCAAATGAATTGTGTAGTATTTAAGCAACCAATTGTTATTCCCTTATCTTACTATATTCCTACCTAATAACTTCTAGTTACCAATACACTTTTCTATTGCCCTGTTTTAACTAAATATTCCTGTACTCCCATTTCTATCGAAAGCGCTTGACAAGGAGACTCGGAGGTGGAGAACGGGCTGCCAACAAGCGGAGGCGGGCGAGCTAGAACATAAGCGACTCAAGCAGACCTAGACTTAATCAGAGCCTCCCGATGATATGTTGAGAGTCATCATCTCCCTCCTCCCAATCAAATATGGGGCGCGGACAACCCTCCTTTCCCGGCGGTGGCGCCCCCTATGGAACTCCAGCCCTCTCGACCTCATCGACACCCACGATCTCTGCTATGGCTATCGCAAAAGCTTGGACGTGTTCTCCAAGATCCTCGGTAGTCACCTTGGCCCAACCAAAGGCCTCAGAATGGGTAAGTTCCGTTCCAACAGCAAGGACCGAGCCAAGCTTGACGACTGGTTCCGATCCCCCGCCCTAGATCAGCTCGAGGAGCTCACTTTTGATGATGGGCATATGCGGTCGCTGCCAACGTCCGGACTCCGCCTTGCGCCCACGCTGCGCGTCACCAAGTTCAGGAACTGCCATTTCCCGCCCCTTAATGACGCGCCCGCTCTTATTCTACCATGACTGAAGCACCTCGAGTTCATCGTCGTCTGCCTCTCAAAGGGTGACATGGAGCGCCTGCTCCTTGGCTGTACTGCACTCGAGTACCTTCGTCTTCCGACGCTCAATGGGTTGAGTACCTTCCACATCACCTCCATGACTCTCCAGACTATTTATGTGTGTTGCTGGTGTGGCAGGAAGACATCACAAAAGGTGGACCACGGTATGGTCATCCAGGACACGCCTGCACTTGAGAGATTACTTGTAGTTGATTAAGACGGTCCAACAAGAATCAATGTCATTTCTGCGCCGAAATTGACAGAGGTGGGCTACTCGTCTGACAAATACTCCGAACTTGTTATTGGATCCACACCCGTTCAGGTACAATAGCCGCCTTCTACCTCTCCTTCTACAAATTAACATTATTTCTAATTTTGAAGATGTTTGTTCGTCTGTCATTCAGAAAATGATTCCAACAAGCTTGACCCCGAAACTGCGCACAGTGAAGGTCTTGGCACTAGAATCTATCGGGCCCGACCTGGAGCAAGTTGTCAGTTTCCTGAGATGCTTTTCGTGCCTGGAGAAGCTATATATCGAGGTGATGTTCCTTTCCTGTTAAATGTTAACCATAAGAGAATTCAATTTGTGACACCTTTTTCCAAGTTTACAATGACAATGTACTACGGTTTCTGAAGGTTCTTTTGGAGGATTTCAGTACATATATGCCCCCCCCCCCATATTGGTTGCTTGATCCATATGGTTACAATCAATAAGCATTTCTCCTTTGGATTCATCTGTACTAGTTTTCTTAGGGAACTTTTCATCCACTCCAACCTCTTGTGAAGAATGCTACATTTTTCTAGAATGTAATCAAATGCCCATGTTAATCATGTCAGATCGAAGATGGCATGTTAGTGCATTTTACAAATCCTGCAAACCAAATACCTAGTCCTGTAGTAATGTTCAAAACTGCATATAGGCACTAACACGTTTTCTTCTTTTGCAGATAAGATTAGGCCCAGTGGTGGATAATGTGATACAATATAACAATCACATCAAATGCCTAGATCTGCATCTCTCAGAAATTACTTTGAACTCCTACTGAGGGATCTTACCAGAGATTATATTCGCCAGGTTCTTTGTTCTCGGAGCAAGGGTGCTGAAGGAAATGACGTTTGCCCTACATTTATTTAGCAAAAATGAATGGTCTGTTGATCAGCGCCGGCGCCTGCGGCAGAATGGAGTTGGCTCCAAAAATGCTGAATTTCATTTTGGAACTTCAGACGACAGAGTAATCAGAAGTCATCGGGTCAACCCCATACATGACTTCTCAGTGGCTGACCCCTTTGCAAAAACTGTGAGGTTTGAAGCCGGACTTAGAAGCGGTGATATTAGTTTGAACCTCTCGATATCCATGTTCAACTTGATCAACATGAGCATTTGCAAATGATGAGCTGAATTTCATTTCTAATATCAGTTTGAACCTTGTAATCTTCGAATTTGAGCCATATAACTCTGGAATTTGAACCTTGTAACATTTCGAGCTTTTGTGGTACAATCGTTGAAATGGCATCGTATGAGACCCGTATATTGCTAGCACTATTTTGACCTTAATATGCAATGGTATTAGATTTTATTAACCATTCTCGAATCAGTTTACCTTATCAATCTCACAGCACACGATCTGTATAGCTAACTCGACTACGATCTTCGACAATATTGCACACAGTTGGTTTCTTCCACCGTATTGCACTTTGTAAGCGCAGAATTAATTATCGCACTCGAGTGTCCATCATCACCCTTTTGTGTAACTTTGACCTCTTCACCCAAGGGTAAACTTATGACCGAAGTCATTCCACACACTTCGTTTTTACAAAGCCTTTTGCCAATAAACGCCCACGATTTACCCTCTTGTAGCCGACGCGTGGCCAAACTAGCCGGGCGGGAAGCTTGCGCTGTAAACAGCGTGGTAGCGCGGGAACAAGCTCTTCGAGCCCACGCCTGGGGTGCGGTGTTGTCAAGTGTGCACTGGATTCTGGAATCCTCCGCTATGAACGCCATGACAAGACATGACGATTACAGGCCGGCCGGCCCCCATTTATTACAGCGGGCATTTAACCTATCCTTGTGTCTCTTCAACCTTTCGATTGCACCCCACCATTGCAAGAAGCACACCCACCACAAGAAATTCTTAGAGGGTATCCTGCGCGGCTCCAATTGCGCTCCGAGCGGCTGCCGACGACGAGTAGCAGTTCACCATGCGTGCCATGGTGGACACCCACAGAAGGTTCATGGACCTCTCGGTGGTGTACACCAACGACCCGGTCTGGGTGAAGCAATCCATCCACATCATGGAGTTGTTGCTTGCCGAGGAGAAGTACAAGGTGGTCGGGTTCGACCTCGAGTACACCTGCGCTCGTGTCGGGTCTCGTCCCAAGGTCGTCGTCGCCCAGATGTGCGTGCGCCACCACGTCCTCGTCTACCACTACTGCCTAGCCACAAGGCCTTGCGAGCATTTTGCCAGGTTTGTCAACAACCCCCACTACATGTTCGCTATGGTGGACATCACCAGCGATGTAAAGGCGCTCGAGAATTCGGGCATCGCCTACCAGAATCTTATCGTCATCCAGGGCCAATACAAGATCAGGGGTAGCAAGGAGTATGAGAAGGACTCACTGGTTCACCTCGCAGAGGCCATCATCGACCCCTACTACAGAGACATGAAGGATTCGTGCAATAAGGACAAGCATGCCTGGCACTCAGCCTGGATGGAGAAACTCGACAAAGCTTGCGTCGTGTATGCGACCAAGGAGGCGTACACGAGCTACGACATGTACAGGCGGATCGTTGACATGAGGAAGTGCCTCCTTCCCCAAAAGGGCCAGGGATCCAACCGGAAGTAGAGCAATGGCAAACGTCGTTGCAAAAATAAGTAGATGATTAGTTCCTCGTTTCTCCTACTTTAGTATGCATGTAATTGCTTTCTTTGGTGTGTGGAAATGTTATGTGTGTAGTCACTTGTGTAATTGTATGCTTAATTTGGTTATGCAATGCTATATTTTTAAGTATATATGTTGATGTTGTAGACAAAGCATAGATGTTGTGCGGACAAAGAAAATCACATCAGACACAGACTAAACAATGGAACCCGTCGGTGATGTTTTCATCAATCACTCACAATTGTATACCAGCAATCATTTGCTCACAACACACACGGCTTGTTAGCACTAATCATCTGTGTTGTTATCGGTCTTCACACACATCTCCGATTACAGACCTGTTTGCCTCGTATCACACACATCTTGTCATTTGAACCGTTTCTGTTCTCATGTCTCAACGCAAACAGTTCATCCGAGTGAACCGCATGCCGTATATCGCACACACCTGTGATCTGGCTGACCGTTTCTTTTTTGTTGCCTAATCACAAACAGTTCATCCGAGTGAACCGTATGTTGTGTATCGCACACGCCTCCATCTGGCTGCCCGTTTCTTTTGTTCCTCCTCATCGCAAACAGTTCATTGAACTGAACCGTATGCCCTTCATCGCACATGCAAATAAAACCTGAACCGTGTTTGATGCATCCATCATCGCAAATGTTTTACACATTTCTGACGGTTTTCATACAGCACCGTTTGCGATTATGGCATCGCACACAGTTTCTCGAAGGGTCTCTGATCGTAGTGTCGCGTTAGCAGCATCCTGCAGTAGTGGGGCACAAATCACACACAGTTCATATGTTGGCTCATGTGACTTACATATTGTTTCCCAAACGGTTCGTTACGACAGACCGTATGGTTTCACTTCATCATTAGAAACGCTTAATCACTGATACCACACGTGCGAAAGAATTTAGTGTGTGCTGCATCACACACGATTACATTTTGGATGGCCTCTGGATCACTGTTCCATATCCCCGGCGGTTTATGGGTCGTGTGGGAAGGACCCCTATCGCACACACTCACTTGGCGACGGTTCCGAAGGCCGTCGCGGAAAGGGGTAAAAAACCGTTTGTTTAGGACCCACGTGCACTAGTGTCTGTAGAAGTTGTACACTTCTCATATACAATGAAGTTGTCCCTAATGAAATGTGCCTTAACAGTACCTACTTCCTCAAATCTAGGAAGGTGTTAGGCCACCAAGTGCAGAGGTTTGTATCAAGAAACAAGTTCCCTCAAGTGGACAACCTTAAGCTTGATCGAACAAACATGAGTACTTTTACTATGCCAATGATTAGTACTTGCACACACAAATACATAACTTGCATTGCCCCTTCCCCAAAAAAATTGTAAGATTCTCAGTATTACTAGCTAGCTTTGCTAGTTCCAGGGATTAATAAAACTTGTATTTAGAAGTATTGATTACAAAAAAGAAAAGAAATAAAAGTTTAGACTATAAATGGAATTAAAAGGACGTTGGTCGAGGTTGAGAGCAATATGGATGAACGGACTAGGATCCATAGTTTCACTACAGGCATATCTCCATAAAAGATAACATGGCATGGTGAAACATGGTGAGAAGCTAGAGTGGAACAACACTGATCTTCCTTGGGTCCTCATCATGGTGCTCGATTGGGGAAGCAGAGGCTCAGAAGTGGCACTGGAAATTCCCAGTCGGAGTTCTCTTGGTGCCGGCGGTGCAAGCTCGATTCCGAGCGGCCCAACGGCTCTTTCCTACGAGAGGCACACGGGAATGAGAGAGGGGATGTCGAAGGTCAAATAGAGGGGGTCAGGGTGCTCAGGCGTAGCCGAAACATAGAGATTTTGGGGTAGTGCTCGCGGTCATGCTCTGTATCATGGGCGTGGTCAACGTTGGAGAGAGGTTAACGAACCAGACACATGGACCTGTGTTATCAATGACTCAGCATGAGTGTGCAAGAGAGAGAGAGAGAGAGAGAGAGAGAGAGAGAGAGAGAGAGAGACGGGGAGGGCAGCGTGGCCTACGGAGGTGCGTTCGATCATATTAAAATCGGACAGTTGTCAGGCCTCTGTACCTATTCTCCTTTTAAATTTTGTTTTTGAGAATCTATTCTCTTTTTTAATGGGGATGGGTCGTGTTGGGCTGGGATTTAGATATGTTAGATTAGGCTTCGTTTCTTCTTCTTCTTTCTTCTGTTTTCCTGTTTTTTTCTTTTGAATTTGCATTTGATTCAAAGATCAAATCTGCTCCAAACTTTTTTTGGGGGGGGTGGGGGGTGGGGGTGGGGGCGGGGGATCACACAGGTCCAAATGAATATTTGGAACTTAGGAAGTTTACATTTCACACCAAAATTAAATAAATAATCTGTCGCCCCATTTGGGATATTCCCCAAATTCAATTTTTGGGTTCAATTAAATTCCCAAAAATTGTTTGGGTTTCAAATAATTTTTGGAATTTGGGGAAACAAATTTACTGAAAATGTTAACGGAAACACTAAAAATCAGATGTCGGATTTTTAGGAACGGCAAATTTGAGGAGTTTCATGGCAATTTATATTGGCATGATGATGATAAATTTAGTCTGCAAACACAACAATTTTCTGACAAAAAGTTGAACTGAGATGAATTTGCCATGCTTGCCAGTTAAACTTGTCATCCTCAAAGAACATAAATTTTCATGAAAACGTTCGATTCGAAATGGTAAAAAATCTGATGTCAGATTTGTAGTGAAGTCCAATATTAAAGAAAAGTCGCACACATTTTGTAGCTCAATTTTGGCATTATAAATACAACCTAAACATGATTTTATGGTTCTTAATGATTCCAAAATTACTTTGAGTTACAAACAACAATCAACTTATTCAACTCCTAGTCAAAACTAGCTTTGATCAAGCAATTAGAAGCAAAACTGATTTCTAACATTCCAAAATAGACATTTTTGGGGATGTGATCAACATTTGGAAAACAACATGACTCATGACTTAAGGGACAAGCAAGCATTGACAATTTGAACATTAAGCACTTCACAGGGCAAATGATAGCCGACGCGTCGTGACAGACTCGACATAGGCAGTAGCACATACACGAGCAGGGGAACATCCTTCCTATGTTACTAGACAATAGACACAACAGTAAGCAGCAGGCTCGACGCAAGCAGCATCACACACTCACCAAATAAGGGAACACTCTCCTAAGTTAGAGCAACTCTAGTCGGTCCCTAAAAAATAAAGGTGTATCCGGCCGAGTAAAGTTAATGGAGTAAACTTTTACTCCTTTATAGGTGGCCATGGAGATGTTCATCCAAGCATAGCATAGAGCAATATCTTCAACTTGATTGTAATTGTGAGTTCATGACCTTGGCGTCTTCATGCTTGCTTCGGTCACCACCTCAAGTTCTTCTTTGTTGAACATGTGTACATCAGTATATGTACGTAGGTCTGGGTTTTGTGTGCGGTACCTATAGTGTCTCTCTCCCTTTGTATTTACTTATATCTTGGGAGACAAGACACCGGTCACACTTCTTGTACCCATATATATGTGCCTAGTGCACGATCAATCAATTATCGATGCACCAAATCATTTTCTACATGGTATCTATCGCAAGTCGATCCTCCTGCTTCCGCTAACCCTAGCCGCCGCCGCCTCGGGCCGCCACCGCCGCGATCTGCCGCCGCCGCAGCCCCACGTCGCCGCCGCCACCCTCTCCACGCCGCACCGTCCTCTTCACCCGCCGCGCCGCCCCTCTCCTTCCGCGCCGCCCAACCCGCCGCACCGCCCCCTTCCCCAACTCCACGCCGCCATGTCGTCCAACGCCTCCACCTACTCCAACCCCTTCGCCGTCGACCCTGCTGAAATCCGCGACATCAACGTCCACGCACGCCTCCCCATCGTCCTCGATGCCTCCAACTCCACGTACTTCGCGTGGAAGACGTACTTCTCGCTGCTCTTCCGCGAGAACAACCTCGTGGATCATGTGGACGACACCATTGACTCCCGCGCCATGGTGGACGATGCCGAGTGGACCGCGATCTACGCCACCATCATCTGGTGGTTCTTCACCACCATCTCCAAGGACATGTTCCACACGGTCGTGAGCGCCGGCGACGACGCCCGCGCCATGTGGGTCAAGCTGAACGGCCTCTTCACCGACAACAAGCTTCAGCGCCGCGTTTTTTCGCAGCAGGAATTTTTTGACTGTCACCAGGATGAACAGTCCATTGATGACTACTGCCGCCGCCTGAAGACGTTGGCGTATGAGCTCCGCGACATTGGTGCCAAGGTTGACGACGACCTCCTCCTCAGCACGCTCACCGTCAGCCTCAACGAGGACTTCGGCAACGCCGCCTCCAACCTCACCTTGATGCCAGAGCCCTCCTTCCCCAAATTCGTTGCGTACTTGCGGTTGGAGGAGCACCGGATGAAGGGGGTCAAGAAGCGTGTGCAGCATCACGCCCTCGCCGCCGGCACCTCCCGTGGCGCCCCACCATCGGCCGCCCCACCCGCGTCACACAAGCAGCCGCTGCCCCCCGCGCCTCCGGGGTACTTCCCCCTGCCGCCCGCGCCCCCCGCCCCTCCCGCTGCCCCCTAGCAGCCAGGTGGCGGCGCCAAGGGCAACCGCCATGAGGAGGCCACTAGCGACAACAGCGCTGGGGGGCCCTCGTCAGCAGCAGCAGCACGCCAACCCTCTGTGGACGTACGGCACCAGCCCGTGGACTGCCGTCGTCCATGCGTACTCAATGTCGGTCCCTCGGGCTCCCGCTCCGGGCATCCTTGGGCCTCGTCCGGCGAGCCACCAGGCCCTCTTCGCCGCGCAGAACGCCGCTCCCTACAGTGGCTACGGTGCCGCGGCCCCTCCCGCGCCCGCCTACGGGGCCACCCCCGCCGGCTTATGGTGTTGCCCCCGCGCCGGCCTACGGAGGGTTTTACCCTCCTAAGGTGCCGCCGCCGTGGGACCCGGCCCTTCTCGCTGCCCTGCACTCCGCCCCGTCACCGAGTTCCTACGGTGGCGATGGTGACTGGTACATGGACTCGGGCACCACCGCTCACATGACTGCTTATCCCGTTAACCTCACGTCTGCCACTCATGTTCATACTCCCACTCGCATCACCGTTGGCAACGGTTCCTCTCTACCCATTACACATGTCGGTCATATGTCGTTTCCTTCTACTTCTACTCCCGTTAACATGTCTAATGTTCTTGTGTCTCCTAACTTAGTCACTAATCTAGTTTATGTTCGTCGTCTTGCTCGTGAGAATCGTATCACTATTGAATTTGACAATATCGGCTTTTCTGTGAAGGACGCCCGTACACGGATGGTACTCCACCGATGTGACAACCCGAACGAGCTTTAGCCGGTGCATCCCTTCGGCGCCACCACCACCCATCGTCCCGCCGCCTTCACCGCTAGTGTCGATCTTTGGCACGCCCGCCTCGATCATCCCAACTCCACCGTTATGCATCAGATTCTTCAGAGTTTTTCTTTCTCATGTAATAAGGTTGACGACCATACTTGTGAGGCTTGTCGTCTTGGCAAGCACGTTCGTCTTCCCTTTAGCGAGTCTACAAACATTTCCACCTTTCCATTTCAGTTATTGCATAGTGATGTTTGGACGTCCCCGGTTGCGAGCAACACGGGCTATCTATACTATTTGGTGATATTGGATAATTTTACTTATTATGTGTGGACATTCCCTCTCCGTCGCAAGTCCGACGCCCTTGCCACACTCACAACTTTTTATTCATATGTCACCACACAGTTCGGTCGTCCTATTCTCGCCTTGCAAACTGACAATGGCAAGGAGTTTGACAACGTCGCTGTCCGCAATCTTCTTGCGTCCCACGGCACCATTTTTCGCCTCACTTGCCCTACACGTCACAACAAAATGGTCGCGCCGAGCGCACCATTCACACCCTTAATGACTGTGGCCGCATGTTGCTCTTCCACTCCTACGTGCCTCCTCGGTTTTGGCCGGACGCGCTCACGACCGTTAGCCTCCTTATTAACATTCGCCCGTGTCGTTCGCGCTGGAACTAAACTCCTCACCAGCTCCTCTTTGGTGCGGTTCCATCTTATGATGGCCTTTGCATTTTCGGTTGTCTCTGTTATCCTAGCACCGGGTCCACTCCTCCTCACAAACTCGCTCCCCGGTCGCTTCCGTGCATCTTCCTTGGTTATCCTCCCAACACCAAAGGTTACCGGTGCTATGATCCAGTGTCCCACCGCGTTTTCACTTTATGGCATGTGTACTTTGATGAGCTCGTGTTCCGTTTCAGCAGGTACCGTCACCCTCGGCGTCTCCCGCGGCGCGGTTCGCCCCTGCCTCCTCCTCCGGCGAACCGCCCAGCCGCGCACTAGGCTCGGCCCTGCCCGCGCTCCCCGCGCCAGCGGCCCCTGTCGCCACGACCCCTGTCGCCGCGGCCTCCTCAGTAGCCCCCGTCGCCACGGCCCATGTCGCTGCGGCCTCCTCGTGACCCCGTTAGTGCGGCCCCCTCGGCGGCCCCGTCGCCACGACCCCTCGGCCACGTCGCCCGCGCCGCCGCCCGTCGTCGCGACCGCACCCCTCACCGGTGTGGTCACTCGGGCTCGGACTGGGACACTTCGTCCTAGCACGCGCTACACGTCTAAAGAGTACGCGTGTGCTGCATCTACCTCGGCACAGTCTCCACTCCCCACCTCCGCTCGCGCAGCCCTTCGAGATCCGTACTGGCTTGCTGCGATGCGTGAGGAGTTTGATGCCCTGCAGCGCAACCGTACATGGCAGCTTGTCCCGCGGCCTCCCCGTGCCAATGTCATCACTAGCAAGTGGGTCTTCCGCCATAAGACTCGCCCCGACGGCTCTCTTGAGCGCTACAAGGCGCGTTGGGTGGTGCGCGGTTTTCGCCAGCGTGGCGGCGTGGACTTCACCGACACCTTCGCCCCGGTTGTCAAACCGGGCACTATTCGCGCTGTCCTCCAGCTTGCTATTTCTCGCGCCTGGCCAGTCCACCAGCTCGATGTGTCTGCTTTCTTGCATGCCATCTCGACGAGCAGGTGTTTTGTCAGCAGCCTACTGGTTTCATCGACACCGACTATCTGTACCACGTGTGCTTGCTTTCCGGTTCTCTCTACGGGTTGAAGCAGGTGCCTCGGGCCTGGTACTAGCGGATCGCGGCCTTCCTTCAGCGGCAGGGGTTCCGGTCCACACGGTCCGATGCCTCCCTGTTTGTTTATCACCAGGGTCCCGCTACCGCGTACCTCCTCCTGTACGTCGACGACGTCATCCTGACTGCCTCCTCGCCAGCGCTCCTTCAGCAGATCACAGCTCGCCTCGGCACCGAGTTTGCCCTCAAGGATTTGGGGGCTCTCCACTACTTCCTCGGCATCGAGGTTGTGCACCGGGCCACTGGCTTCTTCCTGCGCCAGGCACGCCACGAAGCTTCGAGCGGCGGGCATGCTTAACTGCAAGCCTGCTCCTACGCCTGCCGACACGAAGGCTAAGGTGTCTGCCGTCGAGGGTTCTCTGGTGTCCGACGCTCCCTTCTACCGCTCCATCGTCGGTGCGCTTCAGTACCTCACACTGACGCGTCCGGACATTCAGTACGCTGTCCAGCAGGTGTGCCTTCATATGCATGCTCCTCGTGATACTCATTGGGCTCTGGTGAAACGTATCCTTCGGTACATACGTGGCACCATAGCTATGGGTCTCACCCTGACGGCATCACCTGACACCAGCCTTGTCGCCTACTCCAACGCCGACTGGGTTGGGTGTCCCGATACTCGACGCTCCACTTCCGGCTACTGCATCTACCTCGGGCCCTCTCTGATTTCGTGGTCGTCTAAACGACAACCCACGGTCTCATGGTCGAGCGTCGAGGCCGAATACATGGATGTGGCCAACGCCGTCGCGGAGTGCTCTTGGCTATGGCAGCTACTTCAGGAGTTGCTATGCGAGGTTACCAAGGCGATGCTTGTTTACTGTGACAACGTCTCCGTGGTGTATCTCGCTGCCAACCCTGTCCATCACCGACGGACGAAGCATATTGAGCTCGGCATTCACTTCGTCTGGGAGCACGTCGCACTTGGTCGTGTTCGAGTTCTCCATGTGCCCACCGATCAGCGATTCGCCCGATGTCATGACGAAGGACTACCCACCCGACGTTTGAGGGCTTTCGGTCCGATCTACGCATCACCGGCGATGCTTGACCGCCGGGGGGTGGGGGTGTTGAACATGTGTACATGTACGTAGGTCTGGGTTTTGTATGCCGCACTTGTAGTGTCTCTCTCCCTCTATATTTACTTGTATCTTGGGAGACAAGACACCGGTCGCACCCCTTGTATCTATATATATGTGCCTAGTGCACGATCAATCAATTATCGATGCACCAAATCATTCTCTACATTCTTCATCGGCCACCTCCTCTTTGGCCACCTCCTCTTTGGTCGCCTCTTCTTCTGCCACCTCCGATCCTCATGATCCCAAGTTGAATGGTAATTTAAAGCGTGTTCATCGGTGGCAATGGCGGTGCGTGGGGCGGCGGCGCATGGGGCGGTCGCGAGAAGGACGCAACCGCGCGGGAGGAGAAAATGGTGGGACGAGTTTTACTCGGCCGTGTGGGCGCCGAGTATATTTTGCCGCTGCGGGGGGATTTTTGCGTTTACCCCCTTATAGAATTTAAAGGATTGGCCAAGTGCAGTTTAGTAGAGTAAAGTAGAAAATTTACTCCACTATAAGTTTTTAGGTGATCCGCTAGAGATGCTCTTACCAGCCAAAATAGTTGCACTAACATCAGAACAAGGAGAGCTCAATCCAAGCAGTACTACCACAGTGACGCTCAGACTTCAGCCACGGCATCGAGCTCGTGGTCCGACCATCGGCTCCACCGTGCTGGAGTAGCGCGTCTTCAACCGCCGTTGGCAGCTCGCAGTCCAGCCGGAAGAGAGCACAGAGAGCACTGGCAGCGATACGAGGGAGCTGCCCGTGGAATAAATCAGCAAACTTGGCGATGGCACCTTCAGTGACACCTTCTCTGCCATGAGTTTCAGCGAGAGATCACCAGGAGCCAGCATCTTAGTGATTGCTACTGAAGTTTGATCTGCAAGAGTTTAGTGATTGCTACGGCTATACGCTTAAAACTTTTGGATTTGCTACTCCACTTTGATCCATCCTTACAAATAATGAAAACGGGACGGTTCGCTGCTTAGTGATTGCTACTAAGTTTGATCTGCAAGAGTTCAGTTCCTCTGCTGACAAGAGGAAGTGAACTTTTGGATTTGCTACTAAATTCCCAAGGAGCCGAACTTGTTGTCGCCGAACCCGTAGACAATGAGCACAGCTATACGCTTACTTTAAACTTTTGGCCTTCCGTTGCCAACTAATCTTTTCCCTTTTGGTTGTTCGACAACCAATCTTCTTGTAGCCACAGCCCGAGGAAACAGTAGTGGTGCAAGCCCCATCTTCTCTGGCCAAAACAAGAGCGTTTTGTCTCCTTCACAGGCACAAGATCTTCTCTTCGAAATTTCCAGATTTGAGTTCAAACGAATGCTTATTTGTCAAATCTGTAGCTATCTTAGTTTGTAGGAATAGTCCAAACCAAATGTTCAGCTTGCCCTCATATTTTAGTGAAGGCCCTGACTGTTAGGTTCTAGCTCTCGATCTATTACTCTAGCTCATGAATTTGAGCCTCAGTGGCAATTACAGAGTCAGGTACAAGAATTGGAAGGAAGGGGATCGGGGAAGATAAGAACAGAGAGCCGCCGCTGCCGGGTTCGTGATCCTACGTGGATGAGTACTAGGGTAGCGGAGCTGCGCTTAAGTAGTGGTGGCTTGGGCCGTCACCCAGTCCGGGCCACAGACGCGTGGGTTCGGCCTGCGGGCTCTGTTGGGTCGATTCTTGCTGGGCTGGGTCCCTCCTGCCAGTGATGATGTTGTAGTAGCCGGGGCAGTCACATCCCCCCCTCCTTGAGTGGCAGCTTGACCCCAAGCCGCAGCTTGAGGAAAACGATCGAAGAGAGCCGCACAGTCTTCCCAGGTGTCCTCCATGGTCGTCCCTGGCGACCAACGCACCTTGACCTGCTCCACCATGGTGCCATTCTTTCGGCGCCAACGAGTCTGAAGAACCTCCACGGGGACAGCAAGCATGTCAGTACAGATGGGAAGATCAGAAGTTACTGTCGTACCAGGGAGGAGTGCTTGGCGAAGTTGCGACACATGAAACACCGGATGGACCGATGCCTGCGCCGGAAGCTGCAACTTGTAGGCGACCACGTTGATCTTCTCGATGATTGGGTACGGGCCATAAAACTTGAATGACAATTTGTGGTTCTCCCGCGGAGCCACTGAAGATTGCACGTAAGGCTGAAGCTTCAAGTAAACATGATCCCCAATAGACAAATTCCCGGAATGAGCGTTTCTTGTCTGCATTGCTTTTCATGCACTGACGAGCACGGTGCAGGTGTTGCTGAATCAGGTTTTGCATCACAGCACGCTCCTCCAACCAGGCTTCCAAGGAGGGCACCGAACAAGAACTAGTTGACGTGATTCCCCATTGTTGCGGTTCATAACCGAACAAGGCTTTGAAGGGTGACATCCCTATAGCTGAATGATGTGACGTATTGTACCAAAATTGAGCCAAAGGGATCCAGAAGCTCCAGCGACGTGGGCAGGCGTGCGTGAAACAGCGCAGAAAAGTCTCCACGCATTGGTTGACGCGCTCGGTTTGCCCATCCGTCTGCGGGTGGTTGGCTGTGCTCAAACGAAGCTCTGTGCCTGCATATTGGAACAATTCTTGCCAAAAGTGACTTGTAAACACTGGGTCTCTGTCAGATACGATAGCACGAGGGAATCCATGAAGCTTGTAAATGTGCTGCATGTACAGCTTGGCCACCTTAGCTGTCGTGTAAGGGTGTGCAATGGGTAAAAAGTGAGCATACCGAGTCCTTTTATCCACGAGCACCCAAAGGCAGTTGGCCTTGCCTGACTGAGGTAAGCCGTCAACGAAATCCATTGTAATTAAGTCCCACGGTGCTTATGGAATTGGCAGTGGCAGTAGCAGGCCTGGCTGAGCAGTTCTGTCCGGCTTGGCCTGTTGGCAAACTGTGCAACATTTGACATAATGCTGGACATGCACTTTCATCTTAGGCCATGCAAAAAGCCGACGAATGCGACGATACGTTACCGGAAACCCTGAATGGCCGCCGACCGGACTGTCGTGGAAGGCTTTCATAATCTGCTGCTGTAAGGCTGTTGAGCCACCGAGCCAAATGCGTCCCCGGAAGCGCAAAATGCCCTGCTGTAACGAAAAGCGGCCTTTGGGATCTTCCCGTAAGGCTAACTGTTCCAAGAGGCGAAGGGCATGCGGGTTGGATTGATAGCTTCTCACCACATCCTGAAGCCACGCTGGTTGGCATTCCGAAACTGCAAAGAGAACATCTATTGGACGAGCACGCGACAGAGCATCGGCCGCGGGTTGTCTGTCCCCTTCTTGTATTTGATGCAGTACTGGAGTCCAATGAGTTTAGTGAATGCTTTTTGTTGTCAGGGTGTGGTGAGACGCTGCTCCTCCAGGTGCACTAAGCTGCGCTGATCTGTGTGGATTACAAACTCTGCATGCTGAAGGTAGGGCCTCCATTGATCCACTGCGACTATGATCGCCAAATATTCCTTCTCGTAGGTCGATAACCCTTGGTACCGAGGACTCAAGGCTTTACTCGTGAATGCCAAGGGGTGTCGCTTACATTGTAACCTTTGCACCGATGCCCTTGTCGCTTGCATCGGTTTCCACGACGAAGGGTTGAGAGAAATTGGGCAAGGCCAAGATGGAGCAGAAACCAACTGGTCCTTAAGTGCCTGAAATGCAGTTTGAGTGGTACTCGTCCGGACACGGGACTCCTTTCTTAAGCAGATTGAAAAGTGGCCGTGCAATCACTCCAAAGTTCCTGACAAATCTGCGGTAATAACCAGCTAGGCCCAAAAAACGGCGCACTTCCTTAGTGTCACTTGGTGTTTCCCCTTCCACCACTGCTCAGATCTTACTTGGATCTGTTGACACCCCCTCGGCGCTGATGACATGTCCCAGATACGAGAGCTGTTGTTGCCCAAAAGCACACTTGCTTTCCTTAACTCTCCACTGATCTTTTTGCAGCAGGCCTAAGACTTCTCTGAGTTTCAGCTTGTGTTGCTCTAAGGTTTCTGTATGCACCAAAATATCATCGAAGAAAACCAGGACCCGTCGCCACGGGGACAGTATGGCGTGTCGTGCGTCGCTCCGTTGAATGTGCCAGGCCTCCAGCCAGTCCAAATGAGACCACAAGGAACTCAGAGTGGCTGCGTGTGTCCGAATGCAGTCTTGTACTCTTCCCCTTCGCCAGCCGTATTTGGTGGTACCGCCCTTAAATCAAGCTTGGAAAACCAGCGAGAACCATGCAACTCATCCAGCGGTTCCTCGATAATCGGGTGTGGTACTTGCCCACCACCGTGAGAGCATTTAGGTGACGATAGTCCACGCATAAACGCCATGTCCCATCCTTTTTCTTAACCAAGATCACGGGTGAGGAGAATGGACTGGAGCTCTTCTGAATAACGCCTGCCTTCAACAGTTCCTCGACTTTGACGGTCAATTTCGTCCTTGTGATCAGGTTTATGACGATACGGCCGAATATTGATGGTTTGTGCACCAGGGATCAGAGGAATATGGTGATCACACTCACGTCGCGGTGGCAGTCCTTCTGGCTTGCCAAATACAGTTGGAAATTCTGCTAACACTTCTTGGAGACAAGCTGGAACAGCCTCTGCCTGGTCTGACGACCGGTCTTCGGAGCATAGATACACAATATGGGACACAGCGCCTGCTTTGCACATACTCTGAAGCTGGATGAAGTTAATGGAGTGGCACGTAGTAGAGTCAGAATCATGACCGCGCAGACAGGCCATTCCCTCCTTGGTCACAAACTGAATACATTTGGCGTGCCAATCTACAGTCATGGGGCTGTGAGCTTCGAGCCAATCCATCCCCAAAATTGCATCATATGTTCCCAGGGCCAGAATCTTCATATCCATGCGGAACTCACTGCCTTGAGTAGTCCATGCGCATTGAGGCACTTGTGCAGTGCAGAGTAATTCACCTCCATCTGCCACGCGAACTCTGCAGGGACGGGGCAGCTGCTGCGTGCCCGCAATCGACTTGGCGAGCTCTTGGTTGATGAATGAGGTAGAGCTGCCCGAGTCCACTAGCATCAGTACATCGCGGCCTTGTATCCAACCGCGCAGATGAAAAGCTTTCGGGGCCACTCCTCCTGACAGTGTTGGGCGAGAAATGGCCATAATCGTCTCTGATGTATCCCCAGTTGGTGACGAAGCATCGCCGTCGAGGATGGAGTTGATGCCGAACAAGTCGAGAAGTTCTTCGACGACGTGCAGTTGAACAGAGGTGGGGCAGACGTGTTCCTGGCCCCAGCGCTCGCCACACTTGAAGCAGAGCCCCCGCGCACGCCGATAGTCGTGGAGCGCTTTGAGTTTTGCTGGCTCGGCACGGCCAGCATCTGGGCGCGCCGCTTCTGCTCGTGCCCCTTCCAAACCGCGTCGGTCCGTGGCTGTTGGATGAGCTTGAAGCCGCGCCGGTGGAGCCGGCAGTGGTAGAGGTGCACCACTGCGGGGCGGTGCCTCCGGTGGCCTGGATGTAGATGGCTGATGAATGTCGCCCCGTGCCCTTTGGATCACCTCCTCTTGCAAGAGTGCGAGGGAGCAGGCGGTGTCCAAGTCCGGTGGCCGCTGAACCAAGACCACCGCGCGCATGTCCGCCCTTAAACCTTCCACAAAACGAGTAAGGAAATAGAATGGGTGAATCGAGTCTAAATAAGAGCTCAAATGATTGATCAGCAATTCAAAACGCTCTATGTAATCAGTGACTGTAGATGTTTGCTTAACAGCGTAGAACTGTCTAATCAGTAACTGATGGCGATCTCTACCAAAACGCGTACATAACAAAGACGAGAAGGACTCCCAGTCGAATTCGGATAACTTTTTCTGAACTGACTGTAGCCAAACAGCGGCTGGACCCGAAAAATTGAGCGAGGCCATTGGCACCCAAAATGACTGATGGATTCCGGACATGCCGAAGTACTGTTCGCAGAGTGTTTTCCAGAGGCGAAGATTTTCGCCCGCAAACACTGGAAACACGATCGCAGGATGCGCCTGGCCTAATCCCGCGAGGAGTTGGCTGGCGTGAGCGAAAGGAGATGCAATTGTAAGTGCGGAGAAATCGATCTGACCGTTTGCCGGGAGCGGCGGAGGTGTCTGGAAGGACACCGCCGGCGACCCCCGAGGTGTGTTGAAGACGCCGTGGCCTGGTTGCCCGATGGGATAGTCGTCTGCGCCAGGCGCGGTGGCGATGTGCACACCGGCCGTCGCAGGTGGTGGATCGATTGGCGCGGTCGCTTGAGACGCCGCGCCCTCCTTGATGATGGTCGGCCGCGCTAGCTGTAGGGCGGCCCCAGAATCGCCCAGATCGGCAACGCATCGTTCGAGAACAGGGCGCCACGCCACCAGATCGTCCACCTTGCTGTTGGAGGCTTGGATCGCCGCGGTGTGCTCCTTCAGGGTGGACTCCAGTCACTCAAGGAAAGCCTGGATCGAGGGATCCATGGCGACGAGACGGCCGCGAGCTTGACGGAGCGATCTGGTCTCCACAAACTGCGCCAGAATGCTGCAGCGGCAGATGTGTTGGTCTCTGATACCAGATGTTAGGTACCCAGTAATCTAGCTCTCGATCTATTACTCTAGCTCATGAATTTGAGCCTCAGTGGCAATTACAGAGTCAGGTACAAGAATTGGAAGGAAGGGATCGGGGAAGATAAGAACAGAGAGCCGCCGCCGCCGCGTTCGTGATCCTACACGGATGAGTACTAGGGTAGCGGAGCTGCGCTTAAGTAGTGGTGGCTTGGGCCGTCACCCAGTCCGGGCCACAGACGCGTGGGTTCGGCCTGCGGGCTCTGTTGGGTCGATTCTTGCTGGGCTGGGTCCCTCCTGCCAGTGATGGTGTTGTATTAGCCGGGGCACTCACACTGACCTTACTGCCACTTGAAAATGTTTTGAGCAGCTGGAGCTTGCACATGCCGTGGGACCGTTTCCAGCGATCACAACATTTCCTAAACAAAATTCCCTAAGCATGGAAGCATCGAAGAAGACGAGTTCATTTCCAAATTAGGGAGCAACCTGCTGTCCTCCTCTGGGCATCCGATCGGATTTGCATGCATTTGTTTACTTTCTATTGGTTTTTGTTTGCCGAGAAGACCTTGGACACAACTGCAACAGTACTATTTAAAATTTAAACTGTCGGCCAAAATTTCTGAAACAATTAAACTCGTCAGCTGGTTAGAACAGAAAGTCAGAAAGGCCACTTTTGTTGGTATTTGACATTTTTTTATGCATTTTTATTAGGGATTAACTTAATTTGTACGGTACTACTTAACTTATACTCCAACAAACTGAGTGATCTGCACTACTAGCATTTGGTTTATGTTGCTGCCTGTTGCTGTTGCAGAAACTTGAAAGCTAAAGTATTGCTGTCTATTATTTTCAGGGATCTTGCCTTCCTCATTTTCAGGCCACTGATCCATTTTTGCTTAACCAGTCATACGGGGGAACAGGTTCTTTTTCCCCACAAGATATAAAAATGAGAGTCACTCGTCAAAGGAAAAAATTAATACTAGCAAAGTCAACAGCACGATACACTGGTTTTATAATCCTTCTGGGATCAAGTGCCCGGTTTCGCAGATGCATGAATCACATTCTCACTTGTCATCAAGGGGTGTTCTTTTTTTTTAAAACAAAGACGCAAAAAACGTCCAGCTTTAATTTAATAAAGCCCTCGAACAGGCAGCATTCAACTTACAACCAAGTCTTAAACAGGATTAAAAAAGAAAGGGCCGAAGCCAAGGTTCAACAGGCAACCGGCCTAGGCCTGAGATAAAGGCAAAAGAAAACACATGCCAACGCCAGCACCGAAAGAGGAGCGATCTTCAGCTACTAGTGGCGAGCCGCAATCTGGATCAGTCGAATCCGCTCCATCGCCTCCTGCATCCACTCCGTGTCCCGCCGTTTTCCCAACGGCATCCAAGTCTGGAGGAACATATGGCATTTGAAAACAATGTCAGCGGGGTGAGAGGGAAACTTATGTTCAATGGTGATTTTATTCCTAGTTGTCCAAAGAGCCCATACTAGCGCCCCTACTCATCTCCATAGAACTCTGCCAAACCCTCCCCTATGAGCCAAAAGAATGTCGCGAAGGTCACTACTCGAGTGATTGGTTCCAATTTTGGTCAAAAGCCTCCCGGACCGCACTCCAAGCGAAACAGGCGAGATGGCAATTGAAGAATATATGGTTTGCATCCTCATGCACGCCACACATCACACAATTGCCATCAGACGGCCCATTTCATTTTGCTATATTGTTAGAGGACGGGAGTCGGTCGCGGAACATCTGCCACAGGAAGACTTTAATTTTCAGGGGGATGGACACTTTCCATAGCCCCCTAGCTATGTCCAGTGCCGGCCCCGACGTCAGTTTATTGTACAAAGACTTCACTGTAAATTTACGCGAACTCGTGAGGGACCAAGATACCGAATCAGCCTCGGGCCGCAATGACACTACCGCTAGGTCACCACGAAGCTCATCCCAGCCAGCTCGTTCGGCGTTGGAGAGAGGCCGTTTGAAAGTTATGGCTGATGAGGTGGTTCTAAGCGCATCAGCAACAAGGATTTCAATGTTGGTGGCTAATTGGTACAAGGAAGTGTGGCTACGCCACAGCGGCTCCTGACCGAACCAGTGGTCAAGCCAGAACCGGGTGGATCTGCCATTATTAACGCATAACTTTGCACCAAGCACAAAGGCCGGTTTGACAGCCTGGATCCTATTCCGGAATGTCGACCCCTTGGCCGTGGAGGTGAGGAAGTTCCCATCGGGGAAGTATTTTGCTCGGAGGATATCCACCCAGAGCCCCTGCTCGTTTTGGGCAAGTTTCCAGAGCCACTTTGCGAGAAGAGATACATTCATAAGTTTGGAGTTAATAATCGCGAGGCCGCCATATTTCTTAGGCCTGCAGTTCGCAGCCCACTTAACTAAGTGGTATTTATTTTTGGATTTAGTTGTTTGCCAAAAAAAACTTGGATCGGGGGGTGTCGAGCTTGGCATGGACGCCGTCTGCTAGGAGGAACATGCCCATGGTAAACATGGGAAGCGAGGAGAGACTAGTGTTCGTCAATATGAGCCTAGCAGCCGAGGACATGAACCGTCCGCGCCAAGGGCTGACCCGATTCGCCACCTTACCATACAGAGGTTCCCACTCTAGAAAGGAGATGTGTTTGTTAGAGATGGGAAGGCCCAAGTATTTAAACGGAAAGCCCCCAAACTTACAGTTTAACAGGTTGTCAATACGCTGCGCAAGAGGTGCGTCCATCCCAATGGCAATGACCTCGCTTTTAAGGAAATTGATCTTGAGGCCGGAGACGATCTCAAAGGCTAAAAGGATGAGTTTGATCGAGGCGATGCTGAGGTCGTCTGGCTCGAACAGGAGCATGGTGTCGTCCACATATTGAAGGTGTGTGACCCCTCCTGGGACGAGGTGGGATACAACACCTTGGATGTGGCCGGCGCCCTTCGCCTTGGCGATCATAGCCGAGAGGGCGTCCGCAACAAAATTGAAAATTAAGGGCGAAGAGGGATCACCCTGCCTAAGCCCTTTCTTGTTGCGAAAGAAGTTCCCAACTTCTTCGTTAATCGACACCGCAGTCTGGCCCCCCGAGACCAGCTGCATCACTCGGTGCACAAAGCCCGACTCGAAACCCTTACAGGTGAGGACCTCGCGAATGAACTCCCAGTTCACTCGATCGTAAGCTTTTTCGAAGTCCAGCTTAAGAAGCACGGCTGGTTGCCGGGTTCGTTTGAGCTCATGGACGATTTCATGTAGGACTACCGGACCCTCAAGGATATTACGCCCCTTTAGGAAAGCCGACTGGCTGCGACTAATAATTTTGTGGGCTACCGGGGCCAACCTAGTCGTAATAGCCTTAGCACACATTTTGAAAGGCACGTTTATAAGGGTGATGTGCCAGTAGTGTTTAATGGTGTCTGCCCCTTTGACCTTTGGGATGATACTAATGACCCCAAAGTTGAGACGTGATATGTCGATTATACCCAGCGCAAAACCGTTGATGATGTTGTAAAACTGAGCTTTGAGCATGGGCCAAAATCGCCGAAAGAAAGCCACCGGCCAACCGTCCGGGCCAGGGGTTGTGTCAGTTTTCATGGAACCGATTGCCCTATCAATTTCCTCCGTGGAGAAGGACAGGGCAAGGGCGTCATTTTCGGCAGCCGACACACGGGCTTCGTCCCCCCAAAAGTCCGCTCGAAGGCGCAAGGGTTTCTCCTCCGCTGTTCCCAACAAGTTGAGGAAAAAATCATAAATGTGAGCAGTGATATCTGCTTGGCTCACGAGCACCCCTTGCTCGGATTGCAGACGCAAAATCGAGCATTTCTGTTTACGGCCGTTAGCGTAGGCGTGGTTGGCGTCACCCTTGGTAATCCACTTGACGCCGCCCCGACAGCGCCAGTATTCCTCCTCTTCACTGAGGATGGCTAGCACTTGATTTTCGAGGGCGTATCGATTAGCCCATTCGGCCTCCGAGAACGCCCTAGAGTCAGCAAGGCTGTCAAGGGTTTTGATTTCGTCTTCAAGAGCTTCTCTCGCTCTTTTCGACTCGCTTCTGTGGTTAGCTCCCCAGCCACGGAACAACGCAAGGTGCCGGCCTCGAGATCCAAAGATCCATTGGCCCTCTGGTGCGCCGGCTTCGGCCACAGCATGCTCCCAGCAGGCGATGACCAACGGGATAAACCCATCCACCTCGAACCAGCCAGTTTCAAAAAAGAAACATCGGTTGCGTTGGATCCTGTCCTCCCCTGAGGCCAAGATGAGTGGAACGTGATCTGAACCTATAAGAATTTCGGCAACTAACGTACAAAGCGGAAAAGAACTTCCCAATCAGGCGAAACAAAAACGCGGTTGAGCACGCTATGCACCGGAGCTAACTGCTTGTTAGTCCACGTGAATCTAGCACTGGTCCGTGCTATCTCACGCAGAGCAGAAGCAACAATGGCATTATTGAACATGGCCACCCTAGGCCAGTCAATATTCTGGTTGTTTTTATCCGCCCCCGAGCGAATAAGGTTAAAATCGCCCCCAAGGACAATCGGGATGTTGGCGGCTTGTTTGGTCCCAACCAAGACTTGGATTTTATTCAAAAACTCCGCCGAGCGCGAGTGATCAGTCGGTCCGTACACACAAACAATAACCCAAGAAACTAAGGAAATACGGTGTTTGATAGTAGCCGCGATAAAGAAAGAGCCTCTGTCCCAGCTTACAACATCACATACATCACGATTACATCCCAGAAGAAGACCGCCCGAATGGCCGTTGGAGGGAACCCAACCCCACAAGAAGCGTTGAAGGGGATCGATAGCCGTGAGATCTCTAAAGGTGAAATCCGTTTTGATCGTCTCTTGGAGCTCCATGATATCTATATGCTCACGGCCTATGTATTCTCTAAGTTGGGTACGCCTGCCTGAGTGGCCGCATCCCCTGATGTTCCAGAAGAGATAGCGCATTAGATAATTCGATTGCGTAGGCGCACCCCTCTGGAGGTCACCGATTTAGCCACTATTTTCCTAGCCGGGGCACGGCTGGTAGAGGGGGTCGCGTCCGCCTCCCTTGCTTCAGCCACTTCACCTGTCGAGAGCATAATCGAGGCATCAGGCACAGCCCCAACTATGTCCTGATCCAGGTTAGAGGCCGCAAAGACCTCCCTGGCCTTAGTCGCGGCCGCCGCTTCGGCCAGCGCAGCCTGAGCGTCCACGCGCGCATGAATCATGGAAATAATTTCCCCACCCTCCGCACCTAGCTCAAAGATGCTATCGTCGAGGATTGAGGCTAACTGAATATTGGAGAAAGCATTCAGAATTTTATAGGAGGGGGGGGGGGTTACCTGCTCAAGATTCTTGTCGGCGATCCGGAGCTGGGCACTTTCCAGAGAGGAGAGCTCGCCCAACGCCGCCTTGGACCTGGCGCTTGGGGCCCGCTGCACCATTGGTAACGCCTTGGAACGCTTGGCCTTGGTCGCCATCCCCACCGAGCCGAGCGTGGCCTGCAAGTCACCCGCTGGCGAAGGCGCCACCAGAGACAGCAGGGAGAGCACCGCTGGGTTGGCTGACGGCTTCTGGCCCGCGGTCTTCTTGGGAGCACGACCGGAGCCGCCCGAGCTGCGTCGTCCGGACTGGGGAGTGCGGAGGGGAGGGTCATTGAGCACACACCCAGCATCTGAACCATGCAGGCGGGGCGAGGTTGGGGCAGGGCTGGGAGCAGCACCGGACACACGCAAAGGCACCGCGGCAGGCTGAGAGGACAAACTTGCATTCATGTTAGAGCCATACTGGTCAAAAGCCTTAGCCAGCACACGGGCCACCGGATGGCTGCTCCCTGCCGTGTCGAGCACCGCCAGCGCCCCTGGCTCCGGTGCCGCCTTGTCCACTATGGGGTCCTGGGGACCGAGCCCCAACTGGTCCCAGGTCTCTATGTCGATCGACGTGTCCGGGATACTCTCATCAGGGTCCTCATCGCGACATGCCATCTCCACATCCTTGGCCTGCCCATCAGGGAGCACGACCTGTCCCCCGAGGCCGCCTTGAGCATCCTGTTTCTGAGCCTGCATCCCTCCAGTCCCCGAACCGGACGGGCCGCTGCGCTTGTCAGAGAGCCGTGGTGGTGCCTCGTTGGGGCCTGGCGCTGGAGGCCCGTCCCCCGGGCGCTTGGGCAGCCGCTCCACCTCGACCTTGATGTCATAGCCCTCATGGTTGAACCAGACTTGGACGAAACCATTCATTTTGTCAGGCGCCTTGCAACCGAACTTCATCCTCACCGGTCCCATCCGGATGAGGGAGAGCTCATCCACCACAATGGGCCTCCCGAGCATCTTGAGCCCTTCCATGAGCATGTCCACGCGACGATGTTTCTTGGGGATGCCATGGAGATGGAGCTACACCTCCGGCATCGAAAGGGGCATGATTTCTTCGTGAAGGAGTCGCAGACCAACACAGTAATGTCATTGATAGACAGGAAAAGCTTGCCGCTGGATTTCGACAGGTGTAGCAGATTAGCAGAGGGAAAAACCATTGAGAAGTCATTGTCACCTACCTGTGTAATCTGCCAGTCCCAATCCCCGGCCACCATATGCTTCAACTCCTGCTTGAGCGCATGGAGCGAGAGCCTCCCTGGCTCCGCCGAAAGAATGGCGCCATTGACTGTCTTCAGTTCGGGGCCGTCCTCCTCGTCCACATCTTCAAACTCCAAATAGAAAAAACCCTCACCAGGGATAGCGCTGCCCATGATCTGCAGGTGAAGATGTTTGTCGTGGGTCGGGCAATACGCAGATGCATGACCTTCCTCCTTGCAGATCACGTAGAGGGGGGAGGTACATTTGGCCTGGAAATGGCCAGTCCGCCCGCACTTAAAACATTCAGACCCAATCTCCTCTTCAACGGCAATGGGCGCCGCCGCCGAGCCCCAGGGCTCATCGGGCAGGACCACCGCAAGCGGCTCTGCCGTCGCTCCCCGGCCCCCACCACAAAGGGGATGCTCCTGCGTCTTCCGCTCAAGCTCGCGACTCCGCTGGCCCTGCTTCCTCTTCTTCTTTCGATCTTGCTGCTGCCTCCACCACGGCGGAGGGGGACCCCAATCCCCTTCGCGCCCGTAGGGGCCGGATCCTTGACCTTGACCGTAGTCGCCACCGTAGCCGTACCCGATGCCGAATCCATTTCCGCCGCCGCCGCCACCCTGACCGTGCCCAGATCTGCCGCCCTCGCCCCAGCCCGACGACTTGGCACGGTGCTCACGCTTGGCCTTGTCGCGCAGGTCCTTCTCGCGCCACCGCTACGCCTCGGGGGCAGAAGTCCATTGGCCGCTTCTCCGCCCGCCGGTCTCCCATGGCCGTCACTGCAGCAAAGGTCAGGAGGAGAGGAGGAAGGGGGAGAGGGAAGCAGAGATCTGGCGGAGCGACCGAGGCGCCGCACCTCGCTTGGAGTGGCTGGAAACCCTAATGAGGGGTCGCGGGAGCCTCAGCGCAGCCATATATAGCGAGACACCATAGGCGCACGGGTCACGGGCTGACGAGCCGAAGGCGTGGCGGGCCGTGGGGCGGGAGGCAATGGAAGGCCCAGCCCAGCGCCACCACCCGAGCCCACCCCCCCCCCCCCCCGACAGCATCCAAGGCGGGCGTGGGCCCGGGTTCGAAGGCCGACCCACCATCAGCAGGCATGGGCCGGCCCAAGGACCCCAACGGAGGGGGCACGACACGCACCTGCGTCTTCCCTAGCACCGACTCCGCCATCCCCGCCGGCTCCGTCTCTGCCGCCGACGACAAAGAGGGCAGAGATGGGAGTGCAGGCCACTCCTCCCGC
This sequence comes from Aegilops bicornis, assembly GCA_021605145.1. Taxonomy (NCBI): domain Eukaryota; kingdom Viridiplantae; phylum Streptophyta; class Magnoliopsida; order Poales; family Poaceae; genus Aegilops; species Aegilops bicornis. The sequence continues at coordinate 322,428,540 of CM038673.1, read as the reverse complement.
ATATCACCGCCGAGGAGGGGATCCGCACCCGACACGGCCGGCGACGACGACGAACCAGCTCCCTGCTGACCCGTGGCCGGGGCCGACGTCGGCCGCCAGATCCGAGCCGCAGTCACCCGCAACCCACCCACGCCAGGGGCAAAACGCCGTCGCCGACCACCCAGACCAGCTCCGGACGACGCCTCCTGAAGAACGAAATCTCCCACCGTCGCACCCACAGAGGGGGCACCCTGCCGCTGCGAGGGGATCCCATCCTCCTCGACGTTGGATTCGTCCCCCGCAAGCGCCCAGAACCGGCCGCCACACACGCCCGGCGCCGTCACTGCGGTCACTGCCCCTGGCCCTCGCACCGGAGAAGCACCGGCCCCGCGCCGGACCTGAATCCACGCGCCCACCGCGGCGAGATCTACGGCAGGGGTGAAGGCGCCGCCTGAGTCGCCCGAAGACGCCTCCAACGGCTCGCAGCATTCGAAACCCATCCCATCAAGGGGTGTTCTCACTTCACAGATGCTAGTAGTACATATTTTCTCTGAGTTGACCACATTCCCAGCCTAGCTCCGTCTCGAACCATGAATTCTCACCGCTTATAATAGAACCTGTTCATGTGAAATTTCTTCAAATTCCCTCGATGAGGCGGTCGAAGCGGGTCCTCGGTTTTTGGACACAGATTTGAGTCATTATCGATGGACCGTGATATTGTGCAGAGTCTGCAGCTGCAGCAGGTGAGCCTCATTACTGCCGCCTATTACCCAAGCTGGCTGGCACATTCTACCTGTTAGACTACCCACAATGAGAATAACATAGGTAGTAATATTACACATATCTAGATAAAATAGATGATGTGACAAGCAATAAATAAAAAAGAAAGAAAAGTGACAACATAGCTACTCCAGTTACTAGTAGTAGTAGTAACATCACACATATTAAGGCAAGATCTGTTTATAGCCTAATAAATGAAGGGTTGCATGTTACCACACATATGTTACTCCTCATTATAAAGATAGTAACATAGACATAATAACATAGACTAATAACATGTCAATGTTACTACTCTATGTTACTATCCATTATGGCTAGTCTTAGTTAGCACCATGATTTTTTTCAACAAAAGAAAGGGCCAAGATTTATTATGCCTTCACGGTCACGGTGGTGTCTCCGTGTGACACTTTTCACCTGCTATGTGTTTTCTTGTAGTTTTGCATTTTAATTGCGGTTAGTACACACCTTAAATGGTCAATCAGCTCAGGACAGAGGACAGTGGCAACCAGACAAGGTAGCACGTTTTCGCTTCGTTTTGAATCTTTAATTTCTTCCTTTCTTTTCTTCGGTTTGGTGTGGTTTATTTATTTATTAATCATCAATCATTAAGAGCTGAAACTTTTTAGTTGCCATTATATTAACTACTCCCTCCGTCTTATAATGTACTGTAAGACATTTTTTAACACTAGTGTAGATGATACCATGCACGTTGTTGCGAGAATATTTTACAATATATTTTAATGTGATTCGTTGTATGAAACATTAATATTTAAACTAATAATATAAAAAGCTAAAAC